>OZ012735.1:569873066-570618066 GCA_963859935.3 Lathyrus sativus | reverse complement strand
TTGTTTTCTACTATCTTTTAAAGGTGTTGTTGTTGATATAATCATAATCACGTTGATTTTCATAGGTTTTAACATCAACAAAACAAACTATATTTCCAATTGTTATTGATTGCACATCAAGTGTTTGATAAATTGCTTGTATGTATTTTGTTTCCGGTTTGGTTCATTGGACGTACGATTTACGATTAGCATTGTATTTAATTGATTCGTAGCTTGACCATTATTGAACATTTTCGTTTGTTATCACTCTGTTTGGTTTGCGATACGTATATAAATTTTTGATAGTAGGTTCAGTTAGACAATTCAATTCGGTTCGTTTTTCCGCCGCACCTTATTTTGAAAACAAATTTTTTCCAAAAGTTTTTGGTTGTAAAATTTATGATCTATTCACCCCTCTAGATCGAAGCCTATCGTCTAACAAGTGGCATCAAGAGCTCTGGCTTATTCTGTGCTTGAGATACATTTCTTGGAAGAATAGCTACCAAACCTAAAGGTGCGTATAATAGATCGCCCATTTTCACCAACAAAAATTATGACTATTGAAAAGCACTTAGGTGTATTCATGTCAACTCTGTTGACAAAGGTATTTGGGATGCTATCCAAAATGGTCCAAATGAAATAACTATGACCAATGAAGATGGTGTCACAGTACCTAAATCGGAAGCACAATGGGATGACAATATAGGAAATTGTGGTCACATGATTGGAAAGTGAAAAACATTCTCACTTCCAGCTTCGGAGCTGATGAGTTTTATCGCGTTTCTCATTGTGAGACAACCAAAGCTTTGTGGAACGCATTAGAGATTGCCCATGAGGGTAATAATGATTTCAAACAAGGTAGGATCAACAAATTAAATCAAGAGTTTGAGCTGTTACGTATTGAGCATCGTGAAACCATTGCGAATATGCGTAAAAGGTTCACTCGTCTTATAAATCGATTAAATGCACTAGGTAATCCTGTTTCCAATAAACTTGATACAAACAAATTTTTGAGGTTTTTAAATAGGTAATGGAAACCAAAGGTCACCGCTATTAAAGAAGAAAATGATCTTAAGTCGCTTGATCTTACGATTTTTTTGGTAAGTTGGAAGAGCATGAACAAGAGCTTACTTGCATAGAAAAATACAAGAAGGAATACGAAAAGCAATCGAACAGTGAGAAAGGGAAAGACAAAGAAGAAGGGAATAAGTTGTTGAGGGAAAATTTATGAGTGTAATCTATTGACTAACTTAACTCAAAATGCAAGAGTCGCCACCGCACTTTTATTTTATCCAAAAGGAAAGGAAAAAGAGCGAACACAACCTAAACAAGTGCTAAAACAAGAACAAATAGAGAATGGGTAAGGGGGTTGGTTACAATAAGGGAAGATGTTAGCACCCAAAACGTCTATAGTACTCTATAGAAACCCTTTGAAATACCTATGGGTTTTGGTTTGAAAAGGTTTATTTGAAAGGAGATTGGGGAGATGAGAAGAGAATTATTATTTTTTTTATATTTTTGTGTTTGGAGAGACTTATCGCCTCATGCCTACGTACCCACAAAGTGCAATATAGGATCAAAACCTCGTAGTTCATGGTACAAATAACAAAAGAAGGATTCATTTGGTTGATTTTAAAATATAAAGACAAGTCGTCATTTTAAGGAGAAAACTACGACTAGCCGTCAACAAGTATAAGACAACATTTGCATCACCTAAAGATGAAGGCTTTTTCTTGGATTAAAATCAACAATTCTATCACTCAACATCTAAGTGGAAAATTTCAATATTTTAAATACTATAAGGAATAGAAGAATTACATCTCAACTATGAAAATGAC
Source organism: Lathyrus sativus (assembly GCA_963859935.3). Taxonomy (NCBI): domain Eukaryota; kingdom Viridiplantae; phylum Streptophyta; class Magnoliopsida; order Fabales; family Fabaceae; genus Lathyrus; species Lathyrus sativus. Next base: position 570,616,249 of record OZ012735.1, on the reverse strand, counting down.
TAATGTCTAAACTTTATGAAAAGTTTTAAAAGGAAAAATGCACAAAGGAATGAAAAGAGTGAATGAGTTTTTGTATTTTTTATGTCTTTTGAAATTAGTCAAAGTATGATTAACATTGGTTGACGTTTATTAAGAAAAAAAGTTTGAAAATCACTTGACCATGGTCAAGGCTTATTATAAAAGAGGTTTAATTTTGAAAAACAAGAAGATTTTGAAAAAAGGGAGAAGATTTTTAAAATTGAAGAAGGGGTGGAGGAGAAGTGATGACCCTAGAAAGTAAAATAAGAGCTAGAGATAAGAAGGATCTAACCAAAAGATAGCAAACTTCATAGCAAGCCAAATAAGAATTCCTTCCATCTTGAGTATAAGCCAATAAGCAAAAAGTCAAATAAAGGCCAAAATCTCAAATCCATAATAATCCATGCATAGGGAAGGAGTCCTAGCTCTAAGTACTATGGTCCAAGAATAGTCCAAGAAGTCCAAGATATAAATCCATCCTCAAGCGTAACCACAAGAATTAAGAGAACCAAGCTTTTAGGGGTTTAATCCTTTATTAATTGATCAATACATCTTGATACACATTCTCCCATTGTTATACTTAGGAATTCTTATAGTTTATTTGAGTATTTTTACTATTTTAATGTGTTTTCATATTTAAGTTTTTTTTTACCTTTATTTTATTTTCACTGCTTATTTTCAGCTTTAGCGGTTATTTGATATATGTCCACTATTTGAATCATAATTGGAGCTGCGAGAATCATATTTGCACGTTCTAATAGGCGGTGGAAAGCTAAGACAGAGAGCTACAACTTTTATGTTTGAGGTGGAAGATGATTTAGAGTGTATAAAGTCCAAATAATTCAATGAAGTCAGGACCCGAAACCTTCCGTTTGAAATATTTAGTTTCGGGCCGGGTTTTTTTATGTTTTTTGACCCAGTTTGGTTAAAACAAGAAATGTTGATGCTTTCTTATACCTAGAAGCCGTACTACTGCCACTTTACCTTCTTTTTACGAATTTTATTGTGTTTTGTACGATTTTCATGGAGAACTAATTCCCAAGGCAAATCCTGCTGCTTACGGGTTCCATCACTTTGAGGTTATTATAATTTCAATTTAATTCGATTTTTGTTCAATTATTTTCTATGTAATCATTTGCTTAATTTGATTGCAACCGTTTTCTTAATTTGATTATGTTCATAGGATATAATTGATTAAATTCGATTGTATGCATATTTCTAAATTTAATTGTGTGTTATCATTTGTTTAATTTGTTAACTCGTCATATTCTTAACTGTTTGCTTAATTCGGTAACAGGAACATAATTCACATGATTTTGATAAACGCTTGTCTAATTAATATCATAATCGAATAGGATTGAAGCCGCTTAGAGATTGGTGTTATAATAGCCACTGATAAGTCAGAATCCGAATCAGTAGGATTACCCGTTTTAACTTAATTGATAATAACTTATTTTAATCACTTTTTCTCTTGTTTTATAAATCCAAACTCAAAATCCCCCATAAGCCTTTTCCTTAGTTGGTTGAAATAAAACAATAATCCTTGTGAGAACGATACTCGAGTTGTCGTTACCGTTACTACTGTTTTAAAAAATACTAGTTTTTGATCTGTTCGCAACAGCAGATCAAATTGGCGCCTTGCCGGGGATTCTTATTGATGTTAGCCGATTCTAGAATTTTAGTTTAGAGTTTTTGTTTTTTGTTTTTTTGTTTTTGCATGTTGATTTTCAGGGTAGCAATACTGGTGAATTTGAAAGCTATTATTTCAATTTGCTCTGAGTTTTTTTTCTAGAAAATCCGAAAAACATCGACGAACAGTACTCATTTAGAATAAAATTCTAAAAGATTTTGGCTCTAAAAATCACAAATTCGTTGTTTTCCTATTTTATTTGATTTATTTTCTATTTTTATATTTTCAAAAAAATCCGAAATTTTTTATAAAGATTTATTCTAACTTTATATGATTTTTAGTAATATTTTGATAATTTTTAGATTTTATTTTATTCACTTTTGTATTTTTCCTTTCTTTTTCTTATTAGGGACATTGTTAGTATTTTTCAAATTGTTGCTGCAGTGCTGAATTAGCTTTGTGATTTCTAATTCTTTGTTAAATTTTTTCCCTTTTCATAACATGGCTGAACAAAGAACATTAAGAGAGCTTGCTGCTCTTGATTTTCATTATAGATTTAAGTATTGAATATATTGATGTTGGTGTTCCTTTCAAATTGAAATCTGGTTCAATAAACTTGTTAAAGTTTAATGGACTTGCAGGTGAGGATCCGAATAAGCATATGAAGGAATTCCAATTTGTGTGCTCTATACCTTCCGAACCTTCATTAGAGGACCTTGTCAAGCAAATGGCTATAAATGATCTCCAGTTTCAGCAACGAACAAATTTCAGTATTCATGCTTTGCAGGCACAAATTGGACAACTTACCACTATAGTGAATGCCATACAACAAGCTCAAGAATCAAACCAATCACCTGCCCAAACAGTAGTGAATCCAAAAGAGTTTCCTTCTGATTTAGTTGATGATACTTATTCTGAATTGTGTTCTGATTTTCCCTCATTAGTAGATTTTGATGATACTTACTCTTGTGATTCATGTACCGACACTAACATTTGCTCTGTTTGTGCTGAGATTAATGCTGCCGTACAGGGTGATATTTTTCATGCAGATGAAATTATAGATGAAGTTGTTTATGCAGCTGAAGCTCTTGACATCACGGCTGCCTCAACCTCACCATCCATTGAACAACCTCCCCCATTAGAGCTTAAACCACTTCATAACAATCTGAATTATACTTATTTAGATATGGATAAAAAGCTTCCAATTATAATTTCTTCTAACCTTGATTTTATAAAGAAAATAAGTTTTTTTTCAGGTTTTGAAAAATATAAGAATGGAATTGGATGGACCTCGATTGAAGATGCAAGAAAATTAGTGAGACAACTCTTTAATCCTCTAATTCTTTATGTTGTGAAAAAATAGATCACATTCATGTGCCCATTTGACACTTTTACTTATCGAAGATTCTTATTTGATCCTGGAATAAAAGGCGAAGGCACTAATACAAATTTCAAGGGTGATGGATGCTACCCTAAGTTAAACCCCACTTTGGAAGAGGAGTCTATAGAAGATCTCTCTTTGGAAAAGGCTGCTTATGTGATCACCTATCCACATTGAACGCTCGGGTGTTTTTTTTTCCTTTATCTCACTCTTATTTATATTTATGTTCTTTCATTTAGGACAATGCATGTTTTAAGTGTGGGGGAGGGAACCATTTCTTTATTTTGTTTTAAATTTTCTTTTGTTCTTAAATTTTTTTACTTAGAAGCACAATGCATCTTTTGAAACTTTTAGGCTATAGATTAATTTGAGGTTAGATTGTGGAGACTTGGGAAAATTTTATAAGATCGGTACCGTTTTAACACCTTAAGTCTCCCGAATATAGAAATTAATTTAAATATTTGTTATGACATAGCCTTGAGTTCTTATCCTTTAATAGCTCTTAAGTAGTTTATCTAGAAGTCATCATCATCTAGAAATCACACACTTTATAATTAAACAAATGCAAATAAGTGAATGATCTCGTGCTTAATAAGAAGTCTAAGTAGGAATTCGCCTTTTAAGTTAGGTGACCCTCACCCAGTCACATGGGCTAATGGTTGTGAAACTTTCAAAAAAAAAAAGCAAAAGTGTTTAATTTTGAATTATTGAAAATATATGGATCATAGTCACTAACAAGCTTATTTACCATGTGTATGAATAGATAAAGGGCTTAATGTGATTGCATTAGAATGAAAGGGAGCAAAAAGGAGGATGAGTAGGTTAGACTTAAGCATAATAACATGATTTGGATTGGTTTGTATAGGAGGGAGCTTTATGATCGCACAATTGGGGATTTGTGTTCTTATGATATCCTTAGTGTGCAAAATTAGTACCTATCGATGCAATTTTGACCGAAGAAGAGTTTATAGCCTATAATGAGTATCTAAATGCTTTTGTTTTTCACGAGTCTTGATAATATTTTGCTCGGAGTGCAAAAGTTTAAGTGTGGGGGAATTTGATCAGTATATCTTTATAAAAATTCTTCCATTGTTATACTTAGGCATTCCTACAGTTTATTTGAGTATTTTTACTATTTTAATGTGTTTTCATATTTAAGTTTGTTTTTACGTTTATTTAATTTTCGTAGCTTATTTTCAGCTTTAGTGGTTATTTGATATTTGTCAACTGTTTGAATCATAACTGGAGCTGAGAGAACTAGATTTGTATGTTCTAATAGGCGTTGGAAATCTAAGGTAAAGAGCTACAACTTTTATGTTTGAGGTAGAGGATGATTTGGAGTGTAGCAGGTCTAAATAATTCGTTGAAGTCAGGATCCAAAATCTGTTGTTTGAAATATTTAGTTTTGGGACGGGTTTTTTATGTTTTCGACCCAGTTGAGTTAAAACCAGAAGTGTTGATGCTTTCTTATACCTAGCGGCCATACTACTGTCACTTTACCTTGTTTTTACAGATTTCACTGTGTTTTGTACGATTTTCATGGAAAACTAATTCCCAAGGCAAATCCTGCTGCTTATGGGTTCAATCACTTTGAGGTTATTATAATACCATTTTAATTTGATTTCTGTTCAATTCTTTTCTATGAAAGAATTTGCTTAATTTGATTGCAATCTCTTGCTTAATTCAATTGTGTTCATAGGATAAAGTTGTTTAAATTCGATTGTATGCATGTTTTTAAATTTAATTGTGTGTTATCGTTTGCTTAATTCGTTAACTCGCCATATTCTTAACAGTTTGCTTAATTCGGTAACAGGAACATAACTCATGATTTTGATAAGCGCTTGTCTGATTAATATCATAATCGAAGAGGATTGAAGCCGCTTAGGGATTGGTGTTATAATAGAAGATGATAAGTCAGAATCAGAATCAGTAGGATTAGTCGTTTTAGCTTAATTGATAATCACTTATTTTAATCACTTTTTCTCTTGTTTTATAAATCAAAACTCAAAATCCCCCATAAACCTTTTCTTTAGTTAGTTGAAATAATATAAGAATTCTTGTGAGAATGATACTCGAGTTGTCGTTACCGTTACTACTGTTTTAAAAAATACTCGTTTTTGATCCGTTCGCGACAGTGGATCATTAATGTTTTTTGAAAAAAATATGGTCCAAATGGACAAAGGAAAAAAAGCGGAAGCATAGACAATAGTATGATATGATAATGATAAGAATAAAGCATAAAAGCGTAAAAGTAAAGAGATTGGGAGCGAGAAGGAAACATAAATAAAATTAGTACAATAATATGGTTAGTATAATATAAATAATGATATTATCAACCTCCATGAAGCACAAATTTTCAAATTATTGAGAATAATAGACTAAATCGTCCATAAGGATCAAAAAATGGTCTCATACATTACCATGGGGAGGGCTCCAACTCAGATAAAATCAACGAGTATGCCAACTAACCCCCACTAGTAACAAAAGATCCAATTATTTCAAACTACGTTACGGAGAATAGGAGAATAACATCTCACTTACAATTTCGACTTAATTCCAATTTAGGGACAATTTAGCGCTATGTTAAGCAATTGTAATCGGACCTATGTAAAAGCCACGACTATCTGAGGCTGGTCAATAATAATGTTTGTGCTAATGTATGCTAGAGAGACAATATGCAGATCATCCTCCAAAAGCCACACCGCACGAAAAGAAAATAGGTAACGATCTTATCTTCATAAAGAACTTGAAACAAGTTCCAATGATATTGAAGATTTTCATTAATCAAAAGAGAAAAAGAAGAAGAGGGGAGAAGGGAAACCAAATTGAATTACAACATTTGGATCATTCCATCTTTAAGTTCCATCACTCTTTTTGGTGGATTAAGGCACTAAACCTATCAATAATTCAAAGCACCTAAAATGAGTCTAATGATCCACTTAAAGATAGATTTGAACTAATGAAGGTTTATCCAACCTCATCAACACCCAAAGTCTATGGAATTTAAAGATAAATTTGATAAACAAACATCAAAATTCAAGGCAAAATAAAAGGAAATGGAAGAAAGAAGAGAAGGAACAAAAAACATTCCCAAAACAACCAAAAAACACAATTCTGTCTCTGGTTAATCGATTATCCATTTGCATGTATAAATTGGTTAATCGATTAAAACTGGCAGAAAAATAATTTTTTTTTGAAAAATTTAGCATTCATGATTCAATCATTTCTTCAAACATCTCATGATCTTGAATGGAGTTTAGCACGAAAGTTCAAGTGAAACAATAGAAAATAACACCAATAAAACACAATTTGAAAGAACCAAAGATTAAGCAACGAGAATCAACCATAAATCACATTGTGGAAGATGGATCAAGCACAACAATGGAGGAACAAGGCTTTACGACTTCAAAATTTGAAAATGCTTCAAGTCAACTTTAAGATCCACACTCCAAAGCCTTGATCTACAGAATTTGATGATGAAGAAGTGTTTGGATGAATATTTTAGCTCAAAGGTTAGTAGGCTTCAACGAAAAGCTTACTAAATTTTAATGGAAGAAAGAGCTTTAGTGAATTTGGTGTTTGAAGGAAAATTGAGAGAATGAGAAGGAATTTTGACAAGTTGAATTTGGCTCTCAAAATTTTGAAGAATGAATGAAATGAGGCATCTATTTATAGAATTTAGGCTTGGAAATGTTGGTATTTTAATGAATGGAATTTGGGTTGGTATTCGATCCAGGCTTGGAATTTGAATTTGGAGGCAAAATCAAGATCAAGTGGTGATTAATGAGGGTGTATGATGGGGATTAATTATGATGAGGTAGAGGAATTAAAATAAGGTGATCTAGAATATTCTCATGATGAAACAAATGAATTTGGTCCCAAAACACTACAGAATTTGAATTTGGCTTATTTTTACTAAAACGCACTGGTTAATCGATTAACCATTTACATGTACAAATGTGTTAATCGATTAACACAGTGAAAACGTGTAAAAATGGCCTTTTGATTTGTTGTCTTGGTTCTGGCTTGATTTTTATGACTTCTTTAAGAAGGCATGGAAATAAACACATGAACCTTAGAATATCCTGAATAATAGTCAATCAAATCTTGGAAAACTCTTGATCAAATTACTTTGAATTTTTCGCATATCAACTTTGACCTTTTCAAATGAATTTCATTCAAGTTGAGGGACTGTTAATTGGTGTTCTTGATTTAAACCTCCTCCTGAAAAATGAGTTAGTAAAGGAAAACAAAATAAGCATATTTTTGGTATTTTGATTAGGGTTAGTAAACATAAACATAAGCAAATATCAAACAAATAAGATAACAGGGGTGCTCGGTGATCTTGTTTGTGGTAAGAGATGAAAATGATGTGTGGAATCTTAAGGGTAAAAATTAGGGTATTACAGCTGCCCCTATTTAAGTTTCTTCTATCTGGAGATACAAAGATGAACGTCTTTGTCTCGACGATATAGAAGGGACTTAAATAAAACAAGTAAACCCAATTTCTGGCCCTAGGAGACCACAAAATAATATGATTATGCCGACACAAGACCTCTGTGGGGAGAAAATTCCACAGGAGACAAACAAAAAGCTAAGGAGCCAAAGAAAAGAGAACAAATTCCACAAGGTAAAACTAGATAGTAAGATTCCACATAGGGAAAATTACCAACCAGAAATAAAAGAGAAAATATCTCATCCCAACAGGGTTGGTAAAAAATATCTGTTGGGAAAAAGATAATCTACTAGCAGGCGACCAGTAATAACATGATTGAAAAGAAAGATTACCAACTACCAACCAAGTGGCAGCTACGACAAGGTAATAGACTTAAAAAAAGGATATTACCAACTATCAACTAAGTGATAGCTACGACAAGGTAACCAATAAAAAATATATGAGAAATATTACTTACTACCAACTAAGGGAAGTACAATAAAGGTAATAAACTCAAAAAGGAGAGACTACCAACTATCAACTAAGTGATAGCTACGACAAGGTAACCAACTCAAATGGAAAGATTACCAACTATCAACCAAGTGATAGCTACGACAAGGTAACCAGCCAAAAAGATTCGAAAAATATTACCTTATACCAACTAAGGGAAATCTAACAAGGTAACTTAACCAAAGATAACAAGATATATTACCTAACCATCAACCAAGTGATAGCTCAACAAAGGTAATAAACTCGAAAGGAAAAATTACCAACTACCATCAAGGCAGCCTAGCAAGGTAACTAAACCAAAGATAACAAGATATATTACATAACCATCAACCAAGTGATAGCTCAACAAAGGTAATAAACTCAAAAAGAAATATTACCAACTATCATCAAGGAAGCCTAACAAGGTAACTTAACCAAAGATAACAAGATATATTACCTAACCATCAACCAAGTGATAGCTCATCAAAGGTAATAAACTCGAAAAGAAAGATTACCAATTACCCTCAAGGTATCCTAACAAGGTAACTTAATCAAAGATAACAAGATATATTACCTAACCATAAACCAAGTGATAGCTCAACAAAGGTAATAAACTTGAAAAGAAAGATTACCAACTACCATCAAGGCAGCCTAATAAGGTAACTTAACCAAAGATAACAAGATATATTACCTAACCTTCAACCAAGTGATAGCCCAACAAAGGTAATAAACTCGAAAGGAAAGATTACTAACTACCATCAAAGCAGCCTAACAAGGTAACTAACCAAAGAGGGATACATATTATCTACTACCGATAATGTTAGGCTAATACAAATGATAAATTCACAAGAGACCAAAGTTCAATTTAGGAGCAAGCTGGAGAGAAAGAAATATCTCAACTGGGGAAAACTTCACCCAAATGATGATCTGGAAAGGAAACTGAGTCAAGATCTTCCACGAGAAAAAAACCCAGTGGGGAGTTAGAAAGGATAAACTCTTTCTGCTTAATGGTCGACACTCTATATTGGAGAGAGGACACACACGCACACACACTCTATGGAGAAATCAAAACCAGAGAGTGGGGAAACACCAACGATGCCAAATGTATAATGATGAAACAACAATGATGCTATGCTCGAATTGAAATTCATGGATATGCGTATGAATATGCTGACAAAACCAGCAAAAGGATAAACACGAGATGATAGAACACAACAACTCAACCGGATACTCTACTAATCTCAAAAAGATGGGGATATCATTGGAAATCCTGCTAGGGATACTCTGCAGGGGAATGAACCGGAACAATCCTACAGGGATTCCACTGGGGAGGATAAAGGCCATCAATGGAAAATAGATCCTTCTAAAAAGCTTAGATCTTACTGGGGAGAACAAGATATTGCTTGGGGAAAATCCAAAACATTTAATCTTCTAATATTAATAATCCACAAAGGGGATAACAACATTAACTCTGCTTCGAGGATGTAAGAAAAACTGTTGGGGAAAAAATAACAATCCAAATCTTTTTTACTCTTCCTAGGGATAAGGAAAATCCATATGAAATCCGCTTCAAAGGGATGAGGAGATCTGCTGTGGAAAATAATGGATCCGCTAGGGATTGCAATCATGTAAATGATTATACAAACTCCACTGGGAAATAACACAGATCTACTGGGGATATGAGAAAAGATCTATGAGGACTAGTCAATTCTGAGAAAAACATCCTGGACTTGCCGGGGAAAATAAGAAATTAACATCATAGCAAGAAGTCAAGTTATGGGGGATTTTAAATCGATACTCAACACAGGGTGAGAGTAAATCTGACAGGTGACTGCTATATCAACACTTCTTAGAAGGCTGCAACATTGATCTTTACTCGGAAAACATCCAAAGAAACATCAAAACAACTAGAGGATAAAACTCTATATGGGGGTTCCACATTAAGAAGAGGTGGAACTTAAAACTGCTCCACTGCCTGATCATAATTTGGTTGGATGAAAGAAAAATACTCAATTGGAGAAAGATCTGAATCAAGACTTATCTGGAGAACCCAAATAGTACTTGGCTGGGGAATACCCAAACTGACATTCAATTGAGGAAACATTGGATCACATGAGTCTAAAAAGTTATAACAATCTTGAGGAAACCTACCATCTGATCAACAATTGCAGGGGAAACCTGAATACATCCATAAGATCAACTTTACTTATGAGAGTGTTGAGTTTACAATTTATAATCTTTGCCCTTGAGTGCATGGTCTACAAAATATTTTACACCGAGTGAAAACTTTGTACCATAAGGACTTGAGATAATCTACCCCAGATTTCCTGAACTTGGCACACTCTTTGATCAACAAAATCTTCCAGCTTTTCCCCATATGAAAACATCAACTGGGAAAAAAACTTGCTTAGGCTCAACGAAGTATTCAGGAAATATGCCCCTGGATATGACCATTCTTTGAAATGGCTTGCCAATTACTCATCAAAGTTTCAAGCCTTAAAAGTTAAACTCATCACTGATGCTCATATGTAAGCTTCGATAATGTCAAACAAATGTATGCAAGCAGAAAATGTTAATTATGAGAATAATAATTCTAATGCAACACACATGTTTATCTTGAAGTTTTTACTGAAAAGATGTCATAAAACTTTGTGAATGAATCACTAGTTAAGATATGACATAGATTTTTTAATGCACATGCAATACCAATAAAGATATTTTTGCACAACTTATGGGAGTCAGGAACGCTATCTTGTTAAAGTGCGCTTTCAAAATAAACTCTTCTTCAATTGGGTCTTTTCAGGTTGTAATGTGGCCTGGTTCACAATTTTCAAAAAAAAGGATTTTTAGGCTCAAAGTTTATTTGTACCCATCCATTCTATGTGATGTTCTTTAGTCTTAGATTCAACTAATTTTACAGGAATGCTCATCTCTCAAAAGGATTTTGTGATGAAACTTGATAATTTAAGAACCAATGAGGTTTTTGAGGAGTGACAATCACCCTTTTGTGTCTTTTGCATTGGTAGTCACAAAGATTTGTTCTTTTAATGTGAATTTTTCTTTGTAATACTTTCTTTTCGCTTTTCTCATTCTTCATTCTTTTATTTTTGTTTGGACTGATTCTTTTGAATTTTTTGATGTCTAGCGGGATGCCCCAGTTTTTCCTAAGTCATTTGTTTTCAAGTTTTTGACTTAGCAGACTTTTTCTTTCTTTTTTTTCCGACTTCTTTCTTTTGAACAAATCTTGCAACATTGGCTCATCTAACTTGTTGAAAGGGTTGTGTATGTCTCTTTCCTTCATGGATGACAGATAACCATTTTGGTTTCCTTATATGCAAACTCCTTTTGAAATTTGAATGCTTGGTCAAATCAACTGAAGACTACCTTGCCCCAAGGTTAAAATGTGAGGATTTTTTCATTTAGAAAAGAAACTCATACTTCAAGGCTCAAAGGGGTTAACAAAGGATTATCTTCCTTGTATCTACGGTGTTTAGGAATTTGAAACAATGCCTTACATCATCAGTAAGGTCTTATTAAGAAGCATACAACCAAAAATTTTACGTTTACACTTCATCATCCTCCCTCCAAGAGTTTAAACAATAAGTTGGTATTGAAAAATGAAAAAAACATTTTTTAGAGCAAATGTGAATGGATTACTTCAAGATAAACATATTTATTGTATTATGATTAATATTCAAAATCAAACAAGTTCTTACATGCAAACAAAGCATTAACAATCATAAAAGATTACAAATAAAATTGTAGTAATGAACTAATGATCTAAAGAGACTATATGAGTCTAAGTCTGAAAGAACATCCTTCTTGCTTATGATAACTTCCAAGTGATGGTATTGACTTGCATATTAGATCCTTTGTCTTAAAAATTCAAGAATACCACTCTTTACAAGCCTTTGTACTTCAAATTTTAAAGGAATACAATGTTCAATGTCATGACCGGGTGTGCCTTGGTGATATGCACAAAAAAAGATCAGGCTTATACCACCATGATAGTTTCTTTGGAATAGCTGGCAGAGTCCTAGTCTGAACCAAATTCTTTTGTATCAAAGTGGGGTATAATTCTGCATATGACATCAGAATTGGATCAAAATGTTCTTTCTTCTGAACATTGTTTTGCTTAACAACATGAGTTACTAACACCACTTGCTGATGACGTTGAATGGTTCTATGAGATCTCCTATGATTTTCTTGAGAAACAACATTAATTTAATAGTAAAACCAACTTTTTCTATCTATTTATTTCATTACTTTTAAATCAATCCCTTTTTTAAAAATAATTTTGTTGAATAAGAATCTATCTTATTTATAATGATAAACCCTTATAATATAATAAAAAACAATTTCATAATACCTTTTTCTTAAAACCTTTTCAATTCAAAATACAACCTTTTTCTTAAAACCAATTCGAATATTCTCTTAAAAACTAATAAAATAATATAATTCACCTAATCTAATTCACTTTCATCAACAATATAATTCTTCATAAAATTAACCTCACTCTAATTAATCTTGTGATATAACTTTTTATAGGAATCCACCTTATTTATCCATAAAATTAATTCCATCTAATTTAAGTCATTTATAATTTAATTTCACTAAAAATCAAATATAACTTTTTCTCCTAAAATCAACTTCACATATACAATCAATTCAACAATCCTCTTAAAATCAATCTAATAATATAACACTTTCTTAAAATCAATTCAACCCTCCCTTAAAATCAACATCATAAAACTTAAACAACCGTGCACGCTTACGCTTCCATGCACATTCACATACACAATTCACACACTCACTTAGCGCTTTCATGCGTTTGTGTATGTCTTATTTTTGTCCGCTTTTATTTTTCGCAACTTTTATTTGTCGCCTTTATCTTTATTGTATCGCATTGCATTCCGTCCAAAGGAAAACCTACACATGAGTCAACACTTGTGTGTAGTTCACATCATTTGCATCATTCTCCCCTACGATCCTTGATCCCATTGAAGTTGATCTCTTAAGATAGATCCTACCCCATAAGGAGGACCTTTATCTTCACAACATAGAAACAAACAATACAACGTTATTCAAACACAATAGAGAAATAGATGTTAATCATCTTAAGCGAGATAGAATCTCCACCCCACATCAATACAATCAATACCGTTGGAACTTTGCCTTAAGAGAGATAGCGGCGTACATTGTCGATCAATATCTGAGTACTTGAGTCCTTCTCTTAAGACGATGCAAAGACTATTTTCCTACAACTTGTGGCGGTTAAATCTCTCTTAAAATGACAACTCACCTTTTCTCCTAAACTCAATCAATCAACTACCCTAAACTCGTAGGAACTTTGACCACAGTCAAAGAACTCCTCAAACCCTTTAGGGGAACTACAGATACTTTGATTCCACTCCTGTAAGGATATGTAGGCATAAGATGCGACATCTTATCGAGTATACTTAGAAATAAACCCCTAGGTCTTTTAACCTTTAAGTAGATAAACACTTAGCAATAAACAAACATAAAACAAGAGGTTCCTGTAGAGTACTACAGAAACTTAGGATGCTAGCACCTTCCCTAAGTTTAAACGACCCCCGAACCTAAAACTCTCTAGCTTGCATTTGCATTGCATTGTGGGAATTTCAATCTTTATCCCTTCCTTTGGACAAATCAAAGTTCGGTTGCAAATGAATTAAAGATTTAAACTAATCAAATAGTTTGGTATTCAAATTTCACCGCGACAGAAATGGTGACTTCATTGGAGAAACTCAGTGGGTCTCCCTATCTTGTTTTTTTCTTTATTGCTTTATATATTTGCTTACTTGCCTACTTGCTTATTTGTTCTTTATTTCTTTTGGGCTGTTATCCTTGAGTGGTGAGACAAAGTCCTACACCCGGACTTGAGTAAAATTATGATAAGATGGAGTCCATGATACTAAGGACCGTAGTTACCTTTAACCCCACTTTGGCCTTTATTAGGACGTAGTGCGAGACTATGAGGGAGTACACCCGAAATAGTGCTACGTGATGCTACACTCAAAAGAAGTTCTCTTGAGAATATTATTAACCACCGAGTTAGTTGGGAAATTGATAATATCCGAAAGATGGACTAATGACTTTGAGAACCTTTTAGAACCTTGTTCTGCAGGTACAATCAAACTTTAGTCCAAATCCTTTGGGAATGGGTATACCTTTGCTCCATGCTCGTTACAAACCTAAGGTCCCCCTTGTTTGTTTATCCTTTGTGTCCTTATGTGCTTACTTGTGTTTGTTGCATTCATAAAGCATCATATTGCATCGGTTTCATGGAATCCCAAGTTTATTTATAAACATTACAGAGACCAACATAGATTACAGAAAAAAATATTTTGAAATATTCTTTTAAGAGTCCTGGCTTGGATGACCTAAGGAAGTTAAGGGCGTCGATCGAAGAATCAAGCAAACTCAAAAAGGAATACAAGAGACTTTCATAGAAGTTCAAATTACCTTTATTAATATTGAAGATCCAAGTGAACAAGGGCTTCCTCCCTTATTTTTCCAACAAGAGATAGATGATTTATTTTCCTCTATCACACTACTCTTTAGAAGTCGATCGTGGACAACTTATCTTCAAGAAGATTCAGTTAGAAGAGCAAATCAACAACGATGAAGGACTTCCTTAGGACTTTATTACCTATTATGACTTCTTTAAGAATATTCACTTGTAATCCTTTATAAAAAAAATAATAATAATATAAACAATTTTTTTTTGTATTCAGTAATATTTATAAATACTTGAGTTCCATGAAACCTTTCGTTTCGCATTCTTGCATTTTTGCATTTCGCATTTTGCATCAGCATATCATCCTTTGCATTCTGGGGGGTCTCACTCTTGCTTCATCTTCACAGACAAGCTGAATCACCAGTATAACACTTAAGCTAGTCGACGTCAAAAGATGGATCAATTGGAACAATAGAACAAAGTGCTTCGTGACGAAGTTGCAACCCTGAAGGAAAATTTGGAAAGGTTGAATGGTTTAGTTGAAGCTCTGTCTAACCAATCTACACTCAACAACCAAGATGTTCAGAGGACCGTTATCTCCGAGGTAGTATCAGCACCGATCCCAATGGTGTCTACTGTTGCTGAAGTAACCTACAGCATGCCGCCAGGTTTCCCGTGGGGGATGCCTCCTTATTTCACTCCGGCCGGTTATCGTCCACCTGTTCCCGAGGTCCCCGCCGTGACCACCGTTCAAGCTATTCCTACGACTACTGCTGTAGTGACTACTACACCTCTGCATGTGAACGTTGTTCCATATATCTTAGACAAGTCAATTTTGCATGGGTCACCGAGCGAAACTGCGGGATTGGAAGAAAGGATGGATGGATTTCAAGACTAATTTTCCGAGATGCAAAAAGAATTGAAAGCCCTTCGTGGAAAGGATTTGTTTGGGAAAAATGCCTCTGACTTGTGTTTGGTCCCAAATGTCAAGGTTCCGCCGAAGTTTAAGGTCCCTGATTTTGAGAAATACAAAGGGAATACTTGCCCTCAGAGTCATCTCATCATGTATGCTAGAAAGATGTCTGCACAAAATGACAATGATCAATTGCTCATCCACTACTTCCAGGATAGTCTGACAGGCGCTGCGCTTAGGTGGTATATGGGATTGGATAGTGCAAAGATTCGAACTTTCAATGATCTAGGCGGAGCCTTCATCAAGCAGTACAAGTATAATGTGGACATGGCTCCCGACCGTGACCAATTGAGGGCCATGGCTCAGAAAGGAAAAGAGAATTTAAAGGAATATGCTCAGCATTGGCGCGAGTTAGCCGCTCAAGTCATACCGCCATTAGAAGAAAAGGAAATGACCAAGATTTTTCTGAAGACTCTCGGTCCATTCTTTTATGAGAAAATGGTAGCAAGTGCACCCAGTGACTTCACCGAAAAGGTTAATATGGGAATGCGTTTAGAAGAAGGTGTTCGCGAAGGAAGACTAGTCAAGGAAGATAGTACCTCTAATAATGCTAAGAAGTATGGGAGTGGTTTTACAAAAAAGAGAGAACATGAGGCAAGTGTTATACAGCAGGGGAGATCCAAGAGAGGATATCCGCCATCACATCAGGTTGCTGCGGTTCATCAGCCACAACATCAACAAAATCAGCAAAATCAACCATTCAACGATCAGAGTCGGGTACACAAAAGATTAGACTTTGATCCCATCCCGATGACATACGCTGACTTGCTCCCAACTTTGATTCAAAAAGGTCATGTCCAGATGAGAGCTCCACCTAAGGTACCCAAGAAACTTCCGTATTGGTACAAAGCCGACAAATTTTGCCCATACCACCAAGGTGCTCCAGGCCACGATATTGAGAACTGTTTGAAGGCAGACGTTCAAAAGTTGGTTAAGTGCGGAATTTTATCCTTCAAGGGTTCCATTCCTAATGTGCAAGATAATCCCCCACCTCAGCATGGTTCGTCCTCCGCAAACATGATCCAAGGTCATTCGGGAAGCTCATATCAATATAGTGCCTGAAGATGAATCTGAAGGCGACATATCAGACGATTCTGCAAGCTTCTCCATTCCATACAAAGACTGAATAAAATCCTGAGAAAGGTTCATCAGGGTGTTTTCTTATGCATATTCCATTTCTTTGATTAAAAGCATAATTGGCATGTAAGAACTTGTTATTTTGAATAAGTAATGCAATAAGTGTTTGTCTTGAAGAAATCCATTCGTTTCACTCGTAAAATGTTTTTCATAATTTATAACGCCTACTATACCCAATTCTCTCACTTTGGTGAATAATTGGAGGGGGATGATGAAGTAAAATGCAGGATCTCTCGCTGTATGCTTTTGAATAAAAAAACCCTACTGATGATGTGATGTATTCCTGTTTCAAACCTCCTAAACACCAGAAATATTTAACTTTTCGAACTTGGATGAAGAATCTGTCTCTCCTAAATCAAAACCTCATTTTTTTAAACCCGGGGCAGGGTATCAAAAAAATGAACATCTCTAAAAAAATTTGGGTGGGCACCAATACTTTGACCCTTATCCTTTGCTTTACAAATCATAAACTAAACCCATATATATAACCCATAAAGTCCTAATTGAAGTAAGGTTTAGTTCGAAAGCATACTCGATGAGATATCGTTTCCTGACTCCTATGAGCTATGCTCAAATTTAGTATCAGCCTTATAAATAAATTTAATTCATGTCCTAACTAGTGATTTCGGTCACTAGTCATTGTGATATCTTTTCTAAAAAGACTTCTCTGAGACAAACATACGTGTTGCATTAACAATTTCAGAATTGACGTTTCTGACTTGCTTAATTTGCTTGATAGCTTAGAAAGATTACGTGAGGATATCACCGATTAATTTTGAAGACATTGCTGACCTGGGGCAAATTATTTTCCAAGAGGTTTGATCCGTACGAGTTTGGATTCACTTATAATACAAGTTAGAAGACTCAGTTATAACATCAATCAGGGGCAGTTACATCGAGATTCGGCAAATCTCTCCAAGAGTTTGAAAACAGTGGGGCATTTAGACACCATGTTTTCTGTAAAATCCTCTCGAGATGACTTTTTGACTGGGGGCATTTGAAAATCAAAGGTGGTTGTGACAATCCTGTAACGAATATTCTTGACACAAGAAAACTCCAGTTGGTGACCTAAGAACACCCAGTGGGCTGACTAGCTTCACCTCTCCAGCAAAGCGGATGTTTGTTTCATCCCCGATCAAAGTTTCAACTCCAACATATTTAGCAGCTCTGGTCTCCTAAAGCGAGTGTACACTCTCCGAGCAATGTTTGATCTGTGAAGATTTGGTTTGAGTGTCCGAAATGTTTTTCATCTCTTTTGCTAGCATACGCATATCATATAGATAGATACCATAACATTTGCATTTTTTCATCTTCGTGTTTGCCTATTCTGTCGCTTTTGTTGTGTTTATCGCCAAGTGACTGGGTGTGTCTTCTCCTTCAAGTAAAGTTGTCAGCCCTAGGCAGAAAGAGCACAATATTTCTATTTCCCCATAGAGTTCGATCCTCGTGGAAGACGGTTGCTTTAGTTAAAACCCCATTTGAGCTCGTACCTCAGTGGTCGAGTCTTGCTTGATAGTTTCTCTTCAGTTACTTCCTGAATTGAATTTCGGTCCTTGGCAACCACATTGTGGATAATCTCCAACTTTTGAGTATGGACTAAGTGTGCATTTATTTTGCACTTCGCTCCCCAGAAAGAATCTTTATGAAGACAGATATTTCTCCAACAGCAATATCATAAGATTTTCTCAAACATCTACATTTGGACTACAAGCTATCTCTTTATTTGAGCAACTCGTTTTGACCAAGATCTTATATAAAACGACAAATGCCAATCTCCATGAGATAGTTTGTCCACCCTCAGTGGGTTTTTCGACATCATCAATTCATCAAAATGGCAGTCTCCTCAGGACAGTTTCTCCATCCCCAATGATTATCAACTTGGTAAATGGAAAACCTTACAGATACTTCTCTTTATTTGAGAATTCACAGAATATTTTACAGCTACAACAAAGATACTCCTCAGGAATGCATTCCCTAGTGAGTCTATCACACAAGCTTTAACTCCATCAAATGGCATCTCTTCCGAGAAGTTCGATGAAGTTTATTATAATTAGTCTCTCTTTATTTGAGAAGACATATTCTACATATCAAACGGTTTACATCTTTTGAAGATCCCCGTTGAAGCTTTACAATCTCTAATACATTTTGTTTTGGTCAGACACCTTGGCTTAGGCTGCCATATGTTTGGTAGTAGGTGATCTCTCTGTCTTTGGGTTATTACCTTTGCTTAGGCTAACATATGTTTGATAGTAGGTAATATACCATCTGTTTTGGTCAGATACCTTTGCTTAAGCTACCAAGAATGGTAGTAGGTCATCTTTCCTTTTGTGCTTACCTTTTCTTAGGCTATCATATGTTTGATAGTAGGTAACACGCATCTTTTGGTCGGACACCTTGGTTAGGCTGCCATATGTTTGGTAGTAGGTGATCTCGACATTTTTTGGTTATTACCTTTGCTTAGGTTATCAAACATTTGATAGTAGGTAATACACCTTTCTTTTGGACAGACGCCTTTTCTTAGGCTACCATATGTTTGGTAGTAGGTGATCCCTCCTTTTGTTTATTACCTTTGCTTAGGCTATCATATGTTTGATAGTAGGTAATATATTGTCTTTTGGTCAAACACCTTGGCTTAGGCTGTCATATGTGTGATAGTCAGTAATATACGTTTCTTGTTTCAACCGGGTATCTTTGTTTAGGATGTCACACGTTAGTAGTGGGCTACCCTTCATTTTCAAGATCTCGTTTCACTGTTCAAACTACTATACTCCTGCTGGTGTTATTATACTTTATCTTCATTTTGGAGAATCCACAATGCTGATTGTTTTCTCTTCTCGTGGCGTCTCGCGTCGTTGAGTCCGTTCTTTGGGCGCCGTGTCCGGTTATTCCCCTGTGGCATTATTTCCCCACAGGAGCTCTGTCTAGCATTCTCATATCATCTGCATATCATATGCATCTGGTGGCATCTTAGGGCCAAACATTCGTGTAATGTTTGTATTTAAGTCCCTCCTATCTCGTCGAGACGAAGATTTCAATCTCCATACCTCCGAATAGGAGTAACTTAAATAGGGGCATCTGTCACACCCTAATTTTTGACCTTAAGATCCCGCCTCCTTGTGCTTATTTTTTTCTTGTTTGTTTTATTTTACTTTTATATGTGTTTATCGCAGCTAACCCACTTGTGTGAGTACATGTGTTTGCATAGGCTCTCATAACCGCACACTTGTCTTCTAAAGGAAAATTAGAGTTCCCGTCTGTTGATATTGGGTATGGACGAGTTATGGATTTCATGGTACTTAAAAAGGAGTGAAGCTCTCACATGCTGAGGAATTTAAACTTCCAAGTCAAGGGCGTTCAAGGTTTCATATCTATCCAAAATACCAAGGTTAATCATATCAGGTGCAACCCATTTTATGACAAGGCTTCAACTTACTGCAAATGCAAGCTTGGCGTCTATTTTTTTGGAAAGTCAAGATACAAAAGGCTTACCCCAAAGAGACCTTGCAAGTAGGAGGTAACAAACTGAGTACTAATCACTACTCCCACTGGATCGTAAACAACCCTCAAGGTTAAGCCAATTTTTATTTTTAAGATTATATTATATTAATCATGACCAAGAGTTTTCAATTTCTCTAAAGGAGGACAAATAACTTTGCATTTAGAAATGAAAGAATGAATACATTGAATAAGAAAGTGGAGATACATTTGGGTGCTATACAACTTCGGTCAAATTAATCTACTGCTACTGATCCTAAATAAGTTCTAATACAATACACTACCAGGCATACAAGTCATGATTCTTACAAATGCTACCAAATAAGGTGCATTGGTTTTGTAAGGGATTTGGAATACATGATTTGGAAACCTTAAGTCTATACAACTTCATACAGGGAAATCATCTCTAGTATCACGTGTGCCAACGTTGTTCTGTCAAATTGATGCGTTGAGTCCGTGAATACCCGAGTGGAACTTCCTGAAGAAATCCATAATGCATCTTCAACGTTGAGCCGCGAACTCCACCCGTACAACTGCAGTAGCACCTACATCACACAAAGTAAACAGGTTTTAAAGGAAGGAAACTATAATTTTTAGCAACAACTCCGATCGACACTTGCAATAAGTTGTAAAGTGAGGTTCGCTTACTTTGGGCCGGTCAAGCCGGGAAACTTGACATCGAAGAATTCACACTGGCAGCACCTGTTCATGGCAACTCATCTGCAAAACGAAGACAAAGTCAAATGATTCATTAACCACCACCCAAGTATTCACCTACATCTTCACGGTTCACCATCAATTATGTTACGCCGTACAAATCCAGCGTCCAAGCACTTCCCAACTCCCTCATACACCTTCAAGGAGTCTCTTTTGGTCATGGTTCCAAACTCTCTTTGATTGATGTTGAAAAGGCCTTGAAATCCCTGCAAGGAACTGTAGTGTTTCAAAATTTCGAAGTAGTGAAGACATGGAAAATACACTTCGCAGCAGCATTCGACTTAAATTATGATTTTACCAAGATGAAGAGATTTATGAAAAGCTTACCAGTGAGAAGCTTCTTAAAGACGTCCCTGGCTGCAGGAGTTACAAAAGAAATCTTGAAATTGACGGTAGGAGCTGAACTGTAACATTCAAGGCAATGCCGTAAACCAGAACACGACATTCATGTTGGCAGCCTCGAAACAACTCGCATGCGGCACCCCCCTCACTATCCATACCCAGCTGCTGCAAATGGCCATTAAAATGAGATCAGTGCCAACACAACTCCATTCATAAACAACAAGCATGGTTCATTGAATAATCCGGTTATGTTTACTTTTAAATATAGCAAACTCAGTGGGACAATACACCCCAAAGACATATGTGCGCTGCCTACAAATATCAGAAGTGGTAAATAGCCTGAGAGACCTGATAGATTACAGTAGAGAACGGTGACTGGACCTATGGAGAACTTTGACCACAGTTAGTTTAGGTGGAATTCGTAATCAAGCGCAAGAGCATGAAGATCGATTAAAACTACAGCAGCAACAACAACAAGTGATGGTTTTGTCAACTCAGTGTCTGTATCAACAACCACAAGCACTATTCTTGGGCTTCTCCACCAAAACTCTGTGAACTCTAGACAGAACACATTGAACAATGCAAGCAGTTCGTATGAAGGTTGCTCTATTCAGATTCCCTCTCCAAGTTAACCTCCATTTATGTGTCACCACAAGACCTATGATATTGTCACTTGCAAAATACAACCAGAGGATCGAATTTGCCATCAACCAAGGTCAAGGTGAAGAAGTTAAGAACATTTGAAGAAGACCAGCCCTCGGTTTAATTTCAGCAATAAGAGATTAACGACCTGTAACAACCAAACCAATTGGACCATCAGCAACCGACACAATGACATCAAGGCAACGACAACAAGCCAACACGGTTCAGATTTGTGCAGCATTATCACCAACAACATCTAAACTCAGAGAATGTTTTCTTGTAAGAAGAAGAAAACAACATTAATATGGTTCCAAAGCGTATCAAGAGTCTTTGGTCATTATCACAAGATGGTAGAAGCGAACACAACATATAATTAATCCATGGACTCAGTAAAACGCCACGTCACCATCTAGGCCCAAGCAAAAGCCAAAGCATTCAATTGATTCGAAAACGGTGTAGACAATGAGAATCAAAACCGTCAAGAGCAGATATTCTTGCCTTCCCTTTTGAAACCCAACAAATCTGAACGAAAAGAGAAAGGGGTTAATGTTTTCCCAAATCATCAAGCTAATTCCAGACAGCATCAAGTAAATAAGGAAAGTCTTAAAGAAGAAAACTTAATTGCAAGCCTATCAGGTTCGTGTATAAAAGGGATGAAGAGGATTCGCAAAGAAGAACACAAAAATCCATGAGAGAATTCGCAATCCCAAACTCACAAAAACCCCAATTTCAAACCCTAGTTTCAGACCCAAAAAAAAATCATCACGACACAAAGAATAAGGAAGTAACTTATCTCCATAGATTGTTGTCACCATTCACATTAACGCCACAAATAACCCACAAACTTCCACCCCATACGTCGCCGGAGATCCCCACTGCGAGACCACTTCGAAGCATCGCCGAAAAACCATTCGCGAACCACCGCCTCTCCTCCCTCGTCAAGACGAAGTCCCTGCAAAAACCCATCGAAACGTGAGATTTTTGCTAACACTTTATTGTTGTTTGTCTCCTTTTGTTTGATTTGTGTAGATGAAGAGGAAAGCGAGTAGAACAAGAATACATAAAGAAATGGAGAAAGAATAGGAAGAAGGAGAGAAGACGAAGAAGAATAGAATGAGAAGATCGATGGAGCCAAGAGAGGAAAATCGGCGCCGAGATTGAGTTGGGAGGGGGGATCGATTTGGGAATTTAGGGTTTCTTTTGTTTCTTTCATTTTTTATGTTGTAATCCTATGTATGCCCACACACACTAACTCACATGCACCCACGCATTAGAACCACACACCCCACTTACCACACGATCACACATCCCTTATTGCATGTCTACGGTAAATTTACGCACCCGCACACACCAGAACCATCTGCCCCTTGATTAATCCGTTAAACTCCTAATTAACCTCATTAATCCAGTTAGCAATAATTTAATTAACTTAACTTTCTACTTAATTAATTAATAATTAATACCTTAATCAACCTTTTCTTAGTTAAAACAAACTAATAAATCCTTTTAGTTAATCCTCTTTAAATTAATCTATTTCAATTTATTTCCTCTAATTAACCTTTTAGTGTGGTTGCTAATAACTTGTATTTAAATTAACGTGTTTTTTAATTTAATTAATTTAATAGTAAAACCAACTTATTTCTATCTATTTATTTCATTACTTTTAAATCAATCCCTTTTTTTAAATTATTTTGTTCAATAAGAATCTATCTTATTTATTAATGATAAACCCTTATAATATAATAAAAAACAATTTCATAATACCTTTTTCTTAAAACCTTTTATCACATACTTTATTTAGTAAAAAAAAACTTATAATTTAATAGAGTTTTCTTCTCTCAAATTTACTAATTAAAATCTTTAAAAAGTCTAATTATTTTAAATCTAAAGGCTAATAATGAATAACTTTTACTAAACGAATCTATTTTTAAAATTAATAAAACCTTTTCAATTCAAAATACAACCTTTTTTCTTAAAACCAATTCGAATATTCTCTTAAAAACTAATAAAATAATATAATTCACCTAATCTAATTCATTTTCATCAACAATATAATTCTTCATAAAATTAACCTCACTCTAATTAATCTTGTGATATAACTTTTTATAGGAATCCACCTTATTTATCCATAAAATTAATTCCATCTAATTTAAGTCATTTATAATTTAATTTCACAAAAAATCAAATATAACTTTTTCTCCTAAAATCAACTTCACACATACAATCAATTCAACATTCCTCTTAAAATCAATCTAATAATATAACACTTTCTTAAAATCAATTCAATCCTCCCTTAAAATCAACATCATAAAACTTAAACAACCGTGCACGCTTACGCTTCCACGCACATTCACATACACAATTCACACACTCACTTAGCGCTTTTATGCGTTTGTGTATGTCTTATTTTTGTCCGCTTTTATTTTTCGCAACTTTTATTTGTCGCCTTTATCTTTATTGCATCGCATTGCATTCCGTCCAAAGGAAAACCTACACATGAGTCAACACTTGTGTGTAGTGCACATCATTTGCATCATTCTCCCCTACGATCCTTGATCCCATTCAAGTTGATCTCTTAAGATAGATTCTATCCCATAAGGAGGACCTTTATCTTCACAACATAGAAACAAACAATACAACATTATTCAAATACAATAGAGAAACATATGTTAATCATCTTAAGCGAGATAGAATCTCCACTCCACATCAATACAATCAATACCGTTAGTTCTGATTTAGGGATAATTTAACGCTATGTTAAGCAATTGTAATCAGACTTATGTAGAAGTCACGCTATCTGAGGTCGGACAATAATAATGTTTATGCCAATGTATGCTAGAGAGACGAAATGTAGATCATCCTCCGAAAGTGATACCGCACGAAAAGAAAATAGGTAACGATCTCATCTTCATCAAGAACTTAAAACAAGTTCCAATGATATTGAAGATTTTCATTGATTAAAAGAAGAAGAAAAAAGGGGAGAAAGGAAACCAAATTGAATTACAACATTTAGATTGTTCCATCTTTAAGTTCCATCACTCTTCTTGGTGGATTATGGCACTAAACCTATCACTAATTCAAAGCACCTAAAATGAATCCAATGATCCACTTAAAGATAGATTTGAACTAATGAAGGTTTACCCAACCACATCAAAACCTAAAGTCCATGGAATTTAAAGAGAAATTAGATAAACAAACATCAAAATTCAAGGCAAAACAAAAGGAAATAGAAGAAAGAAGAGAAGTTACCAAAAATAGTCTCGAAATAACCAAAAAACACAATTTTGTCTCTGGTTAATCGATTAACCATTTGCATGTGTAAATTGGTTAATCGATTAACACTGGAAGAACAATAAATTTTTTTGAAAAATTCAGCATTCATAATTCAATCATTTCTTCAAACATCTCATGTTCATGAATGAAATTTAGCACGGAAATTCAAGTGAAACAACTGCAAATAACACCAATACAATAAAATTTGCAAGATCCAAAGATCAAGCAATAAGAATCAATCATAGATCATATTGTGGAGGATGGATCAAGCACAACAATGGAGGAACAAGTGTTTACCACTTCAAAATCTGAAAATACTTCAAATCAACTTCAAGATCCACACTCCAAAGCCTTGATCTAAAGAATTTGATGATGATGAAGTGTTTGGATGAAGGTTTTAGCTCAAAGGTTAGTAAGCTTCAATGAAAAGCTTACTAACTTTTAATGGAAGAAAAAGCTTTAATGAATTTGGTGGTTGAAGGAAAATTGAGAGAATTAGAAGGAATTTTGACAATCTGAATTTGGCTCTCAAAAGCTTGAAGAATGAATGAATGAGGCCTCTATTTATATAATTTAGGCTTGGAAATTTTGGTGGTTTGAAATTTGATCTAGGCTTGGTATTTGAATTTGGAGGAAAAATCAAGATCAAGTGGTGATTAATGAGGGTGTATGATGAGAATTAATTATGATGAGGAAAGGGAATTAAAATGAGGTGATCTAGAATATTCTTATGATGAGAAAAATGAATTTGGTGCCAAAATGTTGCAGAATTTGAATTTGGCTTATTTTCACTAAAATGCATTGGTTAAATGATTAACCATTTGCATGTACAAATGTGTTAATCGATTAACATAGTCAAAAACTGTGAAAAATGCCCTTTTGATCAGTTGTCTTGGCTCAGGCTCAATTTTTCGGACTTGTCAAAGAAGCCATGAAAATAAACATATGAACCTTAGAATCTCTTGAATAATAGTCGGCCAAATCTTGAGAAACTCTTGATAAAATTATTTTGAATTGCTCACAGAACAACTTTGACTTTTTCAGATGAATTTCATTCGAGCTGAGGGACTGTTGATTGGTGTTCTTGATTCAAACCTCCTCCTGAAAAATGAGTTAGTAAAGGAAAACAAAACAAGCATATTTTTGGTATTTTGATTAGGGTTAGTAAACATAAACATAAACAAATATTAAACAAACAAGAAAACAGGGGTGTTTGGTGATCTTGTTTGTGGTATGAGATGCAAATGATATGTAGGATCTTACAAGTAAAAATTAGGGTATTACAGCTGCCCCTATTTAAGTTTCTTCTATCAGGAGATATAAAGATGAACATCTTTGTCTCGACGAGATAAAATGGACTTAAATATAACAAGTAAACCTAATTTTTGGCCCTAAGAGACCACAAAATGATATGATTATGCAGATGATATGCAAACACAAGACCTTTATAGGGAGAAAATGCCACAGGAGACAATAAAAAGTAGGGGAGGAAAAGAAAAGAGAATAGATTCTGCAAGGGAAAACTAGAGAGTAAGATTCTGCTGAGGGAAAATTACCAACCAGAAACAAAAGAGAAAATATCTCATTCCAACAGGGGAGGTAAAAAAATCTCTGTTACGGAAAAGATCATCTACTACTAGGCAACCAATAATAACATGATCGAAAAGAAAGATTATCATCTACCAACAAGTGGCAGCTACGACAAGGTAATAGACATAAAAAGAGGAGATTACCAACTATCAACTAAGTGGTAACTACGACAAGGTAACCAACCAAAAAGATACGAGAAATATTACCTACTACCAACTAAGGGCAGTACGACAAAGGTAATAAACTAAAAAAGGAGACGTTACCAACTATTAACTAAGTGATAGCTTTGACAAGACAACCAACTCGAATGGAAATATTACCAACTATCAACCAAGTGATAGCTAAGACAAGGTAACCAGCCAAAAGGATACGAAAAATATTACCTACTACCAACTAAGGGCAGTCTAACAAGGTAACTTAACCAAACATAACAAGATATATGATCTATTCATCAACCAAGTGATAACTCAACAAAGGTAATAAACTCGAAAGGAAAGATTACCAATTACCATGAAGGCAGCCTAACAAGGTAACTTAACTAAAGATAACAAGATATATTACCTAACCATCAACCAAGTGATAGCTAAACAAAGGTAATATACTCGAAAAGAAAGATTACCAACTACCATCAAGGAAGCCTAACATGGTAACTTAACCAAAGATAACAAGATATATTACCTAACCATTAACCAAGTGATAGCTCAACAAAGGTAATAAACTTGAAAAGAAAGATTACCAACTACCATCAAGGCAGCCTAACAAGGTAACTTAACCAAAGATAACATGATATATTACCTAACCATCAACCAAGTAATAGCTCAACAAAGGTAATAAACTTGAAAAGAAAGATTACCAACTACCATCAAGGAAGCCTAACAAGGTAACTTAACCAAAGATAACAAGATATATTACCTAACCATCAACTAAGTTATATCCAAACAAAGGTAATAAACTCGAAAGGAAAGATTACCAACTACCATCAAAGCGGCTTAACAAGGTGACTAACCAAAGAGGGAGAAATATTATCTACTACCGGTAATGGTAGGCTAATATAAATAATAAGCTCACAAGAGATCAAAATTCAATTTAGGTGCAAGCTTTAAGCAGGAATGTCCAAAAATAAAAAATGAAAAAGGTCGTCACAAAACGTCTAGAAAAGGTAGAAGAGCCTATGCGGCTTGGGAAAGCGAAAATGGTTCATCAAGTAATGATAGCTCTACTTCAATTGAGGAATCAATCAAGCTTTTCTATATGGCAAAAAAAAGAAAGAAAATGGTTGTAAGTCACTCTAAACATCAAGCTTCTCATGATTCATATTTTTCTCAACTTCAAGAATCCTTTAAGAATCTACAAATACAAGCTATAGATGCTTTCAAGAGATTAGCTTCAAACAAGAGAATAATCTCTCATTTGGAAGATAAGATTTTTGAAAATGAAAGACATGTGGAGGCACTAAGGAAATCTATACCAAATATTCTAGAAGAACAAGATGAGGATCCTATATCTTTGTGGAATTTTGGTTGTGAAACATGTCACATTTGGCAAAAGGAGTCAAGGTCTCTTAAAGCTAAACTTGATAAGCCTTTGCAACCCAAGGTCACTTTTGCCATAGATACTTCCAAGTATGGTTTACCAGCTCATAATCTGTATCAGAGATATAGTTACATTAAAAAGGAACCAAATAGCAAAAGGTTATCTTCTTTGAATTTTTATTGTCATTACTGTTGCAAAAAGGGACACACTATTGTAAAGTGTAGAGATAGGAAACTTCAATTTTCTAATGATGTCTTTCAATGGATCCCTAAATGCAATCAAGATTTTACTAATCCCCAAGAACCCAATAAAGATTTGGTACCTAGCACAAGTTGTTAATCATGTAGGAAAAATGTATTGACTTTATGAAGAGAGTATGTGATCTTGTTCGTAGAGCATCAAGGCACAACACTGTAACATGTCCTTATCATTTTGATATACATGAATAACAAGGTGAATTTTCTTTTAAGTGGTAAAAGTATATGAATATTACTAATAAGATATCCGAGAAGTGTCGAAAAGGTATTATGTTCAATTGTGTAGGATATCTTTGACTAAACTTGCTCGAGAACATCAAACTAGGAGTGATCAACCTAAATTGATGAAACATGAGAAAAAGAAAGATAAACGTCATAATTGAGCAAGATGAAAAGTTCAGCTGCAAAGGAAAATCATCTCTCAAGTTGAAAGAACACTCAAAAATCATCAAGTGTACTTCTTGAATACATTGCTAATCTCATATTCAAATACTGGTACAAGAAGGAAAATGGTAAGAAAATTTTGCTATTATTTGTGTTTCGTGGCATGTGTTGCATTCACTTTAACTTTTGTTCGAAAGTTCTTCGTGGAATGCTTGTGCATATTGCGTCTTGTGTACGATGAGGTAATACCGTCTCAACCCTGTTTCTTGTTATGTATGTAAGTGTTTCTTTTACCTATTTATTTCATAAGGATATGTGATGAACTATGTGTGATTCTTGGGATATGTGTCTACTTCCAAAAATATCAAATGTGACAGTTGTATGTTGCATTTTATTTGTTTATAGTAAACATACATAAATGCCATCATGATTATCTTTATCTTGAACCAAGACATGCTTGTATTTTTTTTGCATGTGTACAATCATTCAATAATAACAATCCTTATTTCCTTATTCCCTCTCTTTCTCTCCTCACTAAAAGTGCCTCGCGCACTAACAAATGTGTATCTAGAGCTCCAGTTAGATTCTTGATTGTGTTTTCAAGAACTACACGTCGGTGATTGTGTTTTCGGGATCGTGGGTTGTTAATCAATTGCCTTAAAGATTAATGGTACTGACGTCATTCCAAAATTTCTTCCAATTCTTGAAGGAAAAAATTGGAACCAATGAAGCAAGCAGATGAAGTCCTTGTTCAGATTTCATGAAACCCTATAAGTGGTTACTAAATGGCGTCCCTGAGCTTGATGAGAATGCAAACAATGCTCAGGGATTCGCAAACAAGGAGACAAAGAAGAAAGTCTATAAGGCCACATGTTACATTCAATCGACATTAGATTCAACAAATTTTGACAAGATCTCTCAGGCTGAATTTGCAAAAGAGGCGTGGTATATTTTTGTTAAGTACTATGAAGAAGGTGAGAAAGTAAAAGTCGTCAAATTAGAGACTTTGCAACAGAAGTATGAATTGCTGAAGATGGGGGAAGATTACTAGGTTGCAGGTTATGTACCGAGGGTGCAAAATCTCGTCCATCTCATGAAGGGTTATGGTGAAATTCTAACTGATAAGATGATAGTTGAGAATATAATGTGTATATTGACCTCTCAGTTTGATCATATTATTGTAGCTATTCAATAATCCGACAATCTTGAAACCCTAAAACTAGAAGATTTGGTTGGTTCGTTGGAGGCGCGTGAGATTAGGATTTTCAAAAGAATAGGTGTTCAAGATTTGATACAAGCACTGTAGGCTCGATCTTGGAAGAAGCATGGTAGTTCCAACAAGTTAAAAGGAAAAGGAGACACGACTCAGAGCAAGAAGTCTTAATCGAACCCTTAAAAGCATCAGGTCGATGATAGGGCTTCTAAATCCTCGAAAAGAGGAAAAGGAAACTTTTATTAGAAAGACAAAGACAAAAAAAAGGTGTGCAATTCTATAAATTTGAAAAGTGGGGTCGATTGGCCAAGAATTGTTGGTATAATAAAGACAAGGGAGCGACAAAAGGCAAGGAGGAAGGAGCAAACCTTGCACACCAAGATTCAAATGATTTTAAAGATATGGTGGTCATGGCTACAGTTGCAGATGACTATGTAGACTCCAAGATTTGGTTCCTTGAATCAGGAAATTTGAATCAAATGACTGGTTGAAATGAGTGGTTAGAAGATTTCGATGATTCGAAGAAGAGCAAGGTCAAACTTGATGATAATAGATCGTTGCAAATAGAAGGTACTAGTGACATAGTTATTCAAAGGAACAATGGAGGAAAAGCTATGATCAAAGATGCACTCTATGTACCTAAAATAAATTGCAATATGCTAAGTGTTGGACAATCGGTCGAAAAAGGTTTCTCAGTGATTATGAAAGATGGAGCCTTGGAACTATTCGACACTCAGAACAATTTTGTCTTGAAATCTCCTTTGTCGAAGAACAAGACATTTAAAACCACGATCAAATCGAATGAGGTACAATGCCTTAAATTAGTTGTCGACCATAAGAATAGTTGGTTGTGGAATTTGAGGTTTGGACATTTGAACTTTCGATCCCTAAATCAATTGATTACTCAAGATATGGTAATTAGTCTACTAAGTCTTGAGATGCCTGACATAATTTGTGAAGGTTGCTTAGTCAGAAAGCAACCCAGAAAGTCTTTCGTTTTGACTATGCCAATGAGAT
Organism: Lathyrus sativus; assembly: GCA_963859935.3. Classification (NCBI taxonomy): domain Eukaryota; kingdom Viridiplantae; phylum Streptophyta; class Magnoliopsida; order Fabales; family Fabaceae; genus Lathyrus; species Lathyrus sativus. Next base: position 570,585,242 of record OZ012735.1, on the reverse strand, counting down.
CCTTTTGCATACTAGAAGTAATACATCCAGATGTATGTGGCCCCTTTGAGGATAATACCATTGGTGGAAACAATTACTTTATCTTATTTGTCGATGAGTGTAGTTGAAAGCTTTGGATCTATGTGATCAAATGAAAGGACGAAGTATTTGAAATCTTTAGAAGATTCAAAATACTTGTCGAAAACCAGAGTGAAAAGAATATTAAGTTTCTGCAAATAGATGGAGGTGGCGAATATACATCAAATATGTTTGAAGAATTATGTGCAGAACATGGTATTAATCACAAGGTAACTAATCCTTACATGCCTCAACATAATGGAATAGTAGAAAGAAGAAACAAAACCATATTGGATATGGCGAGATGCATGCTGAAGCAGAAGAATTTTCCGAAATCCTTATGAGGTGAAGCTGTTTCCACTGGCGTTTATATTCTAAACAGGTTCCCTACCAAGAAGCTGAAGAAGAAGATTCCTAAAAAGTATGGAGTGGAAAAAGACCATCAGTGATTCATCTAAAGGTGTTTGGCTCTATTTGATACAAGCATATTCATGATGCTAGGAAAAGGAAGCTTGATAAGAATAATGGACCTATGATTCTGGTAGGATATCACAAAACTGGAGCATACAGGCTATTCAATCCAACAAATGAGAAGATCATGATGAATCGATATATTGTTACTGGTGAAAATTATGTGTGGGATTGGAATTCTGGTGGTCCAATTAACAGGCCACTAATGAGATATGGCGTCGATGTAGAAATCGATTAATTCAAACTAGAAGAAATTACCAATATTCCAGTTGAATTCAAAGTTGAAGCAGATGTTGACATTCCCGATACATTCGAATTCAAAAAGGGTGTGGCTAGCACATGCCAAAGACCTCAAAGAACTAAATTTCATCTAGTAAGACTTCAAGACTACGAAGTGACTGGTGATGATGAAGTCACATCAGATGGAGAATTAGTTCATTTTGCTTTACTTGCAGGTGTTGAACCAATCAACTATTGCGAGGCTTAAAAGAACATTAAGTGGAAGTATGCTAGGTTAAATATTTACAAGAAATCGAAAGAAATAACACATGGGAGTTAGTTGAATTCCTGACACATACAAAAGCTATCGAAATAAAGTGGGTGCTCAAGCTGAAGCACAATGATGATAGGTCGATAGCAAGACATAAAGCGAGATTGGTAGCTCGAGGATTTCTTCAAAGATCGGGACTCGATTACTATGAAGTATATATACTTGTCGCAAGATTGAAGACTGTTAGATTGGTTGTTGTCGCAACTGCGAAAAGGACCGGCGAAAACAAACAGAGATGTCGCCACCGAACGTTATTCATCCTAAAGAGAGGGAAAGGAAACTATCAAAGAAAACCTAAGAGAATGAGAAAAGACAAGGTCATCGCAACCAAATCTTGGGTTCAGGAGTTGGCTATGCAAAGGGAAGGTATGAGCACCCCTCACGTCTGTTCTACTCAACGAGATCCACACTTGTTGTCTATCAAAAGGGTTGAGTTATTTAAAAGCTACTGCTAGACAGGGAAAGGAAAAGAAAAAAGGAGATTCAATAGGACATCGCTGCCCAATGCTTACGTATTCCCTCGTGCAATAGGAAAGTCAGAGTTAACGTAGTTCAGAAAACTACGGGTGATGAGGGGAAGGTTGCTTGCCAAAACATCGTCGTCTTGTGCTTACGTATCCTCATCTGGCATGAGAAATTAAAGAAAATGTAGTTCGGGAAACTAGACCACAGGTTGATTAAGTATTTTTTATGAGCGACGTTAAGTTCCCATTCTAGCATTAGGTTCGATGTCTGTTTGCAGTAGAATGGAAAAGTAACGTACTCTTTTCTGAAAATGGTGTTAAGAACGATCCCGAAGGATAAAAAGGTTTGAATTTGGTTTGTGAATTTTAGTGAAGTAGATTGAATTTGTATGAGATTCCCGTTGCACTAAAGACTATGACATAAAAGAAAATGTGTCACATATCATCCAAAGGGCATACACTAAAAACTCTAGACAAGTGAGGAGAAACCCCCATTCATGATTTCCCATGTACTTAAGGCCCGTGGCGCATAATGTTCATCATTCTTTATTAAGTGTCTTAAGATTGTTTGAGATGAGATGAGAAGACACAAAAGAACACTAAAGGGAAACTGAAAACCCTAATGTTATCATATAAAAGGGTCCTAAGGTTAGGATGAAAAGGAAGTCTACCTAATGTTATCATGCAAAAGATGGCCTTAAAGTTGAGGTAAAAGGGATTATCCTAATTGTTATCATGCAAAGGATTGAAAGCCTAATGTATATCCTACTCTCAAATCAATCACAAATGAAAACAAGAATGAAACTTAAATAAAGAAAGAGGATGAAGAAGAAAATAGAAGAAAGAAGAATGGACAAACAAGAGGTCAATATCAAACCAAGATGAAGACAACAAGAAAATTCATTTCAAACTCAAGCAAAGCAAGCATCATCCTTAAACAAACATCAAACATTCACCAAAATAAAGCAAGATGAGATGAAGCCAAATGGCACAAGAAATATGGTAGGGCAGCAAGCACAACATATCATGCTTAAATCATACCAATGATCAAAGAGAAGGCACAAAGCAACAAGTCATTCATACCATTCATATATAAGGCAATACCACACAAGTATACATACTAATAAGTGCAAAGAAAACATTCCAAAGGCAAAGCATATGAACATGACATGAGCAAAAAGAGATCACAACATCCACATGATCAAACAAGTTCAACATTCAAACATGCACATACAAGAGAGATCATACTGATGAAATCAAACAAGTGGAAACCAAACATGCCTCAAGGAGAATAAAAAATCAACCATAAAAACAAACCACAATCACGCAAGCCTCAAGACTTCACAAGACAAGAGGGAGGACAAAAAAACACCCAAGGGTGGACTAAAAACAGGATCGCACCAATTGCAATTTAAAATCAATTAAAAACAAAATAAAAAAGGATGGAAAATAGTTAGAGCACAAAAAAAAAAGTCCAAGATCATCACCATAGGTCAGAAACCATCATAGAATTATGTGCTAATTTCCTCATAATTTTAAATGGCTCAAATACAATTTTAAACCAATTAAAATTAACCAAATAAATAAAAAAATACATGGAAAACAGCAAAACCAGAAATAAAAACCCAAGAAAATCACCATAGGTTCAAAACCATCATAAGATCATATAATACTTTTCTCATAATTTTGAAATGTCTAAAAATAATTTTAAACTAATTAAAATTGGCTCAAACAAATTAAAATTCAAGAAAAGTAGAAAATGGAAAAATAAAAATGCACAAAAATAAAAAACAGAAAGAGAAAAATAAAAGGAAATTTTAGAAATTATTTTGGCATTTTTATGATTAAAGATGAATTTCCTATGAATTTATGAAAATAAAATGAATTTAAAAAGAAAATAGAAAAAGAAAATAAAACAAAAAAAAAAGATTCGTTGGATCAACTTTTATTAAATGTCGTGTCAGATCCAAAGGCCAGAAAGCACACATCCACGGTGGATCTGAGTCAAACTCATTATTTCCAACAAGCGAAAGTCAAAACCATCAGATTAAAACAAGTGGCATGATGAACGGTGAGATCATCATCTTCAACCTCCTGCCACTGAAAAATCTCAGAGAATTATAAAAATTGTGGATCCATCAAACCATAACTATTGGAGCTCATAGTGGTTTCATTTGATGCATCTTTTCAAGGCGATTTCAACTATATCATCGCGCCATATTTCTTTAAAGTGTAACTCACTCGATTTAAAAAAAACCAGACGAAAAAACAAACATGGATTTGAAAATTAAACATCAAAACTCAACCAAAACCAAAATCTAACAATCCTAACAACATCAACACATCAAGAACTACATCTTAGCAACAAATTTGAGTTGAAATGGTTAAGAACTGTACCTGTTGAAGTTCAACTTCAGAGCTTTGAAAATAGAGTCCCCTAGCTTGATTCAGGCCACGATCCTTCAAGTTCTTGAGCTGGTTAGGTTTACTGAATGTTAGTGAAGCTAACTAAATGGAGAATTTGAGTGTTTAGGGTGTGGAAATGAAAATTCGAAGTTCAAGCTTAAGAGTTCAAATGGGATCTCAACAGGGTGATTCTGGCTATCAAAGCTTGTGGAAATGAGTGGAATGAGTCCCTTATTTATAGGGGAAGCTTTCTGAATGAAAAGGGAGTGTGAATGGTTTGAATTGAGGTGAATTCATGCACACCTGCAGCATGAGTAAAATGTGACTTGAAAACTGCCAAAACTCACTCAAAACTTGCGTTTCAAGGCTCTAATCAACCCAGGAAAGTTTGTTAATCATGTTTAGATTGAATTCATGGCTTAATTTTGTGATTAGAGGCCAATTCAAACAATTTCAATTCTGAATTGAAGTGGATTTTCAGTTTTGAAATTCAAACTTTGCAACGATGGTGCTCACAATGTAGGAGGCTTTTTGAGATGCTTCTTCTTGCATTGAATAGAGGATGATGAAAAATTTGCAATGTGAAAAGAAAGTATTGATTTGGTAATTTAAGTTGAGAGATATGATTCTTCAAAGTAGCCTACATGAAAAGGTTCAAAATTGCAAAACACTTAGAAAAATTTCAAGTCTTTTTAGGGATCAAAAGTGACCTATAATGTTTTGACAAAAACTAAGACCTTCCCTAGGTTTTTAGCATTTCCACCTTGAATCAAAGTTATAGAGAACATATTCGAGTTCATTTTAGGAAATGAATGGGCTTCAAATGATGAACATTGACCAAGTTATGACCTTTTGAAGTTGACTAGAAAATCCTTCCAAAACTTAAAATGACCTATAATGTCTTCAAACTTTTGATGACCTTCCAAGAATAATCTGATCTTTCCTTGCATGGTTGCATAGCATCGTGCATGATTGCATGGCATTTAGCATAAATACATATCATTCCCACCGTGTGGGGCATAGCGCAGAAGCATATGCATCATAAGCATGATCTAGGTCATTATCATCCTTACTGTACAGGTGTACTACCGAAAGACCGGTTGCTCAGGACGATTCTTGATGTTCTCCCCAGCAAGGTTGATTTCCTTAGATGATTCTAAAAGACCCCGGTGTGATCCCCGCAGTCGCTCGCTCAAGATGATTTTTGAGATCCCCAGCGGAGTCTTCGGTCCGAGATGATTCTCGAATCCCTCAGCAGGGCCATTTGCTTAAAACGATTCTTAAGACCGCAGTACAGCTTCCCGAGTTGTTCGCCTAGTATGATACTTGAGCTCCCCAATAGCGTCTCCAGCAGGAGTTGCCCAGGAGGATGCCTGGAATTCCCAACAGAATGTTTACTCCAAAAAGGTTATCGGTTCAGGATGATTCTTGAAGATGCCCGACGGATCTGTTTGGTCAAGATGATTCTTGAAGTCCAGAGCAGCATGATGTGTCTGCTCCAACAATGATGTCTAATCTGAAGATGGATTTCATAAGCGCCTGGAAGGCGATATCAGAAGGTTCCGGTGAGTCCAGATTTCCGTGTTGAAGAATCAACGGGTGGATGAAGATAAGGTTCCAGAGGTTGTAGATACAACAGAGTGATTCGTGTGAGTCTGAAGACCAGGTCAGTTGTCCTGAGGTGATGATTGAGCGCGATCAAGTGAATGATATGTCTTCTGATTGAAGTCGAAGATGTTTCTCCAGCTGAAGCGGAGTTTTTGCCTGAAGGCAAAGTGTTTGAATCCCCGTAGAGTCATGAAGGGCTCAGGATACCATTTCTCTGACTGAAGTCACAGATTTCTTAAGCTGAAGCGAAGGCGCCTAAGGGCAAGGTTATCCCCCAAGGTCATGAATGACCTAGGATTCATTATTCGGGCTGAAGGCCGAAGTATATCCCTGACTGAAGTCTCGGATACTCTATAGCGGAGGCGGAGTTGCCTGAAGGCAGGTCCATGTATCCTTGAAGGTCAAGGATCATTTTCTTCCGACTGAAGTCGAAGATACCTCCTGCAGAGTTGCCATCCTTGAAGGTCAAGGATGCTTATCTTCAGAAGTACTTGAAGATCTTTTCTAGCTGAAGCTGGAAATGGCCAGGGGCCAGGGTTTTATCTATCTTCAGAGGTACTTGAAGATCTTTTCTAGCTGAAGTTGGAAGTGGCCAGGGGCCAGGGTTTCATATATCTTTAATGTTGAAGTTCTACGGCAGGCGGTGTGCAGCAGTATTCCGATGTTCGTTATGGTTATGAGGGTGAACCCCAGATCAGAGTGTGCTCGGTTAAGTCTCTCATCCCCGGCAGAGTAGTTTCAAATACGCAAGTGTACCTTTTGTTCCATTTACCAGGGGTGAACCCCAGGTCAGAATTGTTCAGTGATATAGTTGTCCAGCAGTAAAGTTGGGCATTTTGATTATCCGACGGCGAGGTCAGATTATGTTTGGTTCCGGCAGCGAGGTTGGATGTTCGTTTGACGGCAATGTCAGATTCTTTAAATCCCCAGTAGAGATAATGTTTGTTTCCGGCGGCGACGTCAGATCAGTATCTCTCCAGCTAGTTGTTGAGCAGCTAGTGTTGCAGTATTCAAGGATTTGTTCCCCGCAGAGTACCGTGTGCTCGTGCAGTTGGCAAATTTTCGGGTTTACCGATATTCAACCGTCTCGTACCTTGATTGGTTGAGAGCCGTTCGCTTCTCACCCAGTCAGGTTCAAGCCGTTTGAATAGGGGCAGCTGTTGCACCCCAAAATTTGACCAACATTTATTTGTTCATTGAGTGTTTGAAAGTTGATACCTTCATCAGAAAGTTCAAGAGATCCCCAGAGAAGTGGGTTGAAACCAGGGTTGTGTGCTTCACAGTTTGAAAGTTGTGGGTGCTCCTCAGATGATTCTGAGACTTTGAGAATGAACTTGATGTTTTGAGAAAGCTTATGAGATGTCTTGATAGCCTTCATGAAGCCCATAGAAGTCATTATGCAAGAATTCAGAAGATTCAACCATGAGTGGTAGAATTAGGGTTTTGACTGGGTCAACCCTTGGATAACTGAAGATTTGGAGAAGGTTGAGACCCAATCCAAGGGCCATGAGATCATGGAATGATGTATGGAGATGTTGTAAAGGTGATTCCTAGATCAATTCATCATGATTGAGGAGTTTGAGAAGTTTTGAGTTAGGGTTTCTGAGGATTGTCAGTGGAAAAACCCTAATTTGATCCCTATTTTCCCGGCAGTTTTAGCCCAAGTTGTGATTGATATCTCATCTTCCCCACAACATGAATGTTGTAGAGCTTGTCCTAAGCTTTAATTTGAGTGGTGGAAGTCCTTGATAGGAGTTACAGAGCTCAAGTTATGGTTTTGACAACTTACAGGTCAGCAGAGGTGTGTGAATCTGGGTCCTTGAAAGTCACCCAACTTGCAGACAACTTTTGCCCTAGTAGGTTGATTCCTATGGTTTCTTGGTCAACATGAATGTTGAAGAGGATCTTCTTAGCTTTAATTTGAGTGGTAGAAGTCCTTGATTGGATTTGTGGAACTCAAGTTATGGTTTGAACAAGGCAGGGGTATTTTGGTCATTTGTCAGTTATAGGTCATTTTAGCCAATGCCTAAAACTCCTATTTCCAAGCCTCAAATGGAAAAACTTAAAACATGAAAGTTGCTCAAAATGTGATTCTAAGTCTAGAAAGAAGGTCACAAATTGTTGAAAAAGCTCATAGCACAAGATTCCATGATTGGTCAAAAATGAACTAAAAATGACTTATAACTTTGAAAAGTTGAAATTGAAAAGTGATTTGGGAGATCCACAAATCCAAAATAGGTCATCCAATATATCATTTTGATTGGAAAAAACATTTTAAGAACTTTGGTTTAAGTAGAATTTTCATTTGAGGCTTAAAAAATGAGGTTCCTTTGGAAATTTCTTACTTGAAAAAGAAGGTAGCATTGAAAAACCCTACACAAGCCAAGAATGCCCTTGTTTTTCACTCATCCTCCTTCAATAACTCACATAAGGACATTTTGAGGCCAAATAACAAGGCATGGCATATGAGATGAGATAATCCAACATGGCATATCATGGAACTTTCATGAACTTTCCACATCATTCTAGATGAATCTAGAAGCATCCAACAATTGTTATAAAAAGAATGCATCAAGGAGTGTTAGAGGTTGGTGAAAGTTGGAATCAAGTCAGAGGGGGGAGAGAGAGAGATAGCCATTAAAGCTCTTGCTTCAAGTTGAAGCAACTCAAGAATTCTTCCATTACAAGTCTTCTTCTTCAAGAATTGTGCAAACAGAAGGCTATCCATCATCAAAGGATCATCCTGAAGGATTTGCAAGCCCTGGTTCGAGCCATAGCATCACTCACCATAGCTTCTTGACAGGTTGGTGAACTCATCTCTTTCTCTTTATTTATGCTTAGATAGATCATATTCTAGGTATAGAATGATTGTGTTAGGGTAGATGACTAAACCCTAGAAGTTATAGCTCATTCCATGAGGTTCCATGGCAGGTGCATCAAACTTTAATTTTCAAGAATTAGTTGTTTAATGAGTTTTAATCAGCATGAATTGGTTTAGAATCACCAGGATAGCATCAAGAACATCTGTAGATCATTATAATGAAGTTTAGTGAGGATTGATATCAGTTTAAAATGTTGAACCATGGTTGTACCCGGATCTTCAATTCCTCTGTTAGGGCAATTTAGGGCGAGTTATGGAAAGCTTTACGTAGGGTTGTGTAGGGCTTGAGAAGTAGATAATTTTTTGTGTTGGAGTCGTGTGGAGCCGTGGCGTGTAGAGAGAGCTAGAGGAGCTCGATTTTGAGCGCATGGAGTGAGGGTTCTGCAAACCCTAATTCTATTTGGAGAAGACGAGTGGAGAGCCGTTGGATTGGTCCCTCAGATTGACTAAATCATCCAATCGTGTGGCTGTGCGCATGTCTGAGTTTGGAGGGAAGATTTGAATTTTATTAAAACGCCGCGTTTCATTTAGGGCGTTCTGGGCCCAGAGTTTCTCTTCGCACCCCACCTTTATTTGGCCCAGTCAGTTTTAACTAGCGCGCCTTACTATCTGTACCCCCCCCTTCCTTTAATTCATTTAATTTCTTTTATTTTCTTTTTAATATTTTTCTGTTTTGTAAAATTCATTAAAAATTGATAGAAAATGATTTTTAAATGCTTCTTTTTTCTGTGAGTAGATTAAAATGTATAGAAAATTATAAAAATAAAATTGAGATTTTATTTTTAGGTTTAATATCTTTAATAGATTTTCTAGTTAAATAGTTTTTTTAATTGTTTAATTTTGTATCATGATTTTGTAGGAATTATTTTAGGACATTCCCTTAGGGTTTTTTACCCATTCTTTTTTGTGCAATTAGATGATGAGTCATACTTCCCCATAGGATTTTTTCTAGATTTTTTAGAATTAATCTTGATTAGTTTAATTAGGGTTAACTTAGGATAGTCTAATTAGGGTTTAGAATTGTGCATAGGTGATGATTCCTTTCTTTGATTGAGTGTTATCTTGATTTTTAGGTAGAAACCTTTGTAGATGTTATGAGTAGGTGTTGAGGACCCTTGTGAATATTTGTTAGATTTTTTCCCATTAGTTTAGCATTTTTAGGTATTTTCTGAAGTTACCTATGGATTTAGTGTCCCCTGGGGTTGTCTGTTTATCTTTGGGGGTTCATTCTGAGGAATTTGTTGAAGGGCTTGTGTTGCCTTGAGGATATTGATGGAGAGCATCATGAGGAGAAGCTTGTAGATCAAGATTCAGAGACCCAGAGCTTGGCTGATGCCCTGTTGGTGAGGTTTGAGATCCTGAAGTTTGAAGGAAGTTCATGGTACTCTCCTGAGGAAGGCACTATGAATAACTTTCATCCTTCCTTCTCACCTCTTTCTTAAGTATCCAATGATGTTGGAGCCAACTTGTGAGTTTAATTTCTCCTGAGGAGGAATGTAAACTGATCACATTTTGTTGAGCCACATGGGATACAACTCCTAAGTGGAAGCCTCCTAGTACTTTCCTGAGGAAGGTCCTATGGGTCTATTCACTTAGTTCCACTAGTTTGTCTAGGATTTCTCAAGTATCCAATGATGTTGGAGCCAACTTGTGAGTTTAATTTCTCCTGAGGAGGAATGTAAACTGATCACATGTTGTTGAGCCACATGGGATACAACTCCTAAGTGGAAGCCTCCTAGTACTTTCCTGAGGAAGGTCCTATGAGTCTATTCACTTAGTTCCACTAGTTCAGATAGGATTTCCTAAATATCCAGTGATGTTGGAGCCTGCTTGTGAGTTTAATCTCTCCTGAGGAGGGATGTAAACTGATCACAGTGGTTGAGCCACATAGGGTATGATTCCTGAGTATACACCTCCTAGTGCTTTCCTGAGGAAGACACTATGAGTCTGATTGCTTAGCTCCCTGTCTTTGGTAAGCTTGTTCTGAAGCTTGAAGGCTGGGAATGATTTCTCCTGTTTAGGGTTGTGCTTGAAAGCTTTGCTTAGATTTGTTTAGATTCTGTGATTAGGATTATGGTTAGAGAATAGATGATTCTTTCTCATGTGTGTTGTTGGCCTGATGGCACTTCATTTCTTTTATCTGGTTATCTGCTTGATAGCGTGTGGTTTATTTTCAGTATGATTACTGTTATTTCATGACTGGCTTGAGGTCGAGATGAGCTTGTGGAGGCTGAAACCCCACACACATTTCCTCCCTCACTTGCATTGCATGCATTTTACAGTTAAAGCTGATGTTTTTGTCTGTTTTGGTGTATCATTGACATGATCCCTTAGGACTCTCATTTCCTTTGATAAGGATGTGATGATAGACTTTTAGGTTGAAACCTATGCATGATAACATCTAGGAGTTCCCTGTTCAAACCTCAACCATAGGATGAATCCATGGCATGATAACAGTAGGACTTGATAGTCTCCCTCCTAGTTGAGTTATCACCCGTAGTTTCCCGAACTACGTTTGCTCTGATCTTTCATACCAGATGAAAGTACGTAGGCATAGGATGCGATATCCTAGCGAGCAACCTTTCCCCGTAGTTAGCCGAACTACTTTGACTCTGATTTCTCATTCTCTGATGGGAATACGTAGGCATAAAGCGCGACGCTTTGCCGAGTCATTTTTCTTTTCTTTTTCAGCCAGCCTTGATAGGTAGATAGATTAAAACCAACCCACCCAAGTAAACAAACAAGCGAGGATCCCGTCGAGTACGACGGACGTGAGGGGTGCTAATACCTTCCCCTTGCGTAACCGACTCCCGAACCCAGACAATGGTTGCGACGACCTTGTCTTACCCTTTTTTCGTCAGGTTTTTCCGATCGTTTCCTTTCCCGCTCTGAGGGATAAATAACGAAAGGTGGCGACTCTTCTGTCATGCCGGCACCTTATTTTCGCGCAAGCGACAGCTGGCGACTCTGCTGGGGACTTATAGCATCTAGGGACTTTTCCCATCCCTTATGCTGGGACCGTTTCCCATCCCCTACGCGAGTCAATCCTATCGTTTGTGTGTTTGCTTGTTGGGTTGCGTTTATTTATCGCATTCTTACTTCCCGCATTTTTACTTCCCGCATTTTATTTCCCGCATTTTATTTCCAGTTTGATATGATTATCTGTGCTGCTGTGGGAGAGGGATGTTACTGTGAGTGAAAAGCCGGACCTGGGCTTGAGTACACACCTAGATATATTTGTGGAGAAGTAGTAGACGAACCTGTCTGTTGAGCAGGCACAGTTCCCTACGAAAATCTGCGCTCAGACGAGATTCTTGCAGAGGTGCTCCTTTCCGGTCCTGAGGATCTGAGGGGAGTCCAGACGTAAGGATTGTCGACTCTGGGGACCGATCATTTGGAAGTCAGCTAAGAGAGGCCTCTTCATGACTTGACGATGCCACTCCTTCTGGGAATCGTATTGTCACTCATGAATGTCTGTGACGCTGACAACCGCATAGGATGCCGTACCTTTGTCCGTGGATTAGGTCCATCATACCTGTGAGTGGGGTTGGGATATTGCAGAAAACTTTGACCTCCAGACTACCTGGTTTTCTTGACAATGAATCAGTTATGTTGGGTCCTCAGTGGCAGATATGTTCTTGATAGAACAAGGGTTTGATCAGAGGATCTTATCATCGGGTGTTTGTCTGTTCTTGATAGAGCAGGCTTTGATCAGAGTATTGTTATCAGAGGTTTGTTCTGGATGGGGCAGATTTTGAGTGGGGTCTGAAGATCTCGCCAGCAGTTGTTATTTTGTTCTTGATAGGGCAGATTTTTGAGTGGGGTTTGAAGATCTCATCAGCAGCTGTATTCTTGTTCTTGATAGGGCAGATTTTTGATTTGGGGTCCGAAGACTTCATCAACAGATATTCCTTGATCTAGCATCCGGGGTCTTTATTATCAAGCCTTCGTTCTTGACAGAGCAGAATTTTGATCTCGATCCTATCAGAGGGTTATTCACAGCAGATCAGATCAGTGGGTTTACACCGGGGTTTCCTCCTCAGCAGCGACTGTTGACATCGAATATCCACAGCAGCCACCTGGATATATTGTTGCATGCCTGCATTTTGCATTAGCTTGCATAATCATTCCATTAGCGTGTGTCTGTGACAGGTTACTGTTTCCATGATTGGGCCCAGATTCCTCTCCTTATTATTGTCAGCAGATGCCAGGATCGGGGGAAATCTCTCAAGCACACAGACTCACGCGTGCATTTGCATGAAGCATTCTTGCATGACATGCATTCTGTTGCTTTTCCTAACCTTTGATCTTGACAGGTTTTTCAGGTACTCAGGTCCCGAGCTGTTTTCAATCTCCAGGATTGATCAAAGATTCATCCACCGCTACTCAACTCGCGCCAACCAAACGAGAATCATGGACCAGGTACAATCAGATGTTCAGGAGCTTCGTGAAAGGATGGATCGTTTCATGGAGTTGATGCAAGTAGTTGCAAACGGGCAAGAGCAACTTCGTACTTTGGTTCAACCTCTCATCTCCAGGGTTGACAGCAATGGAATTCTTCACGGCGGGGCCGTACCCACTCCTCCTCCTCAAGGTGATACTCCTCAGAACGTTGTTCCTGCTGCCGGGGGCAACGGTAGTGCTAACGGCAATCTTATGACTAATCTCGGACTTAATGCGGCGGGCGCCGTCAATGGTGGTTTGGGAGCCAATGTTACCGTGGGGCCGGTCAACGGCAATGTTGGTGCAGGAAATATGGTGGTGCCTCAACCGTGGCTGGAGGACCATCAGGACGACATTTTCTCTCAGAGGGGTGTAGAGGCTGAGTTAACTGCTGAAGCTAGACTCAGGTTCAAGGCACTGGAAGATAAAATGAGAGATATAGAAAATCAGAACACGTTGGGCGTTGACATGTCCAAACTTGGGCTGATTGCTGACTTTAAAGTACCTCACAAGTTTAAGGTGCCTATCTTTGAGAAGTATAGAGGCACTACTTGTCCCCGTGTTCATCTCCGATCGTATTACAGAAAGATGTCCGCTTACTCTGATGATGAGAAGTTGCTGATGCACTTCTTTCAGGATAGTCTTTCTGGCCCATCGCTTGAATGGTATATGGGTTTGGAACCCGCTGCTGTGCGAACATGGAAAGATCTCGCTGAAGCGTTTGTTCTCCACTATCAGTATAATAGCGACTTGGCTCCCAACCGAGTTCAGCTTCAGAATCTCTCGCAGCGGAGCAATGAGAGCTTCAAAGAATACGCCCAGCGGTGGCGTGAATTGGCTGCTCGGGTTCAACCGCCGATGGTTGAGCGTGAGTTGGTACAGATGTTCGTGGCTACTCTTCCCGGAGTCTATTATGAGAAGTTGGTTAGTGGCATGTCCGGGACATTCTCGGCCCTCATCACTTTGGGCGAGCATGTTGAAAATGGTATAAAGATCGGCAAGATTCAAGGCGAATCATCCTCATCTGGAGGAGCCAGCAAGAAACCTTATACTGGCAAGCGTCGGGAGGGCGATGCCAGTGCTGTCTCTAATGCTAGGAGAAAAGGCAAGGGCCCTCAGTCTCAGATCGCTAGCATAAACATCCCAGTTGCTCCCCCGCAGCCGCAGCAGCAGCCTCAGCAGCAGAATAATCCGGGATATAAGAAATATCAGCATCGGGGTCCCCTAGCAAACCGTCATTTGGAAACTCCTCCCATGTCATATGCACAGCTTCTGCAGACGTTGCTTCAGCTCCAACTAGTTCAGAAGAGGACGCTAGCTCCCTTGACAGGGGCACCACCACCAGGGTACGATGCTAATGCTACTTGTGAATTTCATTCTGGGGCACCTGGCCATACAGTTGAGAATTGCAAAGCTTTTAAGCACAAAGTCCAGGACATGATTGACGCCAAGATAATAAACTTTTCTGACAACGTGCCCAACGTCACCAAGAATCCGATGCCTCATCATAGGGGGGGCGGAGTGAATGCCGTTATCACTGAAGAGAATTCAGACTTGTTGACTGATGTCAGAGATTTGAAAACGCCACTGAGTTTTGTTAAAGCTAAGCTGCTAAAGAAAGGCTTCTTTCCCGGGTGTGGGGAGTTTTGTATGGCATGTGCTGCACTTCCTGACGGGTGTGAGCAGTTGAGTGAAGGTATCCAGAGTCTGATGACCGAGGGCATTCTGCAGTTCAGTCGAAGCATTGAGAAGGCGTCAGGGGAAGTCGTGCTGAAGCAGGCGGACGAAGTTGCTACCATCACCATTCCTCGCCACCCTATCACTATTTCTGCACCTCGTCCGCCTACTATTACCATCACCAGGGCTGGACCAATCCCGTTCGAGAGTACCAATGCCGTGCCATGGCATTACGGCGCTGAAGTGTATTGTAATGGCCAGAAGGTAGAGATTGAGCCGCCCAGATCGACTGCGCAGAATCTTGCTGAGGCCAGTGGTATCACCAGAAGTGGCAGAGTGTTCGCGCCGGCAGAGGGTGCGGCAGAGAAGGTAGTCCGGGCTGATGCTGCTGACAAAGGCAAAGGTAAAGCCATTGAAGAGGTTCCTGCAGGGGCAGAGAAAGATTTGTTGGTTAAAGACGCTGAAGAGTTCATGCGGCTGATCAGGAAAAGTGACTACAAGATTGTAGATCACCTTCACCAAACTCCGTCGAAGATCTCGATTCTTAACCTGTTGCTGTGTTCTGAAGCACACCGCAACGCGTTGCTGAAAGTATTGAATGCTGCTTACGTGCCGCAGGAAATATCAGTTAATCAACTTGAGGAAGTAGTAGCCCATGTCAACGCTGGTAATGGGCTGGGTTTTACAGATTTGGAGCTGACGCCCAAGGGAAGAGATCACAACAATGCCTTGCACGTCTCGATAGAGTGCAGAGGCACGATTATGTCACATGTCCTAGTAGATACGGGCTCCTCGCTTAACGTGCTTCCGAAGAAAGCACTGATGAAGTTGGATACCCGGGGACTGCTGTGCACGCCCAGTGATCTGGTCGTAAAGGCTTTTGACGGAACCAAGCGCCACGTCTTTGGAGAATTGACCCTGCCAATTCAGGTTGGTCCAGAGACGTTTAATGCAGTGTTCTATATTATGGATATCATGCCCGCCTATAGTTGCCTCTTGGGTCGGCCGTGGATTCATTCTGCTGGTGCCGTAACGTCTACGTTGCATCAGAAGCTTAAATATGCTGTTGGGGGCAGCATAGTGACAGTTTGTGGAGAGGAGGACATCATGGTAAGCCACCTGTCGTCCTTCAAGTATGTCGAAATGGATGGCGAGATCCATGAGACTCTTTGCCAGGCGTTTGAGACCGTCAAGGTGAAGGAGGTAGCTCCCGTTGTTGCAGAGAAGCAAGAGGTGAACCTCTCTTCGTTTAAGGAAGCTAGGGCTGTTGTCGAAGCTGGTTCCACCCCAGGCTGGGGGCATGTTTTGGATATACCATTCAAACAGGATAAGTTTGGACTGGGATATTCTCCGGAAGCTGAAGCTTCAACTTCTTCTGGTAGCTCATCTCGTGGGAAAGGGCCGATCCTATTCACCAAGGGAGGAGTGATATTCGAAAGTGTCAACGCAGCGTCAGAGGACAGCGGAGACAGTGATTGTGATCTTGATGCCTGGATTCAACCAAGCAAGCCAGGCGAGCGCCTTCACAACTGGACCATCAAGGAGATTATCAAACTGACGAGTGAAGAGTAATGATTTGCTTTTTACAATCTTTGTACAACCCTATGTCCTGCCCGGGGCATAGTAGTTTTACTGTCAGGGCCTTGTTGGATTGTGTATATGCATTTTGTTAAATAAATAAAAAGGCGTTTTCTTCGTAATCAAATATTGTGTTCTCTGTTATTCATATTTTATGTTTGTTTTGAAAAACAGCAAAATGGCAACGAGGTTCGTGCTAACCTGCATATTCCTGCTTTAAACTTAACCCTTGTTATTGCAGGATCCACGTAACAGACGACATCGACTCTGGACCCTCTACGGCTCACTACGACTTTGATTGCCCGATCTATCAAGCCGAGGATGAGATTGATGAAGACGAAGACCTTCCAGAAGAGTTGGCCCGCTTGTTGAGACAAGAGGAAAAGGTTATTCTGCCTCATGAGGAGGATATTGAGATCGTAAATCTGGGTTCTGAAGAGCTCGTCAGAAATGTCAGAGTAGGGGCTGCGCTGCAGATTGATGTCAAGCATAGACTGGTCGAGATGCTCCGAGAGTATAGTGACGTCTTTGCTTGGTCATACGAAGATATGCCCGGACTTGACACAGACATCGTGGTTCATCGCTTGCCGTTGCGAGAGGATTGCCCTCCAGTCAAGCAGAAGCTTAGGAGGACGAGACCAGATATGGCTGTAAAAATCAAAGAAGAAGTCCAGAAGCAGTTGGACGCAGGATTTCTAGCCGTTACCACTTACCCTCCGTGGGTCGCCAACATAGTGCCTGTACCGAAGAAGGACGGTAAGGTACGCATGTGCGTCGATTATCGGGATTTAAATAGGGCGAGCCCTAAGGATGATTTCCCGTTGCCTCATATCGATGTGTTGGTCGACAACACAGCCCAGTTTTCCGTGTTTTCGTTCATGGATGGCTTCTCCGGTTACAATCAGATTAAGATGGCACCGGAGGACATGGAGAAAACGACGTTTATCACCCCCTGGGGAACATTTTGCTATAAGGTAATGCCCTTCGGTCTGAAGAACGCAGGGGCCACTTACCAGCGAGCAATGGTAACTTTGTTTCATGATATGATTCATCATGAGATTGAAGTCTATGTTGATGACATGATTGCGAAGTCCCAAACGGAGGAGGAGCATCTGGTCAATTTGCTGAAGCTGTTTGAAAGGCTTAGGAAGTTCAGGCTGAGGCTGAATCCTAACAAGTGCACTTTCGGGGTGCGGTCCGGAAAGTTATTGGGGTTTATCGTTAGTGAACGAGGTATTGAAGTAGATCCTGCAAAGATAAAAGCTATCCAAGAGATGCCAGCGCCGAAAACAGAAAAAGAAGTTCGTGGTTTCTTGGGCCGAATAAACTACATTGCAAGGTTTATCTCTCAGCTCACGGCCACTTGTGAACCGATGTTCAAGTTGTTAAAGAAAAATCAGGCGATTACTTGGAATGAGGATTGCCAGAAGGCATTCGATAAGATAAAGCAGTATCTTCAAGAACCTCCAATCTTGATACCCCCAGTGGCTGGACGGCCATTAATCATGTACTTGACAGTTCTGGAGAATAGTATGGGGTGTGTTCTCGGTCAGCACGACGAGACGGGCAGGAAGGAGCACGCCATTTATTATTTGAGTAAAAAGTTCACTGAGTGTGAATCTCGATACTCGATGCTGGAGAAGACGTGTTGTGCGTTAGCTTGGGCCGCCAAACGTCTACGACAGTATATGCTCAATCACACCACTATGCTGATTTCGAAGATGGATCCGATCAAGTACGTCTTCGAGAAGCAGGCTCTTTCGGGCAGGATTGCCAGATGGCAGATGGTGTTAACAGAATATGATATTCAGTACGTCTCTCAGAAAGCCATTAAAGGGAGCGTATTGTCTGATTACCTTGCCGAACAGCCAATCGAAGACTATCAGCCGATGAAGTTCGAGTTCCCTGACGAGGACATTATGTTTCTCAAAGCGAAGGATTGCGAGGAGCCATTGCCCGACGAGGGGCCGGATAGGAAGTCTCAGTGGAAGTTGATATTCGATGGAGCGGTTAATTCCTATGGAAGTGGTATCGGGGCTATCATTACGACTCCTCACGGATCCCACATCCCGTTTACTGCGAGACTGACGTTTCCAGTTACCAACAACGAAGCCGAGTATGAAGCATGTATTATGGGTCTAGAAGAGGCAATTGATTTGAGAATCAAGAATCTAGACATATACGGTGACTCAGCGCTTGTAATCAATCAGATCAAAGGGGAGTGGGAAACTCGTCAACCGAATTTGGTGCCGTACATGAATTACGCCAGGAGGCTGCTTCCGTTCTTCGACCGAGTAGAACTTCATCATGTACCCCGGGCTGAAAATCAAATGGCTGATGCTTTAGCCACGTTGGCTTCAATGTATAAGGTCAATCTTTGGAATGAAGCTCCAAGCATCGTTCTTTCGCGTCTTGACAGACCAGCATATGTGTTCGCAATCGAGGATGCCACTGACGGCAAGCCATGGTTCCACGATATCCAGACCTTCCTTATGACTAAGGAGTATCCTGCGGGTGCGTCTACCCAGGATAAGAAGACTCTGAGGAGGCTATCGGGAAACTTTTACCTCAATCCTGATGGAGTGCTCTACAAGAGAAACCACGATCTCGTGCTACTCAGATGTGTAGATGAGAAAGAAGCAAGTATGCTCATGGAAGAAGTCCATGAGGGCACATTTGGTACGCACGCCGGCGGGCATGCCATGACGAGAAAGATCCTGAGAGCAGGATATTACTGGTTGACTATGGAGTCGGATTGCTTCAGATTCGCGAAGAAATGTCACAAATGCCAGGTTTATGCTGATAAAGTTCATGTGCCGCCGTGCCCATTGAATGTCATGTCCTCCCCTTGGCCGTTTTCCATGTGGGGCATTGATATGATAGGCAAGATCGAGCCCACCGCATCCAATGGTCATCGTTTCATTCTGGTAGCTATCGACTACTTCACCAAGTGGGTGGAGGCAGCCTCGTACGCTAATGTGACCAAACAGGTGGTAGCTAAGTTCATAAAGAGGGACATCATCTGTCGCTATGGAATCCCCGAGCGGATCATTACTGACAATGGTTTGAATTTGAATAACAAGATGATGAAGGAGCTGTGCCAGAGCTTCAAGATTGAACACCACAACTCATCTCCTTATCGGCCGAAGATGAATGGCGCCGTCGAAGCGGCCAACAAGAACATCAAGAAGATTGTTCAGAAGATGGTTGTGACGTATAAAGATTGGCACGAGGTGCTGCCGTTTGCCTTGCATGGTTATCGTACGACGGTGCGTACGTCGACCGGGGCAACTCCTTTCTCCTTGGTGTACGGTATGGAAGCTGTCCTACCGCTAGAAGTGGAGATTCCCTCTTTGCGGGTTTTGGTTGATGTGAAACTTGATGAGGCAGAATGGGTGACGAATCGCCTGAACCAGCTCAGCCTGATGGACGAGAAGAGGTTAGCATCGATTGCATTTGGTCGCCTGTACCAAAGCCGAATGAAGAAAGCTTATGATAAGAAGGTGCGTCCTCGAAGCTTTCAGACGGGTGATCTCGTCCTGAAGAAGATTCTTCCGCCACACTCCGATCACCGGGGCAAGTGGACTCCGAATTACGAAGGGCCGTATGTCGTCAGCAAGGTCTTCTCGGGAGGAGCTTTGTTGTTGTCCACGATGGATGGTGAAGATTTTGCATCCCCGGTGAACGCGGACGCAGTTAAAAAATACTTTGCTTGAAAGCGACCCGCTGGACAAAAAAGAAAGGGTCCAGGCAAAAAAGGGGCATCCCGGCGAACCAAAAACAGAATAAAAGGTTCGGGCAAAAATTAGGGATATATTGAAAAAAATGTACACCCGCGAAGTCGAAAACCTACACTGGGCGGCTTCGGCAAAAAAGGGTATCCCGGTGAACTGAAAACCCGAAAGGGCGGTTCACGCAAAAGTTAGGGATTTAAATAAGCAAATGACTGCGTTCCGCGTATGGACTTTCATTGTTTAGTGGTTCGGAAGACCTGAGGGCCGTTTATCTGAATCAATCTCTTCCAAAGCTGAAGCATCGGAGAAGTATCGAAGTCGAGTGGGTCTTAGAGGGATCAACTCATGGTGTTCGTCTACGCCTCGATTGCCGACATTTGTATATACTGATGTATATTTATGTTTTCTTTTTTTGCGCGGCTTCCTCATTCCAGGAGCTTGCCTCTGTTGTAAAACATTTTTGCCCATTCAGGGGTTTATCATCAATAAAATGCACATTATTCAGCAATTCTACTTGTCTGTTTAGCATTTATCTGTTTTGTTTGCGAACGATAACGCCGATGTGTTTTTTGATAAAATGCGCATACATAAACTTGCGGGCCTAAGCCCATTGATTGTTGAAACAATTAATTAATTGAACGTTGTCGCGAGATAATAACCCTGATAGGCCCCTTTGAGGAGGGTATCTTGTCTGTTTGTTTGTGTCGTTGCAGGTATAGCACCCGTCAGAAGATGTGTCGTGCGTATCCCCGAAGCAGGATGAGTCCTCCTTCTTCAGTAGAGTTCAGTGATCTCTCCTCCGCGGAATCAGAATCAGATAGTGAGCATTGATATGTCTTCCCCAGGTAGAGGTGATTCTCTTCCCCAAGCAGATGCATCCTGAAGGAACGTCACCTCATCAGCTGAGTCAAGCACCGAAGAATGATTTCTCCTTCCCCAGCACCGGGTCACAAGTGCAGAGTTCATAGAAATGTTTGGGTACCGAAGCTCGTGTTTTCCCAGTAAAGTCGCTGAAGCAGGATTGTTCCCCCGCACCGGGTCACAAGTGCAGGCCTCGTAGGAAGCTAGTCGTATACCGAAGGATGCAGTAACTGATGGTGCCAGACTGAAGTCTCCAGTGGAGTTGAGATTCCCCACCAGAGTCATGCTCTCTCCTGAAGTGGATGATTCCATCTTCCCCAGTAGAGTGTCGGAACAACTGATGTTGTATGCCCCTGCAGAGTTGTGCTCTCCTCCGAAGTCAGATGATTCCTTTCTTCCCCAGTGGAATCAAATTCCCCATCAGAGTCGTACTCTCCAGCGAAGTAGAATGATTTCTCTCCCCGGCTGAGTCCGCAGAAAAGCAGAATTCTTGGAAGTTGATCAGATCATGATCAATTTTCCCCAGCAGAGCGTGGGGCAGCTGATGTTGTATTCCCCCAGAGTCGTACTCTATCCAGCGAAGCAGAACGATTTCTCCTTCCTCAGCCAAGTTTGCAGATGTCCAAGAGATCCGAATCCTTGGAAGTTGATCAGATCATGATTGGTCTTTCCCCAGCGGAGTGTGGAGCAGCTGAAGTTGTTTCCCCACAGAGTTGTCATCCTCAGAAGAGTAGCCGAGACGGCCGCGCAGTTTATTCTCGCGATTGATATCAGCAGATCCAAGTTCTCGTAGAGCTTCGTCCCCTGCAGCAGTCAGCTGAAGTTGTTCCCCTGCAGCAGTTCGCGGAAGATCAATTCCCCAGACAGAGCCTGATTGATATTGGCGTGTTCACAATCTCCTCAGCAGGATGATTCCTCTATCGGAGCGGTTTTTTCTCCTTGATAGGAGGATATTCCCCCTCGGCATTTATTTTGCTGACGGGATCGCATCATCGTGCATGATTGCATAGCATTATGCATGATTGCATAGCATTTAAACGTCGCGTAACATTGTGCATGGTTGCATAGCATCGTGCATGATTGCATGGCATTTAGCATAAATACATATCATTCCCACCGTGTGGGGCATAGCGCAGAAGCATATGCATCATAAGCATGATCTAGGTCATTATCATCCTTACTGTACAGGTGTACTACCGAAAGACCGGTTGCTCAGGACGATTCTTGATGTTCTCCCCAGCAAGGTTGATTTCCTTAGATGATTCTAAAAGACCCCGGTGTGATCCCCGCAGTCGCTCGCTCAAGATGATTTTTGAGATCCCCAGCGGAGTCTTCGGTCCGAGATGATTCTCGAATCCCTCAGCAGGGCCATTTGCTTAAAACGATTCTTAAGACCGCAGTACAGCTTCCCGAGTTGTTCGCCTAGTATGATACTTGAGCTCCCCAATAGCGTCTCCAGCAGGAGTTGCCCAGGAGGATGCCTGGAATTCCCAACAGAATGTTTACTCCAAAAAGGTTATCGGTTCAGGATGATTCTTGAAGATGCCCGACGGATCTGTTTGGTCAAGATGATTCTTGAAGTCCAGAGCAGCATGATGTGTCTGCTCCAACAATGATGTCTAATCTGAAGATGGATTTCATAAGCGCCTGGAAGGCGATATCAGAAGGTTCCGGTGAGTCCAGATTTCCGTGTTGAAGAATCAACGGGTGGATGAAGATAAGGTTCCAGAGGTTGTAGATACAACAGAGTGATTCGTGTGAGTCTGAAGACCAGGTCAGTTGTCCTGAGGTGATGATTGAGCGCGATCAAGTGAATGATATGTCTTCTGATTGAAGTCGAAGATGTTTCTCCAGCTGAAGCGGAGTTTTTGCCTGAAGGCAAAGTGTTTGAATCCCCGTAGAGTCATGAAGGGCTCAGGATACCATTTCTCTGACTGAAGTAACAGATTTCTTAAGCTGAAGCGAAGGCGCCTAAGGGCAAGGTTATCCCCCAAGGTCATGAATGACCTAGGATTCATTATTCGGGCTGAAGGCCGAAGTATATCCCTGACTGAAGTCTCGGATACTCTATAGCGGAGGCGGAGTTGCCTGAAGGCAGGTCCATGTATCCTTGAAGGTCAAGGATCATTTTCTTCCGACTGAAGTCGAAGATACCTCCTGCAGAGTTGCCATCCTTGAAGGTCAAGGATGCTTATCTTCAGAAGTACTTGAAGATCTTTTCTAGCTGAAGCTGGAAATGGCCAGGGGCCAGGGTTTTATCTATCTTCAGAGGTACTTGAAGATCTTTTCTAGCTGAAGTTGGAAGTGGCCAGGGGCCAGGGTTTCATATATCTTTAATGTTGAAGTTCTACGGCAGGCGGTGTGCAGCAGTATTCCGATGTTCGTTATGGTTATGAGGGTGAACCCCAGATCAGAGTGTGCTCGGTTAAGTCTCTCATCCCCGGCAGAGTAGTTTCAAATACGCAAGTGTACCTTTTGTTCCATTTACCAGGGGTGAACCCCAGGTCAGAATTGTTCAGTGATATAGTTGTCCAGCAGTAAAGTTGGGCATTTTGATTATCCGACGGCGAGGTCAGATTATGTTTGGTTCCGGCAGCGAGGTTGGATGTTCGTTTGACGGCAATGTCAGATTCTTTAAATCCCCAGTAGAGATAATGTTTGTTTCCGGCGGCGACGTCAGATCAGTATCTCTCCAGCTAGTTGTTGAGCAGCTAGTGTTGCAGTATTCAAGGATTTGTTCCCCGCAGAGTACCGTGTGCTCGTGCAGTTGGCAAATTTTCGGGTTTACCGATATTCAACCGTCTCGTACCTTGATTGGTTGAGAGCCGTTCGCTTCTCACCCAGTCAGGTTCAAGCCGTTTGAATAGGGGCAGCTGTTGCACCCCAAAATTTGACCAACATTTATTTGTTCATTGAGTGTTTGAAAGTTGATACCTTCATCAGAAAGTTCAAGAGATCCCCAGAGAAGTGGGTTGAAACCAGGGTTGTGTGCTTCACAGTTTGAAAGTTGTGGGTGCTCCTCAGATGATTCTGAGACTTTGAGAATGAACTTGATGTTTTGAGAAAGCTTATGAGATGTCTTGATAGCCTTCATGAAGCCCATAGAAGTCATTATGCAAGAATTCAGAAGATTCAACCATGAGTGGTAGAATTAGGGTTTTGACTGGGTCAACCCTTGGATAACTGAAGATTTGGAGAAGGTTGAGACCCAATCCAAGGGCCATGAGATCATGGAATGATGTATGGAGATGTTGTAAAGGTGATTCCTAGATCAATTCATCATGATTGAGGAGTTTGAGAAGTTTTGAGTTAGGGTTTCTGAGGATTGTCAGTGGAAAAACCCTAATTTGATCCCTATTTTCCCGGCAGTTTTAGCCCAAGTTGTGATTGATATCTCATCTTCCCCACAACATGAATGTTGTAGAGCTTGTCCTAAGCTTTAATTTGAGTGGTGGAAGTCCTTGATAGGAGTTACAGAGCTCAAGTTATGGTTTTGACAACTTACAGGTCAGCAGAGGTGTGTGAATCTGGGTCCTTGAAAGTCACCCAACTTGCAGACAACTTTTGCCCTAGTAGGTTGATTCCTATGGTTTCTTGGTCAACATGAATGTTGAAGAGGATCTTCTTAGCTTTAATTTGAGTGGTAGAAGTCCTTGATTGGATTTGTGGAACTCAAGTTATGGTTTGAACAAGGCAGGGGTATTTTGGTCATTTGTCAGTTATAGGTCATTTTAGCCAATGCCTAAAACTCCTATTTCCAAGCCTCAAATGGAAAAACTTAAAACATGAAAGTTGCTCAAAATGTGATTCTAAGTCTAGAAAGAAGGTCACAAATTGTTGAAAAAGCTCATAGCACAAGATTCCATGATTGGTCAAAAATGAACTAAAAATGACTTATAACTTTGAAAAGTTGAAATTGAAAAGTGATTTGGGAGATCCACAAATCCAAAATAGGTCATCCAATATATCATTTTGATTGGAAAAAACATTTTAAGAACTTTGGTTTAAGTAGAATTTTCATTTGAGGCTTAAAAAATGAGGTTCCTTTGGAAATTTCTTACTTGAAAAAGAAGGTAGCATTGAAAAACCCTACACAAGCCAAGAATGCCCTTGTTTTTCACTCATCCTCCTTCAATAACTCACATAAGGACATTTTGAGGCCAAATAACAAGGCATGGCATATGAGATGAGATAATCCAACATGGCATATCATGGAACTTTCATGAACTTTCCACATCATTCTAGATGAATCTAGAAGCATCCAACAATTGTTATAAAAAGAATGCATCAAGGAGTGTTAGAGGTTGGTGAAAGTTGGAATCAAGTCAGAGGGGGGAGAGAGAGAGATAGCCATTAAAGCTCTTGCTTCAAGTTGAAGCAACTCAAGAATTCTTCCATTACAAGTCTTCTTCTTCAAGAATTGTGCAAACAGAAGGCTATCCATCATCAAAGGATCATCCTGAAGGATTTGCAAGCCCTGGTTCGAGCCATAGCATCACTCACCATAGCTTCTTGACAGGTTGGTGAACTCATCTCTTTCTCTTTATTTATGCTTAGATAGATCATATTCTAGGTATAGAATGATTGTGTTAGGGTAGATGACTAAACCCTAGAAGTTATAGCTCATTCCATGAGGTTCCATGGCAGGTGCATCAAACTTTAATTTTCAAGAATTAGTTGTTTAATGAGTTTTAATCAGCATGAATTGGTTTAGAATCACCAGGATAGCATCAAGAACATCTGTAGATCATTATAATGAAGTTTAGTGAGGATTGATATCAGTTTAAAATGTTGAACCATGGTTGTACCCGGATCTTCAATTCCTCTGTTAGGGCAATTTAGGGCGAGTTATGGAAAGCTTTACGTAGGGTTGTGTAGGGCTTGAGAAGTAGATAATTTTTTGTGTTGGAGTCGTGTGGAGCCGTGGCGTGTAGAGAGAGCTAGAGGAGCTCGATTTTGAGCGCATGGAGTGAGGGTTCTGCAAACCCTAATTCTATTTGGAGAAGACGAGTGGAGAGCCGTTGGATTGGTCCCTCAGATTGACTAAATCATCCAATCGTGTGGCTGTGCGCATGTCTGAGTTTGGAGGGAAGATTTGAATTTTATTAAAACGCCGCGTTTCATTTAGGGCGTTCTGGGCCCAGAGTTTCTCTTCGCACCCCACCTTTATTTGGCCCAGTCAGTTTTAACTAGCGCGCCTTACTATCTGTACCCCCCCCCCCTTCCTTTAATTCATTTAATTTCTTTTATTTTCTTTTTAATATTTTTCTGTTTTGTAAAATTCATTAAAAATTGATAGAAAATGATTTTTAAATGCTTCTTTTTTCTGTGAGTAGATTAAAATGTATAGAAAATTATAAAAATAAAATTGAGATTTTATTTTTAGGTTTAATATCTTTAATAGATTTTCTAGTTAAATAGTTTTTTTAATTGTTTAATTTTGTATCATGATTTTGTAGGAATTATTTTAGGACATTCCCTTAGGGTTTTTTACCCATTCTTTTTTGTGCAATTAGATGATGAGTCATACTTCCCCATAGGATTTTTTCTAGATTTTTTAGAATTAATCTTGATTAGTTTAATTAGGGTTAACTTAGGATAGTCTAATTAGGGTTTAGAATTGTGCATAGGTGATGATTCCTTTCTTTGATTGAGTGTTATCTTGATTTTTAGGTAGAAACCTTTGTAGATGTTATGAGTAGGTGTTGAGGACCCTTGTGAATATTTGTTAGATTTTTTCCCATTAGTTTAGCATTTTTAGGTATTTTCTGAAGTTACCTATGGATTTAGTGTCCCCTGGGGTTGTCTGTTTATCTTTGGGGGTTCATTCTGAGGAATTTGTTGAAGGGCTTGTGTTGCCTTGAGGATATTGATGGAGAGCATCATGAGGAGAAGCTTGTAGATCAAGATTCAGAGACCCAGAGCTTGGCTGATGCCCTGTTGGTGAGGTTTGAGATCCTGAAGTTTGAAGGAAGTTCATGGTACTCTCCTGAGGAAGGCACTATGAATAACTTTCATCCTTCCTTCTCACCTCTTTCTTAAGTATCCAATGATGTTGGAGCCAACTTGTGAGTTTAATTTCTCCTGAGGAGGAATGTAAACTGATCACATTTTGTTGAGCCACATGGGATACAACTCCTAAGTGGAAGCCTCCTAGTACTTTCCTGAGGAAGGTCCTATGGGTCTATTCACTTAGTTCCACTAGTTTGTCTAGGATTTCTCAAGTATCCAATGATGTTGGAGCCAACTTGTGAGTTTAATTTCTCCTGAGGAGGAATGTAAACTGATCACATGTTGTTGAGCCACATGGGATACAACTCCTAAGTGGAAGCCTCCTAGTACTTTCCTGAGGAAGGTCCTATGAGTCTATTCACTTAGTTCCACTAGTTCAGATAGGATTTCCTAAATATCCAGTGATGTTGGAGCCTGCTTGTGAGTTTAATCTCTCCTGAGGAGGGATGTAAACTGATCACAGTGGTTGAGCCACATAGGGTATGATTCCTGAGTATACACCTCCTAGTGCTTTCCTGAGGAAGACACTATGAGTCTGATTGCTTAGCTCCCTGTCTTTGGTAAGCTTGTTCTGAAGCTTGAAGGCTGGGAATGATTTCTCCTGTTTAGGGTTGTGCTTGAAAGCTTTGCTTAGATTTGTTTAGATTCTGTGATTAGGATTATGGTTAGAGAATAGATGATTCTTTCTCATGTGTGTTGTTGGCCTGATGGCACTTCATTTCTTTTATCTGGTTATCTGCTTGATAGCGTGTGGTTTATTTTCAGTATGATTACTGTTATTTCATGACTGGCTTGAGGTCGAGATGAGCTTGTGGAGGCTGAAACCCCACACACATTTCCTCCCTCACTTGCATTGCATGCATTTTACAGTTAAAGCTGATGTTTTTGTCTGTTTTGGTGTATCATTGACATGATCCCTTAGGACTCTCATTTCCTTTGATAAGGATGTGATGATAGACTTTTAGGTTGAAACCTATGCATGATAACATCTAGGAGTTCCCTGTTCAAACCTCAACCATAGGATGAATCCATGGCATGATAACAGTAGGACTTGATAGTCTCCCTCCTAGTTGAGTTATCACCCGTAGTTTCCCGAACTACGTTTGCTCTGATCTTTCATACTAGATGAAAGTACGTAGGCATAGGATGCGATATCCTAGCGAGCAACCTTTCCCCGTAGTTAGCCGAACTACGTTGACTCTGATTTCTCATTCTCTGATGGGAATACGTAGGCATAAAGCGCGACGCTTTGCCGAGTCATTTTTCTTTTCTTTTTCAGCCAGCCTTGATAGGTAGATAGATTAAAACCAACCCACCCAAGTAAACAAACAAGCGAGGATCCCGTCGAGTACGACGGACGTGAGGGGTGCTAATACCTTCCCCTTGCGTAACCGACTCCCGAACCCAGACAATGGTTGCGACGACCTTGTCTTACCCTTTTTTCGTCAGGTTTTTCCGATCGTTTCCTTTCCCGCTCTGAGGGATAAATAACGAAAGGTGGCGACTCTTCTGTCATGCCGGCACCTTATTTTCGCGCAAGCGACAGAACCTTAAGAACAAAAAGAACAAAGAAAAAAGTTCGATTTTTTCACCCCGCACGGCTGACACGGGCGACCGTGTCAACCCGCTGTTTGATTTTTTCTTCTCGCGCCACCCAAGTGTGCTTGCATGGGCCATGTCGTGTGACACGGGAGGCCGTGTCAGCCCGCTGTTTACCTCAAAAAATCATTTTTTTCTGGGGACTTTTTGACACGGGCCGTGTCGTATGACACGGGCGGCCGTGTCGTATGACACGGGCGGCCGTGTCAGCCCACTGTTTACCTTAAAAAATCATTTTTCTGGGCACTTTTTGACGCGGGCCGTGTTGTATGACACGGGCGGCCGTGTCGTATGACACGGGCGGCCGTGTCAGCCCGCTGTTTTGCCTCAAAAACTCATTTTGTATGCACTTTTTGACACGGGCCGTGTCATCCAACACGGGCGGCCGTGTCAGGCCCCCTGTTTTCACGTTTTTTTTCTTCTATTTTTACCTTAAAATTTTTTTTCCAAGGAGTTCGCCGTGATGGCATTTCATGCCGTTTTTTTTCCTTGTTCAAGACGTCTAACCCTATGTGATTGTATAGCCATTTTTATGTGGATATTGTTGGTTATTTATGACCTTTGTTGCCAAAAACCATTTTCAAAAACAAACTCTCGATTTTATCGAGCCATTTTGAACATTGTATGTCGATTGCCTTGTGCATCGCCATCGACCTTGTTCGTATCGCTTCAAATATTTTTTTACAAAAAAATAAACCTTGATCCAACATCAAGTGATACTCTTTCCTCATAAAAATCCAAAATACGATAAATATATGATTAGGGTTATACACCATGGACTTTAAAGTGGTGGAGAAGGAATGAGAATGGAACCCTCCTACACTCGTTCCGAATGTTTTGAATACAAGGCGCTCGACTTGGTTATTCGAAACATTCATCTCCATCCAAAGTCTTTTGTGTAATCTTATTCAAAAACAATTTCTCTTCAAAAACCTAAAAACAACACCAACTCATCAAACTATTTTTCTCCTTAGGGCATCAATCCGAAAACCTTTTATTAAGGTATAAAATCAACCAACAAACAATCTTTTCATAAGCCTCCGAACTACGGAGCTCTGATTCTTCACTTCTTTTAAGTGAGGATACGTAGGCACAAGGGCCACAATCCTTGGCGAGCATTAAAATTAAAACCAACCTCTCCTTTCTTTTAAGCAAGCACACTTTTAATAAAAACACCCATTCATGCTAAACTGCCTAGAAGGTTCCTATTGAGTACGATGGATGCGAGGGGGTGCTAACACCTTCCCCTCGCATAACCGACTCCCGAACCCTAAGACTTGGTTATGATGACCATGCTCTTTTCCCAAAGGTTTTATTGCAATTTCCCTTTCCCTCCTTGGGATAAATAAAATCCGGTGGCGACTCTGTGCCATTTTTCACGTAGCGACAAATCTCATTTTCTTACAAACATGAGACTTGTAGGGCATGTTCTAAGATTTCTTTTGAATACTAGAACTCATCTGTTGGGTTTGTGGAACTCAAGTTATGATGCCATCAAGTTATGGGTCTCAGATGAACATACTTTCCAGTCAACAAAAATCAACTCACTTCCAAGGCACTTTTGACTTAGAATCAAGCCTCTCCTCAACTTTTGATGAACAGGAAAGTTATTCCTCATGATCTTAGCTTTCCAAAAGTCCTAGAAGTCCTTTACATGCACTTGTGCACTTCAAATGAAACTTCAACCAACATGAAAGTTGCTCCAAAGGACTTCAATTACATCATGAAACTCAATATTGGCATGGATTATGAGTGATTATGGACTTTGGGTGAGAAGTTTCAAGTGAAAATGGACTTTTAAAGGTGATTTGAATTGAAATCATTATAGGTCTTTTTCATGCCTCCTTTTGATCCAATTTTGTTCACAATGCACTCATGAGTAAAATGCACAATTTGAATTTGGTGTTGGAAGGAAAAAACACGTGGAAACGCAAGTTACTTCACAAATAAGTTTCTCATTCAAACTTTATAATTGGACCATGAACAAAGCCCAAATCAGTCCTAGTGTGAAATTCAAATTATCAGCTGAAGATCCAAGTGGTTTGCATGTGTGTAGCCAACCATATTCTCGTGTGCATGGAAAAACTTCATTATTAGGCCTTTTTCAAATTCAGCCAAATGAGGCTTCATGGGCCTCCAATTCCTTTCCATATCCAACATATAAAAGCTCACTTTTCATTTTGAGAGCTCAGAATTGCGTTTTGGAGCTAGGAGCAACAACTTCCATTTTCAAAACTTCAAAGAAAATTCAAAATCATGAATCCAAATTCAGAGCAATTCAACTCAAATTGAAGCAAGATTCTTCTTCCTCGAGCTAATTAGAGTGGATCTGCACGTTTGCAAGCAAGAAATAAAGTTGCTGAAGTACCAACGGAGTGTCTCCGTTAGGTAACTTTCTTCTTCCAATTTCTCTCATGTTAGGCACTGAATTAAGTTCATGTTGGCTGCATCTGAAGTCCTACCTCGTGTAGGCAATGTTTGATGGTTCAATTCTCATGTTTGGTGAAGATCTCAGATGTGCATTCCAAATTTAATTCATTCGATTCTCTTTGTTCATGCTTGTTTAAGACCAATGGAACTTGGATTTGGAATGTACATCACTTCAGCTTTCGCTTGGTATAAAATTTGCTAAGTTTGGTTGAGTTTCGCTCGCCTGAGCTCCGGCCAGCTCACCGGAGAAGACGACCAGAGCTAGGGCTCCGGCGTCTGGTCTTTTGACCCTCAGGGCTGACGTGTGTATGTTTGAATCTTTGGCTGCGTGAGATGTGTGGCTCAGATGCATTTGACTTACCTGCGTGGATGATTGACTACCATGTCAATTAAATGAAACAATGCGCTTTGATCTTTCTAAAGTGTATTGGGCCAAAGTTGATATGCGCACCCCTCTGATTGATCAGCCCATTGGTTTCAACGTGGATTTTTTGCTCTTTGCACCATTTTGAGTTTTATTTGTTTTTATTTTCATTATTTCATTTCTGTTTTGCTTTTTAATTTTTAAAAATAGCTCCAAGTGTAATGAAATTCCATAAAAAATATTTTCTAATACCTTAGGGTGTTAATTAATTTTCTCAATTTGTTTATTTTTATTTTCCATTTATTTTTCAATTTAATTGGAATTTTACAATTGGAGGTGTTTTTGGAATGTTTTTCATTTGTTCTTATTTGTTCTTTCTTGATTCTTGTGCCATTTGAAACCACCTAGGAATGAGGCTTCTTCCTCATTTTGATGATAAGTTGAGGTGCCTCTGAGGATGGTTTTGGTCAAGGTTTGACCTATTTTTGGTTGACTTTCGATTGCTTTTATTTGACCCTCGACAACCCTCTTTCAAAGTGGAGCACCCTTAGTGGATCAATTCCTTTGGTGATGCTTTGGTTGGATTTTGGTTGTGTTGCTTTTTCCTATGGTTACCAACATCTTTTTGAGCTTTGTGCATTTTATTTGGGTTTTATTGAATCATTTTCTTATTTTTGGTGTACCTTGCAAGTCAAGTCACCCTAGGAATGGTTCACACATACTAGTTGACCTAGTTCTTGTGGGAGATGACCCTTGTGGATCCCATATGCTTCCAACTCCTTTTGAATCACATTTCTAACATGTTGAAGTGTTTGGTTGAAAATTTATAGGTCCTAAAGTTTGTTGGTTTATGTTGTAAGTTGCATTGGTTTAAGGCTTTCCATTTGAATTTGAATGTTGAAAGTGTTAAGAACCTAGGTTCTTTACCATGCCTCACCTTGCAACTTTCCTTGCTTTGCTTCCTTCTTTCATTTGAAAATTCTCTTCTCTTGTTCTCACTTCTGTCCTAGGACCTTGGGGACTCATTCAAGTTGATTTGGTGCTTTGGATTTGCACTTTGAGTTTGACTTAGATGAGAGGCCACTTTGAGAACTTTCTTTTGGTCTCTTTCTTGCATGATCATTTTGATATTTATGGTTGATATTTCATTTGATGTTGCTTTCTGCCCAAGCCTATTCTCCCATCCTCATCTTGATCATGTCTTCTTTTTTTTCTTTTTTTCTTGCCTTTTGGTAAAGTGATTGATGCTCAAATGGTTGTAGGAATTCTATTTCTCCCATGTTATCTCACTTTTGGTTTGAACTTGTTTAAGTTCTCTTGTTTGGATATCTCATTTGTTTTGCATATTTTTGTTTGCTTGAAGAGGTTGAGATGTGCTTGTGGTGGTTGTTACCCCACACCTTTTTCCTCCCTCTTCTTCTTTGTGTTGCATTGCATGTTCGCATCCTTATCTTCTTTCTCATTTGTGTTTGATCTCTCTTTCTTCTTTCTTTTTTGCCATGATCCCTTAGGACTCTTATCCCAATTCATTTGGGGCAAGATAGACCTTATGTTCAATCCAAGCATGACAACATTAGGGTAGTCTTCCCTTTTCATCTCAATCATAGGTGTACATTGCATGATAACATTAGGTTGAGTTTAGTCTCCCTTTTAGAGTGTGTCTTCTCTTCTCATCTCCAAACTTCTCCAAAACACATAATAAAGGATAATAAATGTTGTACGCTACGAGCCTTAAGCATTTGGGAAATGATGATTGGGGGCCTCCTCTCAATTTTCTAGTGTTTAGCGTATGTCCTTTGGACAATATGCGACGCATTTGCTCCTAAGTCATAGTCTTTAGTGCAGCATGGATTACAAACACAATTCAATCCACTTCTTTTTCTTAAAAGACTCAAAAACAAACATCAAACTTTTTTATCCTTCGGGATTAATTGGAAAATCATTTTCATAAAGAGAGTTTTGTTAACTCTTGGTTCTACCGCAAACAGGTAACGCCTAAGTCTCCAATGGTCGAGCAGCAATACACCAAACTGCTAGAACGAAGGTTTAACCCTACTCAGTTAAAACACTTAACCAATCTGTGGTCGTGTCAGCTCGAACTACATTTGCTCTGATTTCTCGTACCAGACGAGGATACGTAGGCACAAGACGGCGATGTCTTGGCGAGCAACCTTCCCCACCTTCATCCGTAGTTTCCCGAACTACGTTGACTCTGACTTTCCCATTGCACGAGGGAGTATGTAGGCATAGAGCGGAGATGCTCTATCGAGTCTCTTTTCTTTTCTTTTGTCCCCGTGGCCTGTAGCTTAGATAGATTAACACCCTTTTAGATAAATAACAAGCGTGGATCTCGTCGAGTACGATGGATGTGAGGGGTGCTCATACCTTCCCCTTGCATAACCAACTCCCGAACCCGAGATATGGTTGCGATGACCTGTCTTCTCCCTTTTCCGTAGGTTTTCTCTGATCGTTTCCTTTCCCTTTCTTTGGGATAAATAACGAACGGTGGCGACTCTTTTGTCCTTGCCCCCCCCCCCCTTCGCAGCGATGCGACAGCTGGTGACTCTGTTGGGGAACGAACCCAATCCCCTATGCGAGTAAATCCTAGCGCTTGTGTGTTTTATCTCTAGGTGTGTATATATGTGTTGTACTTTATCTGCATTCGCCTTTTACTTTCCAGCATTGTATATTATCATTGTTGCTATGCTGTTGGATGGGAATTTTCCACTGTGAGATAAGCCAAATCCCAGGCTTGAGTACAACCATAGCATTAGAAGTGGAAAGTAGTGGTGAACCTGTATGTTTGGCATGCACTAGTTCCCACGAAATCCGCGCTCAGACGAGATTCTCTTTGATGACTACCTTTCCAGTCTGTTTCAAACAGTTGAGAGGTTGTTGGATTTGAGGATTGTCGACTCTAGGGACCGATCATTTGGGAGTCAGCTAAGTGAGGCTACTTCGTTAGACTATGATGCCAAACCAGAAATGGTGAATGTATCATCATTTCTCGAAAGTCTGTGATGCTGATGACCGCATAGGATGCCAAACCTTATTAGAGATAGGTTCATACCTGTGAGTGGGGAGGGTTATGCAGGAAACCTTGACCTTCAACTAACCCGGTTTTCTTGTCAGTATGAACCTGTATTCTTGATACAGAGGGTCCTTATGACAGTGCTATGTTCTTGCCAAAGCGAAGCTCTGGTTCTTTTTAGTCAATAGCACATCAACCTTGATCCCCTATTGCATTTGCATTTTTCATTTGCATATTAACATTGGCATGTATTTATGTTGCAGGTGTATATTTTCCCTTCGACTCTAGTGATCTTATTCCTTTGCTGACATGAAGCCTAGCTTGAAGAAGACTGTGTTGTACAAGTTTCCTACTCCGGACATTGGATCTCTACTCAGTCTGATTTTTGTGGCTGACAGAAAGGTGATGGAGGATTTCAAGCAATCATATGGGAAGCTCTTGTTTTGTGTCTGCAAGCCCTCAGTATATGAGTTGGGTGGTCTCCACACTCTGCTGCAGTTTTATGATTCACAGCTGAGGTGTTTTACTTTTGCAGGTTTTTATATTACTGCCTACTTTGGAGGAGTTCTCTGTGCTACTTGGAGTTCCTATCTTAGACTAGATGCCTTTCTATCATACCGATGCTGAGCCTGATTTGACTAAGCTTGCTAGTGCCCTTTGTTGCACCCTAAAATTTGCTCAACCTTATTCACTTGGTTTATGTTTCAATATCATTAGCATTTGCATATAGAGGCATGTACATAGTCTAACCATCTGCATAGCATAGCATAGCAAATCATCCAACAGGGACCAATCATTATTCTCATCTTTAGGAGCCTATCAAGAGGTTATTCTTCAAGTTCAATCTCATTCAAGTCATCAGAAAATTTGAAAGCTGAGAAGTCAATGGATCAATCAGTGCATCTATCTCCTATCTGAGGGTAGCTGAGGATCATCAAAGAAATAGTGAGCTGTGGACTGAGCATGGAGAGTATGTGGGCATCATGGGAGACTTAGAAAGTCATTTGAAGAAGGAGACAAGTCATTGGTATGATCACAAGAGCTGCAGTGGAAGACAGCCAACTAGGGTTTCATCTGGGGTCAACTCTAGGTCAACTCTAAGTCAAATGACTGATTGAAAGGCATTAAGGGCTATTGGAGAGATGTGGGGTTCATCATTTGGCATGTGAATAAGGATATGGTGATATGCTAAGAAGAAATCAAGAGAAATCAAGGAAAAGAGGAGTTTCTAAATTAGGGTTTCTGTGTAAAATCCCCTAATTTAGGTCAAATTTCCAAGCAAGATAAGTCAAAATTCAAGCTTCAAATGGATCCTTGGCCAACATGAAACTTGTAGAGGATATCAAGACCTTTAATTTGAGTGGTGGAAGACACTAAGGAGATTTATAGAACTCAAGTTATGGTCCTTACAAGTTACAGGTCATCTGAGGTATCTGAAATTTTGTCTGTGAAAGTGACTTGACTTCCAAGCAATTTTTACCCCTCAAGGAGATTTCAAATGAATTTCTGGTCAACACAAGAATTGTTCCTCATTGTCTTAGCTTTCTATAATGGTATATTATTACTTCATATGATTTGTGTAACTCTACTTATGGTCTTGGCAAGCAAAGGGTATTTTGGTCATTTGAGAATTACAGGTCATTTCAAGCCTATGCCCAAAACTCATACAAGGAAGCTTCAAATGGAAAACTTCACAACATAAAACTTGTTCCAAATGACATTTTGAGTCTAGAAAAGTGACCATGAAAGATTGAAAAGATTCATAGCACAAGGTTTCAAAATTGGTGGGTTTAATGAATAAAAATGACCTAAAAAATGAGATTTTTCATACTTTGGCCAAATGAGGTGAAATTATAGGTCATTTTGATTGGAAAAATCATTTTGAGAACATTGGCTAAAGTGGAATTTTGAGTTTGGTTCAAGGTTTGAAAGTTATGCATGGTTACTTACACATGAAGTTACATAATCCAAAATGTAAGGAAATAGTGCATGGGAAGTTTCTCCAAAGTTCTAGGAGGTTCTAATGTCATCTATATATTGAATTGAGAGAGTTCATTCAATGGTTGGTGATTCATTGTGATCATAATACCAAGTTTCACACACTTTCTCCAACTTGCAAAATCAACTCAAACTCTCTCAAACTCTCATCAATTTCCACATTTTCTGATTTGATCATCATCACCATCATCCATAGATCACAATTCACATCAAGATTTGGTAGAATTGAGGAGGATTCATGCTATTCAAGTTGATCATCCAAGAAGCAAGAATTTTGGAATTGTGAGATTCAGAGCATTGGAGCAAGATTTGTTGCATACAGAACTCAAGAACAAGTTCCCTGATCCATTTCCAATCATTACAAGCATCTGATCAGAGCATTCCATAGCTGTTATCTTCACTTTACACCAGATATGTTTCTCCTTCTAATTGCATGTTTTAGTTAGAATTATAGATAGTTATTAGCATAGAAAGGTTAGGATAGGTTAGATGACTAAGTTTGGTGAGTTTGGAGAGTTTTCATGGAGTTTGATCATGGTGTACCAAAACTGTTTGGATGGATAACTCTTGGAATATTGCATGAGAATATTAGGTTAATAGCTTGTTATGATCAGCATAAGGTATAGACAAGGTTAGGATAGAATTGAGCAAGCTTTGGAGAGGTTGATGACAGGTATTAATGGTGGAGTCAGTTTGCTATTCCTATCGGGTTGGTTTATTGAGTGAGTTTTAGGAAGAGTTATTGGCATGGCTGTGTAGAGGGATTGTTTTAGAGCAATTTTGCTTTTGGAATTGGTTGATTTCATGGAGAGACAAGGGAGAACAGAGAGCTCGAAGATGCATGCATGGAAGGAGAATTTCAAAAACCCTAGGGTTTCTAAGGTTGAAGACAACCTTCTGGCCACACGATCGCCTTTTGACTATTGACTTGGTTATGCATCTAACGGCCACGATTTAAATGGAAAACGGAGGGAGAATTCAAACACCGAAACGCATCGTTTCACTTATTGTTTCAGACTGGGCCTCACATTTGCTTGCTAATCACACCCTCCCAACTAGGCCCAAAACCAATTATAACTGAATAACTTACTATCTGCACCGTTTATGTTTTTTTTTTAATTTTTGTTTAATTTCTGAGTGCAACTGGGCCTAGCGCCCATTGCTATGCGCGCCCCCCATTTTATGGCCCAGCTGAGATTTGAACTAGGCGTGTATGCTATTCAGACCCCCTCCCCCTTTTATTTCATATTTTGTTTTTTTGTTTTCTTTTATATTTTTCTCATCTTTAAAAAAATCATAAAAAATAGGAAATTTGATATTTTTAATTCCTTCTTTTTGTGGTAGGTCAATATTTCTGTCTAGAAAAATATGAAAAATAAAAATGGCCTTTTATTTTGTTTTATTATTTTTCATGCATTTTTCTTGTAAATAGCATTTTAAAGAGTTTAGTTTGAGACTTAAATTTGTTGATTTTTGTTCTAATAGATGCTTTAGTATTTTTAATCCATTCTTTTTAGGTTGATTAGAGTAAACATTTATCTTGTATATAAAATTTAGTTCATATTTTTAGGACTTAATTTTAGGTAATTAGTTTAGGTGTGATAACATGAATAAAACTAGGGTTTAGGTGACAACATAGGTGAATTAGTTCATTTCCCTTAGGAGTTAGGGATTGAATCTTTGGGGTATGGGGCTATAGGGATTAGGGGTAGTTATTAGATCCCTTAGAAAATATTAGGATTCCCCTACTGCTATTAGTATTGTCTGTATTTGCTTGACTGGTGTGGTGTGCCCTCTCTGGGGATTATGATTTGTCTGTGTGGGTATTGGGATTGCTTGGGGATTGGGAGAGCTGAAGACTTGTGA
Organism: Lathyrus sativus; assembly: GCA_963859935.3. NCBI lineage: Eukaryota > Viridiplantae > Streptophyta > Magnoliopsida > Fabales > Fabaceae > Lathyrus > Lathyrus sativus. The sequence continues at coordinate 570,547,212 of OZ012735.1, read as the reverse complement.
TGGTGAAGCCATTGGAGATCAAGAGTTTGAAGACCAAATTCCAGAGTTGAGAAGGAGATTTTTGCTAGCAGCTGTTGAGGAGACTAGGGTTTAGGAGCTAGGCAGAGCTCTAGATTAGAAAGCTTGTTTCCCAAACATGGAATGCCTTGTCTGCATCCATCCTTTCTCTATGATTCAAAGTCTCTTTCAAATACCCACCTCCTTCCTTTGGAAGGATCAGTGAATGTATTTGAAAGATAGAACTTTTGAGAGAAAATTGTCTATATAATGTTAACAGTTAATGAACCACCCTTGGTAGGTAATTGACTGTCTAACATTCATTCACTTCATCTGGTTGACTGATATTCCTCCTGGAGGTTTGAGACTTGAAGAAAAGCCATTGCAGATGGAAGACTGATAATCAAAGCCCTTGCTTGAAGGCTGTGGAGATGGAGATTGATGCTTGCTGAAGCTTATAGCTGATTGGAGATGACTTGAAGATAGGTGGTGATGCAGAGCTGCTGTGGCTGTTTATTTTAGTTGTTATTCATTTCTGATGTATTGATTGGTTTTCTGGACTGTATTGTTTGCCATTAACCTGTTAGGTTGAAAGCGAACCTTGTTCACTTTTGCCTGTTGTTTTCTAGGTTCGAGGTTGAGTGGAACTCCCTTGCCTCGCTTGTATTGCTGCATCCATGCATTTTACTGCTTTATTGTATATATGCTATTGTTTCTGTTTCCGTTTATCCCTTAGGATCTCTGTTTCTCTCTGCGCAAGAGAGGAGCATGATAGGCACTAGGTCTTAACCCATGCATGATAACATTAGGTTAGTTTGATTCCTTTCGCAACCGTAGTTTAGAGTTCTGTCTCTTCTTCCTCAAAACCAACAGAAAAACACAATAAAATTTCTAACACAATAAAAGACACTTCTTCCGTAAAAGAACGTGAACTCATCAAAGCGTCATTTTTGTCCTCTTGGACTTTTAATCAGAAAAACCCTTTTTTCAGAAGGAATAAAAACAACCAAGACAGACTTGTGTCGTACGTGGCCCGAACTACGTTTGCTCTGATCTTTCATGCTGTATGAAAGTACGTAGGCATAGGATGCGATATCCTAGCGAGCAACCTTCCCCTCCTTTCCCGTAGGTAGGCGAACTACATTGACTCTGATTTCTCGTTCCAGACGGGAATACGTAGGCATAAAGTGCGATACTTTGCCGAGTCATTTTATTTTCTTTTTAACCCTTGACCTGTAGTGTAGATAGAATAACAATCCATACCCGAAGACAAACGTGGATCCCGTCGAGTACGACGGACGTGAGGGGTGCTAATACCTTCCCCTTGCGTAACCGACTCCCGAACCCAGGTTTTGGTTGCGATGACCATACCTTTCCCGTCTTTGCGGTAGGTTTAATTCGAGCGTTTCCTTTCCCTCCTTTGGGATAAATAACGCACGGTGGCAACTCTTCTGTTCAGCCGGCGCCGATTTTCGCAGTAGCGACAGCTGGCGACTCTGCTGGGGATCCAACGTCCCCTGGCTGCTAAGGACTGCGATAGTTCTTATACATTTGGGATCCAACGTCCCTTAAGCGAGTCAATCCTAACGCTTGTTTTCCCGTCGAGGATTTTGTATGGATTCATATTTCTGACCTTTATTTTCAGCATTATATATATTGGTTATTATTGCTGTATTGTGGGGTGTGACGGGTGTTCTTTGATTGATAGATAAGTCGGACCTGGGCTTGAGTGCACCTAGAATTAGAGTAGAAAGTAGTGGGCGCGTGCCGGCTTTGCTTGCATTAGTGTCTCATGAAATCTACACTCAGACGAGGTTCTTCTGGTTGGCTTCCTTTTCTACCCTTTGGGTCGAAGGGGTTGTTGGTCAGCTGAATTGTCGACTCCGGGAACCTATCATTTGGAAGTTGTCTAAGTGAGGCCTCTACAGGATTTGATGATGCCACTCCTTCTGGGAATCGTATCATCAACCCTGAAAGTCTGTGACGCCGACGACCGCATAGGATGCCATACCTTTGTCAGTTACTAGGACATCCACCTGTGAGAGGGTTTGGGGGTTATGCAGGTAACTAGACCTTCAGATACCGGTTATTTCTTGATCAGAGATCCTGGGTATTTATGGAGAGTTCTGAGGTCTGTCAGAGACCAGTGGGAGAGTTCGGAGGTCTGTCAGAGACCAGTTGGAGGTATGATCGGAGGTCTACCAGAGACCAGTTGGAGTTATGGTTTGAGGCCTGTCAGAGACCATTGTTGGTGCTTTGTTTTAGGTCTATCTGAGACCAGGGTTTGAAGACTTCTAGAGAGTCTATCTGAGACTTCTTGATATGGTTCAGGCTATTTGGCTACGGCAGTTGGTCCCTGTTGCATGTTACTTGCATTGCATTGTTTGCATACTCATTATCATTGCATCCCATTAACGTGTGTTTGTGCTGCAGGTGCATTTGCATATCCCCCGGTTCTAGTGCCCAGACTTCCGAGTATTGATTATGGCTGGTTTGAGGAAAACAGTTGCATATAAGCTGCCTACACCTGATATTACTCCTTTGCTTGGTTTGATATCTCTTGCTGATGAGGAGGTTAGGAGAAGCTTCAGAATGAGTCATGGGAGATTACTGAGATTAGTCTGCAAGCCCACTACTGATGAGATGAATGGGCTGTACACCTTGATGCAATTCTACGATCCTGCATTGAGATGTTTTACGTTTGCTGACTTCATTCTAGGGCCTACCATTGAGGAGTATGTGGAGTTTACTGAGCTACCAGTGCAGAACAAGGTTCCCTTTATTCACTCTGCTGCTGAGCCCAAGTTGAAGGACTTAGCTAAAGCCCTGCACATGGACGCTGCAGAACTGTTGGTGACTTCTTGGCTTGGGGTTTCAGGTTTCTCTCTTGATTTTCTGGTTGGCAAGGCTCAGGAGCATGCCAAGAGCGGATGTTGGGTGGTTTTCAATGCTATTTTGGCTCTATGCATCTATGGAATTGTGCTGTTTCCTAATTTGCCCAATTTCGTGGACTTGGACGCTTTACATATATTTGCTGCTGGCAATCCAGTGCCAACGTTGCTCGGAGACTTCTACCACTCCTTGCACTACAAGAACGAAAACAGAAGGGGAAAGGTGGTTTACTGCTGTGCTCCTTTGTTGAATATGTGGTTTAAGAGCCACCTTCCCCTGAAGGGATCTTTTGTGGAGAGTGCAACCACAGCTAGCTGGTCAGAGCGCCTGATGAGGCTATCTTCCGAAGACGTTGAGTGGTTTGATCGAGACCTGCTAGGGTCTGAGCTTATATTCAGTTGTTCTAGGTACCCTAATGTTCCGTTGATAGGAAGAAAAGGGTGTATCAACTACAACCCATCTCTGTTTGTCCGTCAGTTCGGATATGCGCTGAAGAACCCACCAAAGGAGGAAGAAGTACAGGAATCTCTATACTTCACCGGAGATTTGAAGGGAGAGTTATTAGCCAAGCTGCAGCATGCCTGGACGCGTATTAACCAAAGAGGGAAGCCGCTGTTAGGGAAGAACGACTGTCAGGCTTACGCACCTTACAGAGTTTGGATCCAGGAGAGTGCAAGTCAGTTGCGGATGCCATTTCCAGATGCACCAGTCCTTGTTCCTATTCCGGTAGCAGAACCAAATACTGTTTCTAGGGAGGCCTACGAGCAAGTTGTGAAAGAAAAAGAATCCTTGATGAAGATTAATGAAGGGTTAGAGCAAGAGCTAGCCCAGATACGCAGTGAGAAAAACAAGGCCGTGCATGCTTTCCAACAGCAGATCGAGCTAGTAAGCAAACTAGGGGCTGAGCTGACTGAGGAGAGGAAGAAGCGCGAACGTCTGGGGCAAGAGTTCAGAAGCTCCCATGACATGCTGGAATCCAAAAAGAAAGCACTTGACATCGCTCACCGAGAAATTGCTTCTTGCAATAAGACTTGGAATGCTACGCTCACCAACAATAAGAAGAGGGAGGATAAGTTGAAGCAGCAAATTTCCGACCTCGAAGAGCAGTTGAAGTCCAGCATCAAGAAGTGTGAAGAAGAAGTGATGACCCGGTACAGTCTCCAGAATGCACTGAACAAGGCCATTAAAGGCAGGGATGAAGCTGTGTCTCAGAAGCGGAAGCTAGAGGATCGCTTCGGAGAAGGGGCATGGGAGGAAACTGCTGGAGACGTGCGACGTGTTCTTAAGAAAAGAAACCAACTTGTCGAAGGGCTGCTTACCCGACCAAGTCATCCGGAGACCAAGAAGTTGCTAGAAGAGTACCAGACTTATGGGAGTGCTTGATCATTTCATGTATTAACTTGTATGCTTTATTTGCATAAGTGCTGACCATCACCAGGATTGTTGGTTGAGGTCATGCCTTCTTATTGTACTCAGTGATATTGTATTCTTGGCTTATTGGTTTCTCCGCAATATATGAGGCTTTCTGTGATTCAACTCCGATCTTTGTATTGCTAGCACTGTCACTGCACCAGCACCTTCACACTAGAATCGGGGAATGAATTTCCCTAATGCACAGACGCACACATTGCATTGCATTCATATTCATATTGCATTACAGGTAATCATCAGATGATATCTTATTTCCTGCTTTACACCAGGTATTTTCAGGATTGCAGATCAGCGCCCGCACATATATTCCACTCGCACCAACTGTCGAAGAATCATGGATCAAATGCAGAACGAGATGCAAGATATGCGCGAGAAGCTAGCACTCTTCATGCAGACCATGGAGACAATTGCAAAAGGTCAGGAGAATTTGCAAGCCATGGTGCAGCCTCTGTTGGTCAGAAATGCTGGTCACGGTAATGAGGATCATCAATCTGTACGAGTCGACACTATTCATGGAGATGGCACTCCCACACCAGTGGCTCCACCTGTAGTCAATATACCTGCTGCTAATGTCAACAATGCTACCGCTGCTGGGAACGGTAACGTCGGAGTTGGGAACGAGACTGCTGTCCATAATGTTGGGCTTGGTGATATCAACTTGGGTGATAATATGGGAGGCAACGACTTCGACAATGCTGGATTCGGGTTCAATGATCAGGGATTCGATAATGCTGGGAAATATGGTTTCAATGCTCAAGGCTTTGGGCAGGATGGTTTTGGTGTGACCAATCAGGGTTACGGAGGTTTCGGAAATGGAAACGGCGCTGGGTTAACGACTTTCGGACCTGCTGGAATTGCTCCGGGATACGGCAACAGAGGGCGAGGCCCGGTGATGAATCAGATCAGAGCTGGCCGTAACAACGGATACGATGGGTATGGAGCTGGGAATGGTATGTGGCAAGAAGATCAACAGGAGGACGCCTTCTCCGGTGGAGGTTTCGAGGGACCGATGGATGACTCCCAGAAGATCAGAATGCTAGAAGAGCAGATGAGGGGGGTCCTGAACCAAAGTGTTGTGGGATTAGACATGTCAACAATGGGTCTGGTACCTGGCTTGAGGGTGCCAATCAAATTCAAAGCTCCTACGTTTGATAAGTATAAAGGGGACACCTGTCCGAAAGTGTACGTGCGGGCTTATTACAGAAAGATGTCTGCGTATTCAACTGATGAGAGAATGCTAATGCATTTCTTTCAAGATAGTTTGTCGGGCCCTTCCCTAGAGTGGTACATGGGGTTGGAGCCAACTAATATAAAGACATGGAAGCAGCTAGCAGAGGCATTTGTAGCTCACTACAAGTATAATAGCGACTTGGCGCCCAATCGGGTCCAATTGACAGGGCTGTCTCAGAAGAAGGGTGAGAGCTTTAAAGAGTACGCGCAAAGATGGCGCGACATGGCTGCCAGGGTCCGTCCTCCTTTAGAAGACAAGGAAATGAATGACATGTTTATCGGAACATTCACAGGAATGTTTTATGACAAGTTGTTTCACGCATCTTTGGCCAGTTTCTCAGACTTAATTCTGATGGGAGAAAAGATTGAAAACAACATTAAACAAGGCAGGTTCCAGGCTGAGGAATCAACTGCATCTGGCAGTAATAGGAAGGCTTTTGGTGGGCGCCGTCAGGGCGAGGCAAGCGCAGTGTTTGGAGGCCGAGGCCGAGGCCAAGGCCGAGGCAGAGGTCGGAACCAATATAATCAGCCGCAGCAGGTGGCGAGTGTTACTATTCCATTCCAGCAACAACCATTTCAACAACAACAACCGTTCCAGCAGCAGCCCGTGCAACAGCAACAACAACAGCAGCAGCAGCAGCCACAGCAGGGGGCACAGCCTGCTCAGCGAAGATTCCAGGGGGGTAAACCAAGGAGAGTATTTGAGAAGCCTCCCTCAACCTATGCAGATTTGTTACAGACGCTGTTGGGTCTGAATTTGGTAGAGAAGAGAACTCTGGCACCAATAACGGGAACTCCTCCGTATGGTTATGATGCAAGCAGGCACTGTGAGTTTCATTCTGGGGCTCCGGGCCACGATGTAGAGGGTTGCCATGCTTTTAAGCACGTCGTGCAGGATCTTTTGGACAATAAAGCTATCAATTTCGGAACAGCAGGGCCGAATATAGTGCAGAAGCCCATGCCTAATCATGGGGCAAACGCCATTCTGATTGAGGAAGGTTTGAATTTGATTACGAGGGTGGATGATTTAAAAACGCCGCTGAGCGAGATAAAAAGCAGATTGTTGCAAGGGGGTGTTTATCCAGGATGTGACGAGTATTGCTTAGAATGCTGAACCCTAGCTGGGGGGTGTGATGATTTGAAGAAAGGTGTTCAGGCTTTAATTGATGGAGGCACATTGCAGTTTGACCGAGCAGCAACTGAAGAGCCTGTAGGGGCATTAGTAGATAATCAGAGGGATGTGGCCACTGTGACGTTTCCTCGAAAGACAATCACTATCGCAGCACCGGTCCAGCGACCACCGATCACCATAACTAAGGCCGGACCGATCCCGTACGAGAGCACAAAAGCAGTCCCATGGTCATATGGGTTGGAGGTGTATTGTGACGAGATAAAGATTGATGTTAATAAGCAGCCAGCCGAGACTGTGGATAATGTTGTTGGTACCGGAGGTATGACAAGGAGTGGTAGGATCTTCATATCGCCTGAAGTGGAGGCCGAAAGACTGGCAAAGGGAAAGGGGGAAATGGTTGAAGATGCCCCAGTGCAGGCAAGCGAAAAAGCATCGGCATCGAAAGAGGTAGAAGAGTTCATGCGCTTGATTCGAAAAAGTGATTATAAGATTGTGGAGCATCTGCAGCAGACGCCGTCCAAAATATCTATACTGTCGTTTCTATTATGTTCTGAAGCTCACAGAAATGCTTTGTTGAAAGTCCTGGATACTTCCTTCGTACCCCAAGACGTCTCCGTGAATCAGCTGGAAGGAGTGTTGGCACATGTAAATGCAGGCCACAGCTTGGGCTTTACCGACTTCGATTTGACCCCTAAGGGGAGGGACCATAATATGGCGCTACACGTATCTGTCGAGTGTAGAGGATCAGTCATGTCGCACGTACTGGTCGATACCGGATCATCTTTGAACGTGTTGCCCAAGAAAGCGATGATGAAGCTAGATGTCAGAGGAATCTTGTGCACGCCCAGTGACTTGGTAGTCAGGGCATTCGATGGCACGCGAAGAACAGTTTTCGGATCGATAACATTGCCTCTACAGGTGGGGCCGGAGGTGTTTGCCACTGAATTTTATATCATGGACATCCAGCCTGCATATAGCTGCCTGCTCGGAAGACCCTGGATTCATGGGGCTGGGGCAGTCACGTCTACCCTACATCAAAAGTTGAAATATATGGTCGGAGACAGCGTAGTCACCGTATGCGGAGAAGAAGACATCCTGGTCAGCCATCTGTCGTCATTTAAATATGTGGAGGTCGATGGAGAGATTCACGAAACACCCTGCCAGGCATTTGAAGGGTTGCGTATCAAGGACAAAGGTCCCGGGCCGAGCAAGGCGCCGGAGATAGTCGTTTCGTCATATAAAGAAGCTCAAGCTCTGGTAGAGGCAGGAGAAGCAAAGGGCTGGGGCAAAGTGCTGGACATTCCTGTGAAGATGGACCGGTTCGGGCTAGGATACCAACCGTCGAAGTCAACCCCTGCTGTGGGAGCACCCCGTTTTAGAGGGCCAATAACTATCTTTGCCAGTGGAGTATGTCATGAGACTATCAACGCTGCTTCAGAGTCTGATGAAGGAGACAGCGACTGTGATATGGATGCCTGGATTCAGCCAAGCACGCCAGGACAGGGACTGTGCAACTGGTCTATTCAGGAGCTTGTTCCTGTGACTCTTAAACAGTAATGCTTTGTTTTATTAATGGTTGAACAATCTGATGTCTTGCCCGGGGCATCATGGTTTGATTAGGGCTGTGCTGTTATGAACATTGCGTGTTTACCATTAAATAAATGGCGTTTTTCATGTGCAAATATTGCGATCTCTGTTTCTCTTGTTTTGTATTTTTCAATAAAATGGAAACGTGGTTATTCGCTCCATACGCATTTTGAAGCATTTAACCATTCTTTTGCAGGATAACATTTTCAGATGACATCCTTGAACCACCTATGACTCGTCCCGACTTTGAGCACCCGGTATTTCAGGCCGAAGAAGAAGTTGTCGAAGATAGTGACGTTCCTGAAGAACTGCATTGGTTGGTGAAGCAAGAGGAAAGAGTCATTCTGCCTCACGAAGAGGTCATCGAAATTATCAACTTGGGGTCGGAAGGGGTTGAAAAGAATATTCGTATCGGAGCCGCACTGCAGAGCGGTATCAAGCGAAGACTGGTTGAAATGCTCCGAGAGTATAATGATGTGTTCGCTTGGTCATATGAAGACATGCCAGGGATCGATACAGATATGGTGGTGCACCGTCTGCCATTGAAAGAAGAATGCCCGCCGGTTAAACAAAAGCTTCGCAGAACCAGACCAGATATGGCAGTGAAGATCAAAGAGGAAGTTCAGAAACAGTGGGATGCTGGTTTCCTGGCTGTGACAAAATATCCCTCATGGGTTGCTAACATCGTACCAGTGCCAAAGAAAGATGGCAAGGTTCGAATGTGTGTGGATTATAGGGACTTGAATAAGGCGAGCCCAAAGGACGATTTTCCACTTCCTCATATCGATGTGCTAGTTGATAATACTGCTCAATACTCCGTATTCTCCTTCATGGATGGCTTCTCAGGCTATAATCAGATTAAAATGGCGCCAGAGGATATGGAGAAGACTACTTTCATAACGCCTTAGGGAACATTTTGTTACAAAGTGATGCCCTTTGGTTTGAAGAATGCTGGGGCAACGTATCAGCATGCGATGACGACTCTTTTTCATGATATGATGCATAAAGAGATCGAAGTTTATGTTGACGATATGATTGCCAAATCCCAGACGGAGGAAGAGCATCTGGTGAATCTGCTGAAGTTATTTAAAAGGCTTAGGAAGTTCAGGCTAAGGCTGAACCCTAACAAATGCACCTTCGGGGTGAGATCGGGTAAACTGCTGGGGTTTATCGTAAGTGAAAAAGGAATAGAGGTCGATCCTGCAAAAATAAAAGCAATTCAGGAAATGCCGACGCCTAAAACAGAGAAGGAGGTGCGCGGGTTTTTAGGGAGGTTGAACTACATCGCTCGGTTCATATCTCACCTAACTGCTACGTGTGAACCATTGTTCAAGTTGTTGAAAAAAGATCAAGCTGTAACGTGGAACGAAAATTGTCAAAAGGCGTTCGATAAAATAAAGCAGTATTTGCAGAAGCCTCCTATTTTGATACCCCCAGTGGCAGGGAGACCCTTGATTATGTATTTGACAGTTCTTGAGGGAAGCATGGGTTGTGTTCTCAGTCAACACGACGAGACAGGAAGAAAAGAGCATGCAATTTATTACTTGAGTAAGAAATTTACAGATTGTGAATCTCGATACTCAATGCTTGAGAAAACTTGTTGCGCGCTAGCCTGGGCCGCCAAGCGTTTGAGGCAATACATGCTGAATCATACAACCATGCTCATCTCGAAGATGGATCCTATCAAATATGTATTCGAAAAGCAGGCGTTGTCAGGGAGAATTGCCCGTTGGCAGATGGTCTTGACTGAATATGACATCCAATACGTCTCGCAAAAGGCTATAAAGGGGAGTGTGTTGTCTGAGTATCTGGCGGAGCAGCCTATTGAAGATTACCAATCGATGAGGTTTGATTTTCCTGACGAGGATATCATGTACCTAAAGATGAAAGATTGCGAAGAGCCGTTGCCAGACGAGGGACCAGAGTTGGGTTCCAAATGGAAGATGATATTTGATGGAGATGTGAACGCTTACGGTAGCGGAATAGGGGCAATCATCACTACTCCGCACGGGTCGCACATCCCGTTTACTTCCCGATTGACTTTTGCAGTTACCAATAATGAGGCCGAATACGAAGCTTGTATAATGGGGCTTGAAGAAGCCATTGATTTGCGAATCAAGAATCTGGACGTATACGGAGACTCAGCTCTGGTGGTGAATCAGATCAAAGGAGAGTGGGAGACACGTCAGCCCAACTTGATACATTACATGAATTATGCAAGGAGATTGTTGCCTTTCTTCGACAAGGTTGAATTGCATCATGTACCGCGAGCAGAGAATCAGATGGCTGACACCCTAGCCACTTTGTCTTCCATGTACAAAGTCAACTTCTGGAACGAGGCTCCCCGAATCATTATCTCTCGGCTTGACAGACCAGCCTTCGTGTTTGCTATTGCTGAAGCATACGATGACAAACCGTGGTATTTTGATATCCTTAATTTCCTGAAGAATAAAGAGTATCTGGCAGGGGCATCCAGTCAAGATCAGAAGACTCTCAGGAGATTAGCGGGTAATTTCTATGTGAATCCGGATGGTGTCTTGTACCGAAGAAACCACGATTTGGTGCTGTTGCGTTGTGTAGATGAAAGAGAGGCAAAGCTGCTCATGGAGGAAATACATGAAGGAACCTTTGGTACGCATGCTGGTGGGCATGCTATGATGAGGAAGCTGCTACGCGCAGGTTATTTTTGGCTAACTATGGAAATTGATTGTTTCAAGTTTGCGAGAAAGTGCCACAAGTGCCAAATCTACGCTGATAAGATCCATGTGCCTCCGAGTCCTCTGAATGTGATGTCATCGCCATGTCCGTTCTCGATGTGGGAAATCGATATGATTGGAAAGATTGAGCCGACAACTTCTAATAGGCACCGGTTCATTCTAGTAGCAATCGATTATTTCACCAAGTGGGTGGAAGCGGCGTCTTATGCAAATGTAACGAAGCAAGTGGTGGCCAGATTCATCAAGAGAGATATCATTTGCCGATATGGGATCCCCGAGCGGATAATCACTGACAACGGTTCAAACCTGAACAACAAAATGATGAAGGAGCTCTGTCAGAATTTCAAGATCGAGCATCACAACTCCTCCCCTTACCGACCCAAGATGAATGGTGCTGTCGAAGCGGCCAATAAGAATATCAAGAAGATCGTTCAAAAGATGGTGGTGACCTATAAGGATTGGCACGATATGCTACCTTTCGCTTTGCACGGTTATCGTACGACGGTACGCACATCAACCGGGGCAACCCCGTTCTTGTTAGTATACGGAATGGAAGCAGTACTGTTGCACCCCAAAATTTGCCCTCACAATACAAGACTTTGTGTTCTAAGAAGGTTCACAAGGTTCACAAGTTTCTCACCTGTTGTTAAATCACCATATTCTTGGAGTATGTGCTGCTGTTATACTTTGGAGATCTCCCATCGATGGTTGTATCCTGTCCCCGTGGAGTCCCACTTCGTTGAGTCTGTTACTCATTTGTTTCTCGCATGCCGTGAATCATGTCTAGTGCATTTTAGTTGCTAAAGGGAAAAATGGTCATTCTCACGTTGTTGCTGATAATTTTTGAGGATGAGCTGTTGCCGTTTTTTTTTTAGGTCGAGATACGATGGGCCGAGTCTCTGTCACCAGTGGATTTCTGAGACATTCATTCGTCACATGGTTTGATTATATTGAGGTGTCAATTTGGTTTGGTTCATGGTATTGAATTTATTCATCAAAAACACAATTGGATTTTTTGGCACCGAGTATATTTCTGCTTTACTATCGAGGGATTTTCTCTGTTCTTCCTGTCTATTTTAAGTCGTTCAAGGCCCTTCCCGATTCTATCATCAAGTGCGACTTAATTTAGAATATATTGGGGAAAATTAAGGTTATATCAGTTGTGTGAGCAATATGTATTGGAGTGACAAGGTTCGATTTGAGTGATTGTCGGATTTTTATTTATGCTGAATTTATATGGTGAAATTGAGATTATTGTTCAAGTTGGATCAGATTAATTTCAACCGGTGGATCTTATTAGAGGTTATTTGATCAGTAAGGTTTAATCGGATATTTGATGGAGCAGTCAGGTTGCGACAAAATCAAGATCATGAAAAGAATGATCGGAAAGTAACTAGGATAGAAAATATATTGAACTTTATTCATAATATTTTTTAGTACAAAGAGGAATTAAAATTGGAATATTTTTGAATTTATTCATAAATATTTACAAAAGGAGAGTAAAGTACATTTCATCCTAATTTCTAAAGTCCCAATTTCTCTAAAGGTCTTCAATGCTTGATTTCTCGATTAATCTTTCGTACGCGGCTCTTTTCTTCACACCTGCACAAACAAAGCAAAATGGAACAATGGAGTAAAGTTAGACGGTTATTTTGACACCCTCAGAAAAGTCACTCATCACCGGGTGTCGGGAGGGCACGACTAATGCCGAAACCAAACTCCCATGTCCATTTCTCGATCCCGGCTACCAACCGGCAGCCTCTGTTCTATAGTTTTAAACGGGACAGCGGAGAAAGAGAAAGAGTAAAAAGAAGCGCGAGCCGAAATGATTTTGCCGAAAAGTGGTGATACGCCGAAATTGGATTCGTGAAGCCTAACTGATTACAATCCGGATTTTCTATCAAGTAAATATCAAACCCAATCCGAATTCAGACCCAGATGCCAATAGATCTGAACCGGTTCCAAAAATATCCAACACCTAAAATCCAGATAACTAAATCAGTCCATCAATCCAGATAGGAAATCCGAATCTGGAAAAGGAAAGATCAAACCAAATCAGGTATCAAAAAAAGCATATCCAATTCGAATCCAGACTGAACCTGAAAACCGGACAAATCTGCATCAAAAAATCAAAATCATAACAGAATCCAATCTCAGAATTAATCTAATCCAACAAATCTGAACTCAATCAAGTCCGAATCATAAAGCTTCCCATGGGCTCAGGTGAACATCACTGCCCAAGTCAAAAAAGCGCTTCCAAATCAAAAGAGAATCATATCAGAGATTGAAATCAACATATGGAAAAAATCAGAAACCAAATCAGAATCGTATCAAATCGAATCCATCAAACAATAAACATAAAAGTTCCGATCCAAGCCCAAAATAAGATCAAAAAACGGAATATAAAAGAGTTTGAAAAGGGGTGAAACCCTAACGACAATTCCAAAACCGCGACGAAACCAAAACAGCGCATACAAGTAATCACCAAACACAGAACAAACTCACCAGAACGACGGCGAAACGAGAACCCTAAAGGATCCATAAGTGGCGGCACCATCAAACGGAGCTCAGAGAATCCTAAGGATTCACCATCATCGCTGAGATTCAGAAAACTCTGAGAGCCTTCGTCATCATCCTCGTTGAAGAAAGAAGAAAGGAAAAGCGGCATTGCGAACAAGGAATCCGAAACCCTCACATGTTCCAAATCTCAAACGGAAGACAAACCCGCGACGGCCGTGAAGCTCACTACCACCGGAGCGCCTCTGTAACCAGACTCAGAGGAAGTTTTCTTATCACTTTCATCATCGTCGTTCATCACCAAAAACGGAGAAATTCATCACAAGAACAAATCGCAAAATAGACCGTCATCATCGTTCAAAATTAAACAGTGGAACCGAAAACGTGAGCCGCATATGGATGTTTCACCTTTATTTGTTATGGTTTTGTCTTTTGCAGGAGGAAACGAGATGGAATGCAAGAGAGAGATGAGAGAAATTCAGAGAGACCGAGGGAAATGAGAAGGGGCCGCCGCTGGTGTTTCTGAGTTTAGGGTTAAAACCCTAAACTTCTATTTACCCCCTTTTGGCTATCCTGCGGACCGGGTTGGGTCCGGGAGTGGTGACCCGGCCCAACTTTTCTTGTTTTTATTGTATTATTTTATTTTATATTTTGTTTATACTGTTTTTTTAGTTAATTTAATAAAAATGAAGAATGTAAATATAATTTTGATTTAATATTCTTCCTTAATACTAAAAAATAAATAAATAACTTTTTTTTTCTCTATTATTTAATTTGAAATATTCTTTTAAAATTAACTTAACGTTTTTCAAAAAAGTAGTAATAATAAGAGTTTATTGTTTTATTAGGGTTAAAATTCTATTTTTTTTTTTCATAACAAAGGCAAAATTGATTATTAACTTTTTCTTTTAATTTTTTTTACCAAAGATATTTTCTCTAATTAAAAAACCTTCTTTTTTTTGTAAAAAATCACAAAAAACTTTTATAAAAAAAATTGCTAACCACTTTTTTCATTTATTTTCTAACATTTCCATTCCAATTTTCTCAATATCATCCTATTTGTTTTTCTGTCTACCTTTTGCTATGTTACTCACTAACGGTTTATCTTTGTTTTTTCCAGGATTATAATTAATTTAATGACATTCTTTGTATTTTATTTTACAAACATTATTTGCACTTTATTTATTTATTTCGCGCTACTCATCAATTTACCGTAATCTCACTTCCTAAGGATATCCCTCAAGTTGCCTATGAATATTGGTTAAGTGGGGTGTATAAAGCAAGTCCCTCAAAAAGAAAATCATCAAAGTCCCTTATGGTTGCCTTTACGAATCGAGTCCCTTTCGAAAAATGATGATAGTCCCTCCAGTTTGCTTATTACACCCCACAATGGCCTTCAAAAATCCAATTGTCCCTTACATGTCCCTTAACATCCAAAGTAAGGACTACCTACTCCATTATAGTAGGGATAGTCTTACTAAAGGAAAGAATAAAGAATAAAGAATAAGAAAGACCTTTAAACATTAGGGTAGGTTACTCCTAGGTGCTTGCTCACTTCAAAACTGTTTCACACTTAAACAAATTTTCAACAAGTTTTCAAACAAGTTCTTAACACATCCTTACATGGATTATTTATTAACTATTCTGAAAATTTTCTATTCACACACTACACTTTCAAAACAATTCAAAAGTGAGCTTAAGTACCTAAGAGCCCATGGATAACCATGGATGAAAAGGGTGCTAACACCTTCCCTTTTCATAACCTACCCCCCGGACCCAAAATATTCTCTAAGGTCTTTCCTGTTCTTTTATAACCTTTCCTTATGGATAAAATAAAAGTCGGTGGCGACTCTTGCTATCCGCAACATTGTTTAAAGTCAGTTCTCCCACCGTGTTACAGAACTGGCGACTCTGCTGGGGATCTATTTAAGAGGGGTACCCTTAAGAATTAAGATCACTTTAAATTGTTTGCCTTGTTTGCTTTATTATTATATTGTTGGGGTGCTCTTATGTGTGAAAGGTCCTAACCCGGATCTAGTGTACCTTAGGTAAATGGCAATAGACCAAGGAAACTGTACGACGTATATCGATACGGTTGATCTGGTGGCCATAGTTAGTGCGACTTCTTGGTTGGTGCTTATATTCCTTAAGTCAAGTTGAGGATAATATTGAGGCTGCCATATGTTGTCAATGCACTAACTGACTTTTAGAACCCTAGTTAACTCATCTTGGCCTTTAGAAAGTAGTGAGGTAACCGGCTTTGGTGCAGACTGAAGTTGTTTGACACTCGATACTACGCTCATTGAGATCTTAAACTTGGAGGGTTTTGGTTGGCAAGTAAGTTGCCTTCTGAACAACCACCCTTGTGAAGGATCAATGATATTGAGATCCCTTAGAACCTGGTTACTTTTGTAGGACAGGATGAACCATCTAACTTCAGGGGAGGGTACTTGCCTTTGAACCTCATGCAAGCCTTTAAACCTAGGGCTATGGTGTGACTTGTTTGTGTGTGCCACATGTTTGTGATTGAGCATGACATCATGACATCATCATGCATCATAAGCATATCATTTTCCCTAACCATTTCAAGGACCAAAGGATTTATCTTTGTTCTTTGTTGCAGGTCATGGCTTCTGCTCGTAGAAACACCATCAGGATCAACTTTGTAGGGATACCTGCTAAGCTCAAGGAATTGGTTTCCCTAGTGCCTGATCATTCCCAGTTCAACAAGAGACATGGTCACTTATTGGATCTAGTTACTTCAGGGTTCAGTGAAGACATGATGAGTGTGCTGTTTCAGTTCTTTGACCCTAAGCACCATTGCTTTACATTTCCTGATTATCAGCTGGTTCCAACCATGGAGGAGTTCTCTAAACTTCTGGGTATACCTGTTCTTGATCAGAAGCCATTCATAGGCTTAGAGAAGGAGCTTAAACCAGAAGTTATTGCTGCAGCTCTACATCTGAAGAAGTCTGACATTGTTCTAGAGACGAGAAGTGGAGTTAAAGGTATTCTTGCCAAGGTATTAGTGGATAAAGCTCAAATGTTCTTGAAGGCTATGAGCTACGAGGCTTTTGAGGAGATCTTAGCCTTATTGATTTATGGCTTAGTGTTGTTCCCCAATCCTGATCAGTTCATAGACGTTCATGCCATCAACATATTCCTGAGTCACAATCCAGTGCCTACCTTACTTGGAGACATCCTACATTCTCTTCACACCCGTACTACAAGGGCAAGAGGAACTTTGATGTGCTGCATACCTTTACTTTCTAGGTGGTTTATTTCTCACCTTCCTCGCTCAGTAATGAAGAATGAGCAAGGGTTCAGATGGTCCAAGAGGATCATGTCACTTTCTCACTCAGACATCCATTGGTGCTCCAGATCTATGGAGAATGTCACCATCATTGACCGTTGTGGGGAGTTTCCTAATGTGCCACTTCTAGGCATAAGAGGAGGCATCACCTACAACCCATCTCTAGCTTTACGACAGTTTGGTTACGCCCGGAGCGATGGTCCACATGACATGTTGATTCAGGGCATTGTGTTTGATTACGACAACGATCTTCAGGGTTACCGTCAGAGATTCATCCGAGCTTGGGGAAAGGTAAACAGGATTGACAGCAAGACACTGGAGCCTAAGTACACTATTCCTATGGAGGCTTATCTCAGATGGGTACGATTTCGTGCTCAGACACTCATGATGCCATATCCTGCCGTCCTACCAGTTACCATGGAACCTGTTGCTGAAGGAGACACAGCTTATACCATCCTTCACCCAGACATGCCTACTGATATGGAAGACTTGCAGAGATCATGGATCCAACTGAAAGAGCAAAGGGATACTTTCGAGGCTCATTACAAAGCAAGCCAAGCAAGGATCCTAGAGCTAACAAAGCTACTTCATGAGGAACGAAACCTCAACTCATACCTCAACACAAAGAGGAAACGTCCATGGGAGACTTAAAACCCCATCTTTTATACTTATTTCGTTTTCATTTTTTGTAAGCCTAAAAGGCAAAACAAGTATTACTAATAAAAAGTTACTTTCTTGTTTGTTTAAGCAAATTTAAATCCTGCGGTCCTTGAAAACATTGCATATGCATTCCCATATCATTGCATCACAGGTTTATAATTGTGCACAGGTTTCTCATCTCCTCGCTGTTTATTTCAGCAATGGCTCTTGAACAATCAGTTAAGGATCTCCAGGCACAGAATGCACAGTTCCAAGAGCTGATCCTGAACCTATCCAAGGGGCAGGATGAATTGAAGACACTGCTGGCCAAGAAGACTAAGAAGACTAGAAGATCTGCATGTCTATTCAGTTATGGAGTTGAGCACACCATTGTCTGTTATCAAAAAGAGGTTAGTACAAGCTGGGATCTTTCCAGGTTGTCATGAAGATTGTCTATATTGTACCTATAAGCCGGATAGTTGCTTCATTTTGAGAGATGGGATTCAACGTCTCATGGATAAATATACTATAGTGTTTGAAAGAAGACCAGCATCTGTAGAAAGTATGGTGGATCATCTGACTCGGGGTAAGAAGATTGAAGAGGTTGACATGGTTGACAAAGTACCACTAAGAATCACTTCAAAGGGTCCCATTAAAATCACTCATCAGGGCCCAATCAGGATTACTGCTGAAGGTCCTGTGAAAGTTGTTGCTGAAGCCAGAGTAGCTCCTCTGATCATTACCACTCCTGGTCCTATTCCTTATACGTCTGACAAAGTTGTGCCTTGGCACTATGGGTCTGATGTTTACATCCATGGTGTCAAGCAGGAGCCTTTACCTGATATGCCTGTTGACATTGATAATATTGCTGGATCTAGCAAGATCACTCGTAGTGGAAGAGTCTTCTCTCCTCCAGTTGCTTCTAAGAGTGCAGTTACTCCTGCTGTTACTTCCACCACTGATGCTCGGGGCAAGGGTCCTGTCATTGAGCCTGTATCTACTGATGTGCCAGCTGCTGATGACCTCTCTAAGCAGATGGAAGAAGTATTGAAAATCATTCGCAAGAGTGATTATGATATTGTTGATCAGCTGGGGCATACTCCCTCAAAGATTTCTATGCTCTCCCTGTTATTATGTTCTGAGGCTCATGCCAAGTCATTGATCAAGTTTCTAAAGATGGCTCATGTACCCAGTGCAATTTCTGTGGACCAGTTTGAGAATTGTGTTGCTCACCTGACCTATGACAACGGGTTAGGATTTTCTGATGCTGACTTGACCCCTGCCAAGAGGGATCATAATAGGGCCTTGCATATTTCAATTGAATGCAGGGGCACTACCCTGTCTCATGTGCTGATAGACAATGGTTCCTCTCTGAATGTGTTGCCTAAGGAAGTCCTGAACAAGCTGAGTCCTGAAGATACGGTATTGAAGCCCAGTAATATTGTGGTAAAGGCTTTTGATGGTTCTAGAAGAGTAGTGCATGGGGAAATTGATCTTCCAATCAAGGTTGGTTCTCAGGTGTTCACTGCTACATTCTATGTGATGGATATTCGTCCTTCGTACTCATGTCTGCTTGGTCGCCCCTGGATCCATGGGGCAGGTGCTGTGACCTCCACATTACATCAAAAGTTGAGATATCCGGTGAATGGAAAAGTTGTTACTGTCTTTGGAGAGGAAGAATACTTTGTCAGCCATGTAAACACTTTCAAGTATCTGGAAGTAGAAGGTGAATACATTGAAACTCCATGTCAGTCATTTGAAGTGGTTCCCTGGGCTGTTAAGGATTGTGTGACTCCTCCTGCTGTGAAGAAGGTTCCTGTGGTCATCAGAAACCCTCCAACAATGGCAATGGCCTCCCTCAATGACGCAAAAGCTATGGTGGAAGAAGATGGTTGTACTATTTGGGGTCAGCTTCCTGATATTCCATACAAGTCTGACAAGTTTGGTTTGGGTTTCACTGCAGAGTCCCAGAAGGCTGTTCATCGTGCTCGTGCTGTTCGTATCACCAATCAAGGGGTTATCAATGCTGTGGGAGACCAAGATGAAGACTACAACTTGGAGGCATGGATTTTTCCTACTGTGAGTGCTGGACTCAATAATTGGGAAGCTGAAGATGTTGTCCCTATCTCCTTTAGTCAGGAGTAAATACTATTACTGTGTTATGTTTTTAAATTTAAACTTTCAAGCCATGTGCCTTACCCGGGGCACAATGGTGTGCTTGTTACGGGTTGTCATTTCATTTGCATCCTTCATTCAATAAAATCAGTGGACGTTTCGTTTTCGTAAATATTGTGTTCCTTGTCTTTCTTTTTCTTTTATTTTTGCTTTATCAGCTATGTGTTCTTACACACACCCGCGTCACTAAAATGCCGATCCTCATCCACTCTGGATCCAGTTGATAACAGTTCTACTATTGCCAATTACAATTTCGAGAATCCGATCTATCAAACTGAAGACGGAGACGAGGACGATCGTGAAATACCTGTAGAGCTTGCTAGGTTGTTACAACAAGAAGAGAAAGCTATACAGCTACATGAAGAGCCAGTCGAAGTTGTGAATCTGGGAACTGAAGAAAACAGAAAAGAGGTCAAGATAGGGGCAACATATCAGCATGCTATGGTGGCTTTGTTTCATGATATGATTCATCATGAGATAGAGGTATATGTGGATGATATGATAGCCAGGTCTCAGAATGAAGAACAACATCTTGATCATCTGCACAAGTTGTTTGAGAGGTTGAAGAAATACAGGTTGAGATTAAATCCAAACAAGTGTACTTTTGGAGTTAGATCTGGAAAGCTCCTGGGTTTCATTGTCAGTGGAAAAGGTATTGAAGTGGATCCTGCAAAAGTGAAAGCTATACGAGAGATGCCAGCTCCCCGTACTGAGAAGGAGGTTAGAGGTTTCTTGGGACGATTGAACTACATTGCAAGATTTATTTCCCAATTAACTACCATCTGTGAGCCAATCTTCAAGTTGTTGAAGAAAGATCAGGTGATGGAATGGAATGATGAGTGCCAGACTGCCTTTGATGAAATCAAGAGATATTTGCTAGAACCCCCAATTTTAATGCCACCAGTTGATGGAAGACCCTTGATTATGTATTTAACAGTATTAGACAACTCAATGGGGTGTGTATTGGGGCAACATGACGAGTCTGGTCGAAAAGAGCAGGCAATATACTACCTTAGCAAAAAGTTTACCGACTGTGAAACAAGATACTCACTGCTCGAGAAAACTTGCTGCGCTTTGGCATGGGCTGCTCGCCGACTAAGACAGTATATGTTGACCCATACTACCTTGTTGATTTCGAAGATGCAGTTCAAGATTAAGCATCACAACTCTTCTCCGTATCGTCCAAAGATGAATGGGGCAGTTGAAGCTGCTAATAAGAACATTAAGAAGATTGTACAGAAGATGACTGTTGCTTACAAGGATTGGCACGAGATGTTACCATTTGCTCGGCATGGTTATCGTACTACAATACGTACTTCAACAGGGGCAACCCCATTCTCCTTAGTCTATGGTATGGAAGCAGTTCTGCCTATTGAAGTTCAGATCCCCTCCTTGAGAATTATGAAGGATGCAGGCTTGGATGAAGATGAGTGGATTCAGACTCGACTTGACCAGATAAATTTGATTGATGAGAAAAGGTTAGCAGCAGTTTGTCATGGCCAGATGTACCAGAAACGGATGATCAAAACTTTTAACAAGAAGGTTAAGCCAAAGGTATATCAGGCTGGTGACTTGGTAATCAAGCGTATCATATTACCACAGGGTGACCCTAGGGGCAAGTGGACTCCAACATATGAGGGACCATTTGTAGTCAAGACAGTGTTCTCAGGAGGTGCCATGATACTGACTACAATGGATGGTGAAGACTTCCCACAACCTGTAAACGCAGACATAGTTAAAAAATACTACGCATAAAAAGAGACCCGCTAGGTTGACAGGCCTAGGCAAAAATAAGGGCATCCCGGCAAACCAAAAGGGTTTGGGCAAAAATTAGGGATATATATATAAAAAGATGTACACCCGGCAAGTCGAAAACCTGAAAAGGCGGCTTGGGCAAAAAAGGGTATCCCGGTGGATTGAAAACCTGAAAGGGCAATCCAGGCAAAAGTTAGGGATTAAAGCGTATGACTATGTCTCGTTTGGATCACTCATGAAACTGCAACCAGTTGTACTACTTACTCAAGCTCAAACAGATAAAGCTCAATCCAATCGTTTCCGTCTCAACAGCAAGAAGATGAGATACTTGAGTGGCAATAGTAGAATTGAAACTCAATAGGATTATTTCCCACATAGCTGATTCTTTTTGTAAAACTTCATGACAAAATTCTCTTACTAGGGTTTATGTCTCCTTGTACAAACTTACCCGTGTATGGGTCACTTTTGATATAAATAAATTCCATCTTTTGAATCCAGATTTACTTTTACCCTATTTACATAAGCGAAACGTCCATTGGTTGTGTTTGAATGTATGTATGCCTTTGAATATGATTGATGTTTACCAGAAATGCATGTATGCTGTTAATATGATTGATGTTCACCAGAAATGCATGAAAATGCAGTAATAGTATTTACTAAGGACGAACGAGGGAAGGATTTCAACGAAGCTTCGCCGGTTCATCTTTACAAGACAGTTACAAACCATCAGTAGGACTAAGCCATTTTCACAAAGTCTAATCTCCCCTGGAATTTATATCCATCTCTTTTATCCTCATACGGATATACGGGAAATTACTTTCCAATAAGGGCACGATGAACGAAGACGGGATGTTATACTTATCCTACTATCAAACGAAAACGAAGGTTATCTATACCCTACTATCCCCAACAACGGGAGGTTATCTATACCTTGTTATCCCCAACAACGGGAGGTTATCTATACCTTGTTATCCCCAGCAGACGGAGGGTTATATATTCTTCAACAATGAATCGGGATTTATTTTCCTTGGCCAGCAGTTGTTATACGAGGATATCCAGACACTTCCAGCAGCGTCATAGCATACATACATCATTTACATCATACCATAACATATATGTCTATAGTACATTATCTAAGTGCATCATGTCATACATGCATACATAAAGCATAAACTAATGTTGTTATACAGAATGCTACCTTGTTTTCAGGTTAATTATCCAACAAACAATCTTATGATCTTTGGGACTGCTTTATTGTAACCTCAGGGTTACTTTATCCTCCTGATGAGCTTCTTATTACTTTGGGACTGCTTTATTGTAACCTCAGGGTTATTTTATCCTCCTGATAGCCTCTCATCACTTCAAGACTGCTTTAGGGTTATCATTATTGATTGCTCTATCCTCCTGAAATTACATTATTATTTCAAGACTGCTTTAGAGCTATCCATTGCTCTATCCTCCTGAAATCATTACTTCAAGACTGCTTTAGAGCTATTGATTGCTCTATCCTCCTGAAGACATATCACATTATTATTTCAAGACTGCTTTAGAGCTACTGATTGCTCTATCCTCCTGAAATCATCCTATTACTTCAAGACTGCTTTAGAGCTATTCATTGCTCTATCCTCATGAGGTCATATTACTACTTCAAGACTGCTTTAGAGCTATTGATTGCTCTATCCTCCGGAAGCCATCTAATTATTTCAAGACTGCTTTAGAGTTATCCATTGCTCTATCCTCCTGAAATTACATTATTATTTCAAGACTGCTTTAGAGCTATCCATTGCTCTATCCTCCTGAAATCATTACTTCAAGACTGCTTTAGAGCTATTGATTGCTCTATCCTCCTGAAGACATATCACATTATTACTTCAAGACTGCTTTAGAGCTATTGATTGCTCTATCCTCCTGAAGACATATCACATTATTATTTCAAGACTGCTTTAGAGCTATCCATTGCTCTATCCTCCTGAAATCATTACTTCAAGACTGCTTTAGAGCTATTGATTGCTCTATCCTCCTGAAGACATATCACATTATTTCTTCAAGACTGCTTTAGAGCTATTGATTGCTCTATCCTCCTGAAGACATATCACATTATTATTTCAAGACTGCTTTAGAGCTATCCATTGCTCTATCCTCCTGAAATCATTACTTCAAGACTGCTTTAGATCTATCGATTGCTCTATCCTCCTGAAGACATATCACATTATTACTTCAAGACTGCTTTAGAGCTATTGATTGCTCTATCCTCCTGAAGCCATTATTACTTCAAGACTGCTTTAGAGCTACTGATTGCTCTATCCTCCTGAAATCATCCTATTACTTCAAGACTGCTTTAGAGCTATTCATTGCTCTATCCTCATGAGGTCATATTACTACTTCAAGACTGCTTTAGAGCTATTGATTGCTCTATCCTCCTGAAGCCATCTAATTATTTCAAGACTGCTTTAGAGTTATCCATTGCTCTATCCTCCTGAAATTACATTATTATTTCAAGACTGCTTTAGAGCTATCCATTGCTCTATCCTCCTGAAATCATTACTTCAAGACTGCTTTAGAGCTATTGATTGCTCTATCCTCCTGAAGACATATCACATTATTATTTCAAGACTGCTTTAGAGCCATTCATTATTCTATCCTCCTGAAATCATATCATTGCTTCAAGATTGCTTTAGGGTTATCACTATTGATTGCTCTATCCTCATGAAGACATGCTGCTACATCATTATTATTCCAGACTCCTGACAGCTTTCATCATACACCCATATTTTGAACTGCTCCCCCCTAGTGGCATCTTTAAGCCCACTCAATCATATTCGACTAGCCATCTGTACCACTCTAGTGCACTGGTGAGTGCAAATTTTTGGGCTTTTATGTTCAATCCCCTTCAACCTTCCAGGTTACGACTGGCAAATATACCAATCTAACCCCTCAGGTTTCAGAAAATTGAACAGGGGCAGCTGTTGCACCCCAAAATTTGCCCTCACAATACAAGACTTTGTGTTCTAAGAAGGTTCACAAGGTTCACAAGTTTCTCACCTGTTGTTAAATCACCATATTCTTGGAGTATGTGCTGCTGTTATACTTTGGAGATCTCCCATCGATGGTTGTATCCTGTCCCCGTGGAGTCCCACTTCGTTGAGTCTGTTACTCATTTGTTTCTCGCATGTCGTGAATCATGTCTAGTGCATTTTAGTTGCTAAAGGGAAAAATGGTCATTCTCACGTTGTTGCTGATAATTTTTGAGGATGAGCTGTTGCCGTTTTTTTTTTAGGTCGAGATACGATGGGCCGAGTCTCTGTCACCAGTGGATTTCTGAGACATTCATTCGTCACATGGTTTGATTATATTGAGGTGTCAATTTGGTTTGGTTCATGGTATTGAATTTATTCATCAAAAACACAATTGGATTTTTTGGCACCGAGTATATTTCTGCTTTACTGTCGAGGGATTTTCTCTGTTCTTCCTGTCTATTTTAAGTCGTTCAAGGCCCTTCCCGATTCTATCATCAAGTGCGACTTAATTTAGAATATATTGGGGAAAATTAAGGTTATATCAGTTGTGTGAGCAATATGTATTGGAGTGACAAGGTTCGATTTGAGTGATTGTCGGATTTTTATTTATGCTGAATTTATATGGTGAAATTGAGATTATTGTTCAAGTTGGATCAGATTAATTTCAACCGGTGGATCTTATTAGAGGTTATTTGATCAGTAAGGTTTAATCGGATATTTGATGGAGCAGTCAGGTTGCGACAAAATCAAGATCATGAAAAGAATGATCGGAAAGTAACTAGGATAGAAAATATATTGAACTTTATTCATAATATTTTTTAGTACAAAGAGGAATTAAAATTGGAATATTTTTGAATTTATTCATAAATATTTACAAAAGGAGAGTAAAGTACATTTCATCCTAATTTCTAAAGTCCCAATTTCTCTAAAGGTCTTCAATGCTTGATTTCTCGATTAATCTTTCGTACGCGGCTCTTTTCTTCACACCTGCACAAACAAAGCAAAATGGAACAATGGAGTAAAGTTAGACGGTTATTTTGACATCCTCAGAAAAGTCACTCATCACCGGGTGTCGGGAGGGCACGACTAATGCCGAAACCAAACTCCCATGTCCATTTCTCGATCCCGGCTACCAACCGGCAGCCTCTGTTCTATAGTTTTAAACGGGACAGCGGAGAAAGAGAAAGAGTAAAAAGAAGCGCGAGCCGAAATGATTTTGCCGAAAAGTGGTGATACGCCGAAATTGGATTCGTGAAGCCTAACTGATTACAATCCGGATTTTCTATCAAGTAAATATCAAACCCAATCCGAATTCAGACCCAGATGCCAATAGATCTGAACCGGTTCCAAAAATATCCAACACCTAAAATCCAGATAACTAAATCAGTCCATCAATCCAGATAGGAAATCCAAATCTGGAAAAGGAAAGATCAAACCAAATCAGGTATCAAAAAAAGCATATCCAATTCGAATCCAGACTGAACCTGAAAACCGGACAAATCTGCATCAAAAAATTAAAATCATAACAGAATCCAATCTCAGAATTAATCTAATCCAACAAATCTGAACTCAATCAAGTCCGAATCATAAAGCTTCCCATGGGCTCAGGTGAACATCACTGCCCAAGTCAAAAAAGCGCTTCCAAATCAAAAGAGAATCATATCAGAGATTGAAATCAACATATGGAAAAAATCAGAAACCAAATCAGAATCGTATCAAATCGAATCCATCAAACAATAAACATAAAAGTTCCGATCCAAGCCCAAAATAAGATCAAAAAACGGAATATAAAAGAGTTTGAAAAGGGGTGAAACCCTAACGACAATTCCAAAACCGCGACGAAACCAAAACAGCGCATACAAGTAATCACCAAACACAGAACAAACTCACCAGAACGACGGCGAAACGAGAACCCTAAAGGATCCATAAGTGGCGGCACCATCAAACGGAGCTCAGAGAATCCTAAGGATTCACCATCATCGCTGAGATTCAGAAAACTCTGAGAGCCTTCGTCATCATCCTCGTTGAAGAAAGAAGAAAGGAAAAGCGGCATTGCGAACAAGGAATCCGAAACCCTCACATGTTCCAAATCTCAAACGGAAGACAAACCCGCGACGGCCGTGAAGCTCACTACCACCGGAGCGCCTCTGTAACCAGACTCAGAGGAAGTTTTCTTATCACTTTCATCATCGTCGTTCATCACCAAAAACGGAGAAATTCATCACAAGAACAAATCGCAAAATAGACCGTCATGATCGTTCAAAATTAAACAGTGGAACCGAAAACGTGAGCCGCATATGGATGTTTCACCTTTATTTGTTATGGTTTTGTCTTTTGCAGGAGGAAACGAGATGGAATGCAAGAGAGAGATGAGAGAAATTCAGAGAGACCGAGGGAAATGAGAAGGGGCCGCCGCTGGTGTTTCTGAGTTTAGGGTTAAAACCCTAAACTTCTATTTACCCCCTTTTGGCTATCCTGCGGACCGGGTTGGGTCCGGGAGTGGTGACCCGGCCCAACTTTTCTTGTTTTTATTGTATTATTTTATTTTATATTTTGTTTATACTGTTTTTTTAGTTAATTTAATAAAAATGAAGAATGTAAATATAATTTTGATTTAATATTCTTCCTTAATACTAAAAAATAAATAAATAACTTTTTTTTCTCTATTATTTAATTTGAAATATTCTTTTAAAATTAACTTAACGTTTTTCAAAAAAGTAGTAATAATAAGAGTTTATTGTTTTATTAGGGTTAAAATTCTTTTTTTTTTTTCATAACAAAGGCAAAATTGATTATTAACTTTTTCTTTTAATTTTTTTTACCAAAGATATTTTCTCTAATTAAAAAACCTTCTTTTTTTTTGTAAAAAATCACAAAAAACTTTTATAAAAAAAATTGCTAACCACTTTTTTCATTTATTTTCTAACATTTCCATTCCAATTTTCTCAATATCATCCTATTTGTTTTTCTGTCTACCTTTTGCTATGTTACTCACTAACGGTTTATCTTTGTTTTTTCCAGGATTATAATTAATTTAATGACATTCTTTGTATTTTATTTTACAAACATTATTTGCACTTTATTTATTTATTTCGCGCTACTCATCAATTTACCGTAATCTCACTTCCTAAGGATATCCCTCAAGTTGCCTATGAATATTGGTTAAGTGGGGTGTATAAAGCAAGTCCCTCAAAAAGAAAATCATCAAAGTCCCTTATGGTTGCCTTTACGAATCGAGTCCCTTTCGAAAAATGATGATAGTCCCTCCAGTTTGCTTATTACACCCCACAATGGCCTTCAAAAATCCAATTGTCCCTTACATGTCCCTTAACATCCAAAGTAAGGACTACCTACTTCATTATAGTAGGGATAGTCTTACTAAAGGAAAGAATAAAGAATAAAGAATAAGAAAGACCTTTAAACATTAGGGTAGGTTACTCCTAGGTGCTTGCTCACTTCAAAACTGTTTCACACTTAAACAAATTTTCAACAAGTTTTCAAACAAGTTCTTAACACATCCTTACATGGATTATTTATTAACTATTCTGAAAATTTTCTATTCACACACTACACTTTCAAAACAATTCAAAAGTGAGCTTAAGTACCTAAGAGCCCATGGATAACCATGGATGAAAAGGGTGCTAACACCTTCCCTTTTCATAACCTACCCCCCGGACCCAAAATATTCTCTAAGGTCTTTCCTGTTCTTTTATAACCTTTCCTTATGGATAAAATAAAAGTCGGTGGCGACTCTTGCTATCCGCAACATTGTTTAAAGTCAGTTCTCCCACCGTGTTACAAGTACTACCATTGGAAGTTGAGATCCCTTCTCTGAGGGTATTGCGAGACGTTCAGCTAGACGAGGCAGAATGGGTGAAAGACAGGTTGAACCAACTGAGTTTGATGGATGAGAAGAGGCTAGCTTCTCTAGCATACGGTCGTTTGTACCAGTGCCGAATGAAGAAAGCATATGATAAGAAGTTACATCCTCGCAGCTTTCAGACGGGCGACCTTGTGCTGAAAAGGATTCTCCCGCCGCAGGCAGATCACAGGGGCAAGTGGACCCCCAACTACGAAGGGCCATACGTTGTCAGAAAAGTCTTTTCAGGAGGAGCGTTATTGTTGTCCACTATGGACGGTGAAGACTTTACGTCGCCTGTGAATTCGGACGCAGTTAAAAAATACTTTGCTTAAAATTGACCCGCTGGACAGAAAAAAGAGAGTCCAGGCAAAAATGGGGCATCCTGGCGAACCAAAAACAGAATAAAAGGTTCGGGCAAAAGTTAGGGATAAAATTGAAAAAATATACACCCGCGAAGTTGAAAACCTACACTGGGCGGCTTCGGCAAAAAAGGGTATCCCGGTGAACTGAAAACCCGTAAAGGGCGGTTCACGCAAAAGTTAGGGATTTGAAAAGCAAATGACTGCGGTCCGAATTTGATACTGCCATGAGCATTGGTGCGGGAGAATCTACTCGAGGGGTCGATTATCGGATACAATCTCTTCGGAAGTGTGGATACCGGGGAAGCATTAGAGTCGGACGAGTCATAGGAGGATCAGTTCGTAGTGTTCGTCTGCATCCCGTTGCCGACATGTGTACAAATTTAATTTGTCAATATATTTATGCTTCTTGTGCATACGTGTATATTTGCTTTGCGTGGCTTCCTCTTTTCAGGAGTTACATCCCGTGTACAAAAACTCCGCCCATTCAGGGGCCCAATCAATAAAATATGTTATTCAGTACTGGATGTTATCTCTTTACTGTTTTGTGCATGATAAACGCCTGAGTTTAATGAAACTAGCATGTGTATAACATCACTGGCCCTTGCCAACAATTGCTAAAGCTTTGAATTAACTGAAAATAATGTCACTAACCTGAATCGATTTGGTTGCATAGGCTTGTCTTGTCTTGTTTGTGTTGTTGCAGGTTTCATAGCCGTACGAGGAAGACGATCAAAAGATTGCAGTAACGAAAGACTCGACCCCCACGCAGGTCATGCATGTTCTTCCTGAAGAAGGATCAAATTCCCCAGCTAGTCGTAGCTTATCCAAAAGACATTCTCCAGCAAAGTCGTTTATCCTCAGCAGAGTTTGGCGATTCCAAGATTGAAAGCTGTATTTAGACAGTGCATCTCGAGCAGAGTGTTCTAGCCTCAGAAGATTAATATTTGTGAGCTGTATTCAGACAGTTTACCCTTCCCCGCAGGGTCAGTTACTCTCCCCCCAGTGGAGTCAGTTGATTTTCCCCAAGAGGATCGTTCCATCCCAGCGGAGTTCTTTTTTCAGCCAGTGTTGTCTTTCCTCCCAGTGGAAATCGAAGATTAAGGGCTCCCCGGCAGAGTTGGTTGTGAGTCCTGGCATTTATTTTGCCAGAATACCGTGTGACATCCGGTCACCCTCCAGCAGAAGTATAATCATACCGAGCGCATCTGCTATTCTCCAGCAGAGTTATATTCCCAGCAGGGCGCTACTTCGGTGAGGCGCTTGGTTCAAGTGCCCAATTTCCCAGCTGATTCGACGTCATTCTTCCAGCATTTATTTTGCTGGAATAATTTTGTGGCATCTAGCTATCCCCAGCGGAGTTGGCATTATCTTCAGCATTTATTTTGCTGAAGCAGTTTTTGTACCCAGCAGTTCGAGTCTGCATTTGCATCGGCATATAGTGTCATATTTGCATTGGCATATAGTATCATATTTGCATACACCAAACAAAAACGCATAACATTTCCATGTCGAATGGAGCATTGTGTCATTATCAAACGCATGCATTTTGAAACATAAACCAGGTTGGCTAACCTTTTGTTTCAAGTATTGTTTCTCTCGCAGGTAGAGAGAGCTCTTGCTCAAATGAAGTATCAAGCAGTCGAGGTCTCGACGTGAGACATTCAATGAAGTGTCAGTTTTGGCATTGTTCCCTACAGAGTTATCATGATGAAGTTTCTTTGTGAATTTCTCGTGTTTTTCCCGCCAGAGTGAGTAGGCAAAATTTCTCCTCATTCCCAAGCAGAGTTGTTTGTCATCAAAGGGTTTCATGAATCAGAGTTTCAGAGGCTGCTACTGGTTACCAGAGCAGGCGTCCAGTAGTTCTGTTTCCAAGTATCCCCAGTAGAGTCCGCCTCAAAGTCGCTGTCACGTCGGTGCTAAGAAGTTTGTGGGTTGGGATCAATGGAGGAATGAGTCCTGACGTGGACAATCCTATCAACGAGTTTTCTTGGTGCTAGAGAAGTGGGGTCCTAACGTGGACAGTTATTTCCCTGGGCTGATAGGAGGTGCTAGTCCTAACGTGGACAGGTTCGATTTTTCATAATTGTTGGAATGTGGAGTCCTAACGTGGACATTTCCTCAAGTTGACGAGACGTGTTGGTCCTAACGTGGACAGATCGGATTCCTCGGTATTGATTGAGTATGAAGTCATAACGTTGACAAGATTGATTACTCTTCATGTTGGTGTCCTGACGTGGACAATTTATTTCCAGCAGATAGCTTTATTCGTGATGGTGAAATGTGCATCCTGACGTGGACAAGTTTGTAGTTCTTTGTGATGACAAGACGCGAGAGTCCTGACGTGGACAAATTTATCCTTCTTCGTGTTGTGGGCAAAGTATGAGTCCTGACGAGGACAAGTCTCACTTCCCCAGCAAGTCGAGGACGCGCAAGTCCTGACGTGGACAGGTTCTATTACTTCAGCAGGTGGAATGTGAGTCCTGACGTGGACAAGCCTTATTTCCCAGCAAGTCGAAGACGCGCAAGTCCTGACGTGGACAAGTTCTATTATTTCAGCAGGTTGAGATGTGAGTCCTGACATGGACAAGTCTCACTTCCCCAGTGGGTCAGAGGTGCATGAGTCCTGACGTGGATAAGTTATTTCCTCAACGAGGCAAGAGTTGGGTCCTGACGTGGACAAATCAAGACGAAAAGCGTTTCCTTACGTGGGATGATGTAGTCCTTACGTGGACAAATCAAAGTGTTTATTCCTTACGTGGAAAGCTTGAAGTCCTTACGTGGACAGATCAAGAATTTTATTCCTTACGTGGAAGAAGAGTGGTTTCCTTACGTGGAAAGGATATGGATTCCTTACGTGGAAAGATGAGTTTATTTTCGTACGTGGAAAGATGTGATTCCTTACGTGGAACAAGTTGGAGTCCTTACGTGGACGAATCAAAATGCGTTTCCATACGTGGAAAGATTGGAGTCCTTACGTGGACAGATCGAATGAAGTCGTATTCCTTACGTGGAAAGCTTGGAGTCCTTACGTGGACAGATCAAGAATTGTAGTCCTAACATGGACGGTGTTATTCCTAACGTGGAACGGTTATTCCTTACGTGGAAAGGTGAGTCCTAACGTGGACGATGTTATTCCTAACGTGGAACGGTTATTCCTTACGTGGAAAGGTGAGTCCTAACGTGGACGGTGTTATTCCTAGCGAGGAACGGTTATCCCTTACGTGGAAAGACGAGCCATCCCCAGTGAAGTTGTCGAGATTTTTTCCTAACGTGGACAAGTTCGGTTGAGATTTCTTTGTGTTGACGACACAGGCGTCCTAACGTGGACAAAGTTTTATTCTTGCAATGATAGGAGCTTCTCAGGCCGATGAAATAATCCCCAAGCAGCGGCGCAGTTTATTTCTGCGGTTGGCAAATTTCCGGGTTCTTAGTATTCAACCGTCTCGTACCGCGAATGTCTGAAGGCTCCGGGCTCTTCACCCAATCGGGTCCAAGTCGCTTGAATAGGGGCAGCTGTTGCACCCTAAAATTTGCTCAACCTTATTCACTTGGTTTATGTTTCAATATCATTAGCATTTGCATATAGAGGCATGTACATAGTCTAACCATCTGCATAGCATAGCATAGCAAATCATCCAACAGGGACCAATCATTATTCTCATCTTTAGGAGCCTATCAAGAGGTTATTCTTCAAGTTCAATCTCATTCAAGTCATCAGAAAATTTGAAAGCTGAGAAGTCAATGGATCAATCAGTGCATCTATCTCCTATCTGAGGGTAGCTGAGGATCATCAAAGAAATAGTGAGCTGTGGAATGAGCATGGAGAGTATGTGGGCATCATGGGAGACTTAGAAAGTCATTTGAAGAAGGAGACAAGTCATTGGTATGATCACAAGAGCTGCAGTGGAAGACAGCCAACTAGGGTTTCATCTGGGGTCAACTCTAGGTCAACTCTAAGTCAAATGACTGATTGAAAGGCATTAAGGGCTATTGGAGAGATGTGGGGTTAATCATTTGGCATGTGAATAAGGATATGGTGATATGCTAAGAAGAAATCAAGAGAAATCAAGGAAAAGAGGAGTTTCTAAATTAGGGTTTCTGTGTAAAATCCCCTAATTTAGGTCAAATTTCCAAGCAAGATAAGTCAAAATGCAAACTTCAAATGGATCCTTGGCCAACATGAAACTTGTAGAGGATATCAAGACCTTTAATTTGAGTGGTGGAAGACACTAAGGAGATTTATAGAACTCAAGTTATGGTCCTTACAAGTTACAGGTCATCTGAGGTATCTGAAATTTTGTCTGTGAAAGTGACTTGACTTCCAAGCAATTTTTACCCCTCAAGGAGATTTCAAATGAATTTCTGGTCAACACAAGAATTGTTCCTCATTGTCTTAGCTTTCTATAATGGTATATTATTACTTCATATGATTTGTGTAACTCTACTTATGGTCTTGGCAAGCAAAGGGTATTTTGGTCATTTGAGAATTACAGGTCATTTCAAGCCTATGCCCAAAACTCATACAAGGAAGCTTCAAATGGAAAACTTCACAACATAAAACTTGTTCCAAATGACATTTTGAGTCTAGAAAAGTGACCATGAAAGATTGAAAAGATTCATAGCACAAGGTTTCAAAATTGGTGGGTTTAATGAATAAAAATGACCTAAAAAATGAGATTTTTCATATTTTGGCCAAATGAGGTGAAATTATAGGTCATTTTGATTGGAAAAATCATTTTGAGAACATTGGCTAAAGTGGAATTTTGAGTTTGGTTCAAGTTTTGAAAGTTATGCATGGTTACTTACACATGAAGTTACATAATCCAAAATGTAAGGAAAGAGTGCATGGGAAGTTTCTCCAAAGTTCTAGGAGGTTTTAATGTCATCTATATATTGAATTGAGAGAGTTCATTCAATGGTTGGTGATTCATTGTGCTCATAATACCAAGTTTCACACACTTTCTCCAACTTGCAAAATCAACTCAAACTCTCTCAAACTCTCATCAATTTCCACATTTTCTGATTTGATCATCATCACCATCATCCATAGATCACAATTCACATCAAGATTTGGTAGAATTGAGGAGGATTCGTGCTATTCAAGTTGATCATCCAAGAAGCAAGAATTTTGGAATTGTGAGATTCAGAGCATTGGAGCAAGATTTGTTGCATACAGAACTCAAGAACAAGTTCCCTGATCCATTTCCAATCATTACAAGCATCTGATCAGAGCATTCCATAGCTGTTATCTTCACTTTACACCAGGTATGTTTCTCCTTCGAATTGCATGTTTTAGTTAGAATTATAGATAGTTATTAGCATAGAAAGGTTAGGATAGGTTAGATGACTAAGTTTGGTGAGTTTGGAGAGTTTTCATGGAGTTTGATCATGGTGTACCAAAACTGTTTGGATGGATAACTCTTGGAATATTGCATGAGAATATTAGGTTAATAGCTTGTTATGATCAGCATAAGGTATAGACAAGGTTAGGATAGAATTGAGCAAGCTTTGGAGAGGTTGATGACAGGTATTAATGGTGGAGTCAGTTTGCTATTCCTATCGGGTTGGTTTATTGAGTGAGTTTTAGGAAGAGTTATTGGCATGGCTGTGTAGAGGGATTGTTTTAGAGCAATTTTGCTTTTGGAATTGGTTGATTTCATGGAGAGACAAGGGAGAACAGAGAGCTCGAAGATGCATGCATGGAAGGAGAATTTCAAAAACCCTAGGGTTTCTAAGGTTGAAGACAACCTTCTGGCCACACGATCGCCTTTTGACTATTGACTTGGTTATGCATCTAACGGCCACGATTTAAATGGAAAACGGAGGGAGAATTCAAACACCGAAACGCATCGTTTCACTTATTGTTTCAGACTGGGCCTCACATTTGCTTGCTAATCACACCCTCCCAACTAGGCCCAAAACCAATTATAACTGAATAACTTACTATCTGCACCGTTTATGTTTTTTTTAATTTTTGTTTAATTTCTGAGTGCAACTGGGCCTAGCGCCCATTGCTATGTGCGCCCCCCATTTTATGGCCCAGCTGAGATTTGAACTAGGCGTGTATGCTATTCAGACCCCCTCCCCCTTTTATTTCATATTTTGTTTTTTTGTTTTCTTTTATATTTTTCTCATCTTTAAAAAAATCATAAAAAATAGGAAATTTGATATTTTTAATTCCTTCTTTTTGTGGTAGGTCAACATTTCTGTCTAGAAAAATATGAAAAAATAAAAATGGCATTTTATTTTGTTTTATTATTTTTCATGCATTTTTCTTGTAAATAGCATTTTAAAGAGTTTAGTTTGAGACTTAAATTTGTTGATTTTTGTTCTAATAGATGCTTTAGTATTTTTAATCCATTCTTTTTAGGTTGATTAGAGTAAACATTTATCTTGTATATAAAATTTAGTTCATATTTTTAGGACTTAATTTTAGGTGATTAGTTTAGGTGTGAATAACATGAATAAAACTAGGGTTTAGGTGACAACATAGGTGAATTAGTTCATTTCCCTTAGGAGTTAGGGATTGAATCTTTGGGGTATGGGACTATAGGGATTAGGGGTAGTTATTAGATCCCTTAGAAAATATTAGGGTTCCCCTACTGCTATTAGTATTGTCTGTAT
The DNA here is from genome assembly GCA_963859935.3 of Lathyrus sativus. Taxonomy (NCBI): domain Eukaryota; kingdom Viridiplantae; phylum Streptophyta; class Magnoliopsida; order Fabales; family Fabaceae; genus Lathyrus; species Lathyrus sativus. The sequence goes on along the minus strand of OZ012735.1, from coordinate 570,511,962 downwards.
TTGCTTGACTGGTGTGGTGTGCCCTCTCTGGGGATTATGATTTGTCTGTGTGGGTATTGGGATTGCTTGGGGATTGGGAGAGCTGAAGATTTGTGATGGTGAAGCCATTGGAGATCAAGAGTTTGAAGACCAACTTCCAGAGTTGAGAAGGAGATTTTTGCTAGCAGCTGTTGAGGAGACTAGGGTTTAGGAGCTAGGCAGAGCTCTAGATTAGAAAGCTTGTTTCCCAAACATGGAATGCCTTGTCTGCATCCATCCATTCTCTATGATTCAAAGTCTCTTTCAAATACCCATCTCCTTCCTTTGGAAGGATCAGTGAATGTATTTGAAAGATAGAACTTTTGAGAGAAAATTGTCTATATAATGTTAACAGTTAATGAACTACCCTTGGTAGGTAATTGACTGTCTAACATTCATTCACTTCATCTGGTTGACTGATATTCCTCCTGGAGGTTTGAGACTTGAAGAAAAGCCATTGCAGATGGAAGACTGATAATCAAAGCCCTTGCTTGAAGGCTGTGGAGATGGAGATTGATGCTTGCTGAAGCTTATAGCTGATTGGAGATGACTTGAAGATAGGTGGTGATGCAGAGCTGCTGTGGCTGTTTATTTTAGTTGTTATTCATTTCTGATGTATTGATTGGTTTTCTGGACTGTATTGTTTGCCATTAACCTGTTAGGTTGAAAGCGAACCTTGTTCACTTTTGCCTGTTGTTTTCTAGGTTCGAGGTTGAGTGGGACTCCCTTGCCTCGCTTGTATTGCTGCATCCATGCATTTTACTGCTTTATTGTATATATGCTATTGTTTCTGTTTCCGTTTATCCCTTAGGATCTCTGTTTCTCTCTGTGCAAGAGAGGAGCATGATAGGCACTATGTCTTAACCCATGCATGATAACATTAGGTTAGTTTGATTCCTTTCGCAACCGTAGTTTAGAGTTCTGTCTCTTCTTCCTCAAAACCAACAGAAAAACACAATAAAATTTCTAACACAATAAAAGACACTTCTTCCGTAAAAGAACGTGAACTCATCAAAGCGTCATTTTTGTCCTCTTGGACTGTTAATCAGAAAAACCCTTTTTTCAGAAGGAATAAAAACAACCAAGACAGACTTGTGTCGTACGTGGCCCGAACTACGTTTGCTCTGATCTTTCATGCTGTATGAAAGTACGTAGGCATAGGATGCGATATCCTAGCGAGCAACCTTCCCCTCCTTTCCCGTAGGTAGGCGAACTACGTTGACTCTAATTTCTCGTTCCAGACGGGAATACGTAGGCATAAAGTGCGATACTTTGCCGAGTCATTTTATTTTCTTTTTAACCCTTGACCTGTAGAGTAGATAGAATAACAATCCATACCCGAAGACAAGCGTGGATCCCGTCGAGTACGACGGACGTGAGGGGTGCTAATACCTTCCCCTTGCGTAACCGACTCCCGAACCCAGGTTTTGGTTGCGATGACCATACCTTTCCCGTCTTTGCGGTAGGTTTACTTCGAGCGTTTCCTTTCCCTCCTTTGGGATAAATAACGCACGGTGGCGACTCTTCTGTTCAGCCGGCGCCGATTTTCGCAGTAGCGACACCCTTCATTTGGATGCTTCTGTGCTAAAAGGGAAGTTGGTTAAGAGAAATGAAATGCCTGGATTTCCACTATCTTTTCTGGTTGCTAGAGCTCAACACTTTGCGAAGGAGGGTTGTTGCGTTGTGTTTAATGCCATCCTAGCACTGTGCATTTATGGTATCATGTTGTTTCCTAATATTCCAAATTTTGTAGATTTGGATGCCTTCCACATTTTTGCTTCAGGGAATCCTGTACCTATGCTTCTGGGCGATGTTTATCATTCTGTGCATTACAAGAATGAGAATCAGAGAGGGAAGAATGTGTCTTTTTGCATACCTTTGTTGTACAGGTGGTTTGTGAGTCACCTTCCCAAATATGGTCCTTTTGTTGATACTGCATGTACCTCAGAGTGGTCAGAGAGATTGATGGGCTTGACTTCTGAGAATATCATTTGCTTTGATAGAGATTAGTTGGGTACAGAGGTTATCTACAATTGTGGTGGTTTTCCTAATGTCCCGTTGGTCAGAAGGAAAGGATGCATTAACTACAACCCATCCCTTACAGTGAGGCAGTTTGGGTATGCTCTGAAAGAACCTCCGAGAGAAGAGGAAATACAAGAATCTATGTATTTCACTGGCTTGCTGGAGAATGAGACCTTGACTAGAGTTGAGAAAGCCTGGAACAAGATTCACCACAGAGGGAAAGCTTCTTTGGGGAAGAGTAATAGTAGAGCTTATGATCCTTATGTGACTTGGATTCAGGAGAGAGCTGAGAGGATGCTGATGCCTTTTCCACCTTGTGAGCCTTTATATCCTCTAATGGTTGAGGAGCCTACTACTGTTGACATCCAGAGGTATAATTAGTTATGGTCCGAGAAAGAGGAGTTGCGTAAGGCAAATGAAGAGTTGGAGAAAGAGATTGCTCAGCTCTGAAGCAAAAAGATTGAAGCTACTTATTCCTGCAAGAGGCAAACTGAGTTGGTAAACAAGCTAGGTACAGATCTTACCAAAGAGATTCGAGCTCGTGAGTGTTTGGGTTTAGATTTGAAGGCTGTCAGTGATGTTCTTACTTCTAAGAAGAAGGATTTGGATAGAGCTTAGCTAGAGATTTCCATGTTTAATGACCAGTGGAATGCTACCCTCACTAATAACAAAGAGCAGGAAGATGGGCTCAAACAACAGATTGCTAAGTTTAAAGCTCAACTCCAGATGAAGGATGAGAAGATTGTAGCTGAAGCCTCACTCTGTTGTGACAGTGATTGTAGATTGAATGAAGCGCTTGCAATGTTGGATGATTACAAGTTTTGAGCTGATGTGAAGAGGTGTAAGCTTAAGGAGGCTTTTGGTGAGGGCGCCTGGGAGAATAATGCCCAGGGTTTGCAAACCACTATTAGCCGGAGATAGCTGCTCATCCAGGGGTTGCTTGTCAGGCCTGACCATCCGGGGACGAAGGAGCTGTTAGAGGATTTCCAGTCTCATTGTCGTACTTGATTGTATTTATTTTCAGTCTGTTGTTATGATGTATATTGACCATCACCAGATCTGTTGGCTGAGGTCATTTTGATTCCATTATATTGTTGTAGCACTGTACTCTTGGCTCTCATTTTATTTATGAGGAGTGTGTTTATTGCTTATCTCTTAGCTCTCTATCGTCGTGATGTTCTCGAGGAACTAGATTCGAGGGGGAAATTTCCCTAATATGTCTGCATACTGCATCATTTTGCATTTTTGCATCGCAGGTGCTTCGGAATTGTTAACCTTATCTTCGTGGTTTGTTAGTTTGTTTCAAGATTGATAACCAGACGACTCACCGTTACGCCACTCGGGGAAATCAAAGTAATATCATGGAGCAGATGCAGGCTGAGATGCAGGAACTCCGGGACAGGATGGCCCAGTTCATGGATTTGATGTAGGGTGTTGCAAATAGCCAAGAGCAGCTGTGGACTTTGGTGCAGCCATTAATTGCTAGGGTTGATGGGAATGGTGTGCTTCACGGGGGAACTGCTGCTAATCCTCCTCATAATAATGGTGGTACGCCACATGCTAATATTGTTCCTCCAGTTGTTATCCCTCCGGGCGGAGGTAATGTAGGTGGAATCCCTATACCTGAGATGGTGTATGTTGTGTATGACAACAATGTTCCTCAGTGGGATGAGGATCAGCAGGAAGATATGTTCTCTATGAGGGATGTTGGTGCAGGGCTGCCTTCTGAGGAAGATAAGAGGTTTAAGCTGATCGAAGAGAAGATGTGGAGCTATGAGAATTAGAACTCTATGGGATAGGATATGGCTAATCTGGGGATGATCCCAGACTTGAAAGTACCTTTGAAGTTCAAAGTTCCTGATTTAGATAAATACAAAGGCACTACTGGTCCTAGGGTTCATCTGCGTTCCTATTATCATAAGATGTCCGCCTACTTATATGATGAAAAGTTGCTTATGCACTTTTTCCAGGAAAACCTTTCTGGTCCTTCTCTCGAATGGTACATGAGCTTAGAACTAGTCAACATCCGATGCTGGAGGGATTTGGCTGAGGCCTTTGTTAAGCACTACCAGTAAAATAGCGACCTTGCGCCAAACAGGGTCCAATTGCAGAATGTGTCTCATAAGAATGGTGAATGCTTCAAAGAGTACGCCCAGAGGTGGCGTGAACTGGCAGCCAGGGTGCAGCCTCCCATGATGGAAAGGGAGTTAATTGATATGTTTGTTGCCACGTTACTGGGAGTATACTATGAGAAGCTAATCGATAACATATCAGGTAGCTTTCCTGATCTGATTATTACTGGGGAAAGGGTCGAAAACGACATTAAGTTAGGAAAGATTCAAGCCGTCGAAGGATCCTCGGCTGGAGGATGAAGAAAAACCTCTGGTAACAAAAAGAGAGAAGGAGAAACCAACGCAATATCTAGTTCCCGGAGTAGAAACAGAAATCAGCGTCAACAATACCGTCAACAACAATCTCAAGTTGCAAGTATTACCATACCCGCGGTACCTCAACAACAACAACCACAACAGAATCAACAGAATTATGCTCCTCGTAGATTTCAAGATCGGGGCAGGGCGGTAAATAGGCAGTTTGACGCGCCTCCGATGCCATATTCTCAATTGCTCCAACACTTGTTACAGTTAGAGTTGATACAAAAAAGGACTCTGGCTCCTTTGACAGGCGGACCATGTAACACCCATTTTAATTATTTAGTCATTTTATTATTATTTTAATTATTATATGTTAGTGTGCCCTTTTTGTGGGGATGTGTTGGATGATGTTTGGTGAGTGTCCCTAATATAGGAGGATTATTGGTGGTGAATTGGTGTGGATATAATAATATAATAGATAATAATAATATTGGTGGTATTATTATTATTATTATTAGTATTAATATTATTGGTGAATATTATTACTAATATTATTAACGTTATGATTTTGGTGAACTAATATTATTATTAATAATATTATGTATATTATAATACTATTTATTTTATTAGTATTATTAGTGATATTATTTTATTATTATTATTTGGGATTAGAAATTACAAAGGAAATAGGAGGTGAGAGGTTATTAGGGAGTTAGAAAGAGGGAAGTGAGAAGACACGATAGAACGGGAGAAGAGGGAATTGGGAGAAGAGCGAAGAACGGAGGAGAAGAGAGAAGGTAAAGGCTATCCAATCTTGGGAGGACTCTTCACCGATAAGAACAACTATCCAAGTAAGGGGGGAGAAACTGATTGGGATTTGTATAACGCATGAAATTGGGTAGAGGGGATTCCTTAACCCCGTAGGAATTTGATGATTATGGTTGATATATGATATTATGTCTGTGTTTATGAATGTTGCTGTGATTGAAGAGTTTTGTGCATACATTTTATGATGATTGTAGGATTCTGTGTAATTCCTGTAATATTAGTGATGAACACGAATTTATGACATTATGCCTGTTGTTGTTGTTGATGGTGATGAAATTCGTACATTGTTACGATGTTAGTGAGTTCCTGTATAACCTCTGTGGTTTGGATAATGACCATGAGTATTGGTGAGATTTTGTGTAACCTCTGTGGCTTGGGTAATGACCATGATATAGGTTCTGAGATATACTTTAAGGCACAATTGATTAAAGTAGAGTGTGATGATTGTTGCTGATACTGATAGAGTGATGTATTTGCTGTTATGAGATTGGTGAAATCCGGTATAATTTCCGTAGTAATAGCGATGAGTATGAAATAGGTTCCGAGAGGACAAGAGATAGAAGTGGAGAAATAGGCTTGAATTTGAGCAAGATAATAGTTCCGGGAAGTAAGGGTGGGTTTTCGTATGATCATGGGGATTGTGTGATAGTGTATGATGGATAGGATCACATTTAGGATAGAAACCCCTAAATTCCATGGTGTTGAAAAGTATGGTTATATGATATATGATGATATGTGTCGCTACTGCGAAAATCGGCGCCGGCTTGACAGGAGAGTCGCCACCGTGCGTTATTTATCCCTCAGAGCGGGAAAGGAAACGCTCGAAGTAAACCTCGCAAAGACGGGAAAAGGTATGGTCATCGCAAACAAAACCTGGATTCGGGAGTCGGTTACGCAAGGGGAAGGTATTAGCACCCCTCACGTCCATCGTACTCGATGGGATCCACGCTAGGTATTTATAAGGAAAAGGGTGTATTATCTATCTACGCTAATGGCCGGTCTGAAAAGAAAAGAAAAGGACAGGACTCGACAGAACATACGGTGTTCTGGGCCTACGTACTCCCTCGTGCAATGGGAAAGTCAGAGTCAACGTAGTTCGACTACCTACGTTTAAACGGGGGGAAGGTTGCTCGCCAGGACATCGCGTCCTGTGCCTACGTACTTCCACACAGCATGGAAGATCAGAGCAAACGTAGTTCGACTAACTACGGCTAAACAGGGGGCTCCCACACAGCAGTGAGAAAACAAACTGATCCTAAAGGTTCGGGAACCTACAACTACGATCTGGTCTCAAATGCACTCGGGCAATAGAAAGGGATAACAATTAGTCGTCAGCGGGAAAGTCTCGATCGCACAGCCGCGAGAGAACAAAGGTTAGTTGTTAGTGTGCTCGCTAGGATATCGCATCCTATGCCTACATATCCTCGTCTGGTATGAGGAATCATAGCAGCTGTAGTTCAGCTAACTACGGATCAAGCTACTCAAAAACTCCTACTGAAAGGAAAGGGAAAAGACACCCTAGACTATAGCTGGAAAAGGGAAATCTACCTACTGCTATCACGCCTGGTTGACCATCCTAATGTCTATCATAACGACTCTGCAGCGGAGAAGTCAGAGCTCCTAAGGGATCATGGCAACAGGACTAAACAGCAAAACAGGAATCAACTGCAAAGCAAAGAAATATTGGAAATATACATGAATACAACAACTAAACAAACAAGGCGCAAAGGCCGCAAACCACAGAGGTAAGGGATCTCAGCTCTACCAAATACCAACAAGCAAAGCCACTCACTAACAAACAAGCAGAAGGAGGACCACCTCAACTTCTCATGCACACAAAAGTCTACTTCTAAGATGCACCTAACTCAGAACTATCTAGATGAACACCTAAGTCTAATGCAACATAACATCACACAAGTCAAACAACACAAAGAGAAAGCTAGCTAATCTGGCAAACCTCTATCCAAAGCTTAAACAAAAACCTGAGCAGGGCCCCTAACAAACAAACTTCTAATCTATCTCTGAACAAAACTCTATACAACACCTTAAGCAAAGATCTAAGCAAAAATTCTAATCAAAACCCTAATCAAGAGGAAACAATCCCAGTCTCCAAGCTTCAGAACAAGCTTACCAGAGAAAGGGAGCTAAGCAGACAAGCTCATAGTGCCTTCCTCAGGAAAGTACCAGGAGGTTACTACTCAGGAGTCATATCCTATGCGGCTCGACAGCTGTGATCAGTTTACATTCCTCCTCAGGAGAAATTAAACTCACATGAAGGCTCCGGCATCACTGGATACTTGAGAAAACCTATATGCACTAAGGGAACTAAGTGAACAGACCCATAGGACCTTCCTCAGGAAAGTACTAGGAGACTGACACTTAGGAATCGTATCCTATGTGGCTCAACAACTGTTATCAGTTTACATTCCTCCTCAGGAGAAATTAAACTCACAAGTTGGCTCCAACATCACTGGATACTTGAGAAATCCTAGATAAACTAATGGAACTAAGTGAATAGACCTATATGACCTTCCTCAGAAAAGTACTAGGAGGCTTCCACTTAGGAATCGTATCCCATGTGGCTCAACAACATGTGATCAGTTTACATTCCTCCTCAGGAGAAATTAAACTCACAAGTTGGCTCCAACATCATTGGATACTTAAGAAAGAGGTGAGAAGAAAGAATGAAAGTCATTCATAGTGCCTTCCTCAGGAAAGTACCATAAACTCCCTTCAAACTTCAGGATCTCGAACCTCACAAACAGGGAACAAGCTTCTAGACTAAGCCTCAATCCAATGCATCCTTGTAAGCTCCAACAGGACTGCAACCAGCTTCCACCCTCAAGAAGAAACCACAGACCCTTAAACCACAAGAAACCATCTCTGAAGTTCAACCACAGTTGAACTTCAAAGTCAGAAGTCGTCAAGACTTCCCATATCCTCAAGCTCAGACTAAAACAATATCAGAACACCCTACAAAAATCTATCAAAAATCTATGGGAAACCTACATGGCTCTAGTACAACATACTGAAAAATCAGAGCAAAACTCACTACCAGATGAAAGAACCAAAATCAACAAAGCAGACATACCCACAAACCAATTATTCAATATCAATACCAATGCAAAAATGTAATTAAAATGAAAATGCATGATTAAGCTAATGTTTTTGTACTATAAAATTCTACATTGAATTACGAGTCTACAGAAAAAAGAACGGAATTATTTGATCGAATCTACTATTTTTTATGAATTTTCTAATAATATGCATGCACTAAAAAATATTAAAAAAAGTCATGTAAACAGAAAATATACCAAAAATAGCAAACAAAAATAAAATGGCATTTTTATTTTTATCTAATTTTCTAGATATTATTATAAAGTGGTAGAAAAAACAAGAAATCAAAAATCACTCATTTTCATTTTATTATGAACTTTTCAAGAGCAAGAAAATATTAAAAAGAAATTAAAAACACAAAATTGAAATAAGGGAGGAGGGGGGTGCAAACAGCAGGCTGTTCAGCTATTATTGCAAGTTGGGCCTGAATGGGGGGTGCGCTCAGCACTTAGGCGCTGGCCCAATGAGTCAGAAAAAAACTAATAATAGAAAACAGAAAAATAATGCATGGGGGGTGCAGTAAGTGGGTTTTTCAGGTTATTCACCCAGACGGGCCTACCTACGGGGGTTGTGGATAGCATTGGGCACAAGGCCCAGTCCACACTCATCTGTCTCTCACACGAAGGGGGGGGGGGAGAATGAGTAACGAGGGGGTGCGTTTCAGCAAACGCGTTTGGGCCTTACCCAAACCCTAACCCTAATCCAATTAACCCTAACAACAAAATCTAATTTCCCCTTCCAACTCAGATCACTGTTCATCCTTCTAACCTAGCCGTTTCCTTCATCTTCCTCACCCTCTCTGCAGCTTCTCTCAAAAACCCAACCAGATCTGCAACTCATATCTGACCTAAACCTAACCAAACCCTAACTCAAACCTAAACTCAATCAAGACAAAATGAATCCATATGATCAACAATCCACAACGAGATGCGAGTAAGAATCGAAGGGAAACATACCTGGAGTTGGAACACGAGCAAGCTCGCGGAGTTCTTTGGAGGATGAAGAACTTGACGATCTCAAGATCTAACGCGTGAAGTCCTTTGGAGAACTTGCTGAAATCTTCTTGAAGATCGTTTCCTGGGAATCTTGAAGGAAAGATCTAGATGAAGGATCTACGAGGTGGACGGAGTTCTTGATGAAGAACACGAAGACAACAAAACCTTCTTGAGATCGAGCGAATCTGGGAAACTGAAGGAGATTGTTCCTGGGAAACGATGAAGAACGAAGGTGCTTGAACGATTTCTGGGTTTTCGCTGAAGAATGACGAAGGTTTTGAGTGGTTTCTGGAAAACTTTGATGAAGGATCTGGAGAATCCTTTGAAGTTTCCGGCGACGTGGCCGAGTTCTCCGGCGAGGTAGTGGATGAAGGCGAACGGAGGGGCTCGGAGACGATCGGAGGAAAAAATGGATTTCTGGAGATTTCTGGGTATTTGGGGTTTCCGGCGAAGGACGGTGGTGTTTAAGGGTGGCCGGACGGGGTTTGCATGCCGGCCGGTGGCTTCTCCGGCGATGGGTGCAGGGGAGACAAGTGTCTCAGAGGAGGTCCTGCATGCAGGACGCGTGGCGTGCGGTTGAGGGGGTGGAGAGGTGGTGGGGCACGTGTAGAGAGAGAGGAGAAGATGGGAGCGTGATGTGGCGAAGTCTGGTGGATTCTGAGTTGTGGTGGGGTCCTTCTGAGTGGGACGCGTGGGTCAGCTTTTATGCTGACAAGTGGCGTTTTCCTGGCCAAAAACTGCACAAAAATGCACTGGACTTGATGGCATGCTGGGCCTCCAAAAAACTGTACTCTGGCCCACGAAAAAACTGGACAAAACCCTAAAAAAACTGAAAACTGATTAATAAAAATATTAAACCTAATTATCTAATTAAAACAATTAAGACCTAATTAACTAACGATTAATCCTAATAAAATCTAACAAACTCAATTAAATCCTAAACAAAAGATTTAAATCCTAATTAAACCTAAAAAGTGATTAAAAATCTAATTAACTCTATATTAATAAACTTCTACTAATTTCTATAAAATTCCTATTAAAATCTAAAAGCTATTAAAATCCTATTTAAAATCTACCACTTACTTAAAATTCTATTAAAATCTATTATTAATAAAAGAAAAAACTATATTTTCCTATATTATCTAAAAACAATTAAAAACAATTTTAAAATCTATTATATTCTAAAAATGATTAAAAACTATTAAATCTATATAAAAAAAAATCTATAAAACATTCTAAAAAGAGTTTTAAACCATTTAAAAATACAAAAACCCTATTTAAATTCCAGAAAAATCTATTAAAACTCTAAAAAATGAAGACAAATGCAAATGACCACCATAAAAGAGCGCACGAGACCAGATCGAATCGAACAGAGAACCCCGGGTATCAGAATATCCCCAAAATCACTATGCAAGCTAAAAAATCACCGAGGAGCGCACAATTTCCCGAGAATAAAACCCTGATGATCTGGACTGGATCTGCCGTCTGATAGACGAAAACCAAGCTGTAACTCTGATATCCTCTGTCTGTGCACGAATATCTTGCGTCTGATTTGCGAATATGAGTTTAAACCACGAGTCAGATAGGAGGATCGGTTGGTCAAATTTTAGGGTGCAACAGCTGCCCCTATTCAAGCGACTTGGACCTGAAGGGTTTGAAGAGCGCTCAGCCTTCAAACATTCGGAGGTACGAGACGGTTGAATACAAATAAAACCCGAAAATTTGCCAACTGCGAGAATATACTGTAAGATTGCTTGGGGAATAAAGTCCTGAAAATCGAGTCCAGTCATTACGGCACCAAACTGATCAATCATCTGATAAAGAACTCCTGATTTTAACGCCAATTGCCTGTGATACCCTATATAACAAACCCTAGGGTTGCAACAAAACACCTGATCCTTTCACATTGCCTACTGATAGACAGGAAGAGAAATATACTCACATCGTCCAAAGATGGACGGGAAGACACCCTGAATGGAAGAAATAATCTCCATACTCACATCGTCTAAGGATAGACGGAAAGGCACCTTGATCGAATACTCACATCGTCTAAGGGTAAACGGGAAGACACCACTAATCTCCATACTCACATCGTCTAAGGGTAGACGGGATCATCCTGATTGATGAAACAAATCAATATTCACATCGTCTAAGGATAGACGGGATCATCCTGATTGATGAAACAAAACAATTCACATCGTCTAAGGATAGACGGGAAGAAATAATCTCCATACTCACATCGTCTAAGGGTAGACGGCAAGAAAGCATTAATCTCCATACTCACATCGTCTAAGGGTAGACGGGATCATCCTGATTAATGAAACAAATCAATATTCACATCGTCTAAGGATAGACGGGAAGAAATAATCTCCATACTCGCATCGTCTAAGGGTAGATGGGATCATCCTGATTGATGAAACGAATCAATATTCACATCGTCTAAGGATAGACGGGAAGAAATAATCTCCATACTCGCATCGTCTAAGGGTAGACGGCATCATCCTGATTGATGAAACAAAACAATATTCACATCGTCTAAGGATAGACGGGAAGAAATAATCTCCATACCCACATCGTCTAAGGGTAGACGGAAAGACACCATTACGCAATTCAACACCATCCCTTGAATTTCAGAATCCTTCTGTCTACGGGAATTGATGGAAAGAACAATATCCTTGAAGGGGCCACATCATCAGTATGGACCGACGGGAAGAAAACCACCTTTAAAGAACCACGCCGTCAATAAGAATCGACAATCACGAAAATTGAACATTCTTCGAAGAGCCTCGACATCAATAAGGATTGACGGTCAGAAAAGTCCCTCTTGAAACGTTATCTCCTCCAATAAACAGAAAGAAAACCACTATCCGAAATATCATTTTGAAACCCCTCAACAATCAAAGATGGTCGAAGCAGATTCGCTGGGGAAACACCCCATCTGCATGATCTGACAATAAGAAACCTGCTGAACAATACCCTGAAACTTCACATCGTCTATTGATAGACGGAACGAAAAGCCACTTGCTAGAGAAACCCTGTCTTGAACCCCACTGAAAATCAACCAAAACTTCACATCGTCTACTGATAGACGGGAAGAAAAGCATATCCTGGGGGAAACCCCTTCTTGAAACCCTACTGCGATCACCCGCAACTTCACATCGTCTAAGGATAGACGGAAAGAAAACCACATTCGTACTCAAGACGTCTAATGATAGACGGAGAAATCCACTTATTGGAGGAACACATCATCAATATGAATTGACGGGAAGAAAAGTCTGTCGATATCAGATGACTGCTTGATCAAAGCACAACTATTGTATGATCTGAAATACAGATAATCCGCTGAATCGCCTGAACGCGGCTGTTGGATAAATGCCCCTGAACTGATCACAGAGTAATTCACGCGCCATATGAGGCTGATAGAAAATCTGACTTATGCTTCGTATGCATATGCATATGCTTTATTCTTTCTACGACGTAATGCTCCATTCAGGATGGAAATGCTACGAATTTTGACAATGATATGCAAGTATGACGCAAATATGATAATGCATGCAACATGCCAATGCAGGCTCGAGCTGCCGGAGAGAGCTGGGTACAGAACACCACTTCCGCAACATAAATGCTGAAGACGAGGCCAACTCTGCTGGGGATAAACCGGATATCACAGGATTATCCCAGCAAAATAAATGCTGGGAGAGTGAGATCAACTCCGCTGGGGATATTGGGAACTTAACCGAACACCTCGACGAAGTAATACCCTGCTGGGGAATGTAACTCTGTTGTGAAATAGCAGATGTGTTGAGTATGATTGTACTCCTCTGGGGATAGCTTACCCGTACCAATGAAAAATTGGACTTTGCTGGAGAAAATAGAGGGAGCCCTCCTGCGTACTGATGAAGCTCGGATCTGGAAACTGATGCGCCAACACGGATGGGCCTCACAGTGATCGCCAACACGGATTTGAACTCTTAGGCTATCTGTGATGGGTCCGGCACAACTGACGCTGGAAAACACTTTGCCTGAATACATAGTCTCCGGGTGAAGAGTCAAGGGATAGTAACACGACTTCCCGCATTCATCTCGCTCTCGAAAATTGGCTGAATTCGCTCGTATAACTCTGAATGACCCCGCTGATACGGAGAAGACCAATCCCTTCGCTTTTGATATGCCCCAGCCTACGGGATCTTCGTGGGGATAGTCCTTGAAAGGAAATCTGCAGATCTGTTCCCTGGTAGTCTAACATGAAATGCCCCAGCGTTCTGAACTTCGGAAAGATACTTCACATCGAATGCTCCTCGAGTAACTTCTGCGTGCTTAAGATGGCCTGCCCCTGACTGCGATGACCTCGCTCCTAATTATCTGATTCAGAGTAGTGCCCCCGACTACGCCGTACTTGCCTGAATCTCAACCTGATTGCCCCATGATAACTGACTTCGAAAGGCTGACCTGACTGGGGATTACGATAATAGCTTGCCCCTGCTCTCGGAACATTCGGGCGTTCTGCATTCTATCCTGACTGTACCTTTGCACTGTAGAAAACTTTTCTGCTGTCAAGCGCCTACTCGCAAGTAAAACAAGTTGTTCTTCGTAAAAGACATACTAATGCAACACATATGACAACTTTGACATCCAATCTGTTCACTGGGAATAGGAAAACAGTTTATAGCATATAATGCACAAAACATTTATCAAGAATGTCAACATCAGTACCAACATGGTAAGAGGAACCTTTTTAGGAGTCAGAATCGACGCGACCTTTACCGAAGCGTGCTTTCGAAACAACCTGCTTCAATTAGGACTTTTGAAGGTTGTAACGTGGTCAGGTTCACGGTTTTGAAAGAAAGGATAAAGGCTCAAAGTTTATTTTAACCCACCCATTCTCCTTGATGTTCTCCCATCCTACGTTCAGCTAAATCAACCTTAGCGCTCACCTCTCAGAGGTTGAAAGATAGGAATGATAGTTCGAGAAACTATAAGTTTTCGGAGTGACAGCCACTCACTTTTCGTCTTTGACACTTGAGGTCACACGACTCGTATTTCCATCGAGGATTTTTCTTTTGATCCTTTTTATCTTTTTCTTTTCATATCCCTAACTTTTGCCTGGACTGACTCCTTTTGAGTTTCTTTTGATTTTTTAAGTCCAGCGGGATGCCCTCATTTTTGCCTAAGTCATTTGTTTTGAAGTTTTCTTGACTTAGCGGGCTTTTGATTCTTTTTTCCTTCGTTTTTTTTCTTTCGAACAAGTCGTGTGACACTGGTTGTCTGACTCTTTGGGGAATGATGTGACTGCCTCACTCTTGATTTAACCATTGTGGTTTTTTAGGCACGACCTCTAGGGGTGTGACTGATCCTCGAACGGACACTCCTTCTGTAATTTGGACGCTCGGTCAAATTAGGTAACACCTACCCTGCCCCAGGTTAAAGATCGAGGGTTTTTCATTTACAGAAAGAAACTCCTACTACAAGGCTCAAAGGGGTTAACAAAGGATTATCTTCCTTATAGCTCCGGTGTTTAGGGATTTGAACCAATGCCTGTACATCATCAACAGGTTTTATTTCAAAAGCATACGATATCGGAAGTTTGCACGTCGTTCATTTTCGTCATCCTCCCCAGATTCTTCTTAACCCAGCGTTGGACATTTGTAAAAACAATTAGTGAACACGACTGGATTCAATCAAAACATGCATATTTATTTCATTATCATCAATTGAATGAAAACAACAAGTTTTACAAACAAGTTTGCATTTTAAACAGGAAAGAAACTACAAATGTAAAGACATGACAAGCTAAAACAAAGAAAAATGCTAGCTTCCGAGAACCGGGCTTTCACATCTGTCCTGCTGCTGAACCAGCTATCTTCACAGTCAATTATTAGAGGCATCCTGATGATGTCCTGATCTGCTTGCAACGACACAACCAAATTATAGAGCCCCTCCTCCTTCATTCAGATGATTTTGGGACCTTCCTGCCCGAAGCTGATTGCTGCCCTATCAAGTAGATCCTGCACTTTGTGCTTAAAAGCTTTACAATTCTCAATCGTATGGCCAGGTGCCCCAGTGTGGAATTCACAAGTAGCATTGGCATCATACCCCGGTGGTGGTGCCCCTGTTAAGGGAGCCAACGTCCTTTTATGAACCAATTGGAGCTGGAGCAACGTTTGTAGAAGCTGTGCATATGACATAGGTGGAGTATCAAGATGACGGCTTGTCAGAGGAGCCCGATTCTGATATCTTTTGTACCCCTGATTATTCTGCTGCTGGTATCGGGTGGACTCTTGAACGCCCTTCGTATCAAATGCAACATTGGTTTCTTGACCTTCAATGTATTGATTAACGCCCTCCTTATGCTTAGCCATTTTCATTCTCAGATCTGCCCCAGGAATAGGCAACAGCTGTGGGCATGGAGATTCTGACACCAGGGAGTCCAGGATACGCTTCTGACCCACTGCAGCTTTAGAAACATCTGTCCTCTTAACATCGACTGAGACAGGAGCAATACGTACAGCTACGCCGCTCGGCGTGAATTCAATATCGTGCGAATCAATCAGATCTTGAATCTTGTGCTTAAAAGCATGGCAACCCTCAATGTCGTGTCCGAATGCCCCAGAATGAAACTCATATTGCTTACTGGAATCGTACCCGTGAGGAAGCGCTCCTGTGGGTGGATCCAACGTTCTCTTTTTAACCAGATTAAACCTCAATAAGGTCTGCAAGAGCTCAGCATACGCCATAGGCGGCGCCTCAAATATTCTCTTTGGCTTCCCCTCCTGAATCTTCCGTTGAGCCGGATGCATCTTCTGTTGCTGTTGCTCAGGTTCCACAGGCACAGGTGGCGCGAGCTTCTTCACTGCGGCTTTGAATAGTTGATCGTCCTTGTTCCTAAGCACATTCTTGACAACCTCCATGATCAAGCTCATTTGGGTCTTCAGCTGACTGTTCTCCTCTTTGAGAATCTTCTGCTCCAGACGCATCTCTTGCATGTCTCTCATCATCTGCCCTAGCTGGCTTCGGACTTCAATCAATTCAAACTGATTCTGTTCCATATCTCTGAAGGAATTCCTGCAACAAACTGAGACGATGAGGAAATAAGACCCACGGTTCTGATGTACCTGTTAAATGATAATGCAATGCAGAAAGCAAACACATGTTCGATACAAGATAAAGAGAAACTCAAGCTATCAGCATACTGTTGCACCCCAAAATTTGCCCTCACAATACAAGACTTTGTGTTCTAAGAAGGTTCACAAGGTTCACAAGTTCTCCAACAACTTGCATAACCTTTCATGAAGTTCATAAAGTCCACAAGCTACTTTATGAAGGTTCACAAGGTTCACAAGTCCCACAGTGCTTTCAATACCTTTCATGAGGTTCATGAAGTCCATAGGTTGCTTCTTGAAGGTTCACAAGGTTCACAAACTTCTCAACATCTACAAGACCTTTCATGAGGTTCATGAAGTCCATAGGTTGCTTCTTGAAGGTTCACAAGGTTCACAAGATTCACAATGTTTACAAAGCTTTCCTAAGGGTCATGAGGTCTACAAAGCCACTTCATGATGTTCACAAGCTTCACAATACCTCCCATGAGTATCACAAGATATCTTATGAAGATTCACAAGGTTCACAAAGTTCACAATTGGTCAGAAGAGTTGACAATTCCCTCAGACAATGAACCTCCTAAGTAGTGCATCCAAAACTAGGGTTTTGACTTTAATCAGGCTAAATGGACTTCCAAGACTTCAAGTGAGCTTCATAACATCTTATATGTGTATAAGAACCCCCATGTCAAGTTTCAAGACTTTTCTCAAAAGTTTGCTCAGTCAGATGATCAGATAAGTCAAAAGCAGTCAATGCAGTTAAAAAGTCAAACTGAGGTCAACTGTGGTCAAACCAAAGTCAAACTTCATGATTTTTTGCCAACATCAAGTATATGAAGAAAAATTCATCATTTGATCAAGGTTTGATCATGATTCATCAAGGAGATTCCAGATCATCAATAATCAGGAGTTTCTAAATTAGGGTTTCCTCAGTAAAAGTCAACTGAACTTTGACCAGGCATAACTTTCACATACTTCATCACCAAGTCTCCATCCAAAGCTCATTTTGAAGGAAATTGAATTATCTACAACTTTGATGTTTAAGGTTAAGCCCAAAAATGCTATATTTGAAAGATATGATCTAAGACATTATAGGTCATTTCAAAAGTCAACAAAAAGTCAACAACTTCAAAAGGGCATAACTTGAGATTGGTAAATGATATGGACCTGAAACCAATGGGGTTGTTTAGAGGACTCTTCAAGCTTTCCAAAAAGTCCAAGAACACCATCATACCTTTAAAATTGAGATAAATGTGCCCTTGCAAAGTTGGGCAATTTTGTGATGGTTTATGTTGAAAATGGAGGCTTAGAAGTATTTCTTTCCAAATGGGCTGCCTAATTTATGACCCAATCCATCTCATAACATGGTGCACGACCCAATTGACCAAAATTCATCATTTTTATTATTTTTTATTTATTTATTATTGATTTAATTCATAAAAATCATTTTAAATAAATAAAAAATATAAAAATCTATTTTTGGGTGAAGATTTTGTTTCTAGAAATTCATAATCATTGATTGAATTAGAATGAGAAGGAAATCATGTGATCTCTCCCAAATTATTATTTTTTATTTATTTATTATTGATTTAATTCATAAAAATCATTTTAAATAAATAAAAAATATAAAAATCTATTTTTGGGTGAAGATTTTGTTTCTAGAAATTCATAATCATTGATTGAATTAGAATGAGAAGGAAATCATGTGATCTCTCCCAAATTATTATTTTTTATTTATTTATTATTGATTTAATTCATAAAAATCATTTTAAATAAATAAAAAATATAAAAATCTATTTTTGGGTGAAGATTTTGTTTCTAGAAATTCATAATCATTGATTGAATTAGAATGAGAAGGAAATCATGTGATCTCTCCCAAATTATTATTTTTTATTTATTTATTATTGATTTAATTCATAAAAATCATTTTAAATAAATAAAAAATATAAAAATCTATTTTTGGGTGAAGATTTTGTTTCTAGAAATTCATAATCATTGATTGAATTAGAATGAGAAGGAAATCATGTGATCTCTCCCAAATTGTTATTTTTTATTTATTTATTATTGATTTAATTCATAAAAATCATTTTAAATAAATAAAAAATATAAAAATCTATTTTTGGGTGAAGATTTTGTTTCTAGAAATTCATAATCATTGATTGAATTAGAATGAGAAGGAAATCATGTGATCTCTCCCAAATTATTATTTTTTATTTATTTATTATTGATTTAATTCATAAAAATCATTTTAAATAAATAAAAAATATAAAAATCTATTTTTGGGTGAAGATTTTGTTTCTAGAAATTCATAATCATTGATTGAATTAGAATGAGAAGGAAATCATGTGATCTCTCCCAAATTATTATTTTTTATTTATTATTGATTTAATTCATAAAAATCATTTTAAATAAATAAAAAAATATAAAAATCTATTTTTGGGTGAAGATTTTGTTTCTAGAAATTCATAATCATTGATTGAATTAGAATGAGAAGGAAATCATGTGATCTCTCCCAAATTATTATTTTTTATTTATTTATTATTGATTTAATTCATAAAAATCATTTTAAATAAATAAAAAATATAAAAATCTATTTTTGGGTGAAGATTTTGTTTCTAGAAATTCATAATCATTGATTGAATTAGAATGAGAAGGAAATCATGTGATCTCTCCCAAATTGTTATTTTTTATTTATTTATTATTGATTTAATTCATAAAAATCATTTTAAATAAATAAAAAATATAAAAATCTATTTTTGGGTGAAGATTTTGTTTCTAGAAATTCATAATCATTGATTGAATTAGAATGAGAAGGAAATCATGTGATCTCTCCCAAATTATTATTTTTTATTTATTTATTATTGATTTAATTCATAAAAATCATTTTAAATAAATAAAAAATATAAAAATCTATTTTTGGGTGAAGATTTTGTTTCTAAAAATTCATAATCATTGATTGAATTAGAATGAGAAGGAAATCATGTGATCTCTCCCAAATTATTATTTTTTATTTATTTATTATTGATTTAATTCATAAAAATCATTTTAAATAAATAAAAAATATAAAAATCTATTTTTGGGTGAAGATTTTGTTTCTAGAAATTCATAATCATTGATTGAATTAGAATGAGAAGGAAATCATGTGATCTCTCCCAAAATAGCAAGCACTCATGATCAAATATTTGAAATTTATACAATGATCTTTTTGAATATTTTTTGGATCAAATATCCACTAAACACATCAATGTTTCTGACCTAAATCCATCACACATATATACTAAGCACAAACATAACCCTAGACACGAATTTGCAGCAGCCTAAAGGTAAGATCAAAAGCACAAAAATCTTTCAAAAAGTCATATTCGGGTTCTCAAATTCAGAGCATTGCAAGGTATTTGAAAGACATAGCAAGCTTCCTTGGACTCTTCTGATCATAAATCATCATCCATATGCATCGTTACACACCCAATTGCTCAACCCGAGTTCATCTTGACCTTGAATATTTTGTTTTCGAATCCATTGATTTATCATGTTTAAACTGTTTTTGATTGTTGTAGGATGTTTAGAATGAACTCTAGAACGATTCTGGGTGGTTCAATTGGATTTTCATTGCAGGAACAAGAATTCACCATGATTAGGGTTTTCGGCCCTCTTTAGGGTTTCACGATTTTCAAATGATAAATGGATTTGAAAAACATAGGACGATTGAAAAACTCAGTAGCAATACAATGGTGCAATCAATTTTGTGAAATTTTGCCGTTTGGATGAAGTTTGTGTTTCGCAGGGTGGAAGAACGCGTAACAATATTCGTAGGAGAAAACGTTGCAAAATCCTCAGGTAATGGGAGGGAGAAGAAGGCCAGTTCGCGCCTGTTTTCAAATTCAAATTTTATTAAAAAAAAATAATATGAATTGTTCCTGGATATATTTCACAATTGTATGCTTAGCCTGATGGTTGTTGTGCTTCCTGGAAATCAAACCCCAGCCAGGTAAGTTTCCGTTTTTTTTTCTTTCCTTTTATTTGATTTAAATATTATAATATTAAAAATTAAATATATTATGTATATTTCTCAATAATAAATAAATAATAATAAAATATGTCTGTTTTCTTTAATTTTAAAAAATATGTTTTTTTTTCACAAATTTTGTTTCTATATTTTATGTCTAAATTGTAATATGTATAAATTAGAAAATTTTTGTATATAACTAAATCCTATTTTTTTTATAAACCCTAAAAATTTATTTCTCATATAAACCCTAATTTCATAAAACTCTAAAAATATTTTTTAATACAAATCTAATCCTATTTTTTTTAATGTTATTTTCTAATATAATTATTATATATGTATGTTTACTATAATTCTTACAAATTTTTGTAAATATACTTATAAACATTTTTTTTACATAACTTTAGTTTATAAATAATTGTGCTTATAATAATTAAATTTTTTGTAGTAACTTCATGATTAAAATATAATTTAATAATTTGTAAATTAAAACAATGGTTTATTCATATTTGTTTTTTTAGTTGATTATATTAAAAAATTGTTAATTTCTTATTATTATAATATTTGGATTAATTTTGTTTATTCTTATTTACTAACCCATTTATATTCTAATCATGCTTATTATTTTGTTAAATATTGCTTACTAACCCCCTTTATTATTTATTATTGCTTATTTATATTTTATTTATCTTTGCTATTTAATTATTTTGCTTATTATTTTGTAATTGTTTCTTGGATGTAAAGTTGTTTAATTATTTAATTATCATTATGGTTAGTAATTAGGGAGTGTAACAACATGTATGTAATATTAAAATAAATTTAGATCACTTTTAAATAAAGATAATTAAAATAAACACGTCACACACGTAAGTCGATTTTAATCGCCGTCTCACTTCCTAAGGATATCCCTCACGTTGCCTACGAATAATGGTTAAGTGGGGTGTATAAAGCAAGTCCCTCAAATAGAAAAATCATCAAAGTCCCTTATGGTTGCCTTTACGAATCGAGTCCCTTTCGAAAAATGATGATGGTCCCTTATATGTGCTTATTACATCCCACAATGGCCTTCAAAGTCAAATTGTCCCTCACATGTCCCTTAACATCCAAAGTAAGGACTACCTACTCCATTATAGTAGGGATAGTCTTACTAAAGGAAAGAATGAAGAATAAGAAAGACCTTTAAGCATTAGGGTAGGTTACTCCTAGGTGCTTGCTCACTTCAAAACTGTTTCGCACTTAAACAAATTTTCAACAAGTTTTCAAACAAGTTATTAACACATCCTTACATGGATTATTTATTAACTATTCTGAAAATTTTCTATTCACACACTACAATTTCAAAACAATTCAAAAGTGAGCTTAAGTACCTAAGAGCCCATGGATAACCATGGATGAAAAGGGTGCTAACACCTTCCCTTTTCATAACCTACCCCCCGGACCCAAAATATTCTCTAAGGTCTTTCCTGTTCTTTTATAACCTTTCCTTATGGATAAAATAAAAGTCGGTGGCGACTCTTGCTATCCGCAACATTGTTTAAAGTCAGTTCTCCCATCGTGTTACAGAACTGGCGACTCTGCTGGGGATTTATTTAAGAGGGGTACCCTTAGGAATTAAGATCACTTTAAATTGTTTGCCTTGTTTGCTTTATTATTATATTGTTGGGGTGCTCTTATGTGTGAAAGGTCCTAACCCGGATCTAGTGTACCTTAGGTAAATGGCAATAGACCAAGGAAACTGTACGACGTATATCGATACGGTTGATCTGGTGGCCATAGTTAGTGCGACTTCTTGGTTGGTGCTTATATTCCTTAAGTCAAGTTGAGGATAATATTGAGGCTGCCATATGTTGTCAATGCACTAACTGACTTTTAGAACCCTAGTTAACTCATCTTGGCCTTTAGAAAGTAGTGAGGTAACCGGCTTTGGTGCAGACTGAAGTTGGTTGACACTCGATACTACGCTCATTGAGATCTTAAACTTGGAGGGTTTTGGTTGGCAAGTAAGTTGCCTTCTGAACAACCACCCTTGTGAAGGATCAATGATATTGAGATCCCTTAGAACCTGGTTACTTTTGTAGGACAGGATGAACCATCTAACTTCAGGGGAGGGTACTTGCCTTTGAACCTCATGCAAGCCTTTAAACCTAGGGCTATGGTGTGACTTGTTTGTGTGTGCCACATGTTTGTGATTGAGCATGACATCATGACATCATCATGCATCATAAGCATATCATTTTCCCTAACCATTTCAAGGACCAAAGGATTTATCTTTGTTCTTTGTTGCAGGTCATGGCTTCTGCTCGTAGAAACACCATCAGGATCAACTTTGTAGGGATACCTGCTAAGCTCAAGGAGTTGGTTTCCCTAGTGCCTGATCATTCCCAGTTCAACAAGAGACATGGTCACTTATTGGATCTAGTTACTTCAGGGTTCAGTGAAGACATGATGAGTGTGCTGTTTCAGTTCTTTGACCCTAAGCACCATTGCTTTACATTTCCTGATTATCAGCTGGTTCCAACCATGGAGGAGTTCTCTAAACTTCTGGGTATACCTGTTCTTGATCAGAAGCCTTTCACAGGCTTAGAGAAGGAGCTTAAACCAGAAGTTATTGCTGCAGCTCTACATCTGAAGAAGTCTGACATTGTTCTAGAGACGAGAAGTGGAGTTAAAGGTATTCTTGCCAAGGTATTAGTGGATAAAGCTCAAATGTTCTTGAAGGCTATGAGCTACGATGCTTTTGAGGAGATCTTAGCCTTATTGATTTATGGCTTAGTGTTGTTCCCCAATCCTGATCAGTTCATAGACGTTCATGCCATCAACATATTCCTGAGTCACAATCCAGTGCCTACCTTACTTGGAGACATCCTACATTCTCTTCACACCCGTACTACAAGGGCAAGAGGAACTTTGATGTGCTGCATACCTTTACTTTCTAGGTGGTTTATTTCTCACCTTCCTCGCTCAGTAATGAAGAATGAGCAAGGGTTCAGATGGTCCAAGAGGATCATGTCACTTTCTCACTCAGACATCCATTGGTGCTCCAGATCTATGGAGAATGTCACCATCATTGACCGTTGTGGGGAGTTTCCTAATGTGCCACTTCTAGGCATAAGAGGAGGCATCACCTACAACCCATCTCTAGCTTTACGACAGTTTGGTTACGCCCGGAGCGATGGTCCACATGACATGTTGATTCAGGGCATTGTGTTTGACTACGACAACGATCTTCAGGGTTACCGTCAGAGATTCATACGAGCTTGGGGAAAGGTAAACAGGATTGACAGCAAGACACTGGAGCCTAAGTACACCATTCCTATGGGGGCTTATCTCAGATGGGTACGATTTCGTGCCCAGACACTCATGATGCCATATCCTGCCATCCTACCAGTTACCATGGAACCTGTTGCTGAAGGAGACACAGCTTATACCATCCTTCACCCAGACATGCCTACTGATATGGAAGACTTGCAGAGATCATGGATCCAACTGAAAGAGCAAAGGGATACTTTCGAGACTCATTACAAAGCAAGCCAAGCAAGGATCCTAGAGCTCACAAAGCTACTTCATGAGGAACGAAACCTCAACTCATACCTCAACACAAAGAGGAAATGTCCATGGGAGACTTAAAACCCCATCTTTTGCACTTATTTCGTTTTCATTTTTTGTAAGCCTAAAAGGAAAAACAAGTTATTACTAATAAAAAGTTACTTTCTTGTTTGTTTAAGCAAATTTAAATCCTGCGGTCCTTGAAAACATTGCATATGCATTCCCATATCATTGCATCACAGGTTTATAATTGTGCACAGGTTTCTCATCTCCTCGCTGTTTATTTCAGCAATGGCTCTTGAACAATCAGTTAAGGATCTCCAGGCACAGAATGCACAGTTCCAAGAGCTGATCCTGAACCTATCCAAGGGGCAGGATGAATTGAAGACACTGCTGGCCAAGAAGACTAAGAAAGCTAGAAGGTCTGCTGGGTTGCTCAACATGGGAAGAAGGTTCAAAGGTCCTGTCAGGACCAAGGAACATGTTGAAGACTATGAATCTGAAGAATCTGAGCAGGAGAGAGGCAGTCTCCACAACACTATGGGGGACTCTGATTCTGAGGCTAACTACTACCATGAGCCTAACGAAGACAAATTCAAGATGCTGGTGGATAGAATGGATGCTATGGAATTACAGAAATCATCTGGGCTGGATTTTGAGGATTTGAGCTTGATATCTGGGGTAGTCATACCCATTGGGTTCAAAGTTCCTACATTTGTTGTCTACGATGGGGTCTCTTGTCCCAAATTGCATCTGAGGTCTTATGTCAGAAGAATTCAACCCCACACTGCTGATAAAAAGTTGTGGATCCATTTCTTTCAAGAGAGTTTATCTGGAGCTCAGCTAGAGTGGTATTATCAGTTGGAGAGTGTCAACATCAGAGATTGGAATGACCTTGCTGAAGCTTTCTACAAGCAGTATCAATACAATGCTGACTTAGCCCCCACTCGCATGCAGCTTAAAAGCATGTCTATGGGTGCCAAAGAAAGCTTTAAGGAGTATGCTCAGAAGTGGAGAGACTTAGCTGGAAGAGTTCAACCCCCTTTGACTGATAGGGAGTTGGTTGATATGTTCATGTGTACGCTGAATGGTCCGTTTTACAGTCATCTCATTGGAAGCTCATCATCTGGCTTCACTGAGTTGATCATGACAGGAGAGCGAGTAGAGAATGGTATCAAGAGTGGTAAGATCCAAGTGGGCACTTCTTCATCAGGTGCTGCAAAGAAGCCTCCCACTGGGAAGAAAGAATCTAATGCTGTGTATGGTCAGCCTGATCGTAACAGAAGGCATCAGTCTGTTAGTGCAGTTCATATTTCAAATCCAACTCCTGCAACAACAGAGCAGCCTCAAGGCAACCAACAGAGGGCTAGAAGACAGTTCACGAAGATCAACATGTCAATGGCTCAGGCATTGCAACACTTGTTGAAAGCTGAACTTATTACCCTGAGGGAGGCCCCTCAGAATCCCAATGTTACCTCTCCCAAGTACAATCCCAATGCACGATGTGCATATCATTCAAACTGTCCAGGACATGATACTAATAACTGCTGGGTCTTGAAGAACAAAATTCAGGATATGATTGATGCTGGAGAAATTGAGTTTGATCCACCAGGTACTCCAAATGTGATTACAGCTCCAATGCCAAATCACGAGAAGACTGTCAACGCCATTGATGAAGATATTGATGAAGATCTGCATGTCTATTTAGTTATGGAGTTGAGCACACCATTGTCTGTTATCAAAAAGAGGTTAGTACAAGCTGGGATCTTTCCAGGTTGTCATGAAGATTGTCTATATTGTACCTATAAGCCGGATAGTTGCTTCATTTTGAGAGATGGGATTCAACGTCTCATGGATAAATATACTATAGTGTTTGAAAGAAGACCAGCATCTGTAGAAAGTATGGTGGATCATCTGACTCAGGGTAAGAAGATTGAAGAGGTTGACATGGTTGACAAAGTACCACTAAGAATCACTTCAAAGGGTCCCATTAAAATCACTCATCAGGGCCCAATCAAGATTACTGCTGAAGGTCCTGTGAAAGTTGTTGCTGAAGCCAGAGTAGCTCCTCTGATCATTACCACTCCTGGTCCTATTCCTTATACATCTGACAAAGCTGTGCCTTGGCACTATGGGTCTGATGTTTACATCCATGGTGTCAAGCAGGAGCCTTTACCTGATATGCCTGTTGACATTGATAATATTGCTGGATCTAGCAAGATCACTCGTAGTGGAAGAGTCTTCTCTCCTCCAGTTGCTTCTAAGAGTGCAGTTACTCCTGCTGTTACTTCCACCATTGATGCTCGGGGCAAGGGTCCTGTTATTGAGCCTGTATCTACTGATGTGCCAGCTGCTGATGACCTCTCTAAGCGGATGGAAGAAGTATTGAAAATCATTCGCAAGAGTGATTATGATATTGTTGATCAGCTGGGGCATACTCCCTCAAAGATTTCTATGCTCTCCCTGTTATTATGTTCTGAGGCTCATGCCAAGTCATTGATCAAGTTTCTAAAGATGGCTCATGTACCCAGTGCAATTTCTGTGGACCAGTTTGAGAATTGTGTTGCTCACCTGACCTATGACAACGGGTTAGGATTTTCTGATGCTGACTTGACCCCTGCCAAGAGGGATCATAACAGGGCCCTGCATATTTCAATTGAATGCAGGGGCACTACCCTGTCTCATGTGCTGATAGACAATGGTTCCTCTCTGAATGTGTTGCCTAAGGAAGTCCTGAACAAGCTGAGTCCTGAAGATACGGTATTGAAGCCCAGTAATATTGTGGTAAAGGCTTTTGATGGTTCTAGAAGAGTAGTGCATGGGGAAATTGATCTTCCAATCAAGGTTGGCTCTCAGGTGTTTACTGCTACATTCTATGTGATGGATATTCGTCCTTCGTACTCATGTCTGCTTGGTCGTCCCTGGATCCATGGGGCAGGTGCTGTGACCTCCACATTACATCAAAAGTTGAGATATCCGGTGAATGGAAAAGTTGTTACTGTCTTTGGAGAGGAAGAATACTTTGTCAGCCATGTAAACACTTTCAAGTATCTGGAAGTAGAAGGTGAATACATTGAAACTCCATGTCAGTCATTTGAAGTGGTTCCCTGGGCTGTTAAGGATTGTGTGACTCCTCCTGCTGTGAAGAAGGTTCCTGTGGTCATCAGAAACCCTCCAACAATGGCAATGGCCTCCCTCAATGATGCAAAAGCTGTGGTGGAAGAAGGTGGTTGTACTATTTGGGGTCAGCTTCCTGATATTTCATACAAAGTCTGACCAGTTTGGTTTGGGTTTCACTGCAGAGTCCCAGAAGGCTGTTCGTCGTGCTCGTGCTGTTCGTATCACCAATCAAGGGGTTATCAATGCTGTGGGAGATCAAGATGAAGACTACAACTTGGAGGCATGGATTTTTCCTACTGTGGGTGCTGGACTCAATAATTGGAAAGCTGAAGATGTTATCCCTATCTCCTTTAGTCAGGAGTAAATACTATTACTGTGTTATGTTTTTAAATTTATAATTTCTGGAACAATTAAAATTTTCAAGCCCTGTGCCTTACCCGGGGCACAATGGTGTGCTTGTTACGGGTTGTCATTTCATTTGCATACTTCATTCAATAAAATCAGTGGACGTTTCGTTTTCGTAAATATTGTGTTCCTTGTCTTTCTTTTTCTTTTATTTTTGCTTTATCAGCTATGTGTTCTTACACACACCCACGTCACTAAAATGCAGATCCTCATCCACTCTGGATCCAGTTGATAACAGTTCTACTATTGCCAATTACAATTTCGAGAATCCGATCTATCAAACTGAAGACGGAAACGAGGACGATTGTGAAATACCTGTAGAGCTTGCTAGGTTGTTACAACAAGAAGAGAAAGCTATACAGCCACATGAAGAGCCAGTCGAAGTTGTGAATCTGGGAACTGAAGAAAACAGAAAAGAGGTCAAGATAGGGGCTGATTTAGAGGACAGTGTCAAGAGCAGGTTGATTCAGATGCTACGTGACTATGTGGAGATCTTTGCTTGGTCTTATGAAGATATGCCAGGGTTGGATACAGACATTGTGGTTCACCGTTTGCCAGTGAAAGAAGATTGTCGTCCAAAGAAGCAGAAGGTTCGTCGTATGCGTCCTAAAATGTCAGAAAAGATCAAAGCAGAGGTAATGAAACAGTTCAATGCAGGGTTCTTGGCCGTAACTTCTTATCCTCAGTGGGTTGCAAATGTGGTACCAGTTCCTAAGAAAGATGGTAAGGTACGTATGTGTGTAGACTACAGAGACCTGAACAAGGCTAGCCCTAAAGATGACTTTCCACTTCCTCATATTGATATTCTGGTAGACAACACTGCTCAGCATAAGGTATTCTCTTTTATGGATGGTTTCTCTGGTTACAATCAAATCAAGATGGCACCTGAAGATATGGAGAAGACTACATTTGTGACACAGTGGGGCACCTTTTGCTATAAGGTAATGCCATTTGGTTTGAAGAATGCAGGGGCAACATATCAGCGTGCTATGGTGGCTTTGTTTCATGATATGATTCATCATGAGATAGAGGTATATGTGGATGATATGATAGCCAGGTCTCAGAATGAAGAACAACATCTTGATCATCTGCACAAGTTGTTTGAGAGGTTGAAGAAATACAGGTTGAGATTAAATCCAAACAAGTGTACTTTTGGAGTTAGATCTGGAAAGCTCCTGGGTTTCATTGTCAGTGGAAAAGGTATTGAAGTGGATCCTGCAAAAGTGAAAGCTATACGAGAGATGCCAGCTCCCCGTACTGAGAAGGAGGTTAGAGGTTTCTTGGGACGATTGAACTACATTGCAAGATTTATTTCCCAATTAACTACCATCTGTGAGCCAATCTTCAAGTTGTTGAAGAAAGATCAGGTGATGGAATGGAATGATGAGTGCCAGACTGCCTTTGATGAAATCAAGAGATATTTGCTAGAACCTCCAATTTTAATGCCACCAGTTGATGGAAGACCCTTGATTATGTATTTAACAGTATTAGACAACTCAATGGGGTGTGTATTGGGGCAACATGACGAGTCTGGTCGAAAAGAGCAGGCAATATACTACCTTAGCAAAAAGTTTACCGACTGTGAAACAAGATACTCACTGCTCGAGAAAACTTGCTGCGCTTTGGCATGGGCTGCTCGCCGACTAAGACAGTATATGTTGACCCATACTACCTTGTTGATTTCGAAGATGGATCCAATCAAGTACATATTTGAGAAACCTGCTCTCTCCGGAAGAATTGCAAGATGGCAAATGATCTTGACGGAATATGATATACAGTATACTACTCAGAAGGCCATTAAGGGGAGTGTTGTTGCTGATCATTTGGCTCATCAAGCAGTAGGTGATTACCAGTCAATGAATTTTGAGTTCCCTGATGAAGACATTATGTCTGTTACCAAAGAACCTGGACAATATGACGGACCTGAACAAGGATCCCGATGGACTATGGTTTTTGATGGTGCCTCCCATGCACATGGTAATGGTGTTGGTGTTGTGATTAGTTCCCCTGAAGGTTGTCATACCCCGATTACTGCCAGACTTTGTTTCTATTGTACCAATAACATGGCTGAGTATGAGGCATGTATCATGGGTATGCAAGTTGCTATTGATATGAAGATTCAGTTCCTTGAGGTGTATGGATATTCAGCTCTGGTAGTAAGTCAGATTAAAGGAGATTGGGATACAAAGCATGATAATCTCATTCCTTACAGAGAACATGTGTTGTCTTTGATCCCACATTTCAAAGAGATTACTTTTGGACATATTCCACGAAGAGAGAATCAGTTGGCAGATGCATTGGCCACCATGGCATCTATGTTTGAGATCAGCTGGGATGATGAAGCTCCCAAGATTACCATTGATAGATTTGAGAAGCCTGCATACTGCAATAAGATTGACACTGAAGGGGCAGAGGAGAAGCCTTGGTTCTATGAAGTGAAAAACTATCTTGAAGCTCAGGAGTTCCCTGAAGGGGCATCTGTCAAAGATAAGAAGTTCCTGAGAAGGTTTTCTGCTAAGTTCTTTCTGAGTAATGGCATTCTGTATAAGCGTAATCATGATTCAACTATGCTTCGTTGTGTGGATAAGAAGGAAGCTACAGAAATTATGGAAGAGATGCATGATGGGACCTTTGGCACTCATTCTAGCGGTCATACCATGGCAAAGAAGATTTTGAGAGCAGGTTACTATTGGTCTACCATGGAAGCTGATTGCTATCAACACTCCAGAACATGTCACAAATGTCAAATCTATGCTGATAAAGTACATGTACCTCCATCTCCATTGAATGTGTTGACTGCTCCTTGGCCCTTTGCCATGTGGGGCATTGATATGATTGGTGAGATCAAGCCTACTGCTTCTAATGGGCATCGTTTCATCCTGGTTGCTATTGATTACTTCACGAAGTGGGTAGAGGCAGCTTCATTTGCATCTGTGACTAAGAATGTTGTGGCTCGGTTCATTAAGAATAATCTCATATGTAGGTATGGTATCCCTGAAAGGATTATCACTGACAATGGCTCTAATCTGAACAACACTATGATTACTGATCTCTGTACGCAGTTCAAGATTAAGCATCACAACTCTTCTCCGTATCGTCCAAAGATGAATGGGGCAGTTGAAGCTGCTAATAAGAACATTAAGAAGATTGTACAGAAGATGACTGTTACTTACAAGGATTGGCACGAAATGTTACCATTTGCTCTGCATGGTTATCGTACTACAATACGTACTTCAACAGGGGCAACCCCATTCTCCTTAGTCTATGGTATGGAAGCAGTTCTGCCTATTGAAGTTCAGATCCCCTCCTTGAGAATTATGAAGGATGCAGGCTTGGATGAAGATGAGTGGATTCAGACCCGACTTGACCAGATAAATTTGATTGATGAGAAAAGGTTAGCAGCAGTTTGTCATGGCCGGATGTACCAGAAACGGATGATCAAAGCTTTTAACAAGAAGGTTAAGCCAAAGGTATATCAGGCTGGTGACTTGGTAATCAAGCGTATCATATTACCACAGGGTGATCCTAGGGGCAAGTGGACTCCAACATATGAGGGACCATTTGTAGTCAAGACAGTGTTCTCAGGAGGTGCCATGATACTGACTACAATGGATGGTGAAGACTTCCCACAACCTGTAAACGCAGACATAGTTAAAAAATACTACGCATAAAAAGAGACCCGCTAGGTTGACAGGCCTAGGCAAAAATAAGGGCATCCCGGCAAACCAAAAGGGTTTGGGCAAAAATTAGGGATATATATATAAAAAGATGTACACCCGGCAAGTCGAAAACCTGAAAAGGCGGCTTGGGCAAAAAAGGGTATCCCGGTGGATTGAAAACCTGAAAGGGCAATCCAGGCAAAAGTTAGGGATTAAAGCGTATGACTATGTCTCGTTTGGATCACTCATGAAACTGCAACCAGTTGTACTACTTACTCAAGCTCAAACAGATAAAGCTCAATCCAATCGTTTCCGTCTCAACAGCAAGAAGATGAGATACTTGAGTGGCAATAGTAGAATTGAAACTCAATAGGATTATTTCCCACATAGCTGATTCTTTTTGTAAAACTTCATGACAAAATTCTCTTACTAGGGTTTATGTCTCCTTGTACAAACTTACCCGTGTATGGGTCACTTTTGATATAAATAAATTCCATCTTTTGAATCCAGATTTACTTTTACCCTATTTACATAAGCGAAACGTCCATTGGTTGTGTTTGAATGTATGTATGCCTTTGAATATGATTGATGTTTACCAGAAATGCATGTATGCTTTTAATATGATTGATGTTTACCAGAAATGCATGAAAATGCAGTAATAGTATTTACTAAGGACGAACGAGGGAAGGATTTCAACGAAGCTTCGCCGGTTCACCTTTACAAGACAGTTACAAACCATCAAAGTCTAATCTCCCCTGGAATTTATATCCATCTCTTTTATCCTCATACGGATATACGGGAAATTACTTTCCAATAAGGGCACGATGAACGAAGACGGGATGTTATACTTATCCTACTATCAAACGAAAACGAAGGTTATCTATACCCTACTACCCCCAACAACGGGAGGTTATCTATACCTTGTTATCCCCAACAACCGAAGGTTATCTATACCTTGTTATCCCCAGCAGACGGAGGGTTATATATTCTTCAACAACGAATCAGGATTTATTTTCCTTGGCCAGCAGTTGTTATACGAGGATATCCAGACACTTCCAGCAGCGTCATAGCATACATACATCATTTACATCATACCATAACATATATGTCTATAGTACATTATCTAAGTGCATCATGTCATACATGCATACATAAAGCATAAACTAATGTTGTTATACAGAATGCTACCTTGTTTTCAGGTTAATTATCCAACAAACAAGCTTATGATCTTTGGGACTGCTTTATTGTAACCTCAGGGTTACTTTATCCTCCTGATGAGCTTCTTATTACTTTGGGACTGCTTTATTGTAACCTCAGGGTTATTTTATCCTCCTGATAGCCTCTCATGACTTCAAGACTGCTTTAGAGCTACTGATTGCTCTATCCTCCTGAAATCATCCTATTACTTCAAGACTGCTTTAGAGCTATTCATTGCTCTATCCTCATGAGGTCATATTACTACTTCAAGACTGCTTTAGAGCTATTCATTGCTCTATCCTCCTGAAGCCATCTAATTATTTCAAGACTGCTTTAGAGTTATCCATTGCTCTATCCTCCTGAAATTACATTATTATTTCAAGACTGCTTTAGAGCTATCCATTGCTCTATCCTCCTGAAATCATTACTTCAAGACTGCTTTAGAGCTATTGATTGCTCTATCCTCCTGAAGACATATCACATTATTATTTCAAGACTGCTTTAGAGCCATTCATTGTTCTATCCTCCTGAAATCATATCATTGCTTCAAGACTGCTTTAGGGTTATCACTATTGATTGCTCTATCCTCATGAAGACATGCTGCTACATCATTATTATTCCAGACTCCTGACAGCTTTCATCATGCACCCATATTTTGAACTGCTCCCCCCCTAGTGGCATCTTTAAGCCCACTCAATCATATTCAACTAGCCATCTGTACCACTCTAGTGCACTGGTGAGTGCAAATTTTTGGGCTTTTGTGTTCAATCCCCTTCAACCTTCCAGGTTACGACTGGCAAATATACCAATCTAACCCCTCAGGTTTCAGAAAATTGAACAGGGGCAGCTGTTGCACCCCAAAATTTGCCCTCACAATACAAGACTTTGTGTTCTAAGAAGGTTCACAAGGTTCACAAGTTCTCCAACAACTTGCATAACCTTTCATGAAGTTCATAAAGTCCACAAGCTACTTTATGAAGGTTCACAAGGTTCACAAGTCCCACAGTGCTTTCAATACCTTTCATGAGGTTCATGAAGTCCATAGGTTGCTTCTTGAAGGTTCACAAGGTTCACAAACTTCTCAACATCTACAAGACCTTTCATGAGGTTCATGAAGTCCATAGGTTGCTTCTTGAAGGTTCACAAGGTTCACAAGATTCACAATGTTTACAAAGCTTTCCTAAGGGTCATGAGGTCTACAAAGCCACTTCATGATGTTCACAAGCTTCACAATACCTCCCATGAGTATCACAAGATATCTTATGAAGATTCACAAGGTTCACAAAGTTCACAATTGGTCAGAAGAGTTGACAATTCCCTCAGACAATGCACCTCCTAAGCAGTGCATCCAAAACTAGGGTTTTGACTTTAATCAGGCTAAATGGACTTCCAAGACTTCAAGTGAGCTTCATAACATCTTATATGTGTATAAGAACCCCCATGTCAAGTTTCAAGACTTTTCTCAAAAGTTTGCTCAGTCAGATGATCAGATAAGTCAAAAGCAGTCAATGCAGTTAAAAAGTCAAACTGAGGTCAACTGTGGTCAAACCAAAGTCAAACTTCATGATTTTTTGCCAACATCAAGTATATGAAGAAAAATTCATCATTTGATCAAGGGTTGATCATGATTCATCAAGGAGATTCCAGATCATCAATAATCAGGAGTTTCTAAATTAGGGTTTCCTCAGTAAAAGTCAACTGAACTTTGACCAGGCATAACTTTCACATACTTCATCACCAAGTCTCCATCCAAAGCTCATTTTGAAGGAAATTGAATTCTCTACAACTTTGATGTTTAAGGTTAAGCCCAAAAATGCTTTATTTGAAAGATATGATCTAAGACATTATAGGTCATTTCAAAACTCAACAAAAAGTCAACAAATTCAAAAGGGCATAACTTGAGATTGGTAACTGATATGGACCTGAAACCAATGGGGTTGTTTAGAGGACTCTTCAAGCTTTCCAAAAAGTCCAAGAACACCATCATACCTTTAAAATTGAGAGAAATGTGCCCTTGCAAAGTTGGGCAATTTTGTGATGGTTTATGTTGAAAATGGAGGCTTAGAAGTATTTCTTTCCAAATGGGCTGCCTAATTTATGACCCAATCCATCTCATAACATGGTGCACGACCCAATTGACCAAAATTCATCATTTTTATTATTTTTTATTTATTTATTATTGATTTAATTCATAAAAATCATTTTAAATAAATAAAAAATATAAAAATCTATTTTTGGGTGAAGATTTTGTTTCTAGAAATTCATAATCATTGATTGAATTAGAATGAGAAGGAAATCATGTGATCTCTCCCAAATTATTATTTTTTATTTATTTATTATTGATTTAATTCATAAAAATCATTTTAAATAAATAAAAAATATAAAAATCTATTTTTGGGTGAAGATTTTGTTTCTAGAAATTCATAATCATTGATTGAATTAGAATGAGAAGGAAATCATGTGATCTCTCCCAAATTATTATTTTTTATTTATTTATTATTGATTTAATTCATAAAAATCATTTTAAATAAATAAAAAATATAAAAATCTATTTTTGGGTGAAGATTTTGTTTCTAGAAATTCATAATCATTGATTGAATTAGAATGAGAAGGAAATCATGTGATCTCTCCCAAATTATTATTTTTTATTTATTTATTATTGATTTAATTCATAAAAATCATTTTAAATAAATAAAAAATATAAAAATCTATTTTTGGGTGAAGATTTTGTTTCTAGAAATTCATAATCATTGATTGAATTAGAATGAGAAGGAAATCATGTGATCTCTCCCAAATTGTTATTTTTTATTTATTTATTATTGATTTAATTCATAAAAATCATTTTAAATAAATAAAAAATATAAAAATCTATTTTTGGGTGAAGATTTTGTTTCTAGAAATTCATAATCATTGATTGAATTAGAATGAGAAGGAAATCATGTGATCTCTCCCAAATTATTATTTTTTATTTATTTATTATTGATTTAATTCATAAAAATCATTTTAAATAAATAAAAAATATAAAAATCTATTTTTGGGTGAAGATTTTGTTTCTAGAAATTCATAATCATTGATTGAATTAGAATGAGAAGGAAATCATGTGATCTCTCCCAAATTATTATTTTTTATTTATTATTGATTTAATTCATAAAAATCATTTTAAATAAATAAAAAATATAAAAATCTATTTTTGGGTGAAGATTTTGTTTCTAGAAATTCATAATCATTGATTGAATTAGAATGAGAAGGAAATCATGTGATCTCTCCCAAATTATTATTTTTTATTTATTTATTATTGATTTAATTCATAAAAATCATTTTAAATAAATAAAAAATATAAAAATCTATTTTTGGGTGAAGATTTTGTTTCTAGAAATTCATAATCATTGATTGAATTAGAATGAGAAGGAAATCATGTGATCTCTCCCAAATTGTTATTTTTTATTTATTTATTATTGATTTAATTCATAAAAATCATTTTAAATAAATAAAAAATATAAAAATCTATTTTTGGGTGAAGATTTTGTTTCTAGAAATTCATAATCATTGATTGAATTAGAATGAGAAGGAAATCATGTGATCTCTCCCAAATTATTATTTTTTATTTATTTATTATTGATTTAATTCATAAAAATCATTTTAAATAAATAAAAAATATAAAAATCTATTTTTGGGTGAAGATTTTGTTTCTAGAAATTCATAATCATTGATTGAATTAGAATGAGAAGGAAATCATGTGATCTCTCCCAAATTATTATTTTTTATTTATTTATTATTGATTTAATTCATAAAAATCATTTTAAATAAATAAAAAATATAAAAATCTATTTTTGGGTGAAGATTTTGTTTCTAGAAATTCATAATCATTGATTGAATTAGAATGATAAGGAAATCATGTGATCTCTCCCAAAATAGCAAGCACTCATGATCAAATATTTGAAATTTATACAATGATCTTTTTGAATATTTTTTGGATCAAATATCCACTAAACACATCAATGTTTCTGACCTAAATCCATCACACATATATACTAAGCACAAACATAACCCTAGACACGAATTTGCAGCAGCCTAAAGGTAAGATCAAAAGCACAAAAATCTTTCAAAAAGTCATATTCGGGTTCTCAAATTCAGAGCATTGCAAGGTATTTGAAAGACATAGCAAGCTTCCTTGGACTCTTCTGATCATAAATCATCATCCATATGCATCGTATACACACCCAATTGCTCAACCCGAGTTCATCTTGACCTTGAATATTTTGTTTTCGAATCCATTGATTTATCATGTTTAAACTGTTTTTGATTGTTGTAGGATGTTTAGAATGAACTCTAGAACGATTCTGGGTGGTTCAATTGGATTTTCATTGCAGGAACAAGAATTCACCATGATTAGGGTTTTCGGCCCTCTTTAGGGTTTCACGATTTTCAAATGATAAATGGATTTGAAAAACATAGGACGATTGAAAAACTCAGTAGCAATACAATGGTGCAATCAATTTTGTGAAATTTTGCCGTTTGGATGAAGTTTGTGTTTCGCAGGGTGGAAGAACGCGTAACAATATTCGTAGGAGAAAACGTTGCAAAATCCTCAGGTAATGGGAGGGAGAAAAAGGCCAGTTCGCGCCTGTTTTCAAATTCAAATTTTATTAAAAAAAAATAATATGAATTGTTCCTGGATATATTTCACAATTGTATGCTTAGCCTGATGGTTGTTGTGCTTCCTGGAAATCAAACCCCAGCCAGGTAAGTTTCCGTTTTTTTTTCTTTCCTTTTATTTGATTTAAATATTATAATATTAAAAATTAAATATATTATGTATATTTCTCAATAATAAATAAATAATAATAAAATATGTCTGTTTTCTTTAATTTTAAAAAATATGTTTTTTTTTCACAAATTTTGTTTCTATATTTTATGTCTAAATTGTAATATGTATAAATTAGAAAATTTTTGTATATAACTAAATCCTATTTTTTTTATAAACCCTAAAAATTTATTTCTCATATAAACCCTAATTTCATAAAACTCTAAAAATATTTTTTAATACAAATCTAATCCTATTTTTTTTTAATGTTATTTTCTAATATAATTATTATATATGTATGTTTACTATAATTCTTACAAATTTTTGTAAATATACTTATAAACATTTTTTTTACATAACTTTAGTTTATAAATAATTGTGCTTATAATAATTAAATTTTTTGTAGTAACTTCATGATTAAAATATAATTTAATAATTTGTAAATTAAAACAATGGTTTATTCATATTTGTTTTTTTAGTTGATTATATTAAAAAATTGTTAATTTCTTATTATTATAATATTTGGATTAATTTTGTTTATTCTTATTTACTAACCCATTTATATTCTAATCATGCTTATTATTTTGTTAAATATTGCTTACTAACCCCCCTTTATTATTTATTATTGCTTATTTATATTTTATTTATCTTTGCTATTTAATTATTTTGCTTATTATTTTGTAATTGTTTCTTGGATGTAAAGTTGTTTAATTATTTAATTATCATTATGGTTAGTAATTAGGGAGTGTAACAACATGTATGTAATATTAAAATAAATTTAGATCACTTTTAAATAAAGATAATTAAAATAAACACGTCACACACGTAAGTCGATTTTAATCGCCGTCTCACTTCCTAAGGATATCCCTCACGTTGCCTACGAATAATGGTTAAGTGGGGTGTATAAAGCAAGTCCCTCAAATAGAAAAATCATCAAAGTCCCTTATGGTTGCCTTTACGAATCGAGTCCCTTTCGAAAAATGATGATGGTCCCTTATATGTGCTTATTACATCCCACAATGGCCTTCAAAGTCAAATTGTCCCTCACATGTCCCTTAACATCCAAAGTAAGGACTACCTACTCCATTATAGTAGGGATAATCTTACTAAAGGAAAGAATGAAGAATAAGAAAGACCTTTAAGCATTAGGGTAGGTTACTCCTAGGTGCTTGCTCACTTCAAAACTGTTTCGCACTTAAACAAATTTTCAACAAGTTTTCAAACAAGTTCTTAACACATCCTTACATGGATTATTTATTAACTATTCTGAAAATTTTCTATTCACACACTACAATTTCAAAACAATTCAAAAGTGAGCTTAAGTACCTAAGAGCCCATGGATAACCATGGATGAAAAGGGTGCTAACACCTTCCCTTTTCATAACCTACCCCCCGGACCCAAAATATTCTCTAAGGTCTTTCCTGTTCTTTTATAACCTTTCCTTATGGATAAAATAAAAGTCGGTGGCGACTCTTGCTATCCGCAACATTGTTTAAAGTCAGTTCTCCCACCGTGTTACACATACAGACAAACATCTTCCCCACATGTACAACCAACAAAATCAGCATGTAAGCACAAATGAGTACGAATACAATGACCCCAGCCAACAATCCTGGTGGTGGTCGGCAAACACTAGTGCACAAAAGCTAAATGGATTATGCAGGGAAAACATATGCGACACCCGGCACAGAAACTTCTAGAAACTTCTCCCACATTCAACTGAACTCTCTGATTGACAATCTTCAGAGCACACACTTCATGTGGAGTCTTCCATGACATTAACTGACGAACCCACACAACTGGAGAATGGAAAATCATTAATCTGAACAAAACCCTGAGGAGTGATGCAAATGCGGCTGGAGTCTAACAGATCCTGAATCTGGCTTCTAAGCACCTTACAATCATTTGTTGAATGCCCCTGTGCCCCAACATGGTACTCACAGCGGGCGCTGGCGTCAAAACCTGGAGGATACGGTGGAATCACCGGCTTAGTCTCTTTCGGCACTATCAATCCGCTTCTGACCAGATCTGGCAACAACTGACTGTATGACACCGGTAGCTGAGTAAACTGCCTTTCAGGTTTCCTTGGTCTTCGTGGGGCATGCTGACGCGATCGATGATAGGATGATCGTTGACTTGAAGCATCTGAAAACTGATCCTGAGATGCTAGAGATTCTGAGGTGGCGTCATCTCCTTCCCACTCTTCTTGAGAACTGACAACTGACTCAACCCT
Source organism: Lathyrus sativus (assembly GCA_963859935.3). Classification (NCBI taxonomy): domain Eukaryota; kingdom Viridiplantae; phylum Streptophyta; class Magnoliopsida; order Fabales; family Fabaceae; genus Lathyrus; species Lathyrus sativus. The sequence goes on along the minus strand of OZ012735.1, from coordinate 570,472,542 downwards.
ATCAACTGGGACGTAAGGAACATCTCGAAACTTTCCACTCCTGAGTCCTCTCTCAACAAGCTCTCCCAGTCTCATCAGGCCCACAAAGTTTGTGCAACTGAACAATTTGTCAAAATAATGGCCTTTCAGAGTACCCAAGAAGATGTCAACCATTTCTCTTTCCGGAAGCGGTGGTTGAACACTAGCAGCCAAATCTTTCCATCTTCGCAAATACCCTCTGAATGATTCATTCTCCGCCTGAGATAATTCTTGCAGATCTACGAGACTAGGAGTCAAATCCAGGTTGTAATCATACTGCTTCATGAAAGCTCTGGCTAAATCCACCCATGATCGGATCTGATTACTCTCTAATTGCACATACCATCTCAAGGATGCCCCAGTCAGGCTATACTGAAAGCAATGGATCATCAACTTGTCATTTCGCACAAACGAAGTCATCCTTCTACAGAACATCATCAAATGCAGCTTCGGACAGCTATCTCCCGTGTACTTTTCGAATTCCGGCACTTTGAACTTGTAAGGCAACACCAGGTCAGGAACCAAACACATGTCCACAGCATCCAGGTTAACGACATCTTTCGCTTCTAAGGCTTTTATACCTTCTTCCAATGCTCGGAGTCTTCTACTATTTTCGAGAGCTCTTGGGTCTACCATCCCGGCCATTGGAATATCTCCTCGGTAATTCATCACAGGGAAAGCAACACCTTGATTGTTAGCAGGAGGATAACGTTCATTTCGGGCAACAAACTGCTCATGTCGATCTTGGTTCTGGACAATAGGCTGTGCGACTTGGTCTGCAGTAAGGTTGTTCGCTTGCGGGAAGCCTTCCATAGAATCATACTGATGGTTGGACGCCATAGTAAACCCTGCCAAGGTGTTAGGAGCCTGGAAATTGCCTTCAGCCATATCTACCAATTACCTGTAGCTGACTACACTGCTTGATTCTGCTCAAATCTGCTTCAGCCCCTTGGTCGTCTTCAACACTCCACTTTTGCCTTAAACAGTCCCCGAGAATCCCCCTCTGATGGAAACGAAAGCTGGATAAGTGCTCTGGCCTGCTAGAGTAATGCTATGCAATATGATTTATGCAAACAAAAATACAAAAATGCTAACGTGCATGTGTGCATTGGAGATATTTCCCCTCCAATTCCAGTGTCAGTGGTAGCGAGACGAGATAAACCATAAAGACAATATTTAGAAAAACCCTCATATATTCATTAGAATAACAATCTTGTCAAGAGGTTACGTAACTATGCTCCATACAGCTGATATGATAAAGGAGGATCCCAGCCAACATGCCTGGTGGTGATCTCAACATACAGAATACAAGAGAAAAATCAAGTACGGGGACGGTTGCGGAAGTCCTCAACCATCTTCTTCGTCTCTGCATGATCCGGTTGATAAATCAAGCCTTCTATCAACTGATCCCTTTTTCTGACCGTTCCTTGGATGTCTCTGACAAAGTCTTCCCAAGCCTTATCATTGGCACCATCCCCAGGTTTAGGTCTCTTGGCGTCTGCTCTATGCCGAAAATCTTCCAAATTCTTCGTGGCATCTGTCAGTTTGCGCTCGGCCTCGTATCGGCGGCAGGCTTCTTCTTCAAGCTCTTCAGTCTTCACTTTGACCTGTTCTTCTAATTGAGCAACCTGTGTCTTCAGCTCTTCTTCCCGTTCTTTGCGCTTGGCCATAGTGAGATCCCAGTGCTCTCTGAACTTCGCTAGCTTCGCATAGGCCCTTTCCAGCTCTTGCTTCTTAGTGGCCAGCACACTACTAACTGAGTCTACATCTAACTCCAGACGCTTCTTGGTTTCAGTCAATTCCAATAACGTAGTCTTTAGATGTTTCAGAGTTTCGGTCTGTTGCCTAGAAAAATATCCTGTTTCAATCTTTTCATGACGAAGCTGGGCATTCTCCTGCTCTAAAGCCTCTTTAGCCTTTGCTAGCTCTTCTTTCTCCGCCATCAGCTGCTTGAATACCTATATGTCCACAGTGGTAGGCTCCTCCACCGGAGAAGGATGCAATGGCTGAACCGCTGGATAAGGCATAAGGAATTTCGTGGCTCGCTCACGAATCCATTCCACATACGGGCCAGGAACTCGAGTATCTCCTCTGCTACCTGAAGGTTTCCCTCTCTTGTGCAAGTTCTTCCATGCCTTCTCAAGCTTGGTCAGCATCTCTTTTCCTATTGCCCCGGTGGGATACAGAGATTCCTGTATCTCCTCGGGCTTCGGCACTCCCTGAGGTACGTACCCAAATTGCCTGATCAATAAGGAAGGGTTGTAGTTGACACACCCCTTCCTTCCTACTAAAGGAACATTCGGGAATCCTTCGCATTTGAGTATAACCTCCACTCCGAATACCTCTTCATTGACCCATGCCACGTTCTCAGCAGTCAATCCCATCAAACGCTCGGGCCATCCTAGAGAATCAATAGAGGTGACAAAAGGGCCTGACTTAGGCATATGACTGGTGAACCACCTGCACAGGAGAGGTACACAGCACGACACATTCCTTCCTCGCCGCTTTTCGTTCTGGTAGTGAGTTGAATGGTGGATGTCTCCCAGCAAAGTAGGAACTGGGTTCTTCGCAGCCAAAATATAGAAGGCATCTGAATCAACAAAATAAGGAATGTTCGGGAACAACACGATGCCATAAACACATACAGCAAGGATGACGTCAAAAACACCCCAGCCACCCTTCTGGGCATACTCCCGAGCCTTCTCCACCAAGACATCCAACGGAAATCCCCATACATCTCCTCTTCTGATCATCTTCCCAGTCAGCTCAGACTCTCTCAAGCACAGGATGGCAGAAAGCTCAGCCAGATTAGGCTCAGCGTCCGTACGATAGAAAGGCATCTGCTCGCGGATCGGTATATCCAGAAGTGCAGAATACTCCTCCAGGGTAGGAGCCAAAACGAAGTCGGGAAATACAAAACACCTGAGCTCCGCATCGTAAAATTGTAACAGGGTATAAATGCCGCTGATCTCGTAGGCTGATGGCTGATAAACATAGGTCAGAATCCTCCCATATCTCTTTCTGAAGTCACCCATTACCCTCTTCTTAGCAATAGTAATCAATTCTAACAATAGACTGATATCCGGAGACGGAAACTTGTAGGGCAATACTCTCTTTGTGGCTTCCATGTCTTGCTAGGGAACAGACACCAGAACTGGAAGGGAAAGTATGTACCTGCAATACACACACGTTAGTTGAATGCAAATGGTAATGCAATGATGCAATATGATAAATAATGCAATCTGTGAACACAGGGCTATGCTGTAGCCTGAAGAGGAACATCTCTGTGATCAGGAACAGAAAACCAACATAGTCCCCAGAACTTCATGACACTAACTATCATCTGATACTCAAAATATCGATCCCCTGGTAAGAAATCCATCTGAACCTCTGTATCTGACGTCAAAACCATCTGATAATAGCATCAACCTCAGATAAGAAACCCATCTGACCCAGACAACACACCTGGAGATGAATCAAGAACACCGTCTGATAACTACTGAATCATGGTTTCTGAAGGCCAGTTTTCCTGCAATAACCCAATCCCCCTCACAGGTATGATAGACCTAATCCACGGACAAAGGTACGGCATCCTATGCGGTCATCAGCGTCACAGACTTTCATGAGTGATGATACGATTCCCAGAAGGAGTGGCATCATCAAGTCATGAAGAGGCCTCACTTAGCTGACTTCCAAATGATCGGTCCCTAGAGTCGACAATCCTCACGTCTGGACTCCCCTCAGATCCTCAGGACCGGAAAGGAGCACCTCTGCGAGAATCTCGTCTGAGCGTAGATTTCGTAGGGAACTGTGCCTGCTCAGCAGACAGGTTCGTCTACTACTCTCCACAACTATATCTAGGTGCATACTCAAGCCCAGGTCCGGCTTCTCACTCACAGTAACCTCCCTTGCCCACAACAATAATCACAATAGTATAATGCTGGAAAATAAATGCGGAAAGGTAAAGGTGCAAGAAAGTAAAGTGCAGAAAGGTAAAACACATATGCACAACACCCAACAAATAAACACCCAAGCGCTAGGATTGACTCGCGTAGGGGATGGGAAACGGTCCCAGCATAAGGGATAGGAAAAGTCCCTAGATGCTATAAGTCCCCAGCAGAGTCGCCAGCTGGCGCTACTGCGAAAATCGGCGCCGGCTTGACAGGAGAGTCGCCACCGTGCGTTATTTATCCCTCAGAGCGGGAAAGGAAACGCTCGAAGTAAACCTCGCAAAGACGGGAAAAGGTATGGTCATCGCAACCAAAACCTGGATTCGGGAGTCGGTTACGCAAGGGGAAGGTATTAGCACCCCTCACGTCCATCGTACTCGATGGGATCCACGCTAGGTATTTATAAGGAAAAGGGTGTATTATCTATCTACGCTAATGGTCGGTCTGAAAAGAAAAGAAAAGGACAGGACTCGACAGAACATACGGTGTTCTGGGCCTACGTACTCCCTCGTGCAATGGGAAAGTCAGAGTCAACGTAGTTCGACTACCTACGTCTAAACGGGGGGAAGGTTGCTCGCCAGGACATCGCGTCCTGTGCCTACGTACTTCCACACAGCATGGAAGATCAGAGAAAACGTAGTTCGACTAACTACGGCTAAACAGGGGGCTCCCACACAGCAGTGAGAAAACAAACTGATCCTAAAGGTTCGGGAACCTACAACTACGATCTGGTCTCAAATGCACTCGGGCAATAGAAAGGGATAACAATTAGTCGTCAGCGGGAAAGTCTCGATCGCACAGCCGCGAGAGAACAAAGGTTAGTTGTTAGTGTGCTCGCTAGGATATCGCATCCTATGCCTACATATCCTCGTCTGGTACGAGGAATCAGAGCAGCTGTAGTTCAGCTAACTACGGATCAAGCTACTCAAAAACTCCTACTGAAAGGAAAGGGAAAAGACACCCTAGACTATAGCTGGAAAAGGGAAATCTACCTACTGCTATCACGCCTGGTTGACCATCCTAATGTCTATCATAACGACTCCGCAGCGGAGAAGTCAGAGCTCCTAAGGGATCATGGCAACATGACTAAACAGCAAAACAGGAATCAACTGCAAAGCAAAGAAATATTGGAAATATACATGAATACAACAACTAAACAAACAAGGCGCAAAGGCCGCAAACCACAGAGGTAAGGGAGCTCAGCTCTACCAAATACCAACAAGCAAAGCCACTCACTAACAAACAAGCAGAAGGAGGACCACCTCAACTTCTCATGCACACAAAAGTCTACTTCTAAGATGCACCTAACTCAGAACTATCTAGATGAACACCTAAGTCTAATGCAACATAACATCACACAAGTCAAACAACACAAAGAGAAAGCTAGCTAATCTGGCAAACCTCTATCTAAAGCTTAAACAAAAACCTGAGCAGGGCCCCTAACAAACAAACTTCTAATCTATCTCTGAACAAAACTCTATACAACACCTTAAGCAAAGATCTAAGCAAAAATTCTAATCAAAACCCTAAGCAAGAGGAAACAATCCCAGTCTCCAAGCTTCAGAACAAGCTTACCAGAGAAAGGGAGCTAAGCAGACAAGCTCATAGTGCCTTCCTCAAGAAAGTACCAGGAGGTTACTACTCAGGAGTCATATCCTATGCGGCTCGACAGCTGTGATCAGTTTACATTCCTCCTCGGGAGAAATTAAACTCACATGAAGGCTCCGGCATCACTGGATACTTGAGAAAACCTATATGCACTAAGGGAACTAAGTGAACAGACCCATAGGACCTTCCTCAGGAAAGTACTAGGAGACTGACACTTAGGAATCGTATCCTATGTGGCTCAACAACTGTGATCAGTTTACATTCCTCCTCAGGAGAAATTAAACTCACAAGTTGGCTCCAACATCACTGGATACTTGAGAAATCCTAGATAAACTAATGGAACTAAGTGAATAGACCTATAGGACCTTCCTCGGGAAAGTACTAGGAGGCTTCCACTTAGGAATCGTATCCCATGTGGCTCAACAACATGTGATCAGTTTACATTCCTCCTCAGGAGAAATTAAACTCACAAGTTGGCTCCAACATCATTGGATACTTAAGAAAGAGGTGAGAAGAAAGAATGAAAGTCATTCATAGTGCCTTCCTCAGGAAAGTACCATAAACTCCCTTCAAACTTCAGGATCTCGAACCTCACAAACAGGGAACAAGCTTCTAGACTAAGCCTCAATCCAATGCATCCTTGCAAGCTCCAACAGGACTGCAACCAGCTTCCACCCTCAAGAAGAAACCACAGACCCTTAAACCACAAGAAACCATCTCTGAAGTTCAACCACAGTTGAACTTCAAAGTCAGAAGTCGTCAAGACTTCCCCTATCCTCAAGCTCAGACTAAAACAATATCAGAACACCCTACAAAAATCTATCAAAAATCTATGGGAAACCTACATGGCTCTAGTACAACATACTGAAAAATCAGAGCAAAACTCACTACCATATGAAAGAACCAAAATCAACAAAGCAGACATACCCACAAACCAATTATTCAATATCAATACCAATGCAAAAATGTAATTAAAATGAAAAGGCATGATTAAGCTAATGTTTTTGTACTATAAAATTCTACATTGAATTACGAGTCTACAGAAAAAAGAACGGAATTATTTGATCGAATCTACTATTTTTTATGAATTTTCTAATAATATGCATGCACTAAAAAATATTAAAAAAAGTCATGTAAACAGAAAATATACCAAAAATAGCAAACAAAAATAAAATGGCATTTTTATTTTTATCTAATTTTCTAGATATTATTATAAAGTGGTAGAAAAAACAAGAAATCAAAAATCACTCATTTTCATTTTATTATGAATTTTTCAAGAGCAAGAAAATATTAAAAAGAAATTAAAAACACAAAATTGAAATAAGGGAGGAGGGGGGTGCAAACAGCAGGCTGTTCAACTATTATTGCAAGTTGGGCCTGAATGGGGGGTGCGCTCAGCACTTAGGCGCTGGCCCAATGAGTCAGAAAAAAATTAATAATAGAAAACAGAAAAATAATGCATGGGGGTGCAGTAAGTGGGTTTTTCAGGTTATTCACCCAGACGGGCCTACCTACGGGGGGTGTGGATAGCATTGGGCACAAGGCCCAGTCCACACTCATCTGTCTCTCACACGAAGGGGGGGGGGAGAATGAGTAACGAGGGGGTGCGTTTCAGCAAACGCGTTTGGGCCTTACCCAAACCCTAACCCTAATCCAATTAACCCTAACAACAAAATCTAATTTCCCCTTCCAACTCAGATCACTGTTCATCCTTCTAACCTAGCCGTTTCCTTCATCTTCCTCACCCTCTCTGCAGCTTCTCTCAAAAACCCAACCAGATCTGCAACTCATATCTGACCTAAACCTAACCAAACCCTAACTCAAACCTAAACTCAAACCTAAACTCAATCAAGACAAAATGAATCCATATGATCAACAATCCACAACGAGATGCGAGTAAGAATCTAAGGGCAACATACCTGGAGTTGGAACACGAGCAAGCTCGCGGAGTTCTTTGGAGGATGAAGAACTTGACGATCTCAAGATCTAACGCGTGAAGTCTTTTGGAGAACTTGCTGAAATCTTCTTGAAGATCGTTTCCTGGGAATCTTGAAGGAAAGATCTAGATGAAGGATCTACGAGGTGGACGGAGTTCTTGATGAAGAACACGAAGACAACAAAACCTTCTTGAGATCAAGCGAATCTGGGAAACTGAAGGAGATTGTTCCTGGGAAACGATGAAGAACGAAGGTGCTTGAACGATTTCTGGGTTTTCGCTGAAGAATGACGAAGGTTTTGAGTGGTTTCTAGAAAACTTTGATGAAGGATCTGGATAATCCTTTGAAGTTTCCGGCGACGTGGCCGAGTTCTCCGGCGAGGTAGTGGATGAAGGCGAACGGAGGGGCTCGGAGACGATCGGAGGAAAAAATGGATTTTTGGAGATTTCTGGGTATTTGGGGTTTCCGGCGAAGGACGGTGGTGTTTAAGGGTGGCCGGACGGGGTTTGCATGCCGGCCGGTGGCTTCTCCGGCGATGGGTGCAGGGGAGACAAGTGTCTCAGAGGAGGTCCTGCATGCAGGACGCGTGGCGTGCGGTTGAGGGGGTGGAGAGGTGGTGGGGCACGTGTAGAGAGAGAGGAGAAGATGGGAGCGTGATGTGGCGAAGTCTGGTGGATTCTGAGTTGTGGTGGGGTCCTTCTGAGTGGGACGCGTGGGTCAGCTTTTATGCTGACAAGTGGCGTTTTCCTGGCCAAAAACTGCACAAAAATGCACTGGACTTGATGGCATGCTGGGCCTCCAAAAAACTGTACTCTGGCCCACGAAAAAACTGGACAAAACCCTAAAAAAACTGAAAACTGATTAATAAAAATATTAAACCTAATTATCTAATTAAAACAATTAAGACCTAATTAACTAACGATTAATCCTAATAAAATCTAACAAACTCAATTAAATCCTAAACAAAAGATTTAAATCCTAATTAAACCTAAAAAGTGATTAAAAATCTAATTAACTCTATATTAATAAACTTCTACTAATTTCTATAAAATTCCTATTAAAATCTAAAAGCTATTAAAATCCTATTTAAAATCTACCACTTACTTAAAATTCTATTAAAATCTATTATTAATAAAAGAAAAAACTATATTTTCCTATATTATCTAAAAACAATTAAAAACAATTTTAAAATCTATTATATTCTAAAAATGATTAAAAACTATTAAATCTATATAAAAAAAAATCTATAAAACATTCTAAAAAGAGTTTTAAACCATTTAAAAATACAAAAACCCTATTTAAATTCCAGAAAAATCTATTAAAACTCTAAAAAATGAAGACAAATGCAAATGACCACCATAAAAGAGCGCACGAGACCAGATCAAATCAAACAGAGAACCCCGGGTATCAGAATATCCCCAAAATCACTATGCAAGCTAAAAAATCACCGAGGAGCGCACAATTTCCCGAGAATAAAACCCTGATGATCTGGACTGGATCTGCCATGTCTGATAGACGAAAACCAAGCTGTAACTCTGATATCCTCTGTCTGTGCACGAATATCATGCGTCTGATTTGCGAATATGAGTTTAAACCACGAGTCAGATAGGAGGATCGGTTGGTCAAATTTTAGGGTGCAACAATATGATCTTTAAAAATATGTATTCGGCTGTTATAATTGTCATATTATGGTAGGATTTCGAATTCTGAAACCGGGGCTTTTTACGGAATTGAAATCGGAGGTCCGGAAGGCCTCCAACGGTGGAAAACACAGAATTTTCTGCATTCTGCGCTGTTTGCGTCGACTCAAAGCTGTATATTGGTGAATTTTCTGTTTTGACGATTTTGGCCATAACTTTTGATCCATAAGTCAGATTTAGTCCCCGTTCGAAGCGTTGGAAAGCTCTTGAATAGATCTATAACATGGTATAAATAATATAGTTATTTGCCAAATATTTTTATATCCAATATTTTTGGGGAGTCATTGTTTAATTAAATAGTAACTAAACCATGGATCGACTGAAATGATTTATTGATTATTTACTTGAGTTTAATTGTTGTGCACTTAGTGTGCTTGTGTTTATTGGTGGTGTAATATATATAATGTGTGGTGATGTGATCAGGAGGATCGTGTGCACTTAGTGTGCTTGAGTTTGTTTGTCGTGCATTGGTGTCGTACATATCATGGTGTTTGGTGGGATGAATCATTGCTCAGGAGGAGTGTATGTAATTCATCCGTACTCCTTTGTGGAGAATGGTGGGGATAGATCATATCTCATTAGGAGCGTAAGTGATCTGTCGGGGATAGATCATATCTCAATAGGAGCGTAAGTGATCTGTCCAGGGTTCGATTGAATGAACCAATGAGTCGGTACAACATGCTTGGTGTTGAGTTGCATATTTGCATTATAATATATTATATTGTAATTTGAACAGTAGGTTCGATGATTGGTGTTGTGGGATGAATATTGGTGTGTTTTACTACCTTATTTGCATGTATTAAATTACCAATATATTTTAATCATGTTTTCTCACCCCTTTGTTGTTGTTGTGGTCTGTGTTTCTCCGGAAGTACAGATAATCCAGGTACTTAGCTAACTTGGATTATGGTGTGCCAATCGAGTCTAGGATGCTCTAATACGTAGCACGGGACTTGGGTGTTTTTAGTTGCCTTCTGTTGAACTTGTATTTTATTTCCTGTGAACGTATAAAAAACTTTGTTGGATTTACTATTTTGTTATTTTCCGCTGTATTTTGGAGAAAACCTTTTTATAAGGAAAGGTTGGTTTTGCTATGTGATATCCCACTTGGGAAGAAATACTATGATGTATATTTATAATGTTTATTATTTTAATTGTTTTGGGAAGTGGGGTGTTACAATTGGTATCAGAGCCTGGTTGGTCTGTCCGGCCAGTGTAGTTGAGTTGAGTCTGTCCTTTAGGATAGAGTTGAGTATCTTTTAACCTGTTGTTGTTATTTTTGAGCAGTATGGCAGGAAGGAACGATGTTGCGTTGGCTGCTGCTATGCAAGCGATGGCGCAGGCAGTTGCTAATCAGAACCCAGCTGCGGATGCCCAATTTAGAGGATTGGCGCAGTTTCGGAGCAACAAGCCGCCGACGTTTGAAGGAGGAATTCTAGATCCTGAAGCTGCACAGAAGTGGCTGAAGGCAATTGAGAAAATTTTCAGGACTATGGATTGTAATGACGAGCAAAAGGTGAGGTTTGGTACTCACATGCTGAAGGGTGAGGCTGAAGCTTAGTGGGACAACAGTCGCCAAAGATTGGAAGCTGCTGGAACTGCCATTACTTGGGAGGTGGTTCGGAAAGGTTTTCTGGAAAAGTATTTTTCGGAAGATATTCGAAGTGCTAAGGAGATTGAATTCTTAGAGCTGAAGCAGGGTAGTATGACGGTAGCAGAGTATGCTGCTAAGTTTGAAGAGCTGGTGCAGTATTGTCCTCATTATAATATTGATGGGGCAATGACTTCTAAGTGTTTAAAATTTGAGAATGGACTGCATCCAGAGATTAAGTTGGGGATTGCTTGTCAGAAGATCAGGAGTTATCCCGAGCTGGTAAGCAGGAGCATAATTTATGATAATGACAACCGGGCAAGGATTGCACACTACAAAGTTGTTAATGACCGTAAGGGTAAGCAGAGGTTCAGTGGTACTCCTTATAGTGTTGCTGCTGATAAAGGAAAGCGTAAAGTTGTTGTTGATAAGAAGACCAAAGAGGGGAGAACATCTGCTGATGGGAAATGTTTCCGATGCGGTGGCATGGGACACCGTGCTAATGATTGTCCTAATGAAGTAAAGAAGTGTTTTAAGTGTGGGAAGCCAGGTCATGTGATAGCTGATTGCAGAGCTACTATGCTGACCTGTTATAACTATGGTGAGAAGGGTCACATTTGTACCCATTGTGAGAAGCCGAAGAAGCCTCAGACATCTCCGGCTGGTGGGAAAGTGTTTGCTTTGGCAGGAACTCAAGCTGTCAGTGATGAACGAGTTATCAAAGGTAGTTTTATTATCAATAATATTCCTTTGACTGCTATTATTGATACGGGTGCAACCCACTCGTTTATTTCTGTTGACTGTGTGAAGAGGATAGGATTGGTGTCGTCTACTCTTGAGAGACGAATGACTATTGAGACACCCTCTATTGGTTCAGTTACTACTTCTTTAGTATGTTTGAAGTGTCCGCTGACTATTTTCGGTAGAGACTTTGGAGTGGATCTGATTTGTCTACCACTTGGTAATTTGGAGGTTATTCTGGGTATGAATTGGTTGGAGTTCAACCGAGTCTACATCGACTGCTTTCAAAAGGAATTGTTGTTCCTTACTCCTGAAGAGGAAGCGGTGGCGAGTTCTTTATCTAATAAAGAATTGAGGATCTTGTTGGAAGACGAAGCCAAAGTGTTTGCTTTATTTGCATCATTATCAGTGGATAGCAAAGCGTCGATGGAGGAATTGGCAGTGGTGAATGAATTTCCGGAAGTGTTTCCTGATGACATTACGGAATTTCCTCCGACGAGAGAAGTTGAATTTAGTATTGATCTTGTTCCTGGTACGAGACCTATTTCTATGGCGCCGTATAGGATGTCTGCAGTAGAGTTATCCGAGTTGAAGTCTCAGATTGGAGAACTATTGGATAGAAAGTTTATTAGACCGAGTGTGTCACCGTGGGGAGCTCCAGTGTTATTGGTGAAGAAGAAGGATGGTAGTATGCGTCTGTGCATCGATTACCGTCAGTTGAATAAAGTGACTATTAAGAATAAGTATCCTCTACCTAGGATTGATGATTTAATGGATCAGCTGGTGGGAGCTCGAGTGTTCAGTAAGATCGACTTGAGATCGGGTTATCATCAGATCAGAGTAAAAGAAGGTGATATTCAGAAGACAGCTTTTAGGACTCGATATGGACATTACGAATATGCTGTAATGCCGTTTGGAGTGACTAATGTGCCGGGAGTATTTATGGAGTATATGAACAGAATTTTCCATTCTTACTTGGATCAATTCATTGTGGTATTTATTGAAGATATACTAATTTATTCTAAATCCGATGAAGAACATGCAGGACACCTGAGAATTGCCTTGCAGGTGTTAAAGGAAAATAAGTTGTTTGCTAAACTGTCGAAGTGTGACTTCTGGATGAAGACGGTGAGTTTCTTGGGGCATGTAATATCTGGTGATGGTATAACGGTGGACCCGTCAAAAGTGAGTGCAGTATTGCAGTGGGAACCGTCGAAGACAGCGACGGAGATTAGAAGCTTTTTGGGTTTGGCTGGTTATTACCGCAGGTTTATTGAAGGGTTCTCTAATTTGGCATTGCCATTGACTCAGTTGACGAGAAAGAACCAAGTGTTTGTATGGGATGCTGCTTGTGAAGAAAGCTTTGAAGAGTTGAAAAAGAAATTGACTACGGCACCGATGTTAGTGTTGCCGACTCCGAGTGAACCGTGTGTGGTGTACTGTGATGCGTCTAAGATGGGATTAGGCGGAGTTCTTATGCAGAATGGTAAGGTAGTAGCATATGCTTCGCGGCAACTGAGAGTGCATGAGCGAAATTATCCTACTTATGATCTCGAATTGGCTGCGATTGTTTTTGTGTTAAAAATTTGCAGGCATTATTTGTATGGTTTGAGATTTGAAGTGTTCAGTGATCACAAGAGTCTGAGATATTTGTTTGATCAGAAAGAGTTAAATATGAGGCAGAGGAGATGGTTGGAATTTTTGAAGGATTATGACTTCAGTTTAAGTTATCATCCAGGAAAGGCCAATGTAGTGGCAGATGCTTTGAGTAGAAAAGCAATTCATATGTCGGATATGATGGTGAAAGAAATTGAGTTAATTGAACAGTTCAGAGACTTGAGCATGGTTTGTGAGACTACGGCAGATAGTGTAATGTTGGGTATGTTACAGGTGAATAATGACTTCTTGGATACGATTAGAGAGAATCAGAAGTTAGATGCGAAATTAGTGGATTTGATACCTGGAGTAGAAAGTAACTCCGATAGTGACTTTAAATTGGATAGTACAGGTGTGTTGAGATTTAGAGGCAGAATTTGCGTACCAAATAATGAGGAATTGAAGAAGTTGATTTTGAGTGAAGGACATCGTAGTAGTCTGAGTATCCATCCAGGAGCTACGAAGATGTATCATGATTTAAAGAAATTATTTTGGTGGTCTGGTATGAAAAGAGATATAGCTCAATTTGTGTATGCTTGTTTGACGTGTCAGAAGTCGAAGGTAGAACACCAGAGACCTTCTGGATTTATGCAACCGTTGGAAATTCCGGTTTGGAAATGGGATTGTATAACTATGGACTTTGTTACCGGTTTGCCGAATACGGCGAGAGGATTTGACGCTATATGGGTGATTGTGGATCGATTGACGAAGTCTGCACACTTTGTGCCAATCAATATTAGTTTCCCGTTGACGAAGCTGGCGGAGATTTATATTCGAGTAATTGTAAAGTTACATGGTGTTCCGTCCAGTATTGTGTCAGATAGAGACCCGAGGTTTACTTCGGAATTTTGGAGGAGCTTACAGGAAGCGTTGGGAACTAAGTTGAAGTTGAGTTTAGCTTATCATCCGCAAACTGATGGTCAGTCAGAGAGGACTATTCAGTCGCTTGAGGATTTGCTGAGAGCTTGTGTGTTGGAAAAGGGTGGTGCGTGGGATACTCATTTACCATTGATTGAGTTCACGTACAATAACAATTACCATTCGAGTATCGGAATGGCACCGTTTGAAGCTTTGTATGGGAGGAGGTGTAGGACTCCTCTGTGTTGGTATGAGACTGGTGAGAATGTGGTGCTTGGACCAGAAATAGTACAGTAGACTACTGAGACAATTCAGATGATTCGTGAGAAAATGAAAGTGTCTCAGAGTAGATAGAAAAGTTATCATGATAATCAGACGAAAGAGTTGGAATTCAGTGTAGGTGATCACGTATTCCTAAGAGTTAACCCGATGACTGGTGTGGGTCGTGCATTGAAGTCCAAGAAGCTGGATTCTAAGTTTATTGGACCTTATGAGATTTTGCAGAGAATTGGTGTTGTGGCTTATAGGGTGGCGTTGCCGCCTGAATTGTCGAACTTACATGATGTGTTTCATGTGTCGCAATTGCGAAAGTATGTTTCTGATCCATCTCATGTGATTCAGAGAGATGATGTTCAGGTTCGGGAGAATCTTACTGTTGAGACGATGCCGTTGAGGATCGAGGACCGTAAGATGAAACAGCTCCGAGGGAAGGAGATACCTTTGGTGAAGGTAGCTTGGGGAGGTGTTGCAGGAGGCAGTGTGACCTAGGAGTTGGAAAGTAGGATGCGAGAGGCGTATCCGGAACTATTTCCGTCAGGTAATTTTTGAGGACGAAAATAATTAAAGTGGGGGAGAGTTGTAACACCCATTTTAATTATTTAGTCATTTTATTATTATTTTAATTATTATATGTTGGTGTGCCCTTTTTGTGGGGATGTGTTGGATGATGTTTGGTGAGTGTCCCTAATATGGGAGGATTATTGGTGGTGAATTGGTGTGGATATAATAATATAATAGATAATAATAATATTGGTGGTATTATTATTATTATTATTATTATTATTATTATTATTATTATTATTATTATTATTATTATTATTATTATTATTATTATTATTATTATTATTATTATTATTATTATTATTATTAGTAGTAGTAGTATTAATATTATTGGTGGAATATTATTACTAATATTATTAACGTTATGATTTTGGTGAACTAATATTATTATTAATAATATTATGTATATTATAATACTATTTATTTTATTAGTATTATTAGTGATATTATTTTATTATTATTATTTGGGATTAGAAATTAAAAAGGAAATAGGAGGTGAGAGGTTATTAGGGAGTTAGAAAGAGGGAAGTGAGAAGACACGATAGAATGGAGAAGAGGGAATTGGGAGAACAACGAAGAACGGAGGAGAAGAGAGAAGGTCAAGGCTATTCAATCTTGGGAGGACTCTTCACCGATCAGAACAACTATCCAGGTAAGGGGGAGAAACTGATTGGGATTGGTATAATGCATGAAATTGGGTAGAGGGGATTCCTTAACCCCGTAGGAATTTGATGATTATGATTGATATATGATATTATGTCTGTGTTTATGAATGTTGTTGTGATTGAAGAGTTTTGTGCATACATTTTATGATGATTGTGGGATTCTGTGTAATTCCTGTAATATTAGTGATGAACATGAATTTATGACATTATGCCTGTTGCTGTTGTTGTTGATGGTGATGAAATTCGTACATTGTTACGATGTTGGTGAGTTCCTGTATAACCTCTGTGGTTTGGATAATGACCATGAGTATTGGTGATATTTTATGTAACCTCTGTGGCTTGGGTAATGACCATGATATAGGTTCTGAGATATAGTTTAAGGAACAATTGATTAGAGTAGAGTGTGATGATTGTTGCTGATACTGATAGAGTGGTGTATTTGCTGTTATGAGATTGGTGAAATCCGGTATAATTTCCGTAGTAATAGCGATGAGTATGGAATAGGTTCCGAGAGGACAAGAGATAGAAGTGGAGAAATAGGCTTGAATTTGAGCAAGATAATAGTTTCGGGCAGTAAGGGTGGGTTTTCGTATGATCATGGGGATTGTGTGATAGTGTATGATGGGTAGGATCACATTTACGATAGAAACCCCTAAATTCCATGGTGTTGAAAAGTATGTTTATATGATATATGATGATATGATCTTTAAAAATATGTTGTTAGCGGTTATAATTGTCATATTATGGTAGGATTTCGAATTCTGAAACCGGAGCTTTTTACGGAATTGAAATCACTATGCCAAAAAAGACCTTTAGCAGCGCTTTAAAGCGCTGCCAAAAGTGGCACTGCTAAAGGTAAAGGCAGCGCTTTTTTTCAATGAAAAAGTGTTGCTAAAAGCTCCCTTCAGCAGCACCTTTAGCTGTGCTTTTGTAGCCCTTTAGCAGCGCTTTTATAAGCGCTGCATAATTCCCCCAACCATCCACCCCTTTAGCAGCGCTTTCAAAAAGCGCTGTCTTAGACCCCCCTTTTAGCAGCGCTTTTGCAAAAGCGCTGCCATAGCCCACCCTTTAGCAGCGCTTTTTACAAGCGCTGTCTTAGACCCCCCCCCCCCTTCCAAACCAATAGCAGCGCTTTTGTAGCGTAATATTTATGACCTTTAGCAGCGCTTTTATGTAAAAGCGCTGTCTAATGTCCCAGATTTTAAAATTTTTTTTTAAAAAAATATTCACCCTGTTTTGTATATTTTACCAACAACCTGCTTATATTACACAAACCTGCTTATAATTCAGGCCTTTATTTCAACACTTTGGCCTTATAAATAAAATTCAAACTTTGGCCTTAAATATACAATTCAAACTTTGGCCTTATATGTACAATTCAAAACTTTGGATACATTGTAACTCATGACTTTGTTCATAAACATTTTAATATACACATAAACATGTTTAAATATGTAACAACAAAATTCAATCCTCAGAATTACAACAACACAAATACATTCAATTCACATATAATTACAAGTCTTCGAAACCGATAACTCTATACAATTCTCAACCCAAGAATAAATTGACACCATTCCTCTTTAATTTCTTCCAATTTTGCTTTCGTGTAAGTAGCGCACTTGAATTCATCATAATACTACATAATATAACAGATCGAATAAGATTTAAGTTTAAAACTAATTACTCAGATGAAGTATCGGATAATTATCAAAATGAATCATATAACTTATATAATGAATTGATCCATACCAGGACTGGAATCTCAATTTGACTAGAAAGAATAATTTCCCTCATAAAGCGCAATACAAAATATCCACAGTCAATACCATTGCGCTGCCGAGGACACTGTAAATGGAAAAAACAAACGAACATTTATCCGGATATATAGTTTAAATAGTTTTATCAAGTAGAAACATGCGAGAATATACCTCCACTCTGATCCAGTTGATGTTGTTAGCCTTACTTTTTGGCACCGTTGCATCTCTTTGTGCTCTGAATATTTGTATAACTCTAACATAATATAAACGCATCTTTAGAACAATGTCACATAATAAATAAAGATATATAATTAAAGACAACAGTATATCTCATCACTTACGTATCAACAAAGTTCCTCAGACTTTTATATTTTGTTGTATCGCCATCCAATGAATCTATATAATACACTATTTCTTTCGTCGGATTAATTGCGATCAACAACCAATGTCCACTATAAAATAAGACAACAGTTTAGACGAAAATGTTATATATATAGAAAGGGAAAAATCGAACAATTATAATAAATGAATTTAGAATAAAATCTAACCCATGGCCAGTGTTATATGGCAACAAGAACAACTTCTCCGTAGTCGTGCGCATAAATCTCTGCACTATGTACTCTTTGACTGTATCTGGTGACTGGTCTATTATACGTGAGTTGACACAGCTAGCAGATAAGAATGCGAATACTGAAGTCAATTCATTCGGGACCAATAACTTGTCATACAAGAACCTAAAAAAACATAATCAACATTAGAATATTAAGTTAAATGAGCAAATTTTAAAATGTTTAATTATTTAATTAAAATGGATCGAAGTACCTGATGTATGAATGCATAACACCGACGCCCAGTTCAGAATGGTTGAAAACCTGATCAAAATCCTCCTTAGCAATTGTTTTGGGATATTCAAAACCGAAAATACCTGCCTCCATGTGTATTTGACGGACGCCACCCTCAGGCACATCTGATGTTCCGACATATGTTTCAAGGCACATCCTAAATCGAGGAACAATTGCTTTTCTGGAAACCTTGGAAGTTTCAGGCATCTTACCCTTGCTGACTTGTTGCGACTGCTGATCATGAACCTAAAAGTCATATATAAGTTCAGTAATTAATATTGTATAACAAGATAGTCATGTAACTGTAGTAGTACCTGTTTCTTTGATGCAGTTGAATCGGTATCCCGCACAATAATTCTATCATCTTTTGATTTGGATTTTGTAGGAGTCTAAGATCATCATGTAAATAAGAAAATGTAGATGTAAGAATAAATTTCATGTATGAATCATAAAACATTTGAGTATTAAAAGGTTCAACCTACCTCATCATCTATGCAAATCAGATTTGCCGGCCATGCCACATACGATCCTACTGCGTCTCCCACCACTGTTGCGCTTGAAATATCATCTGGTATAGGCAACAACGCACTCCCCTCTAATGCAATATCAATAGATACTTTCAAAAATACATAAGGGAGCGGTTTGTGGTGAAGTAAGTCTCCCAGAAAGTTATGCACCTTTCCCTTGCCAACCATTCGATGAGTAGGTGACGATAAATATAGCCGGCAAAGTGAAATGCCCTAAATAAATAATGATCAGTTAATGTGTCAATTAAGTAAAGTGTGCTAAATTAGTTTCAATGTAATATATACAATTACCTCTGGAAGCTTCTGCGGACAACCGGTACTATCTTTGTCACTATTAGCTCTACCCTCTGGAGCGCGTCTTTCCGCCATGTATCTCTCCTTATCCTTTTGTAATTCACGGATTTGCACTTTCAAATCCTCCAAAGTCTCCATCACTTCTTTATTGGTTGGATTTTTTTTTCTTTGGCTGCTTATACAGTTTGGATGGAGTGACACCAAATCCCTTACCCCTCAAACGCCCAGAATACTCAGGAATACTCAGCACCCGGCTCAGTAAGCTCCTGCAATCATTATCCTCGGCGGGAGTTATGGTCTGGGACAGAGTCTCCTGAAATATAGATAAAAACATATATAAATATATTACACACTTTTGATCAGTTACTGAGAAAGATAACGTTGTACTTACACATTGTTCAAAGACTTGTTGAACTTCTTCCTGAACGACTCCATCTCGTCCCACACGGGCAGCCTTCCATACAACATGTTCCGGAAGAGATGTCGCATCACTCTTCTCCTCTTCCAACTACGCGTTAAGACGAATAATAAAGCATTGTATCCTATTATATATACTTACTATTTTTTGTAAATATATCATATTAAAGCATTTATATGTACTTAATATTTTTTGTTCTAATCGTGCATATCCCAACCGGCCCTTTCTGTATGGATATGCGGGTTTTGATGCCCGTTGACGATTTACGCCACTAACAACCTGAAAAAACAAGTTTATCAGAACTCTTGTACATGGAAGAAGTATATATACTATACATAGTTCATGATAAGTTGTACTTACTTCAAATTCTTTTGATCTTCGCTTTGCAACAAACGTCTCCCATTCTTCCTCCGAAATCAAATCCGCGTACTTCATCGGACACTCTGAGTCAACAAATATTCAGTACAAAACTCAATAGCTTCTTCAACAATGTATCGTTCAACAATACATCCCTCTGGTCGACTTCGGTTTTTCACATACCCTTTCAATATTTTCATATAACGTTCAACAGGGTACATCCATCTCATATAGGCAGGTCCACACAGTTGGGTCTCTTTCACAAGATGAACAACTAGATGTACCATTATGTCAAAAAATGATGGAGGAAAATACATTTCAAGCTCGCACAAAGTAATAACTATTTCTCTTTGCAATGTTGGTAAGATCGCAGGATCTATCACCTTACTACAGATTGACCTAAAGAAAAAACACAATTTAGTTATTGCGCCTCTCACTTTTTCTGGCAAAATAGAACGTATACCTATTGGTAGAAAGTGTTCCATTATAACATGGTAGTCATGTTTCTTTAAAATTTTTAACTTGAGGTCTTTCATAGAAACAAGTCTTCTAATATCTGAAGAGTATCCTTCTGGAACTTTAACTTCACTCAGAAACTTACACAATATCTTTTTCTCCTTTCTAGATAGAGTATAAGCAGCAGGTGGTAGATATGTGCGGTTTCCTTTCTTCAAGGGTCCTAATTCATTCCTTATTCCCATTGCTACCAAGTCCTTTCTTGCTTTAAGGCCATCCTTAGACTTTCCTTGTATATTGAGTAACGTACCAATAACACTTTCATATACATTTTTTTCAATATGCATAACATCAAGAAAATGTCTTACATACAACAACTTCCAATACGGCAACTCAAACAAAATTGACCTCTTCTTCTATCCACGCGTGACAAGCGTATGAGCAAAAGGCTTGCCAAACTTAGTACTCACATCTTTCACCTTTTCAAAAATTTGTTCTCCGGTCAATGTAGGTGGAGCTTTACGTTGTTCTGAATCTCCATTGAATGCTTTTCTCCACCCACAATAGTGATGACTAGAATTTAAGAATCTACGATGACCAAGAAAGACATTCTTCTGACCAAATTCCAATCGCGTCCAATCTGTGTTTTCTTCACAGATAGGACACGCACATTGACCTTTAATGCTATACCCCGATAGATTTCCGTATGCTGGGAAATCATTAATTGTGCCAAACAACATCGCCCTCAAATTGAAACTTTCTTTCCTATATCCATCATAAACCTCCACACCGTTCTCCCACAAACTCTTTAAGTCTTCGATTAGAGGTGTCAGGTATATGTCTATGTCATTCCCTAGTTGTTTAGGGCCAGAAATTAACATAGATAACATCATGTACTTACGCTTCATACATAGCCATGGAGGTAGGTTATAAATCATGATAATTACAGGCTAGGTAGAATGTGAGATACTCTGCAGACCATGCGGATTCATTCCATCAGTCGATAATGCCAAGCGAAGGTTTCTAGCTTCTTCTCCAAAATCAGGATAATCATTATCAATTTTCATCCACTGTGGTGAATCTGCCGGATGTCGATACTTCCCATCTACAATTCTATCATCTGCATGCCAAGTCAGGTGTTTTGCATCTGTTTCACTACGAAACATGCGTCTGAATCTCGGAATTATAGGAAAATACCATAATACTTTTGCTGGTGACAATTTTTTCTTATACCGAGATACACCGCATTTAGGACACTCGTTTAATGATGCATATTCATTTCGAAACAAAATGCAATCATTTGGACAAGCATGTATCTTATCATAGCTCATGCCAATAGAGCATAACATTTTTTTAGCTTCATAGGTTCGATTGGGAAGAACATTATTCTCCGGAAGCATCTCTTGAAGTAGGGCTAACAACTCTGTGAAACTTTTATCCGACCATCCATTACCCGCCTTTAAATTGTACAACTTTAATACCGCGGATAATCTTGTGAAAGTAGTGCAACCTTTATACAACGGTTTCTCTGCATCGCTTACCAACCTCTCAAACATCTTGGGACAATCTTGAAGATCTTCTTCAAGTGCTTCTGCAATCTCTTCGACTCGATCACAATCATATGTATCTCTGTCATTGTCCTTTGAAGCACATGTCGTATTATTCCGGGGTTCAACATTCTCGTTACTTATCTCACCATGTAATGTCCAACATGTGTAACTTCGATCAATTCCATGTCTCATTAAATGAGATTCCAACTTAACGGCGTCAACTCGACGCCCATAACAGCATCCTAAGCAAGGACATGTGATCCTACTGGGGTCTTTGACGTGTTCAACAGCAAACTTAACAAACTTCGATACCCCATTCTCGTACTCTTTTGACAATCGATTACCAGACATCCATTTTTTATCCATACTAATTGAGTAATCTACACTAAACTATAAAAGTTAAACAAAACAGAGAATACCTGTAAGGAAATCACTAACTTCTTAGAATGCTACGCAATAGGATGCTTGGAAACGATCACAACTTTGCTCTTCACAGGTAACCCCTATAGCAGACAAAATATAAATTTTATTAAAATCATATTAATAATTAACCAAGACAAATCATATTAAAAATACTAGATAATCCATCAAAACAAATCATATTAAAATTACTAGATAATCCTTAAATCAAAATGACACCCTTGCTAAACATTGAGAAAGCCTAACTAAACATATAAAACCATAATAACATATATATCATATAAACATTGAGAAATCCATCATAATAACATAATAACATATCAATATATAAAACCTTCAATAAGTCATTTCTACACAACAACAACACTAAAATTTACTTGCATGTCTTCAAACCTTCAATACAAAACAACAATATACGTATCATACTTGAACGCAACAACAAAAACAATTACTCAACAACAGTATACGTTATCAACACTAAAATTTACTTGCATGTCCTCAAACGTAACATATCTACACAACAACAAAAACAATAGTATACCAACAATGGTGAAAAGAAAAACCATCAATATTTAGATAACAGTATTAACAAAAACCTTCAAAACCTTTAATGTCTTCAAATACCAACAATGGTGAAAAGAAAAAAAAACAAGAAAACCATATTAAAACTTCACATACCTTAACAATGGTGGAAATGCAATGCAGACGGACGGATGCACTCGAAAACGGACGCTGAACGGACGGAGGGCAACGGTCGGACGACGGATGACGGCAACAGAAAGTTTGAATAGGGCAAGTTCGTTCGTCAGAGGAGAAAGACAGAAGAAAAGAAATGTACACGACTGTTCTGTTTCTCTTAAAATTCTGGAGGGTATTTTAAAATTATAATACTAATACCTATAGCAGCACTTTTAAAGGCCTTTAGCAGCGCTTTTAAAAGCGCTTTCTTAGGGTGCCTTAGCAATGCCATATAGCAGCGCTTTATAGAAAAAGCGCTGCTAAAGAGCCCCCTTTAGCAGCGCTTTTTAAAAGCGCTTTCTTAGGTCCCCCTTTAGGTCCCCATTTAGCAGCGCTTTTAAATGCCTTTAGCAGCGCTTCTAAAAGCGCTTTCTTAGGGTGCCTTAGCAATGCCATATAGCAGCGCTTTATAGAATAAGCGCTGCTAAAGGGGACCCCTTTAGCAGCGCTTTTTAAAAGCGCTTTCTTAGATCCCCCTTTAGGTCCCCCTTTAGCACCGCTTTTTAAAAGCGCTTTCTTAGGCCACCCCTTTAGCAGCGCTTTTTAAAAAGCGCTTTCTTAGGGCCCCCTTTAGCAGCGCTTTTTCAAAAGCGCCGTCTTAGGTAGGAAATTTTTTTTCTTTTTTTTTTACCCACCCTTTAGCAGCGCTTTTTTAAGAAGCGCTGCTAAAGGGTGCGCTGCTAAAACTCATTTCTGGCATAGTGAATCGGAGGTCCGGAAGGCCTCCAACGGTGGTAAACACAGAATTTTCTACATTCTGCGCTGTTTGCGTCGACTCAAAGCTGTATATTGGTGAATTTTCTGTTTTGACGATTTTGGCCATAACTTTTGATCCGTAAGTTGGATTTAGTCCCAGTTCGAAGCGTTGGAAAGCTCTTGAATAAATCTGTAACATGGTATAAATAATATAGTTATTTGCCAAATATGTTTATATCCAATATTTTTGGGGAGTCATTGTTTAATTAAATAGTAACTAAACCATGGATCGATTGAAATGATTTATTGATTATTTACTTGAGTTTAATTGTTGTGCACTTAGTGTGCTTGTGTTTATTGGTGGTGTAATATATATAATGTGTGGTGATGTGATCAGGAGGATCGTGTGCACTTAGTGTGCTTGAGTTTGTTTGTCGTGCATTGTTGTCGTGCATTGTTGTCGTGCATTGGTGTCGTACATATCATGGTGTTTGGTGGGATGAATCATTGCTCAGGAGGAGTGTATGTGATTCATCCGTACTCCTTTGTGAAGAATGGTGGGGATAGATCATATCTCAGTAGTAGCGTAAGTGATCTGTTGGGGATAGATCATATCTCAGTAGGAGCGTAAGTGATCTATCCAGGGTTCGATTGAATGAACCAATGAGTCGGTACCGCATGTTTGGTGTTGAGTTGCATATTTGCATTATAATATATTATATTGTAATTTGAACAGTAGGTTCGATGATTGGTGTTGTGGGGTGAATATTGGTGTGTTTTACTACCTTATTTGCATGTATTAAATTACCAATATATTTTAATCATGTTTTCTCACCCCTTTGTTGTTGTTGTGGTCTGTGTTTCTCCGGAAGTACAGATAATCCAGGTACTTAGCTAACTTGGATTATGGTGTGCCAATCGAGTCTAGGATGCTCTGATACGTAGCACGGGACTTGGGTGTTTTTAGTTGCCTTCTGTTGAACTTGTATTTTATTTCCTGTGAACGTATAAAAAACTTTGTTGGTTTTACTATTTTGTTATTTTCCGCTGTATTTTAGAGAAAACCTTTTTATAAGGAAATGTTGGTTTTGCTATGTGATATCCCACTTGGGAAGAAATACTCTGATGTATATTTATAATGTTTATTATTTTAATTGTTTTGGGAAGTGGGGTGTTACACACCACCGCCCGGATATGACGCTAATGCTCGATGTGAGTTTCATTCTGGTGCTCCGGGTCACAATATTGACAACTGTAAGACGTTTAAGCATAAGGTTCAGGATCTCATAGACAATAAGGCTATTAACTTTTCTCACGATGCGCCCAATGTCGTGCATTACCCCATGCCTAATCATGGGGCAGCTTGGGTCAGTGCTATCCTTGAAGATGAGAGCTTGAATTTAGTGTCGGATGTCGATGAGTTGAAGGCGTCGCTGAGTTTTGTAAAAAACAAGTTGTTGAGGGGAAGGGTATTCCCAGGTTGTGACGAAGCTTGTGCTAAATTTTTGAGCCATCCTGAGGGATGTGAGAAGCTGAAAAACCATATTCAGAAGCTAATGAATGATGGTGTCTTGCAATTTGATAGAGTTGCTGAGAAGAAGACTGAGGAATTAGTGGTTGAAGAGAGGGATGAGGTTGCGACAATCTCGACTCCGTACAAGACTATTACTATTTCTGCGCCTTCGAGGCTGACAACCATCATCATTACCAAAGCTGGTCCTGTACCATATGAAAGTACTATGGCGATTCCGTGGAATTGTGTAGCCGAAGTATACTGTAACAGACAGAAGCAGGAGTTGAAAAGTTTACCGGTGGATTCTGTGGACAACTTAGTTAGAGCTGGTGGAATTACTCGGAGTGGAAGAGTGTTTTCGCCTCCATAGGCGAGTGCTTAAAAGTCTGACAAGGAGAAAGGTAAAGTAGTGGTTGAAGAGACTTCTCAAGCTGGTGAGAAGGATTCCTTGTTTAAGGATGCGGAGGAGTTCATGCGCCTGATAAGAAAGAGTGATTATAAGATTGTGGATCACTTACAGCAAACTCCGTCCAAGATATCCATTTTGTCCTTGTTATTGTGTTCGGAAGCGCACCGGAACACTTTGTTAAGAATCCTGAATACAGCTTATGTGCCACATGAGATATCCGTGAATCAGCTCGAGGGAGTTGTGGCACATGTAAATGCAGGTAATGGGCTAGGTTTCACTGATTTGGATTTGACGCCCAAGGGGAGGAATCATAACTGTGCGCTGCATATATCTATGGAATGCCGAGGGGCCGTTCTGTCACATGTGCTTGTTGATACAGGGTCATCCT
This sequence comes from Lathyrus sativus, assembly GCA_963859935.3. NCBI lineage: Eukaryota > Viridiplantae > Streptophyta > Magnoliopsida > Fabales > Fabaceae > Lathyrus > Lathyrus sativus. Next base: position 570,446,610 of record OZ012735.1, on the reverse strand, counting down.
TGAATGTGCTACAGAAGAAAGCGCTGATGAAGTTAGATACCCGTGGTATATTGTGTACGCCAAGTGACTTAGTGGTACGAGCTTTTGATGGGACTCGAAGGTCCGTGTTCCGGGAGTTGACTTTGCCAATCCAGGTCGGTCCGGAAGTGTTTGACGTTGTGTTCTACATCATGGATATTCATCCAGCTTATAGCTGTCTGCTGGGACGTCCCTGGATCTATTCGGCAGGCGCCGTAACATCTATGCTGCACTAAAAATTGAAGTACATGGTGGGTGGCAGTGTTGTCACTATTTTCGGGGAAGAAGATATAATGATTAGTCATTTTTCTTCATTCAAATACGTCGAGGTTGATGGAGAAATCCACGAGACATAATGTCAGGCCTTCGAAACTGTGCAAATTAAGGACAAAACACCGGTCATGAGCAAAGCACCTGAAATCGCCATGTCATCCTTTAAGGAAGCCCAAGAAGTGGTGAAGGCTGGGGCATCACAAGGTTAGGGCCAAGTGCTGAACATTCCCAACAAGCAAGACAAATTCAATTTGGGATACAACCCATCTTCCTCCTCCCAGAGCACGCCGCTCTATAAGGGGCATGTCCAGTTTACCAGCGTTGGGGTAATCTTTGAGCAGATTAATGCCATATCTGATGAAGAGGGTGACAACGATTGCGACATGGATACATGGATTCGACTGTGTACTCCTGGTCAAAGCCTAAACAACCGGTCTGTTGAAGAAATCATCCAAGTGACGACAGAAGAGTAATAATTTTTTTCTGATTATTATATAGCCCTATGTTCTACCCGGAGCATAGTGGTATTTGTCTTCAGGGCCTAATTGTTTATGTTTGAACAATCTTTTTATCAATCAATCAAAGGGTGTTTTTCTGCATTCAAATATTTGATCCTTGTCTTTCCTCTTTTATTTTTAACAATAAAATGGCAATGTGGTTTGTGCTTATTTGCATATCATTTTAAGCATTAAATCATCATCATTGCAGGTTTCACATTGCAGATGACACCGCTCTAGAACCGTCTATGACTCGCTTTGACTTTGATAATCCGATATTTCAAGTCGAAGAAGAGATTGATGAAGATGAAGACTTGCCAGAAGAGCTAGCCAGGCTTTTGAAACAGGAAGAGAAAATCATTCTGCCTCATCAAGAAGAGGTTGAGGTCGTCAACTTGGGTAATGAGGAAGCTAGAAGAGATGTCAGGATAGGGGCTGTGTTGCAGAGTGATATCAAGCAGAGATTGGTTGAAATGCTCCGAGAGTATAGTGATATCTTTGCTTGGTCATATGAAGATATGCCCGGTCTTGACACGGATATCGTGGTTCATTGCTTGTCGTTGCGTGAAGAGTGTCCGCCTGTTAAGCAGAAGCTCAGAAGGATCAGACCAGATATGGCTGTGAAAATCAAAGAAGAAGTCCAGAAGCAGTTGGACGCAGGATTTCTCGCCGTAACAACTTACCCTTCGTGGGTCACTAACATCGTGCCTGTACCAAAGAAAGACGGTAAGGTACGGATGTGTGTTGATTATAGAGACTTGAATAAAGCGAGCCCGAAAGATTATTTCCCTCTCCCCCACATTGACGTATTGGTTGATAATACTACGCAGTATTCAATATTTTCTTTCATGGACGGTTTTTTCGGATATAATCAGATTAAGATGGCGCTGGAGGATATGGAGAAAACAACGTTCATTACACCGTGGGGGACTTTCTGTTATAAGGTAATGCCTTTGGGTTGAAAAACGCAGGGGCAACCTATCAGCGGGCTATGGTCACTTTGTTCCATGATATGATTCATCATGAGATTGAGGTCTATGTTGATGACATAATAGCAAGTCGCAAACGGAGGAGGAACATCTGGTAAACCTTTTGAAGCTGTTCGAAAGGCTAAGGAAATTCAGACTGAGGTTGAATCCGAACAAGTGCACTTTTGGTGTCAGGTCGGAAAAGTTGCTGGGGTTCATTGTCAGTGAAAAAGGAATCGAGGTCGATCCTGCAAAGATAAAAGCAATTCAAGATATGCCAGCGCCGAAAATGGAGAAAGAGGTTTGTGGTTTCCTGGGTAGATTGAACTACATTTCTAGGTTCATATCTCATCTCATAGCCACGTGTGAACACATGTTCAAATTATTAAAGAAAGATCAGGCAGTTGTCTGGAACAAAAATTGCCAAAGGGAATTTGATAGAATAAAAGAATATTTGCAGGAGCCACTGATACTGATACCTCCAGTAGCTAGAAGACCATTGATAATGTATTTAACGGTTCTTGAGAACAACATGGGTTGTGTTCTCGGTCATCATGACGAGACTGGAAGAAAAGAGCATGCAATATACTATTTGAGTAAAAATTTCACAGATTGTGAATCCAGGTACTCAATGTTGGAAAAAACGTGTTGCGCACTCGCTTGGGCTACCAAACGCCTGAGACAGTATATGCTAAATGATACAACCATGTTGATTTCGAAGATGGATCCAATTAAATACGTCTTTGAAAAACAAGCACTTTCGGGGAGGATTGCCAGGTGGCAGATGGTTTTGACAGAGTATGATATTCAATATGTTTCCTAGAAAGCTATCAAAGGGAGTATTCTGTCGGAATATCTTGTTGAACAGCCGATTGACGATTACCAACCGATGAAGTTCGAATTTCCCGATGAAGATATCATGTTCTTAAAGATGAAGGATTGTGATGAGCCATTACCCGATGAAGGTCCGGAGAAGGGTTCCCAATGGTAGATGATATTTGACAGTGCTGTTAACTCATACGATAGTGGAATTGGAGCAATTATCACCACTCCTCATGGTTCTCATATCCCATTCACTGCCAGGTTAACATTTCCCTGCACCAATAATGAAGCTGAATACGAAGCGTGCATTATGGGGTTGGAAGAAGCCATTGATCTGAGGATCAAGAATCTAGACGTGTATGGAGATTCGGTGCTAGTTGTCAATCAGATCAAGGGGGAATGGGAGACCCGGCAGCCTAATCGGATACCTTACATGAACTATACAAGGAGGTTGTTACCTTTCTTTGATCGGGTGGAGTTTCATCACGTGCCAAGAGCGGCAAATCAGATGGCGGACGCTCTAGCGACGTTATCCTCAATGTACAAGGTGAATTTTTGGAATGACGCTCCAAGAATAGTCATCTCTCGCCTTGATAGGCCGACATTCGGATTCGCCATTGAGGAAACTTCTGATGGCAAGCCGTGGTATTATGACATCCAAAATTTCCTTAAGAACCAAGAATATCGGCCAGGGGCGCCAACCCGGGATAAGAAGACTCTGAGAAGGTTAGCTGGAAACTTTCATCTGAACCAGGATGGTGTGTTGCACCTCAAAATTTGCCTAACCTTTTCTCACCTGGTTTATGTTTCATTGCATAGCATAACATTGTTCTAACATAGTTCTAGCATTTGCATAACATTACATTAGCATTTAGCAGGGGATCAAGTGTAATATATGTCAAAAGAAGCCTAGCCAGAGGTCTTATGCAAGCGTGAAAAGCCATCATGATCATCAGTTAGAGGGTCGGGTTCTTAAGAGGTTCAGTTGCTTGTATGGGGTTTATCTCCTAGCATGAGGAGCCATTTGAAGAGTATCAGAGGTTGTGGAGCCTTGGATGTGGATATGATGTGTGGATAGAGCTCACGGAGTTCCTAGAGGATCAAGACAGAGCTCAGTCAGATGTTTGTAGCAAGTACAGGAGCCACAGTTGAAATGGATGCAACTAGGGTTTCATCTGGTTAATCCTAGGCCAAAATGAGCAATTGAAGAAGATTAAAGCCTACGTCTAGGTCATTGAGATCATGAAATTATATGTTGAAGCCTTTGAGATATTGTTTCAAGATCAAGTTGAGAAGAATCAAGAGTGGTTGGAGTTGCTATGTCAAGGTTCCTAGGGTAAAATCTCCTATTTAGTGCCAAACTTCCAAGCCATGTAAGTCAAGATGCAAGTTTCATATCCATTTTTGGCCAACATGAAACTAACAGATCATGCTCTTAGCTCTAATTTGAGTACTAGAAGTCCTCCATTGGATTTATAGAACTCAAGTTATGGTCCAGACAAGTTACAGGTCCTCAGATGCCTCTGAAATTTGTCTGTGAAAATCATCTGACTTCCAAGCTGCTTTTGACCTAGGAGGGTGTTTCTCCTAAACTTTTGGCCAACATGAAAGTTGTTCCTCATGATCTTAGCTTTCCAAATTGTATTAGAAGTCTTCCATCTGATTTGTAGAACTCATGTTATGAGGTTTACAAGTCAGGGGTATTTTGGGAAAGTGAGATTATAGGCCATTTTCAATCATAGGTCAAAATCTCCAACTTGCACATATTGAATGCAATTTTGTTCAACATGGAACTTGCTCAAAATATGGTTTTTAGGTCAACCAAGAGCTCATGGTGAATTGGTTTGGCTCATATCAAAGATTGGCTTAAAGTGGCCTTGTAAAGGGAGAAATTCAAAGGCATTTTTGGTGGGAAATTCAAATAAATTGTTATGTGCACAAAATATGCCAAATGGCCACTCAATTTAATCAGAAATGATGATTTAGAAACATTGACAATTTTATAATTTTCAATTAACTCATAATTCATGGTGTTTTGACATGTTTCTTCACAAATAAGCAACATCACAAAAAAAAATCACTCACAAAGACAATTCAAGGCTCTAGCCAAGCTGAATTTATTCAAGGGATTTTGTGTATGATGCTAGAAGCTTCCAAAGCAAGCTTGTGAGACAAGTTTGAGTTTACCATAATCAAATTTTTGGAGAAAAAGTTTGGATTTGGATTTTTTGATTGGGCCTCTAGAAGGTTCTAATGTGTTCTATAAATATTCAAAAACGAAATTGGATAGAGGTTGGTGACTCATTGGAGTTGAAAAGAGAGAGAAGCCATTGGAGCAAGTTGAAGAAAAAGCTTGAAAGTAAACTTTTGGTTTTGGAGATTTAGAGGATTACAACAAGATTTGATTATCAAGAATCGTTCACCATCAATCATTGAAGTTTTTTGCACTTGTTGGAGGAGAATTGAGGTCTGAAACCACCACAATCGGAGCTTAAAGCAAGGTTTTCATTTCTTGAAATTCCTCTCTATTTATGCGTTTTTATCACCTTAGATTCATGTGGTTAGGTTGCAATTAGGATGTAGATGATTTCGGGACAGAAAAATTGAGGTTTAATGACAAAATAGGAATTGATCCGTTTTCGGTTGAGATATAGAATTATTGATTCTTGAGGTTTTAGCGTAATCTATTAGGATATTTGAAATCCTCGTTAAATTTCGTGCAATTTTGGTTCAAGAATCATTGTATTTGGTTAAGAATTGAGAGAGATACGTTGTTTCGAAGTTTGCCGGAAAAAAGCTTCATTCGGCCAGCCAAGGTGTACCGCGCGGTACTGTTCATGCAAAAAAAATCTGGATTTGGAGAAGACGACTCGGGAGCCGTCCGATTGGAGAGAAGAGGAGACTTAATCTCACGATCGCAAGGACGAGAACGCGCCACGCGTACAGCCTCAAAACGGCGTCGTTTTGGGCGGCGCTACAAAACCCCATGCGCGCGGGTTCGATACCAGGCATTGTTCTTTTCTTTTATTTTGAGAGCTGAATTGATTTATTTGATTTTTGTCTTGGGCCTAGCATGCAGCGCTATTACCACCCCCCTCCAATAGGCCCATCCTGGAATGCCTTGAAATCCCTACCTTATCGCACCCCCCTGAACGTTAATGGAATGTTTTTTTTGCTGAATTCATAAACCAAACGGGCCCAGCGCCCCTGCTTTCTACACCTCCATTTCATGGGATCAGGCGCAGTAATGCTTGTTTTAGCTGCTGATTACACCCTCCCCTGTTCTCTCTTTTATTTCTTTTCTTTATTTTTTCTGTTTTAATACTTGTTAGAATTAATTCACAAAAAAATAGTAATTTTTGATATTAAATTCTGGAAAAAATTGTAGATATAAAATGAGATGTTTATAATTTTATCATGCTTTTCATTTTAATTTTCCATGCATTTTCCATTTTATTGCATATTTTCTAGTGTAATATTGTTTTAATGGTGGAATAATTGTGTGCTGATTTTGTCCATTTTATTTCTCACTCATATTTTGGAGTTTGATCTTGAGATTTTACAGGCCGGTTGTATACATGTTGTTGGTATTGTGTGATTTTTGTTATTATGTTTAAATCATTTTAAATAAGATTTTAGTGTAGTTGTTTAGGAGTACTCTTTAGTGGATCTCTTTAGTAATGCCTTTCAACTTAGGATTTTATTAGAGGACTTAGAAATTGAATTAGGTCCTGATTTTTGAACTGTAGATCATTAACAAATGCATGTTCCCATAAAAAAATAATTAGATTTTTAGGATGTGTTTTGATATTTTAGATAGAATATTCAAGTTGATTGTTTATTTGGTGTTTCAACTTTGGTGATTGATTTGGAATGGACTCAAATTGGGTTTTTGTTGCATGGTGGGCTTCTGGTTCTTATTGGAGGATATCATGGACATGATGAAGCTTTTGTGGAGTGGCTGAAGGAGCTTCGCTTGGAGCTTTTCTTTTCTTTTTGTTAGCTTTTTGTAGCTTATGAGATTAGGAATTTTAGGAGAGAGCTTTAGAAATAGTTTTTTTCTTCAAATAAACATGGTTGGTTTCATTCACCTTCCATCCCATCCTATGATTCAAAGTCCTCATGTTAAAGTCTCGTCTCTCCTTTGGAGGGATGTGTGACATTTACAATGAGTAGAACTTTTGAGGATGCCATTCTCCGATAACTGGTTGAGTGTCAGATGGGATTCCTTTGGTTTCCCGTCTGCTTCCCATTATCAAATAATCATCTTGTTGATTCTCTTCATTCATGGTGGAGAGCATTGCTAAAGCTTGAAGATGGAGTATCCCTTTCCTTTTCTTGAAGATGGTGGACTTGAAGAACAGTTACAGACTTTGGATTGGATTGCTGTCAGAAGATTGCTCTGCTGTGGAGTTTGCTGGCTTGTTTTCCATGTTTGTCTGTTTTCTTCTTACTCAATTGTATTGATGTGACTTGATTGGTGTGTTGCCTTTAGATTAGTTCATGTAGTTGAATAAGCCTAAGAGAATCCTAAGGTTTGAGCTTCTCCCCTTGCTTGTATTGCATTAGAGGTTGACCTTCCCCCTCTGCTTGTATTTTTATTGAATGGCTTTGCTTGCTGGTATTTGGTAGAGCTCCGCTCCCTTGTCTGTGTGGTTTGTGGTTTGTTTGATTGCATTTACTTTCTTTTACTGTCTTTGCTGTTATTCATATCTGGCTTGAGGTTGAGATGAGCTTGTGGAGGCTTATGCCCCACACACATTTCCTCCCTCACTTGCATTGCATGCATCTTTACAGTAAGTTCTGTACAGTTTTTCTGTTTACTGTTGTTTCCATTGCCATGTTCCCCTAGGAACTCTGACTTATCTTATTCAAGAGACGTTATGACAGGCATTAGGATTCTAACCATGCATGATCACATTATTTAGTTTCCCTTTCAACCACGACTGTAGGACGAATATTGCATGATAACTGTAGGATCGAGTCAGTTTCCCTGTAGAGAGTCTGTTTCTCTTCCTACCTACAAATACAGTTAAAACACTTAATAAAGGTTAACACGTGTTGTGCGTTACGAGCCTTAAGCTACTTGAGAAAGAGTTGTGGGAGGGTTTCCCTCACATAACTCGATTGTTTAGTGTGGTACCCTTTGGGTGACATGTGACACATTCACTCTCAAGTCCAAGTCTTTAGTGCAACACGAGTTACAAACAGAACTCAATTCACTTCTTCCGTAAAAGACTTAAAAAACAAACACTCAAATCCTTTTTGTCCTCTTGGACCCTTAATCAGGAAAAACCTTTTCTTAAAGGAGAGTTCTGTTAACTTTCAGTTCTACCGCAAACGGTAACGCCTAAGTGTCCAAGGATCGAGCTGCAAACACCAACTGCTGGAACTGTCTGTTAACTTTACTTGGATAAAAAACAGCTGAACAAACCTGTGTTCTTCGTGGCCCGAACTATGTTTGCTTTGATCTTTCGCGTTGTGTGAAAGTACGTAGGCACGAGATGCGATATCTTGGCGAGCAACCTTCCCCCTTTTTACCCGTAGTTAGGCGAACTACGTTGACTCTGATTTCTCGTTCCAGATGGGAATATGTAGGCATAAAGTGCGATACTTTTCCGAGTCATTTTCTTTTCTTTTTAGACCAGACCTTTTAGCGTAGATAGATTTAACAAACCCGTCAGATAAACACAACAAGCATGGATCCCATCGAGTACGATGGACGTGAGGGGTGCTAATACCTTCCCCTCGCGTAACCGACTCCCGAATCCAGACAATGGTTGTGATGACCTTGTCTTATACCTTTTCGTCAGGTTTTTCCGATCGTTTCCTTTCCCGCTCTGAGGGATAAATAACGAAAGGTGGCGACTCTTCTGTCATTGCCGGCACCCGATTTTCGCAGTAGCGGCATGGTGTACTCTATAGGAGGAATCATGACTTAGTGCTTTTAAGATGCGTGGATGGAAAAGAAGCGAGTCTGCTTATGGAAGAGGTCCACGAAGGTGCCTTTGGTACACATGTCGGCGGGCATGCTATGTCTTGAAAGTTGTTACGAGCAGGGTATTATTGGTTGACTATGGAGATAGATTGCTTCAAGTATGCAAAGAAATGTCATAAATGCCAAATTTATGTTAACAAGATTCATGTGCCACAGAGTCCTCTGAATGCCATGGCGTCGCCTTGGCCCTTTTCCATGTGGGGCATCGACATGATTGGCAAGATTGAGCCCACTGCATCTAATGGACATTGCTTCATCCTGGTAGCCATTGATTACTTCACCAAGTGGGTTGAAGCAGCTTCCTACGCTAATGTCACTAAGCAAGTGGTAGCCCAGTTTATCAAGAAGGACATCATCTGTCGCTACGAAGTGTTTGAAAGAATCATTACTGACAATGGTTCGAATTTGAATAACAAGATGATGAAGGAATTGTGCCAGAATTTCAAAATTGAGCATCACAACTCATCTTCCTATCGTCCGAAGATGAATGGCGCTATCGAAGCGGCCAATAAGAATATCAAGAAGATAGTGCACAAGATGGTTATAACCTATAAAGATTGGCACGAGATGTTTCCCTTTGCTTTGCATGGATATCGTACCATGATACGAACTTCAACAGGGGCAACTCCTTTCTCGCTGGTGTATGGTATGGAAGTTGTCCTGCCATTGGAAGTCGAGATTCCTTCTTTGAGATTCCTAGTCGACGTCAAGCTTGATGAGGCAGAATGGATAAGAAATAGATTGAATCAACTCAGCTTGATGGATGAGAAAAGGCTGGCATCCATTGCATATGGTCGGTTATATCAGAGCCGGATGAAGAAAGCTTTTGATAAGAAGGTGCGCCCTCGAAGCTTTCAGACGGGCGAGTTAGTATTGAAAAAGATTCTTCCTCCACAAACAAATCACAGGGGCAAATGGACTCCCAACTATGAAGGTCCATATGTTGTACGAAAGGTTTTCTCTGGAGGAGCCTTACTGTTATCAACCATGGATTGTGAAGATTTCACATCCCCTGTGAACGCAGACGCAATTAAAAAATACTTTGCTTAAAGAGACCCGCTGGAATGAAAAAAGAATATCCAGGCAAAAATGGGGCATCCCGGCGAACCATAAAAAGAATGGTTTCGGGCAAAAGTTAGGGATCTAAAAGAAAAGATGTAAATCCGCAAAGTTGAAAACCTGAAAAGGGACTTTGGCAAAAATGGGTATCCCGATGAATTGAAAACCCGAAAGGGCGATTCAGGAAAAAGTTAGGGATTTGAAAAACAAATGACTGCGGTCTGCGTATTGATCTTCAGAGTATAGTGGATTAAGGGAGGACCTGAGGGTTGTTTATCCGAATCAATCTCTTTAGAGGACGAAGCGTCGGGGAATCGTCGAAGTCAGGCGAGTCTTAGGTGGATCAACTCATGGTGTTTGTCTGTGCCACATTACCGACATTTTGTATATTTCTGTGCATTTCTGTAATTTTTGCGCAACTTCCTCTTTTCAGGGGTTGCATCTGTTGTAAATTATGCCTATTTACAGGCCTTTTGTCAATAAAACACATACTATTCAGTAATTTGGTCGTCTTGCTTTAATCTTTACTATTTTGTTTGCAAAAAACGCCCGATGTTTTGATAAAACTGCGCATACATAAGCTTGCAGGCTTTGGCCGATAATCATTAAAACTTTGATTTATTTGAACAATATCACTGATGATGACCGAGATAGTTCCCTTTGTACATGATATCTTGTTGTTTTTTTCATTTGCAGGGTCGTTACCCGTGGGGAAAATTTCCAGAGGTGTATCCCCGGTAGGATCACCATTCCCACAGAAAAGAGGTGTGTAGTTGAGACTCATTTCTATCTCCAGCAAAGGCTTATTTCTACCGGAAAACGAGGTGCAGATAGAGGGTGTACGCTTTTCCCCAGCAGATTGTTTGTATACACTCGTTTCTCAGAAGTTCAAGACTGAATTCTCCAACAGGGTAGAATCATCCCCAGAGGGTCGAGATTGATATCCCTCGTGCAGGTCAGGTATGTGTCCGTATCCCTAGCAGGTTGTAGGTACGCACTTACTCCTCAGCGAGTCGAGATTAGATTTCTTTCCACCAGGCAGGTTGGAACTGTTTTCCCAGCAACAGAGCAAGTTTAGGATTTTGATTCCGCAGAGTCTAGGCGTATGATTTGGTATCTCCTCAGGGTTTAAAGTGGTGATTCATTCCCCAAGCAGAGGTCGAAGAGGTTTCCTCTCATTGTCTAATCCCCAACAGAGTCAGTGAAGAAGGTTCTCTTCCCGCAGAGTGAAGTTGCTCCCTGAGAAATGTTATTCTTCCTCAACAGAGAGTTGGGATCGGTTTCCCAATAAATCTTATTCGGTTATCTCCACTGAGTGACCCCTAGCATTTGGATGTAATCTACTGCAGAAGTTGATTCCCTAGCTAGGAAATCCCCGGTAGGTCGGGTTTTTGATCTTCAGCAGAGCGGAGTTACTCCTGGATGCGTGTTTTGTACCCTAGAAGAATGTCGGTGGTCCAAGAGGCCATTCAGGGCAGATTTCCCCGGTAATGCAAAGTTAATCTCAGTGGTTGATTGTTATCCCCTGCAGAGTCGTTGATTTCCCCCAGCAGGTTAGACTTATCTCCAGCGTTTGGTTTGTCTTTCCCCGGTCGGGTCGTTCGTTCCCCAAGAGGGTTGTTTCTTGGAAGGCCGTTCAGGACATTTTCTCTCATCAAGATTTGATTTGATCTCCGGTAGAGTAGAGTTATTGTTTAGCATGTTGTGTTATCTCCCCAAGTAGAGTGGATTTGTTTCCCCCAGCCAAGTCGGGCGAGCCCCAGAAGAGGTGTATTTTGGGTAGGCCATTCAGGGCACTTTGCCCAGTAGAGTTTACGTTGATCCCCAACAGGGTGAATTTTCGTTCTCGTCAGAGCAATATTATCCAGAAGTTCTTTTTCAAAAGGCCATCCAGGGTTTGTTTCCTAGTTTAAGTCCAATTGTAATTGGCATGTTCCATCCCTCCCCAGCAAGGTGGCCTTTGTCCCTTATGTATGGAGCATTACGCCATTTTCAAACATATGAATTTGAAACATAAGCCAGGTTGTTATCTCTGTGTTTTCAGGTGTATCTCCAACAGATGGTGGGTTTGTTTTTGCCTGTGTGGGGTTCACACCATGGCAATTGGTGTTGATTTACTTTGCCCGTGTGGTATCCAGACCCCGGCAAATGTTGTTGATCTTCGCTCGCATGGTATCCAGACCTCAGCAAAAGAATCTTGATGGATGTGTTTCATCTTATCATGTGCTTCCCAACAGAGTTGCTTGGTTAAGCTTATCTTTTTTCTCCCCAACAGAGTTGCTTGGTTAAGCTTCTCTTTTTTCTCCCCACCAGAGTTGCTTGTTTAAGTTTCTCTTTCCCCAGCGGAGTTCTCTTTCAGATTTTGAATCGGTAGATTCTCCTCTCAGCTTCGTGTTGAGCCGGCCTTCGGGTTCGATGCTCGCTTTTATTTAGCGAATGCCTGCATGGATTAGTAAATGATCTCAACTTTGGGTTGACTTGACCATCGGGTTCGATGCCTGTTTTTATTTAACAGATGCCTGGCGGCGATGTCATATGTTTTTCTCAGCTTCGGGTTGAGCCGGCCTTCGGGTTCGATGCTCTCTGTTATTTAGTGAATGACTGCTTGGATTAGCAGATGATCTCAGCTTCGGGTTGAGCTGGCCTTCGGGTTTGATGCCTGTTTTTATTTAACATATGCCTGGCAGCGATGTCAGATGTTTTTCTCAGCTTCGCGTTGAGCCGGCCTTCGGGTTCGATGCCTGTTTTTATTTAGCGAATGCCTGCTTGGATTAGCAGATGATCTCAGCTTTGGGTTGAGCTGGCCTTCGGGTTCGATGCCTGTTTTTATTTAACAGATGCTTGGAAGCGATGTCAGATGTTTTTCTCAGCTTCGGTTTGAGTCGGCCTTCGGGTTCGATGCCTGTTTTTATTTAACAAATGCCCGACGGCGATGTCAGATGTTTCTTCTCAGCTTTGGGTTGAGTCGGCCTTCGGGTTCGATGCCTGTTTTTATTTAACAGATGCCTGACGACAATGTTAGATGTTTCTTCTCATCTTCGTGTTGAGCTGTCCTTCGGGTTAGATGCTTGCTTTTATTTAGCGAAAGCCTGCTGTTTAGCAGATGTCTTTTCTCAACTTCGATTTGAGTCGGCCTTCGGGTTTGATGCTTATTGTTTCAATAGATTCCTGATGGTGATATCAGATGATCTTTCTGACATAGTGTCGTTACCTGCGTGTTACAGATGTTTCTTCCGACTGCGTGTCGGGGTTTTCTGATTGGTAATCAGTTAGTTTGTTGCCGTTGCAACTATCAATTCAGTTATTTTTGGAGATTTTTGTTCCAGTAACAGTTTGCAGTTCTATTTCTGCGGTTGGAAAATTTCCGGGTTCTTTGGTATTCAACCGTCTTTTACCTTTATTGTTTGAAAGCGGTTCTCTTTTCACCCAGTCAGGTCCAAGTCGCCTGAATAGGGGCAGCTGTTGTACCCCAAAATTTGCCCAACCTTTTTCTATACTTGGCTTGTGTTCTTTAGCATTTGCATTTGCATAGCATTGTTTTTTTGCAGGGGATCAAGGGAGGTGTGCCATTCAAGAGAAAGTTATCAAGGGTTTCAAGCTCAATCAAGAGTGCTTACTCAGTTCTCTAATGCTTAGAATCAACAAGAAGTGGTCAAAGCTCTCTGAGAGAGAAGATTGACAAGTGTTGCTTACCTCCTATCTTGGAGGGCAATTGAGGATCATCAGGGGTTCACAAAGCCATGGTTATGGATAAGAGGTGTTTGAGAAGCTCTTTGAGGATTTTTTAAGTCATTGTGGAGCTTATCTATGCATTCACTTCACTTGCAAGAGGTTGCAGTCAAAGGTTGTGCACCTAGGGTTTCATCTACTTAACTCAAAGTCAACTGTTGGCTTGAAGGATTTGGAGACTTGGTTACAAGTCATTGGAGTCATGGGAAGTCATGTTGAGACATCTAGAATGTCATGCCAAGTTCAAATCGAGGAGAATCAAGAGTCTAAGAAGTTACTAAATTAGGGTTTCAGTGTAAAATCCCCTTCTTTAAGATCCAACTCCAAGGACCATTTACCTCAAGATACTAGTTCAATCTCATTTTCTTACAAACATGAGACTTGTAGGTAATGTTATAAGCTTTCTTTTGAGTACTAGAACTCATCCATTGAGTTTGTGGAACTCAAGTTATGATGCCATCAAGTTATGGGTCTCAGATGAACATATTTTTCAGTCAACTCACTTCCAAGGCACTTTTGACTTAGAGTCAAGCCTCTCCTCAACTTTTGATGAACATGAAAGTTATTCCTCATGATCTTAACTTTCCAAAAGTCCTAGAAGTCCTTGATATCATTTGTGGAGCTCAAGTTATGGATCTTGTAAGGCAGGGGTATTTTGGGAAACTTTGATTATAGGCCATTTTGGTTATGAGCCATTTACATGCACATGTGCACTTCAAATGAAACTTCAACCAACATGAAAGTTGCTCCAAATGACTTCAATTACATCATGAAACTCAAGATTGGCATGAATTATGAGTGATTATGGACTTTGGGTAAGAAATTTCAAGTGAAAATGGACTTTTAAAGGTGATTTGAATTGAACTCATTATAGGTCTTTTTCATGCCTCCTTTTGATCCAATTTTGTTCACAATGCACTCATGAGTAAAATGCAAAATTTGAATTTGGTGTTGGAAGGAAAAAACACGTGGAAATGCAAGTTACTTCCCAAATAAGTTTCTCATTCAAGCTTCATAATTGGACCATGAACAAAGCCCAAATCAATTCTAGTGTGAAATTCAAATTCTCAGTTGAAGATCCAAGTGGTTTGCATATGTGTAGCCAACCATATTCATGTGTGCATGGAAAAAATTCATTATTGGGCATTTTTCAAATTCAGCCAAATGAGGCTTCATGGGCCTCCAATTCCTTTCCATATCCAACATATAAAAGCCCACTTTTCATTTTGAGAGCTCAAAATTGCGTTCTGGGGCTAGGAGCAGCAACTTCCATTTTCAAAACTTCAAAGAAAATTCAAAATCATGAATCCAAATTCAGAGCAATTCAACTCAAATTGAAGCAAGATTCTTCTTCCTCAAGCTAATTAGAGTGGATCTGCACGTTTGCAAGCAAGAAATCAAGCTGCTGAAGCACCAACGGAGTGTCTCCGTTAGGTAACTTTCTTCTTCCAATTTCTCTCATGTTAGGCACTGAATTAGGTTCATGTTGGCTGCATCTGAAGCCCTACCTCGTGCAGGCAATGTTTGATGGTTTAATTCTCATGTTTGGTGAAGATCTCAGATGTGCATTCCAAATTTAATTCATTCGATTCTCTTTGTTCATGCTTGTTTAAGACCAATGGACCTTGGATTTGGAATGCACATCACTTCAGCTTTTGTTTGGTATAAAATTTGCTAAGTTTGGTTGAGTTTCGCTCGCCTGAGCTTCGGCCAGCTCGCCGGAGAAGACAACCGGAGCTAGGGCTCCAGCGTCTGGTCTTTTGACCCTCAGGGCTGACGTGTGTATGTTTGAATCTTTGGCTGCGTGAGATGTGTGGCTCAGATGCATTTGACTTGCCTGCATGGATGATTGACTACCATGTCAATTAAATGAAACGATGCGCTTTGATCTTTCTAAAGTGTATTGGGCCAAAGTTGATATGCGCACCCCCTGATTGACCAGCCCATTGGTTTCAACGTGGATTTTTGCTATTTGCACCATTTTGAGTTTTATTTGTTTTAATTTTCTTTATTTCATTTCTGTTTTGCTTTTTAATTTTTAAAAAAAGCTCCAAGTGTAATAAAATTCCATAAAAAATATTTTCTAATACCTTAGGGTGTTAATTAATTTTCTCATTTTTTTTATTTTTATTTTCCATTTATTTTTCAATTTAGTTGGAATTTTACAATTGAAGGTGTTTTTGGAATGTTTTCATTTGTTCTTATTTGTTCTTGCTTGATTTTTGAGCCATTTGAAACCACCTAGGAATGAAGCTTCTTCCTCATTTTGATGATGAGTTGAGGTGCCTCTGAGGATGGTTTTGGTCAAGGTTTGACCTATTTTTGGTTGACTTTCATTTGCTTTTATTTGACCCTCGACAACATCTTTGTGAGCTTTCTGCATTTTATTTTGCTTTTATTGAATCATTTTCCTATTTTTGGTGTACATTGCAAGTCAAGTCACCGTAGGAATGGTTCACACATACTAGTTGACCTAGTTCTTGTGGGAGATGACCCTTGTGGATCCCATATGCTTCCAACTCCTTTTGACTCACATTTCTAACATGTTGAAGTGTTTGGTTGCAAATTTATAGGTCCTAAAGTTGGTTGGTTTATGTTGTAAGTTGCATTGGTTTAAGGCTTTCCATTTGATGTTGAATGTTGAAAGTGTTTAGAACCTAGGTTCTTTACCATGCCTCATCTTGCAACTTGCCTTGCTTTTCTTCCTTCTTTCACTTGCCAATTCTCTTCTCTTATTCTCACTTCTGTCCTAGGACCTTGGAGACTCATTCAAGTTTATTTGGTGCTTTGGATTTGCACTTTGAATTTGACTTTGATGAGAGGCCACTTTGAGAACTTTCTTTTGGTCTCTTTCTTGCATGATCATTTTGATGTTTATGGTTGAGATTTCATTTGATGTTGGTTGCTGCCCAAGCCTATTCTCCCATCCTCATCTTGATCATGTCTTCTTTTCTTTCTTTTTTGCTTGCCTTTTGGTGAAGTGATTGATGCTTAAATGGTTGTAGGAATTCTATTTCTCCCATTTCATCTCACTTTTGGTTTGAACTTGTTTAAGTTCTCTTGTTTGCATCTCTCATTTGTTTTGCATATTTTTGTTTGCTTGAAGAGGTCGAGATGTTCTTATGGTGGGTGTTACTCCACACCTTTTTCCTCCCTCTTCTTCTTTGTGTTGCATTGCATGTTCGTATCCTTATCTTCTTTCTCATTTGTGTTTGATCTCTCTTTCTTCTTTCTTCTTTGCCATGATCCCTTAGGACTCTCATCCTAATTCATTTGGGGTGAGATAAACCTTAAGTTCAATCCAAGCATGACAACATTAGGGTAGTATTCCTTTTTCATCTCAATCATAGGTGTACATTGCATGATAACATTAGGTTGAGTTTAGTCTCCCTTTTAGAGTGTATCTTCTCTTCTCATCTCTAAACTTCTCCAAAACACATAATAAAGGATAATAAATGTTGTACGCTACGAGCCTTAAGCATTTTGGAAATGATGATTGGAGGGCCTCCTCTCAATTGTCTAGAGTGTTTAGCGTATGTCCTTTGGACAATATGCGACGCATTCACTCCTAAGTCATAGTCTTTAGTGCAGCATGGATTACAAACACAATTCAATCCACTTCTTCTTCTTAAAAGACTCAAAAACAAACATCAAACTTTTTTATCCTTAGAGATTAATTGGAAAATCATTTTCATAAAGAGAGTTTTGTTAACTCTTGGTTCTACCGAAAACAGGTAACGCCTAAGTCTCCAATGGTCGAGCAGCAATACACCTAACTGCTAGAACGAAGGTTTAACCCTACTCAGTTAAAACACTTAACCAATTTGAGGTCGTGTCAGCCCGAACTACGTTTTCTCTGATTTCTCGTACCAGATGAGGATACGTACGCACAAGACAGCGATGTCTTGGAGAGCAACCTTCCCCACCTTCATACGTAGTTTTCTGAACTACGTTGACTCTGACTTTCCTATTGTACGAGGGAGTACGTAGGCATAGAGCGGTGATGCTCTATCGAGTCTCTTTTCTTTTCTTTTGTCCTTGTGGCCTGTAGCTTAGATAGATTAACACCCTTTTTTATAGATAACAACCGTGGATCCCGTTGAGTACGACGGACGTGAGGGGTGCTCATACCTTCCCCTTGCGTAACCGACTCCCGAACCCGAGATATGGTTGTGATGACCTATCTTCTCCCTTTTCTGTATGTTTTCTCTGATCGTTTCCTTTCCCTTTCTTTGGGATAAATAACGAACGGTGGCGACTCTTCTGTCCTTGCCGCCCCCACCCCTTCGCAGCGATGCGACATAGTGGGAAAATTTGAGATTAAGCTATTGATCAACTTAACTCGTAAAACAAGAAAGGGAAAAAAGCGAATAAAACCTAAATAAGTTTGAAAAAAAACTAATAAAAACAGATACAGGGGTAAGGGATTGGTTACGCAAAAGGAAGGTGCTAGCACCTAAAACGTCTATAGTATTCTATAGGAACCTCTTTGAAAATCTAGCATTTGGCTTAAAAGCTGTTGTTTGCAAAAGATGGTGGGGGTGAGAAGAGAAGTATTTTTTAATAATTTGTGTTTGACATGACTTACTAAGCCTCGTGCTTACGTAGCCACAAAGTGAAATGGAGGATCAAAACCTCGTAGTTCGTAGTAAAAATGAAAAAATGATATGATATGATTGATTTTTGAAGTGGAAAAGACAAGTTGTCATTTAAAGAAGAATATTCAACTAGTCACCCACAAGTGTGTGAAAATGGATCTTTGCATCACTATTGAGAATGGCTCCATCTTGGATTAAAATCAACAAGTATGCCACTAGCTCTCTCAAGTGGAAAATAATCAACACTAACCATCACTATGGAGATAGAGGAATTACATCTCAACTATTAAAATACTCATTGTAATACCTTAATTTTTACCCCTAAGATCCTGCATATCATTTGCATTTCATACCACAAGCAAGATCACGAGCTTTGGTTCTCTTGTCTTCCTCTACAGGTTTGTCTTTGAGGGATATCATTGGGCACCCTTGTTTTCTTGTATGCTTGATGTTTGTTTTTGTTTATGTTTACTAACCCTTAATTAAAATAAAAAAATATGTTTATTTTCTTTTTCTTTACTAACTCTTTTTAGGAAGAGGTTTGGGTCAAAATGTCAATCAACGGTCCCTCAGCTCGAATGAAATTCAACTGAAGAAGTCAAAGTGATCTGCAAACAATTCAAAATCATCTGATCAAGAGTTTCCCAAGATTTGATTGACTTTTATTCAAGAGATTCCAAGGTTTATGTGTTTATTTCCATGCCTTCTTTGACAAATCAGAAAAATCGAGCCAGAGCTAAGATAGCACATCAAGAAGCCATTTTCACTCTTTTTCATTGTGTTAATCGATTAACACATTTGTACATATAAATGGTTAATCGATTAATCAGTGTGTTTTTTGGTGAAAATGAGCCAAATTCAAATTCTGTCGTATTTTGGCACCAATTTTCAAATATTTCATCATGAGAATATTATAGATCACATCATTTTAATTCCCCTACCTCATCATAATTGTTTCCCACCCATACACCTTCACTAATCACCATTTGATCTTTATTTTGCCTCCAAATTCAAATTCCAAGCCAAATTTTAATTCCAAACCATCAAAATTTCCAAGCCTAAATTCTATAAATAGAGGCCTCATTTCATTCATTTCTTCAAGCTTTGATAGCTAAATTCACCTTGCTAAAATTTATTTCAATTCTCTTCAACTACCAAATTCACCAAAACTCTTTCTTCTTTTGAAATTTAGTAAGTTATTCATTGGAACTTAATAATCTTTGAGCTAAAACCTTCATCCAATCACTTTTTTATTATCAATTATTGTAGATCAAGGCTTTGGAGTATGGTTTTTGAAGTTGATTTGAAGCAATTTTAGTTTTGAAGTGGTAAACCCTTATTCCACCATTGTTGTTCTTGATCCATCTTCCACAATGTGATCTATTATTTATTCTTGTTGCTTGATCTTTGGATCTTTCAAATTGTGTTTTATTGGTGTTATTTTATGTTGTTTTACTTGAATTTTTGTGCTAATTCTCATTCATAGTCATGAGGTGTTTGAAGAAATTGTTAGATCATGAATGTTGATTTTTTTTCCAAACTTTTTTGCTATCTTAGCAGTGTTAATCGATTAACGCATTTGCACATGCAAATGGTTAATCTATTAACTAGTGTCCAGAATGTGTTTTTTGCTTGTTTTTTGGACTGTTTTGGTTCTTTCCTCTTCTTCTTCCATTCTCTTTTGATTTTTGCCTTGGTTTCCACCTTTAAAGGTCATATTCCTCTTTAAATTCAATGGACTTAGGGTGTAGATGAAGTTGGATAAAAATTCACTAATTCAAATCTATCTTTAAACTGAATTGTTCAATTCATTTTAGGTGCTTTGAGTTAATGATATGTTTAGTCCTTTAATCCACCAAAATGAATGGTTGAACTTA
This sequence comes from Lathyrus sativus, assembly GCA_963859935.3. Lineage (NCBI taxonomy): Eukaryota > Viridiplantae > Streptophyta > Magnoliopsida > Fabales > Fabaceae > Lathyrus > Lathyrus sativus. The sequence goes on along the minus strand of OZ012735.1, from coordinate 570,426,771 downwards.
AAGATGGAAGGATTATAGGATTGTAATTCAATTTGGATTTCCCCTCTCCTCTTCCTCTTTTTATTTTGATCGATAAAAATCTTCAATATCATTAGAACTTATTTCAAGTTCTTGATGAAGATGAGATCGTTACCTATTTTCTTTTCGTGCGATATTGCTTTCAGAGAGTGATCTACATATCACTTATCTACCATGCATTAACACTAACATTTTTATTGACTAGCCTCAGATAGTCGTGGCTCCTATATAATTCTGATTACGATTTCTTAACATAGTGCTAAAATTGTCCCGAAATCAAAAAACCATTGCATTTTGTAAGCGAGTTACCAGTCTCCTATTAGTCTGTGGCGTAGTTTAAAATAGATTGACTTTCTCTTGTTACCTGTGGGGGTTAGTTGTCCTATTCGTTGATTTTATCCTAGTTGGAGCCTTCCCCATGGTATTGTATGAGACCATTTTTTCATTCTCATGGATATGTAGTCGAGCATTTCCGAAAAGCAACAAAATGTATTCTCTTGTTTTGGATCATTATTGCTCTATGTTATATATCAATTGCATTATTGTTTATGCCTCTTTCTCACTCCCCATCTCTTTCATTTTTTATGCTTTATGTTATAGTATCATATCATATTATTATTTATGCTTCTGCCTTTTTTTTCTTTGTCCACTTGGATCATTTGTTTATGTTTCCAGACTTTTTCTTTTGTCTATTTGAACCAAAAATATTAATAAAGGCTTAAACCCCTAAAAAAAATTGTTCCCTTAATGGTAGACTATGCCTACTATCCTTTGCATTGGACATGGAGTTTTAGACCTAGAACTAGGATCTTAACCTATGCTTGGTGATTTGTGATGGTAAACTTTGGATGTTTGGGTACTTGAAGTTCTCTTTTGAAGACCTATCTTGATCAAGGCCTAATCTAAATAGTCTGATGCTTATGTTATGAAGCTTACTTGTGTGGTTAGATTTTTCTTATCCTTATCTTTTATCTTTATGCAATAGGATAATCCCTTCTTCTCCACCCTTTCTTTAATTTTCAAAATCTTCTCCCTTTTTCAAAACCTTCTTGATTTCAAAATCAAGCCGCTTTCATAATAAAACCTTGACTTTGGTCAAGTGATTTTCAAACTTTGTTTTTTTAATAAATGCAATCAATGTTAATCATATTTTGACCAATTTTCAAAAATACTTTAAAAAAAATATCAAACTCATCAACTCTTTTTGTGCCTTTGTGCACTTTTTCTTTTAAAACCTTTTCATAAGTTTAGACATGATTCATCTCTTTAAGTGGAATTATTCTCTTGGAAATGAAGACTTGTCTTTACATTAAAATCAATCATAACAAACCCTATTTTTTTTATTTGTACCACAAACTACGGAATTTTGCTCATATATTGCACTTTGTGGGTACGTAGGCATGAGGCGATAAGTCTCTCTAAACACAAAAATATTAAAAATAATTCTCTTCTCATCTCCCCAATCTCATTCCAAAAAAAATTCAAACCAAAAAGCGTAGATATTTTAAAGGGTTCCTATAGATTACTATAGATGTTTTGGGTGCTAACATCTTCCCTTAGCATAACCAACCCCCTTACCCATTCTCTGTTTGTTCTTCTTTTTAGAACTTGTTTAGGTTTTTTTCGCTCTTTTTCCTTTCCTTTTGGATAAAATAAAAGTGTGGTGGCGACTCTTGCATTTTTGAGTTAAGTTAGTCAATAGCTTACACTCACAAATTTCCCCTCTACAGAAAAGTGGCGACTCTGCTGGGGAAGGAAGGTCTTTGGTGGGTTTAGCCTACTTTGATTTATTTATGCTTTATCTGTTTGATTTGACTGTTATTGGTTGTTCTGTTTGGGTGATCGTGAGAGGTGAGATAGATCCTATACCCGGACCTGAGAACTCTTATGATAGGAGGATGGCATAGCCAAGGATGTTTCTAAAGAGTAATCCTGAACAAGCTGAATTGAAAATCTATCCGCTCAATCGAGGCTTCCTCGAAATTACTGATGTCTAATGAGTAATCACAAAAAACTATTACTTTTTCCGACCTCAGGCCTATGACACTGAGGACCTTAGCATCCCTTTTACCCCACTTGGCCTATTAGGACGTAATGCGGTGGCTATGAAGATGTAAACCTGAAATAGTTGATACGCGATACTACACTCTGACGAGGTTCTCTTGAGAATATTATTTATTCTCGAGTAATTAGCGTGCTAGTAATATCCAAAATATGGATTGAGGACTCTGGGAACATTTTTAGAACTCATTTTATAGGTGATGATATAACCTTAGTACACACCATTGTGGGTTGGTTCTTATCCCTTGGCTCCATGCTCGTGCCAAACCTTTGAACCCGTGTGTTTTGTGTGATCTTGCTTGTGGGTGCTGAATACATACATTCATAAGCATCATTTTGACCAAGTCTTCAAGGAACTTAAAGATGTTTGTTGCAGACATTGATGGATTTTTTCACCATGGATTTTGGAAGAAGGAAAACTCAAAAGTACACTTTTAAGAGTCCTAAGTTGGAAGGTCTACGAGAGCAAGTGTCTTTGATTGTTGATCCTGATGCTTTCAAATATAGATATGGAAAACTTCTATTTTTTCTGAAGATTGAAATGGTAAATGGAGTTCTTGCTACATTGATTCAATTCTATGATCCGGTGTACCATTGTTTTACGTTCCCTGATTACCAACTCATGCCTACAGTTGAGGAGTATTCTAGTCTACTTGGGTTGCCTATTTCTGATCGAATCCCATTTTCTGGTTTGGAAGAAACTCCTAAGTATCAATATATTGCCGAAACTACTCATTTGAAGGTATATGAGATTAAAGCTCAAATGGCTACCAAGTGATGCATTCTTGGGTTACCTGCTAAGTTTTTGATGGATAAGGCCCATTATTTTGCTAGCAAGATGAGTATGGAACGCCTTCGAGGCTATCTTCGCCTTTCTTGTTTATGGATTGTTCCTCTTCCCTAATGTTGATGGCTTTGTTGACATTAATGTTATTAGGATCTTCTTGATTGTAAATCCAATTCCTATTCTACTCGCTGATGTTAGACGTTGACAATGATCTAGAAGGGGGGTTGAATAGATCACTTATTAAAGAGTTGGTGCTTATTAATATTTGGTTTTTAAAAAATTTTAAGCGGAAGCGGCCGAGGAACTATATTCGTCTAAACGAACCTTTACCGAAAAGATCAGATAGACGCAAAACCTATATTGAATACCGATAAAGACAAGATTTAGAATCAATAATTTGAACACATTAACCATATTTTGTTCACTTAAAGTTGGAAAAATTCTAATACGTGGGAAATAAAACCCAATTAAAAAGACAGCTCAAGAGTTTGTGTTCATGCAATTAGTCGAACACTTGGTAAGCAAAGCACCTCAAGTGTTATGTTCTTCAATTACAATCAAAAGATTGTAATGAGGTTTCTAAAAATGTTTCAGCACTAACACACACCAGAATTTTAATCAACTAATACGTTTGCATACAAACTCAAAATTCAGTAATGAAAATAGTAAAAATAGAGAACACCAATTTGTTGAGGTCGTTCCCCTGTCGTCCTCGCTCGGGGTACATCTGCTCTCAATTATAAAAATAGAATTGACACATGTATATATAACTAGTTGCAAATTTTTTTTACAAGAAAAGCAATAGAATTCAAACAATCAAACCCAAATGTTGATGCCGAGCCTATGCCTTCTCTTCCCTTGATTCATGATGAATCAAGTCCTTCGACGTGATGAGTGTCGCATCGCTGCGAAGAGGGTCGGCGGAAGACAGAAGAGACGCCATCGTTCGTTATTTTATCCTAAAGAGAGGGAAAGGAAACGATTAGAGAAAACCTATGAAAAGGGGATAAGACAGGTCATCGCAACCATATCTCGGGTTCGGGAGTCGGTTATGCAAGGGGAAGGTATGAGCACCCCTCACTTCCGTTGTACTCAACGGGATGCACGCTTGTTGTCTAAGTCTATGGGTGAAAACAAAACTATTTAAAGGCTGCTACTGCTAACGGAAAGAACTGACTCGATAGGTGATCGCCGCCCTATGCATACGTATTCCCTCGTGCAATGGAAAGTCAGAGTCAACGTAGTTCGGGAAACTACGGTAGGGATTGGTCGCCAAGACATCGTCTTCTTGTGCCTACGTATTCTCATTTGGTATGAGAAATCTAGCAAAACGTAATTCAGGCTAACTACGGAAAAAACGGGGTGTTCTCGATCGCACAGGGAGCAAGAGAAAAGGTAGACAATACTAGCGCACGCATTCTAGCAGTTAGGTGTATTGCTGCTTGACCATTAGAGACTTAGGTGTTACCTGTTTGCGGTAGAACGGACGTAGCATGTCATTGGTTTAAAGGTACGGGAACCTTACGGGTTTAGAACGACAGGCTGGTCTCGATTACACGGGGGCAAGAGAAGGGGAAGTTAGTTGTTAGTGTGCTCACCAAGACATCGCGTCTTGTGCCTATATATTCTCATCTGGTATGAGAAATCAGAGCATCTTTAGTTCAGCTAACTACAGGAAAGAGGGAAAAGTGCTCGCTAGGATTATCCCAATCCTATGCCTACGTTGTCGCTACTGCGAAAATAAGGTGCCGGCAAAATAGAAGAGTCGCCACCTTTCGTTATTTATCCCACAGAAAGGGAATGGAAACAATCGGAAAAACCTGACGAAAAGGTCATCGCAACCATGTCTGGGTTCGGGAGTCGGTTACGTAAGGGGAAGGTATTAGCACCCCTCACGTCCGTTGTACTCAACGGGATCCACGCTTGTTGTGTTTATCTGATGGGTTAGTTTTACTATCTACCTATCAAGGCTGGTCTGAAAAGAAAAGAAAATTGACTCGGCAAAGCATCGCGCTTTATGCCTACGTATTCTCGTCAGGGAACGAGAAATCAGAGTCAATGTAGTTCGGCTAACTACAAATTACGGAGGAAGGTGGCTCGCCAATATGTCACTATTGTGCCTACGTACTCTCAACAGATATAGGAGATCATAGATTACGTAGTTCGGGATAATACGGATTACGGGGGTTCAGATTCATCTATTTTTCATAGTAGGGTTAACACACAGTTCCAGCAGTTTGGTGTATGCAGCTTGCTCGTCAGAGACTCGCGCGTTACCGTTTGTGGTAGAACTGAGAGTTAACGGCACTCTTTTCTTCAGAAAAGTTTTCCTTGATTAATGGGCCCACGGGGCAAAAAAGGTTTGAAGTTTGTTTTCTGTCTTTTACGGAAGAAGTGTTTTTTATGGTTGTTTGTAGTCCGTACAGCTCTAGAGGCTATGACCTGGGAACGAATGCGTCGCATATCGTCCAAAGGACGTATACTAAACACTCTAGAAGATTGAGAGGAGACTGCTTAATTATCATTTCCCAAGTGGCTTAAGGCTCGTAACGCGCTTGTACCAACTTGCCTTTATTACTTTTTTACTACTGTTTTAGAGAGAGAAGAGAACGAACTCTACAGGGAAACTATCAAGCCCTAATGTTTTCATGCCAAGGATTCATCCTATGGTTGAGTTTTGAAACAGGGAACTCCTATATGTTATCATGCATAGGTTTCAACCTAAAGTTCTATCATCACTTCCTCATCAGAGGAAGTGAGAGTCCTAGGGGATCATGTAAATGGGAAACAGACAACAGGTACAGCATCAGCTACACATCAGTAAACAGAAGAAAACAGTAAAGATGCACATGCAATGCAGCAATACAAGCAGAGGGAGACTCACTCAACCTCTAAGCAATCAAGCAAAAAGAAAACAATCAAAACAGACAAGCAGAGGGAGATAGACTCAACCTCTAATGCAAAGACACAGATAAAAAGAAAAACAACACACAAGCAAGGGGAGGATCACCTCAACCCTTAATGCAAACAAGCAGAGGGAGACCCACTCAACCTCTCAATGCAGTCATGCCTCTAGCCTAAAATGTTCTAAATATGACCCTATTCTAATGCATCAAGCAATGTCAAACAAGGGAGAGAAACCAAAATGAGCAACAGGGAAATCATCCCAGGCTACATCAGGTTGGAGGTGTATCAATACCAGAGTCCATCATAGGCTCGACCTCTTGAGGAATGCACAGAATCCAACCAAGGGAAGGATTAGGCTCTCCCAAGTGGGATCTTATGTCAATAGGACAGAAAACTGGGTATTAATCCTAGATATCAATCTAAGGTAACTAGTTAAAGTGTATCAACACAGAGGATCCATCTCAGGCTCAACCTGTTGAGGAATGCACAGAATCCAACCAAGGGAAGGATTAGGCTCTCCCAAGAGGGATCCTAAGAAAAGGACTTGGAGATGGATGACAATATATAAGCCAAGGGAATATACCATGCCAAGAATGTCAATCCAAGGCTCAACCTCCTGAGGAATGCACATAATCCAACCAAGGGAAGGATTAGGCTCTCCCAGGAGGGCTCCTCATCAAGACTTTGAAGGGAAAGATAGTGCAGACCAAAGGAATGTACTATACTGGGGAATGTCAATTCAAGGCTCAACCTCCTGAGGAATGCACAGAATCCAACCAAAGGAAGGATTAGGCTCTCCCAGGAGGGCTCCTCTTCAAGACTTAGAGAAAGAGGGTAGGGCAAAGCCCAGGGAGGAAATCACATAAGGGAAAGAAGGTACTACAACAACTTCTAAGAAACCCTAAAGACTAGCTACAAGGATCACCTAAACTAGGGAAATTTAAAGTTCTATCAAGGCTTAAACAAGGTTTTAATGAGGCATCTACCTAAGTACTATTCTATCAAGAAAGGATATGAAACTTAGAATCATCTAATGGTCACTTAAAAGACTAATCTATGAAGTTATCCTAGTTAGGGTCACCTAAACCATAAGCAACTTGTAAAATGGGGAACTAATAGAAAATCAATTCCAAAAATCTTAAGGAAAATCCTAGATCATCCTACATGGATTAAGAGTCTATGGTACAAAAACCAGGGGCAAAAGCTAATCCTAAAGATTCAAATAAAATCTAAATTCAAAGGGTGTGCTAAAGGGATCCATCAAGGAATGCTCCTAAAGATCTATCTCAAACTCCTACTTAGAATCATCTAAAAATTACCAAAAAAATCACACAAACCTATCAAGAAGTTTATAACAAGCATGCAAAATTTCAACATCAAATTCTAAATCATGAATTAGCAATAAAATCAGCAAGCAAACTAGTCATATTATGCATTTTTAATCAACTATTAAAAATAGAAAAATGGACATTAAATTGAAAACAGCACCAAAATAAAACCCAAGAGCATGGAAAAATCAGAAATTAAACAAGGATCACCCACATATTTTTTTCATAATTTTCTGATCATTATTCTATTTAATATGAATTAAAAAAGATAAATGCAATAAAAGAAAAATGGAAAATCAATTAAAGAAATAAAAAGAAATCAGGAAATATCAGGACCACAAGATCTATTGACCAGTCCACTCATCCTACAGCTACGCGCGCGCCACCTCATTTAGTAAAACTATGCGTTTTGATTAGGGGTATCGTGTGGTTTAGTTGACTGAGTGCTGTGGTACGTTCTAATCACACACGTTCGTTCCAAAAGTAATCAGATCCTACAGCCTATGTGATGTCACGCATGCTAGACCTAGTCAACTAACCTAAGGCTTAATCTCATACGTGAGATCTGATTACAAAGTCTTCCTAGTCAAGCTCATCTAACGGTGGGAGACTCATCTTCTTCGTTTGAACACTGAAAGGGGAGGGAAATCATTCGCGGTGGCCGGGGAAGAGCTCCACCGTCTTCTCCGGCGAGAACAACAACACCAGAAATCAAAGTATCACCAAACTTCATGAAAATTGTACTGTTCTTCTCGTCTCCTCACCAGGATCACTAAGACACTCTCCATTTTTACTGATTCTTCATGAATGATCAAATACGATAATGAACAGAAAAATCACCATTTCCACAAGTGTCACGAAACTCCAAATTAAATATACAGACGTCTTCCTCGCCTCTCAAGGATCAAAAATCACTATCCAATTCATCTTAACTCTCAAGAATCAAGCAAACTCGAGTCCAAACAGAATTTGCATCCAATCAAGAATCATCACTAATCTTTATAATTATGATCCTAAAACGATCTAGGTCATCTCTACAACCTAACCACATGCCAAATTCCTTCTAAACAGGCTTAAATCAAGAAGAATTGTGAAAAGTAAAAACATGTTCTGTAGCTTCGATTGAGGTGTTCTTTAGTGTGAATCTTGATGCCAAAACGTGCAGATTCCTTCACTGAATGGTCCTGGTGCTATGGAAGTCCTCAATTCTTCTTGAAATGCTCTGGATTGCAAGAAACGAATTTCACTTTGGAAGCTCCAATCTCAAACTGCCATAACCGTTTCTTCACCAACTGCTACCCAAAAAACGATCTGAACATGATACTGAACTTAAATAGAAGCTATTTGGATCATAACCTGGCCCAATTTGATTAATCCAAAATTTCAATTTTCTTCAATGTGAAACTATGGAAATCGTGTTTTCTGGCTCTGTTTCAGCTTGATTTCCACTCAAATGACTTACACAACATCCCTTGATGTGAATGGATCGGATTAAAAGCTTGAATTGATCTTATGGTGTTGATTGGTTATGTTACTTCAATTCTAAGTAATCCACACAAAGTCCATGAATTATGACTCAAACCAAAAATGTAACATTGCCATTGTCTTTAAATGCCATTTGCAATCAAAATATGTACAAACTTGTGAATTTTGGCACAAAAATGAATTAAAATGGAATTTTCACATTTTATGCCTTTTAATCATCGTTTTCTCAAATTTCCTTCATACACCTCCATATTCAATCCATATCAATGGATCTTTGGGTCATGGTTGGACAAATAACACCAATTTGAACAACTTTCAAGTTGATCAAAAGTCCATTTGAGATGCCTAAGTTGATGAAATTGACCTATAACCAAAAATGACTTGTAATTCCAAATTCCCAAAATACCCTCATCTTGCAAAGCTTGTAACTAGAGTTCTACAAATCCAATCATGTACTTCTAGTACTTTCTAGAAAGCTAATAAGATAAGGAACAAAATTCATGTTAGCCAAAATTTCATGAGAATCATCCTTCTAGGGGCAAAAGTGTCATGCAAGTTGGTTGACTTTCAAGCTCCAAATTCACATTCCACTGATGACCTGTAACTTGTCTGGCTCATAACTTGAGTTCTATAAACCCTATCAAGGACTTATAGTACTCAAATTAAAGCTATGATTATGACCTACAACAATCATGTTAGGGTTAAGGTGAGATGAAAATCACATCTTGAGTTATGTGGTCTTGAAGTTAGGCACTAAACTAGGGGATTTTACACTGCCAAGCATAGCAACCCTAGCGTAGCAACTTCTCACACTCTTGATCCATGATAAGTTGACCTTGGAATCATCCCTTGGAAATATCAATACATCAATCCATGATCACATGGCTTTGGAATTAGGTCTCAACCTTCTTCAAATCCTCAGTTAACCTAGGGTTGGCCAGATGAAACCCTAGTTGCCCCAATCTTGGGTATATCTTCATATCCTTTGCATATGACTCGTCTAGGCTTCAAAATGAACTTCAACACTTCTCATGAGCTCTCTCAAGGCTCTAGGTCCAACTTCATGGCTTCAGAGTCATCTGATGACTTCCCACAACTCTCAAGTTAGGAGATGTACACACTTGGTTTCAACCACTCTCTCTGAGGATCTTTGGCTTCTCTGGTAAGGATATCAACCCTTGAACACTAGGATGAACCTCTTAGATATCTTTATAGCCTTGTGTAGCCCTAGGTCGGTAGTCATACCTCTTGATCTCCTGCACACATATCAATGCAGTGCAGATGAAAATGCTAGAATGAATGCAATGAAACACAAGCTAGGTAAAGAAATGTTAGGCAACTTTTGGGGTGCAACATACGCACTCTCAACAAATATGAGAGATCAGAGCAGCCGTAGTTTAGCCAACTACGGAAAATGGTCTCAATCGCACGGGGGCGAGAGAAAGGGAGTCTCAATCGCAAGGATGCGAGAGAAAGGGGGCTCAATCGCAAGGATGCGAGAGAAAAGGTTCGGACGAGAAGCGCACGCTAAATCCTAAAATGTAGGAGCGAATGCGTCGCATATTGCCCAAAGGGTATACGCTAAACACTCTAAAGGAGATAGAAGAGGCCTCCCACTCATCATTTCCCACGTGTCTATCGCTTAGAACTCACAACACTCGGCGGTTAATAAAAGAGATTGAATTAGAAAGATGTTACCGAACGGAGTGGTTCCGTTGACCTTTTACATTGCATGCAAGCTTCCTTTCCAAGCTTCTCCTCTTTGATCCTCGATGATGATGTTTCGAATCGGGACCAATGTGACGCTGAACCGTCGTAGCTCGACTTATAAGGGAAGCCAATCTATAGAAGGTCACGTATTGATATCAGTGTTATGGACAAGGTAGACAAACGATATTGAGGATCATTCTCCAATTGAATCGTGTTTCACGGACTAAAAATAGGTGGAATCTCGTCTTACGGATACAAGACTTCATCGATCCAAGAAAGTCAAAATAAAATCGGAAGATGAAGAAAAATGAGGAGAGAAAGAGGTGGTCTCAGATCCAATATTATTCATCAATAATTTGACTGGTAACGGATTACGGAAATCTCTTCATCGACCAAAACAAATGAAAATGGGACAACATGTCCAATAACAAATGAGAAATAAACTCTATCTCTAAAATATAAAATATTCTAAAAAATCTAAAAGAAAATAAATATAAAATAAAACTCTAAAAGAAATTAAAATACATAAAAATATTTTAAACTAATATGTAATATTTACATTAATCTAAAAAAACAAATATAAAAAAGATGTTATTATACAAATCTAAATTATTTATAACAAATATTAACAAAACTCAATAAAAACTAATTATATAAAAAAACATATGCAATATGTTAACTGTTAGAAAAATAATAATATAATATAAATAATTTAAAAAGAAACAGAGGGGATATAAATTGAAAACAGGGGGAGTGAACATGAAGAACACGGTGGGCTTTCAGAATAGGCTTCACGGGTTTGGCCCAACAGTTAATCAAACAAAAATATAAAAAAAACAAATAGAAACAAAATGTCGTTTTTTTCGTCAGATATCAATCTCACTGCGTTTAATTCCGGATGTGATGAAGGTGAGCTGGGTTTGTTTCTGCTGAGTTATTGGAAGATTTTCGAGTGAGTGTTTGAGAAGGAACGGAAGTGACGAAAATGGAAGGTGAGTGGTCGTTGATGGTGACGGAAAACGGATGAGAAAGATCAGTTATGGTGGTTGTCTGCATGTGAGCCGTTGGGATGAAGACTAATGGAGAAAGAGGGCGGCTGACCTAGGTTTTAGGGTTCCATCTCCCAGAAGGTGATGAGGAACAATGCTTATATAGCAGGATGGATGACACGTGGCGATGATTAAAGATAAATTGCTGATTAAAATGATAAATTGACTGATAATGATGATTGACTTAATTAAAGCTAATGTTAACTAATGATGATGGAACGAATAATGACAAAATCAAAATCCTATTTAAATATGACAAACCAAATCCTAATTAACACTAATCAAGATTCTAAAATTAATCTATTTTAATCCTAAGTTCTAATAACTTAAACTAATCTAATATCCAACTAATCTTAATTAAATAAGATTCTAAATCTAATTAATAAAAATCAAAAACTCTAATCCTACTCCTAGTCAAAATCTAATTCTATTTAATAACAAATCTATTTTAAAATTCTAAATTCTACTTTCTATTTAAAGCAAAAAAACAAAGTCTAATAAAACTCTATTTAAAAAACTATATATTAACCATTTTAAGAAAAAACAATAAAATTCTATTTAAAAGAAAAATAATTCTATTCAATTCTAACTACCTAAATTCTATCCTAAAAATAAAACCTATTTCTAAAAAACAACATTAAAATCTATAAAAATAATCCTATTCAAAGTATTTCTAAATAAATAAAAATAAAACAGAAATAGTAATAAAAAATGCGAAAATGCCATGGAAAACGGGCGAGCACCGAAATGCGCCAATATTATCAACACGAATTGAATCATCAAGAAGAGAGCGACTTTCGCTCGATTTCGACTCTGAACTTCTCGTTTGAATGATTTGAATCGCCTGAAACGCGAACAAAGCGGCTAAAATCCTGATAAATTCAATCCGGCTAATAACACGGGCAAAATGCGACCTAAATGATATGCAGATGAAAACGAAGCAAAAGTCAGTCAGAGTTAGAAAACCGGTGGGCAAATTTTAAGGTGCAACAATGAGTAAACCTCCGATTACGGAACAACCTTTGAACAACTCTTTGGTATTCAAATCTTTCCCGGCTAATTTCAAACACCAACGATTCGAACCCAAACCTTCGTACCACAATACTCTAGTTAATGCTACTAAATTGATAGAACCTCTCGTTCTTCAATTACCTTCCCTCGGCTGAACCTGTGAAGGAACGATTTTTGCAAAACCCCCCAAAATCCAAGGCTCTTTGAGGACAAAACCCTCAAGGTTTTATTTTAAAAAACCCACTGATTTCTCAACCCAAACCTGATACACCAATCCTAAGTTTGGACGTTATCACCTTGATGATGCAGAATACACAACAAAAATGATTACGTGTAGTTGTTGATAAAATGCAAGAAAGAGGATGAATATGATGAGAACTAAATCAGTGTATATTTCCATTTTTCTTGTTATGTGAAGAATGAACTAACTAAATATATATGCAAAGTTGAAACCAAATAACCAACATAACAGTCACTTAGAATGTTAAGCATAACAGAAATTCTGTGAGAAACGCGCGAGCGGTCGACCTAAAATAAGGGGAGGGTCAACCTGAGCTCTCCCGAATTCAGGATTATGCAGGAAACAACACTTTGCATCGACCAGAACAGGTCCATGCGTCGACACAAAGGACATCAATTTTGACAAACACAAATGCACACACAATGAGTCGATCAGAGGGTCGACGCAAGCTCTCCTGAGAGCAAAACGTGAAAATAGACTTCTGTATGAATCGACCTAAGCACACTATGAGTCGACTCGAAGACTCAGAACTTGCAAAAAGGCATATTTTCATATATTTAACTACTTCTAAGAGATCCTAATGCATCTCTAACTTGACCAACATCATCAAACTCATATAGAACACACATAGTGCTCTTTCTATATGTACCTAGACATGTTTTGACAAATGTTTGACACAAGAAAGATAAATATACATATGCGACTCGATGATACCGTCCAAAGTACATTTTCCTAACTATATATGTTTTGAAATCATTAAAACATGTATAACCAAGTATGAGGCACTTTGCCCTTACAGCTAATGCCTATCACTCAATTAATCTCATGAATTCTTATGATGGAAGGATGATTACTTGTTTTGTACCATTGTTATACTAGTGGTTCATTTCTCACTTGCCTCAGTCTATTGCTTTTTGGGACCTCAAGGATGGTCTTTTATGGTCGCATAAAATCATGTCGCTTACTCATTCAGACATTATTTGGTACAACTGGGACTATGATAAAGTGAAGATCGTTAATAGTTGTGGCGGATTTCCTAATGTACCTCTTATTGGTACAAAATAGTGTATTAGTTATAACTCAGTTTTGGCCCGTCGTCAGTTGGGGTATCCTATGAAAGACAAACCAAGTAATATCCATTTGGAGGGTTTCTTCTTCAAGGAGGGTGAAGACGATAAAGCATTCAAGGTGAAGATTGTGCAAGCTTGGGGTCACATCTATAGAAATGGAAGGGAAGCTTTGAGAAAGCCAAATTGTGTCTCTTTTGAACCTTATCTCCAATGGGTACATTTAGAACAAGATTTAGTTCTGCAAGATATCTCTAAGTTTTGATAATAACAAAGTAGTATTTGTGTGAAAACAATTTTGGTATTCTAACATTTGTTTTTTTGAAGAATTAACAAACAGGTTTTGACTCTGATAGAGAAAGCTCTAACTCTGATTCAAATCATATTCAATGATTACTCTGATTTGAACAAAGTCACTTGTGCGCTATAAGAAGCAAGTCTATTTTTGATCTAGTCTCACTCAGAAAGATTCTAAGAAGACAATATGTTGCTGCTGCAATCTCTCTTGGTTTCTACTTCTGATCATGACTCTGATACTTCACTTCTAAAGGCTTTCTAACTTCTGAAGTCATTATCTTCTGAAGACTAAGTATTGAAGACTCCAAAGACAAGGTTCTGTTGAAGGAAGTTCTGTAGACTCTGAAGACTTGAGTTTCTGAAGAATAAGTGTTGAAGACTCTGAAGACAAAATTCTGTTGAACGACATTTTGAAGACTCTGAAGACTTAAGTTACTAGTGACCAAAGATTCTGAAAACTGAGTGCTTATAACTCTGAAGACAAGGTTCTGGTGAACAAGTTCCGAAGAATATGAAGACTCAAGACTCTGAAGACCTAGGGACCAACTCTTCTACTCATGCTTCAATAATCTCTATTCAGAAGCCTCTGATGTAAAGAAGAGAAGCTCAAACATTTACGAGGGGAAATAGTACATAGTACATTTCAACGTTTCATTCCACTACCAAATCACTGTCCTGATATGGTTGTACAAAGGACAACTTTTGTGTACGATTTTCATTCCTGTGTAACGACATTATTTCAAGTCACCAACTACCTAAAGGATATTCCTGATTTGCCTTCCAACGGATCTTTTTCTGGCTATATAAGGACTTGATTACTTGAAGAAATAAATAAGCTTTAAAATGATTAATACAAATGTTACACTTTGATTGAAAGAAATCTATGAATAACTGAAGCTATAGTATTGAAGTACCATAATACAAAGAAAGAATATTGTTCATATTGTATTAGTGTCTTTAAGATATTTGAGCTATTAATAGTTGTTACGGTGAGAATAAGATATCAAGTTATTGATTAACTTGAATCTTAATTCATTTAAATTCACCACCGAACTTTGATACATCCAAAGGAGAGTTTAAAGAAAGAAAAACCTTTTGCGCGATGAAACAACAGCGCTAGAGTTTCGAGGAACAAGGGTTGGTTATGCCTAGGGTAGTTCTCACATCCTAAACATCTGCAGTACTCTACAAGAACCTTTTGTGTATGTATGTATGCTAAGTCATCTAGGTTATTGTTTGCTAGAGTTATGGGATCAAGGTTAAGGTAAAGTTGAGGTAAAGACCTAAGGACAGTTCTATGTTTTCTCACAAAAATATCGCATCTTATGCCTATGTATCCTTACTAGGATAGAATCAGAGCAACCGTAGTTCTCCTCACTACGGTCGAGGAATACTTGACTGTGGTTAAGACTCCAAGGGGGAACAAACATGACAATGTTCGTGTAGAGTTTGATAAAACTCTCTATATCTGAGTTTAACACTCAAAGGGATTGACTTTGATAAAACTGGGAATTCAAAAGACAAGAGACATGGTCCCTATTTGAGAACAAACCAAATGGTGACTTTCCTTTCAATGAATAGTTCAAATGGGATCTTCAGGAAAAGATCAGAAACAAGACCAGACTCACCGGGGATGCTAGTGACTACTAGACCTCCGAGATCTACTGGGGACATATAGGGATGTTGGTCACAACCAACTATCCTAAAAGTACAGAAAAGCTCTTCCAATAATCATTGGGCTTCAAATGATGCCAGTAACCACTGGTCTTTCTTGGGGATTGGTGACAACCAAAACAGTGATACCAATGACAATTAGGTTTAAACAATGCCAGTCAAAACAATACTGGATTTTTTGGGGAATGCTAGTAACTACTAGACCTCCGAGAGGATATGGTGACAACCAAATCAACGATACCAATAACGATTGGATTTGAAAAACGCCAGTAACTACTGGACTTCAGCCGAGTCGGTAATCAAACGGGACATCGACTGAGAGATAGATTCAGGTAAACACCAGATCTCAAGGATAAGTTGCAACATTAGTAACGACTAAAGTTTGTTAACCACCAATTAGCAGTATCAGATAGGGGTCAGCGGCTGACCTATTGCTAGTCACAACTAGACTTCACAGGGGAATCTGGTGACGACCAGACAAGCAAAATCAAAAGGGAGCTAGTGACAACTTAGACTTCCCGAGGAATCCAGAAATAAAATCTTCATTGGGGACCAAACCAAAATAGAGAATTTCCTTATAGCGAAGAGTTCAAACTAGATCATCAAAAAAAACTAGAGGTGTAGGTGACAAAAAAAAATCCTAAGATGCACTAGGAGTATTGGTAACAACCAAACATCCTGAGAAATATCGCCAATAATCATTGGGCTTTTAAACGAATATGGTAACAACCAAAATCGAGATGCCAATAATAATTGGACTTTAAACAACGCCAGTCAAAACATTACTAGAATTACTAGGGATAAGGTGACAACCCTAATCCACAACACCAGTAACAATTAGATTTTCACACAGAACGCCAGTTAAAACATTACTAGACTTCAAATGGTAACGACCAAATTAGCAATACCAATAATAATTGGATTTTGAGGGATGCTAGTAACTACTGAACTTTCCGGGGATATAAGTATTTATCACAATAATACCTAAGTCGGATAACTTAACGAAGTTAAGGTAACAACCAAAGCGTAAGCCCGTAACAACAGGTTTAAAGAAAAGGAGTTTGGTAACGACCAAAGGATCTCAAAATGGTGTCCAGTAACTACTTAGGAATAAACACCCGACTGATTCTCGACAAAGAAAACTGCCCAACAGGATCACAAAGGCCACAACTAGAACAAACCAAAATAAGAGGTATGCTGAAACATGCATACGCTAATGGTATGATGCAAATGCAATGTCGAACGACTCCGCAGGAGAAGGAGATAAAAGATAGATAATGATCTATCACACCAGAGGAAAAAGAATCACACTGAATCCCAACGCTGGAGAATGGTCGATTCCCGTTCTTGCAAACTTGCTGAAGAGAGGTCATAACTTCGATACAACGGACAAAATAACTGATCAGAGACTTCGTAGCGCGGCGGCGTGAGGAAAAGAACTCTATAGACCTCATATTGTTGAAACGATGGTATCAAGGTTTCAACCGTTATGTCTTTATGAGAGGAGTCAATTTTCACACCGTCATGTCAAAGTTACGACTTGCTTGTTAATTTTCTCCAAAACAAATTTTGTTAAAAAAAACGTTTGCCTTTAAAAATCATTTATTAAAGAATAAGTGATGTTTTTCATAACAAAAAGGTAGATCAATCAATAAAGCAAAAACAAAGATTGGTCCAAATCTGATTTCATTCAAAGATATAAACTCGTAAAAGGCAGAGTCGCATGGAACATTTACAATTTGGAAAAATGGAAATATGGGAAAAGGCTACAAAATCCAACGATAATCCAGTTCTAACTAACTAAGAGTTCATCTGAATCGCTGCCCCCGACGAAAGTAGAGGAAAGTGAGCCTTTTTAATGACCTTTTACAATAGTGATGAATCCTAATGCAGTGAAATGCCTTTGTCCCTAACTTTTTCCTGAATCGTCCTTTTGGGTTTTCAATTCACCAGGATGCTCATAATTGCCTGAGCCACCTTTTCAGGTTTTCGGCTTAGCGAGCTTTTCTTTCCTTTTATCCCTAGTTTTTGCCTGGATCTCCTTCATAGGTTATGATCCGCTAGGATTCCCCTTTTTTGCTAAGTTTCCTTTCCAGGTTTTCAACTTAGCAGGTTTTTTAGGCATAATATTTTCTTACTGCATCTGAGTTCATGGGATGTTGGAGTTGTTCACCGTCCATCGTCATGAGGATAAGAGAGCCTCCAGAAAAGACCGTCTTCACAAAAAATGAGCCATCGTAGTTTGGCATCCACTTCCCACGCATGTCTCGCTGCACTGGTAGAATCTTCATGAGTACCAACTCACCCTCTTTATATTCTTTGACCTTGACCCTTTTGTCGAAGGCTCTTTTAACTCTCTTCTGATATAGCTGACAATTACATATTGTTGTCATCCTTTTATCGTCGATGAGATTTAATGTATCAAGCCTTTCTTTCACCCACTCAGCTTCTTTGTGCTCGACTTCCATTAAGACCCTTAACGAAGTTATCTCAACCTCAATAGGTAGTACTGCCTCCATCCCGTAAACCAAGGAGAAAGGGGTTGCCCCTGTTGAAGTGCGAACAGATGTTATGTATTTTTGTAAAGAAAATGGTAGTATTTCATGCCAATCTTTGTAAGTTACTACCGTTTTCTGCACGATCTTTTTAATCTTTTTATTTGTAGCTTCAACAGCTTCATTCATCTTGGGCCAATAAGGATAAGAGTTGTTATGTCTAATTTTGAAACTGTCACAAAGATCCTTCATTGTTTTATTGTTAAAATTTGTCCCATTATCTGTAATGATCTGGTTAGGGATTCCGTAATGATAAATAATCTCTGTTTTAATGAACTAGGCAACCACCTGCTTCGTTACATTCGCATAGGAGGAAGCTTCTACCCATTTAGTAAAATAGTCAATGGCAACTTGGATAAACCGATGATCATTGGACGCTTTAGGCTCAATTTCCCCAATCATATCAATGCCCCACATTGAGAATGGCTAAGGTGACGATAATACGTTCAGAGGATGTGGTGGTACGTGCACCTTGTCTGCATAAATCTGGCATTTATGACATCTTCGGACAGATAGGATACAATTGGTCTCCAAAGTCAACCAGTAATAATACGCCCTAAAGATCTTCTTTTCCATGGCATGGCCGCTCACATGAGTACCGAAGGCACCTTCATGAATGTCTATCATCAACATGTCTGCTTTTTTACTGTCGACACGTCTGAGTAAAACCATGTCATGATTTCTGTTGTACAGAACATTATTGCTAATGACGAACTTGGATGATAATCTTCACAAAGCTCTCTTATCAAGTTTAGAGGCGTCGAAAGGGTATTCTTGACTCTGAAGGTAATTTTTGATGTCATAAAACCAAGGTTTTTCATCAGAATCTTCTTTAGCCATCATGACATATGCTGGCGCATTCTTTCTTTCAATGTTAATTAGGGGAGCTTCATTGACAAACTGAACCTTCCACGTAGCAGCCATCATAGCCAGAGCATCTGCTATGTGGTTTTTGGATCTGAGGATGTGTTTGAAGGTGATCTCGTCAAAATACTCGATCAACTCCAAAATATAGTCCTTGTAAGGAATCAGTTTTTCATCTCGGGTCTCCCATTCACCCTTGAGCTAATAAATTACCAAGGCAGAGTCGCCAATTACTTCTAGAATCTTAATACGAAAGTCAATGGAAACTTTAGGACTTAGGATGCAAGCCTCATACTCAGCTACATTGTTCGTACATTTGAAGCACAATCTTGCAATAACAATAGTGTAGCCACCAGTCAAATTTTCCAGAACAGCACTAACACCATGGCCTCTTTGGTTGGACGCACCGTCGAACATCATTTTCCAACGAGAACCAGCTTCAGGACCCTCCTCGGGGCTAGGATCTTCTTTGGCTTTGTAAAGAAGCATGATATCTTTGTTGGGGAAGTCGAATTTGAGCGGCTGATAATCTTCAATAGGTTGATCAGCAAGATAGTCTGACAAGACGCTTCCTTTTATTGACTTCTGAGCAACATATTGAATGTCATATTCTGATAAGAGTATGTTCCATCTTGCAAGTCTTCCCGTCTGAGCAGGTTTTTCGAATATGTACTTTATCGAATCCATTTTGGATATCTACAGAGTAGTGTGACAAATCATGTACTGCCTCAGATGTTTGGCTGCCCAATCCAGAGCGCATCAAGCTTTTTCTAATGGAGAGTGACAACTTTCACAATCAGTTAATTTCTTGCTCAATTAGTAAATAACATGTTTCTTCTTCCCTGACTCATATATTTGGCCCAAGACACAACCCATAGATTCCTCGAGCACAACCATGTACATGAAAAGAGGCCTTCCAGGCATAGGAGGGATCAATATTGGAGGCTCTTGGAGGTATCCTTTGATCTTTTCAAATGTCAACTAGCAATACTCGTTCCACACAACTGCTTGATGTTTCCGTAGAAACTTAAAGATCGACGCGCAAGTAGGAGTCAAGTTGGAGATAAACTTAGAGATATAATTCAACCTGCCAAGGAAACCTCTAATCTGTTTCTCATTTATGGGGCAGGCATTTCCTGGATGGCTCGTACCTTGTCAGGATCTACCTTGATTCCCTGTTGACTAACAATGAAGTCGAGTAATTTTCCAGATCTGACTCTGAAGGTACATTTGGCAGGATTTAATCTCAATTGATACTTCCTGAGTCTTTCAAATAGCTGCAACAAATGATCAAGGTGATCTTTTTTGCTCTGAGACTTCGCAATCATATCATCGACGTAAACCTCAATCTTCTGGTGCATCATGTCATGAAATAATGCCACCATGGCTCGTTGGTATATGGCTCCAGCATTTTTCAAACCAAAAGGCATAACTTTATAAAAATAAGTGCCCCAGTTTGTGATGAAGTTTGTCTTTTCCATATCGGTTGGGTCCATTCTTATCTAAGTGTAGCACGATAAGCTATCCATGAATGAAAATACTGCAAAGTTGGTTGTATTGTCCATCAGAGTATCGATATGCGGCAGAGGGAAATCGTCCTTCGTACTAGCTTTGTTAAAATCCCAGTAATCTACACACATTCTAATTTTACCATCCTTCTTAGGCACTGGTACAATGTTAGCCACCCACTCAGGGTATTTAGAAACTGGCAGAAAGCCTGCGTCGATCTATTTTTTAACCTCGTCTCTCATTTTGAGAGCCGTGTCAGGTCTAGATCTTCGAAGTTTCTGCTTAAATTGAGGACTCGGGTTTAAGAGGGAGCTTGTGAACTAAAATTTCAGTGTCCAAACCAGACATATCTTGGTAGGACTAAGCGAACACATCAGCATAATCTTTGAGAAGCATTACCAATCTGTCCTTAACTTCTGCCCCAAGCAACGCCCCAATATTGACCTCTCTTTTTACTTCTTCAGAGCCCAAATTGATAATGTCGACCTGTTCTTTGTAATGTTGAAGATAGGCATCCTCGTACTCAGTCATCTTTATCAGTTCTTCAAGAATTTCAAAATCTTCATCAATCTCATCTTCAACTTGGAATACAGGTGAACCAAAGTCAGAAAGAACTAGATGATCATTGGATTTAGCGGGTGATGGAGGTTCTTTGCATGTGTTAACGGGCTTAAATGATCAAACATACATACAAAGAGATGCAGATGATGAATTATTTTTTATGTTTTTAAAAGATTGCCATTTTCCTTTTTAAAAGAGTGAAAACAATAAGAAAACAAAATGAACAACAAATGGAAGTTTAACAAAACACTCATTCATTGATTGATCTATAATTGCAAAAGTGTGGCCCATACAAAATGATCCACTGGCCTCGGGCGTGACCAGAGAAAATGCTAACAAGCAAGACAAACATATTATTCTAAGAGTAGTAACATGATGGGAACGTCGACGACCTCCCAATTGTACAAAACGACTTCATCTCGGAATACCAGGTTGTCAATACAGCTTACTTCAGTGTCTTCTTAAATGACATTTATCTGAATACTACCGCTCACAAAGGTTTCTTTCAAGGTCTTTAGGTGCTTGTCGTTGATCTCTGATCCTTCATTTAGAGTTGGTTTGTAACCCAACCCTTATCAAATTTTGTTGGCCCGAGCGTTGACCTTAATTAATTCTCCCCAACCTTGAGAAAGTCCTTCCTTCATGGAACTTTTGATACTCTAAACAGAGGTGAAAGATGGCCCGTGTGACAACAACGTCCTCAATAAATACGGCGTGTGCAATTTATAATGCCTAGAAAGCCATTTCTAATGTATCATCATCGGCTTCGATGTATCGGAAGGATGATAGATTCCTCACCATTAAATCTTCTTCTCTGTGAACTATGACCAGCTGATCTTCAGTAATGAACTTCAATTTTTGATGTAACGTGGATGTGACAGCGCCTCCTCCATGGACCCACAACCTTCCTAGTAAACAATTGTACGCCGCATTCATATCCATTACTTGAAAAATGATATCAAAGACCTGTGGTCCCACCATGATTGGAAAATTAACTTCTTTAATTACTGTTCTTCTCGATCCGTCGAAGGCTTTCATGATCAGAGATGTGGCTCTCATCACGACTCTTTTATATGCCAACTTGGCCAAAGTTCTCTTGGGCATCACATTGAGAGATGACCCAGTATCAACATGTACTCTAGCGAGAGTATCCTCTTAACATTTGACAAATATGTGCAAGGCACGATTGTACTTGCGACCTTCAATGATTAAATCATCATTGTTGAAACTCAGCGTATTGCAAGTCGTGATGTTAGCAAAAATGGAATCGAACTGCCCCACAGTGATATCTTTTGTTATGTCGTCCTGTTTCAGTATTTCCAGCAATGCTTGTCAATGAGCAGGAGAACTCAACAGCAGGGACATGACCGATATTTTTCACGGCGTCTGATTGAGTTGGTCTACTACCCTGTAGTCGCTTCGACGAATTATTCTCAAGAATTCTTCTTCATCTTCCTTCGTAACTTCTTTTCCTTTTGGTTTCTCAATAATAACAGGCGCTTTTGGGATTGTCTCCTTAGGAATAACTTCTTTGGGAATGGTTTCCTTGGGAAGGGTTTCCTTGGGAATGGTAACAGTTGCTTTGGGTTGATATATACGACCGCTGCGGGTCATTTTGCTTGCCCTAGCAATATTTTCTACATCCTCATGTTTTCTCCCAGCTTTCATATCGTATCAGGAATAGTCACATTTCTATGATACCGCCTTTGGATTGGGACCTGGTCCTCTTCTTGGATCAAACCTTGTCTTAGACTGGTCGACTGTCGGTATTGGTTTATTGTGGAATACAGGCCTAACAGCAGTAGGAGAAGTAGACTTACTATTTGCAATGTTGAATATTGGCGCTTTTTTAGACTTCTTTGGTAAATTGAAGATAGGTTCAATCACCGAGATATCTTCTTTTTGCTTTTTCTCACATATCTGTAGCAGTCCCTCGTCAATCATTGACTGAATCTTCCCATGCACGAGGTCACAACCTGACGAATTATGATTACAACCACTGCAGTTTTCATGAGAGTCTGTGATCAGACCTTCCTTTATCAGTTTCTTGTGTAACTCAATCAATGGAGTTTTAACTTCTGAAACCCTGTAAATCATTCTCATGTCAGAATATTCTTCTACGACATTGACACCACCATGATTTGGTAAAGGGAAATTTTCCACATTGGGCTGATTATCTTCGAAGGAGAGAATCTTCTTTTCAATCAACTCATACACAATATGTTGAAGTGCTATACAACCTTCAAGGTCATGTCCTGCGGCATTTTCATGAAAGGCACATCGTGCATTTGAATTATAGAAATGTGGCAACGGATTTGGAGGAGGACCCAATTTCCTTGTCTGAATCAGGCCTTGTTGCACCATTAAGGGGTATAGCTCAGTATAACTCATAGGAATCGGCTGAATCCTTGGCCTTCTATTCTAGAAAGCAGACCTCAAAGCCGGAGCTCTTTATTACTGTTGTACTTGTTGATTATGATTTTGCTGGTAAGTGTTGGGCGCTTGTTGTTGAATGTTTTGCTGATTTGGCCGAGGTTGAAAGACTGGCCTGACTGCAGCCACATACTGCTATTATCGGTACTGCTGATAGTTTTGTTTTGGTTGTAGACGAGGTAATTGTTGACTTTGTGGGTGATTTGTTCTGCTCTGAACCCTCCTGTCACACATTACAACATTGGTCTCTCCTTTTTTTTTCTTATGAAAATTGCTCAGTGGCTTCTTCGTTGTGCTAGTGTTGGTACTACTAGCTGAGCTTGTTACTTTGTCGTTCTATAAACCTGCTTCCACTTTTACACCTACAGCCATAATATCGGAGAAGTCCATTGTGACGCTACAAATCATCCTTTCATAGAATTCGGGCCTGACTGTATCTACGAACCAATCATCCAGCTCTTTTTCTGTCAGGGGAGGTTCCACCTGAGCGGCAATTTCACGCCATCTTTGCACATACTCTTTGAAGGATTCAGAACTCTTATGTGTCATGCTGAGGAGCTGACGATGCTCTGGTGCCAAGTCTATGTTGTACTTGTATTGTTGAATGAATGCGTCGGACAAGTCTTGGAAGCAGTGGATCTTTGACTAGTCTAGGCTTAGGTACCATTTGGCGGAGGCACCCTTAACATTGTCCTGGAAGCAATGTATTAACAACTTAATATTTTCAATGTATGCGGCCATACACTGATAATACATGATCAAGTGAGCCTTTGGGAAGGTCGCTCCTTCATATCTTTCAAACGTGGGCATTGTGAACTTAGGAGGAAGTACCAAACCCGAAACGAGGCACATTTCCTTTGCATCGGAACCAAAGACGTTGTTTCCTTCTATGACCCTCATTCGTCTTGCCATTATATTCATCTCAACTCTCAATTTTTCGTGTTTTTCATCTTCGACCTCAGACCTGTCGGGTATGTCAAATATTTTCTGATGATTGCTAAAGATCGGTCAGACATGTTCCTGAGCACCTGCCTGAATGTAGATAAGATTTTTGATTTCTGTCATTAACGGAATAGTCTACTGATGAAGGTTGAATTGCTGGGCATTACTGATTGGAGGCATGAAATCCCTGGCGATACCCAACGGATGTTCAGTTGCTGAGGTCACTATCGGAGGAGGATTTTCCACTGTTGTATTGATTTCAGATGCCACTGTAGTCTGCGAGTCCATTTTTTCTCTTATCACTTGAAGGACTTCCATAATTTGGCTAACGTCACCGCATAAGCCCTCGAGGTCATTGTCGATTTGATTGATTCTTTGATCTTGATCTGCCATTCTTTTCTGAGCGTTGCCTCTGGATTTGTATCGGTGGGTATTCGGCGTGATTTTTTATAGCAACAGAGCACAAGATGAGTCGTAGAACCGATGTAATGTAATGCAAATGAAATGCAGGATGCAGATGCACATGCAAGCCATGCATTCAAGGAAAACCAAAATTTTGGTTTATGAACAAAATAATGGATAACACATAACAACGCAATGCTGCTTATCATTAACAAATGAAAGCTTAACCATATTCTCATTAACAAATGGAGTGTTACAAGCATAAAGTTTTCATTAACGAATGAAACTTTCACAACATTTTACAAAATGATGGTTACACATTCTCAAAAACTAGGTATACAAACTAAACAAAAGGATATTAAAAGGCCAAGATCTTCTAACAAGACGATCCTTCTTCTTCTTGCGACCTTGTCCTCATCTGGTCTTGACAAAGCAGCCCCCAGAGTTCTTCATTTTCTCGCTTGGCTTTGACTAAAGTGAAACTTAATTCTCTTCTAGACAGAAGTTCTTCCGAGACTGGTGGAATGTCATTAGAGCGGGCGTAGAACATCTTTAGCGCTATCTCTTTTGACCAAAGCAAATAGGCCTCTGAGGCGAGACAACTTGGGTTTTCCATGGCAGTCATTCCTTGTAAGTTGGGATGACTTCGGGCAAATATGACTCGTGCTTCAAAATCCAGGTTACTACCTTTTTCATAGAATCAAGTCTCTAACAAGGGTGGACTCGGTTCCTCCTCAGTTGGATATCCTAACTGGTGGCGGGCCAGGATATGGTTGTAGCTGATACATCCTTTGGTGCCGATCAGAGGTATGTTTGGGAAATCCCCGCAGCTATGTATTGCTACTATTCCTCTGTTAGTAAGATCATACCAGCTGATGTCATAGTGAGAGACGGAAGCCAGCTTTCCAACCCATTCATCACTGTTTTCTAGGTTCCATAGAGGGAATGTCCTAGGTAACTGCAAAATAAACCATTTGCTTAAGAGTGTTGTGCAGCATGCGAACTTTCTGAGATTATACACCCTCCATCGATGAATGGTGTAACAGGTGTCAGCCAATAGAGTAGGAGCAGGATTTCTGATAATGAATAGCTGGATAGCCTCTAAGCTGCTTGGAAACAGATATAAGCCATAAATCAAGAGAGCCAATATAGCTTCAAAGGTTCCCATATCTCCCTGATCATAATGAAACTCAGCTCTTTCCATATATGGCCTCACTTCCATTCCAGTAAATCCACCTCTAGTATCCAGACAGGGTGGAAGGTCAGTAGGTTCTAGGTGTAGAGCCTCAACAATGTCTCTTTTTTTTAGTCTTTTCTCTTTTCCATTGTGAGGTGTAAAAATCATAGGAATCTTCAGATGCGCATAGTATTCTTTCAGAGTTGGTAGCAACTGAAAGTTCAGAAATGTGAAGCAATGGTAAAGAGGATTATAAAAACTTATGAGAGCTAGAAGCATTTCCTTGTTTACTTGCATGTCCTGTAAAGATAGCAGGTCTCCATACTTAGCAACGAAAGCAGCAGAGTTCCTTACTAGGCCTCTTAGGATCCTCAAATTGTCCAACCTTAGGCTTGGGAATGTGAACCTGTTTCTTTGAGCCATTACTATGTCTGCAAAAAAAGATTTTGAATTCCTTGAATGGTTATCAAGATGCAAAATGCAATGCAAAGATGCCAGATGCAACAGGTTTTACAAAACTCAGAAGATAAATTGAAGCAAAAATCTCGTTTCATTTATATTGGGAAACGTTACGACTTTTGAAATACAACACAAGAAAGATGAGGTTATATTAAAGGAGAAACCTATGCCCTATGGTCAAGAATTCTGACAAGATTTCTATCACCGCGTACTCTTCAGTCTTTTCAGCATAATGTTCTTCATCACCAACTTGTCTATTGTTCCTTTCCAGGCGCCAGAAGTTGGTGGGATATTTGAATACTCATGAGTACTTTGTGTAGGCTTAAAGCTAGAGAAAAATAAATTCTCTTTCATCACATCTTCACTACTCAAGCATATTTCGAGCCACCCAATCAACTCATCCTTGTCTTGTAGCTCTCTCTGCAATTCTGTCATCTCAGAATGAAGAGTATGGTACATTCCTTCCCAAGTGTCCCTTTCGATATTGCTTCTCTCAAGAATCTCTTGGTATTCTTCCATCTTTTCAACAGGGATGGCAGAAGATGAAGTGATTACAATCTGCGTATTCTTTTCAAGAAGGTAAGGCATCTTGAGATCACAGGCTCTAGATTGAACCCACTGAGTGAATGGCTCAAAGGCTACACAATTCCTTTTCCCAAGGTCAGCTTTAGTTTTCTTCCGGATGTTTCCTCGACCATCAATTATATTGTTCCTTAAACTCTTTTCTGCTTCGGCATTATAGTTGATTCTTCATTGGGAATCCAAATTGACGTCTAGCCAAAGCGGGATTATAGTTGATTCCCCCTCGTACCCCCAGGAGCGGTACATTTGGAAAATAACCACGGTTGTTAATGTAGACTCCTAGGTCATAGGCGGGATCTTACTAGTGAATATCTACTTGAGTCATAGACATAATCCTTTGAGACCATCTCCAACCATTAGGATTTTCCTTGAAAGCGTTCGTTCTTGGTAGATGATTGATAAACCATTTGTACATCAAGGGTGCACAACAGAGAATAGTTCTTCCTTCACGAAGAGTCCTCTGATGAATGGAATGATAAACATTTCCTAGCAAAGTGGGTACCAAATTACCATTCAAGAACACGGTGATAACAGTTGAATTGATAAATTCATCTATCTCAGGGAACAACATCAACCCATATATCAATAGAGCCAAAACTGCTTCAAATGCATTCATTCTACCCTCCTTGGTAAGGTAAGTAGCCTTCTTCAATAAGTAATCAGAATAGAAACCTTTAATCCCATTCTTTGAAGCACAATTGGGTTTGATCTCGGATACTTCTAGATGAAGTGCATCAGCAATCTCTTTCGGCGAGGGTAACTTCTCTAAACCGCTAAACGGTTTCTTATCTGTCACAGGGATTCCAATGAAGTAAGAGTACTCTTCCAGCGTCAGCATCGATTGGTAATCCGGGAAGGTGAAGCAGTGGTATAGCGGATCGTAGAAATGAACCAAAGTGCTAAGAACCCCTTTTTTCATTCTAGTCTTCAAAATACTCATGAGTTTCCCATACGTCTTCCCAAAATCTTCGGATACCAACATTCCTAGCTCTCTCAACTTCGTTGTATCACATTTCTTGAAGTTGTATTTCTTAGTGTTTCTTTTCCCAAAAACCTTGATAACTAGGGTTTCGCAAAAATAAGACAACTGAGTTTCACAAAACCAGTGCAACAAGATGAGATGCCATGATGATATGATGCACACATAACACACATACAAGTATACACAATGCACAAATGCAAATGCTAACAAGCAAGGGTCCTAGGTTCGGGGTTATGAGCATGAAGCCAGGGTATACCCTTCCAAAGGACATGTACTAAGATATTCATTGTACCTACAAAATGGATTATATCAAGAGTTCCCATAATCATAGATAAATCCTTCGGATATTATCAACCAACATGACTTCACGTGGGTCAAAAATATTCTCAGGATAAACTCGTCTAAGTGTAGTATCACGTAACAACTATTTCGGGACTACTCCCTTATAGGCACCGCACTACGTCCTAAAAAGGCCAAGTAGGGTAAGTAGGTAACTAAAGGTCCTCAGTTTCATGGACTCTCAGGTTGAAGCAACTAATAAAACGCATGAATATTAATACACCATTAATCATCTCAAGAAGGTCTCAACTAAGCGTGGTTACATCATATGTCAAACATGTTAGGACTACTCCCAACAGTCAACTATTGATCATACCACATCCTATCATATGTGTACGCTCAAGTCCGGGTTAGGACTTATCTCACCACTCAAGATATCACCCAAATGATCCAATGCAAACAAACAATTATATATTCACAAATATACATGTATAGGCAAACTTACATAGATATAGCATACAAGCACACAAAGTGGGCTAAACCCTCAATTTGGATCCCCAGTGAAGTCGTCATTTCTGTTGCGGCGAGAATCATATATCAAGCTATTGATTAACTTAAATCTTAATTTGTTGAAATTCACCATCGAGATTTAATTTATCCAAAGGAAAGGTTAAAGAAAGAAAAACCTTTTGCGCGATGTAACAACAACGCTAGAATTTCGGGGAACGAGGGTTGGTTATGCCTATGGTAGTTCTCACATCCTAAACATCTGTAGTACTCTACAGGAACTTTGTGTGTGTGTGTGTGTATGCTAGGTCATCTAAGTTATTGTTTGATAGGGTTAGGGTATCAGGGTTAAGGTAAAGTTGAGGTAAGGACCTAAGGATAGTTCTAAGTTTTCTCGCAAAGATATCGCATCGTATACCTACGTATCCTTACTAGGATGGAATTAGAGTAACCGTAGTTCTCCTTACTAAGGTTAAGGAATACTTTATTAAGGTTAAGACTCCAAGGGGGAACAAACATGAAAATGTTTGTATAGAGTTTGACAAAAGTCTTTATATCTAAGTTTAACACTCAAAGGGATTGACTTTCGCAAAAGCCAAGAGAGGAGTAAGTAATCATGACAATGATCCTTACATAGAGTTAACAAACTCTATCCTAAAGTTCTAATTGAAGGATAATCCTAACAAGGGGTAGGTCTTTTAGACTTAAAGCAAGTCTAGTGGATGTATGTTCTAATTTAACTAAGTTAAATGACCTAATGACTTAACCAAGTCAAGGGGAGGGGTAATGAACTATCTATGATAGTGAAGTCAATAGAGAGACTTTCCTTTGGAACAAAGGATAACAAGGCAACTGGATGAGAGCTAACAAGCTACATCACTTGGGGAAACATAACAAAGCCTAAACACTCATATGCATTCATTCAAACATGATGAAGATATAAAGTCAATGATAACAACCAAGAAAGATACGCAAGCATGTGACCACATCAAGCAAGAAACAACAAAATTATAACCAAGTAATTAACAATAAAGGAATCAAACCAAATGGTTACAACCAAAGGTAAACAAATATGTAACAACATCTAAAAGGGGATGATAATAAGGTTATTACAAGACCAAACATCACACGTATAAGTGAATCATGCATAAGTCAAAACATTACTTATTATGGAAAAGTTCAAAGATTAACATGCACAATTCATAACAATATTCAAGCATGGATACAAGTCAAGGTAACAACCAAGTATCTTTGAACAATAGTGTGACATGTGTGACAACAACATGTGATTTATGGTGAATTATGTTAAATAAGAAAGTGACAACTAACATGTGTGACAACAACACTTCCATCAATGGTATTCAAACAAAATTCATGCAAACAAGTTACAACTTGAACCAAACATGGTATGTGAATCAATTAAAGACAAAAGTAATCATATTCAAGACATATTGATGACAATAAATCATGGATAGGCAAGAAAAGTAACAATAGTTCAAGCATGGATTCAAACTTCACAAAGGGAAAGATGAACAAGATTCATGGTGACAACTAAGGTAAGGAACAAACCTAAACATGCTATCGTTCTAACAAGACACATAAACAAGCAAGATAAGGGTGAGGAATCATTTTCATGAGGTTACAACATCAAGAAACAAATCATGGTTCACAAAGAAATTTCAAGGCATACTTTTCACATTCATGCATTCACAAAGGCAAGAATAATCATGGTAAAGCAAAGAGCCAAGTGTTTTCAAGCATATAAACATGTTAGACATTAAAAAATTATTCATAAAAGATCAATCTTACAAGAAAAATCAAGTACCATGTTAAGAAAGCTCATGAAAACCAAAGAAAACCCTAAAAAGGCCATGTCATTCAAGTGGACCAAAGTGTTTCAAAAATAAAAATTCTTGAATTCTTTCTTCACACATTGAAACTAGACATATTAAGGAGAATAATGCAAAAAGAGTGGAATCAAAATGATAAAAATAAAGTAAGTTATACACATTTGAAAATTAGGTTCAAAACTTGGGCAACTAGGGCAAAAGCAAGGCAAGGCAAGAATCTAGGCTATGCAGATTTGCAAGAAGGACCATAACTTGCTCAAAACTTAATGAAATTGAGTGAAACAAAAAAAGAAAATTGTGTATTTTTTCACAAGGAATCCAATGGTGTTTTTGGTTGGTTCATATCATGCAACATGTGGAAAACTCAAAAACATCATTTAAAATAGCAAGTTATATGCAAAAACAAAGTGACAGTCCAATACACATGTTTTATGCAGCAAGCAATTATTCAAGCACATCATATGAGACATATAGAGAGTGATTACAAGCATTATACACCAATAGAAAATCTCAAACAACAGATGGCATGTGAAGTGGCAAAAAAAATGACAAGTTTATGCAAGAACCATGTGATAGTCAGAAATGGCCCAGCTCAGCATCAACCAAGTGATCAAACACAATATATATGACCTATAAATGATGTTTACAAACACAAATCGCTTATTCCTAAATAGAATAAACAAGTTGCATATGGAAATGACATTTAAAGTAAGCTAGCAAGCCAAAACAAATGGGCAGTCATGAATACTCAAGCTTGTGATCAAGAAATGGTTTAAACATGACCTATAAGACATATCTAGCATGTTCATAATCAATGTACCTCAAAATTCAACACGGCCTCAAAAGTAGAAAGTTGGAATACTTACCTCTTGTATATTTTTCAAGTCAATTCTCAAAATAAGAAATCCGGTTGATGGATGATGATCCAAATAGCTGCAATATGCTCCAAATAAGATGTCTAAGTGATGAAAACTCCCCCAACCACACTTCCTTGAAAGAATGGCTTCTTTTGCAAGAAAACACTAAGAGCTTCAAAGTGAAACTCTAGGAAATGGTGTTACAGAACTGTTGTAATGCCATGGACAATTCAAACAACTTATATGGAGAGTGTTTAAAGTGTTAGAATGATTCGAAATGGTCTAGGTAGTGACTTGGCTTTGAAAATGCAGAAAAGTCGAGATTTTAAGGTATGAGAGTTGACTTTGTGTTCTAGCAGGTTTTGGATGGTTGTAATGGTTTGAACACCTCTAACACATGTTATGTGACGTGTTAGAGTGATTTTCTTGGTGGTTTGATGATTGGAAAGAGTTTTGGAAGAGTTTATGCAAAGGCAGAATTTCTTCACAAAAGGGCAAGCTTCTACTACTTGCAAAAAGGTTGGGATCAGAGAAGTGAGAGAGATTCAACTTGGTTTCTATTTGATTATGGTGTAGTTTGGATGTGAGGAGTGTGTTCTATTTATAGGAAATCTTGGAGAATGAGAGGTATGGGTAGATTTTGCAAATTTGCCAGGTTTGCCCTTTTTGGAGGCAAAAATGAGCAAATTCAACTTGGAATCTCTTTTCTGAGCATGAGCCACTTCCCTATGTGTTTCATCACCATCAATAGCCTGCAAATAGTTTACATGAAGTGAAGGATGAGAGCAGGTGATGTGGTAGCTGAGTTATGGCAGAATTTGCAAAAAGTTTCTCTCTCCTTGCTACTTGCTTGTACTTGCAAGAATAAATAATTCAAAATAATCTAATTCTGATTTTTGCTCATGGGAAAGCATTTTAATCTCATCAATTAGGTCCCTGAGCATCAAATAATGAGTTAAACAATTTATTAGAAGATGTTTGAATGGTTTATGCATCAAAATGCAAGTGCTGAACTTGGTTTTGTGACATGAAAAACTCCTAACTTGCCTTCTCTGATTCTCCCTAACCACAAAGGTTGATAAAGTGCTATTGTAATTTTTAAAAAAGCCCCAAGTATTATCTACAACATTCATGTTTGGAAAAAGTTCAAATTCCAAAGGGAACTATGTCAAAAAGCCTCATGAAGTTTGTTGCAAAAGTTGACTTACAAGCCAAGAAACAAGGAATTTTTCTAAGTGTGGAAATCCTTCACAATTTGAGGAGCTCAAGACTCCAAATATATGCATTTTTTGGACCTCAACCCCCTAGGAAACCTTTGTAGGATTTCTCAAGAGCTTTTCAACCAGCTTTGGATCACTCAATTTGGATGTGTGGTTTGAAAGTTATGACATTCCAAATTAGCTTGCAATTAGGGTTTTTCATAAACCCTAATTTCTTGATTCACAAGTTATCCATCAATTCTTGATTAAATGTTCACCAAACTTACTATTTAGGCATATAATGATGTTGAAAACTTTGATTGCTTCAATTTGTGGCTACAACCCTAAATGTCAAAGAGTTGACTTTTCAGACAGACGAACCGAACAGTTGAAATCTTCAGGATCGATCCTCAGTGTTCTGGGGTTTTTGAACCTGTCATACTTCTTGGGGGGACATCAATAAGTCATATAAACATGATAGACCATGTTTCAATCTTTGGAAACCCATTTAGACCAAAAGTCAAACTACAATTGACATTTTAAACTTGAAACCCTAATTAGGGTTTTGCTCAGCACTGCTTCAATTCTCTTGGTAATAACCTCAAATAGCAATTTTTCTTGGTAAGATATGAACCTCTTGATGATCTGAAGACTTGGTATGTAGAAGATCAATCCAAAACCTTGACTGATTAGTCCATAGGACTCTTGATTTTAACAGTGTGAAACCCTAACTCATCTGCATCTTGACAAAGACCAAATTGAAAGGGATTAGGGTTGGATAACATATGCTTGATGCACCTAGAATGATAATTAAATCTAGAGGTCAAAATTTGGGGTATGACAATAGTGTTTATATCTTCTTTATTAGAAGCAATTTCACTGTAAACATATTTGTTCAAACTGTTGTTTGTAACTCCTTAAGGGACCGGTTAGGTCAGAATCCTTAAGAAGAGATGGTTAGTATCTGTTGTTAGTCACCAGTAGTTGCTAGTGCAGATTGTAATTCCTTAAAGGACTGGTTAGGTCAGAATCCTTAAGAAGAGATGGTTAATCTGTGTTGTTAGTCACAAGCTGTTGCTAGTGCAGTGTAATTTGTTGATTATAGTGGATTAAGTCCTTGTGTATAATGCGAAATCACCTTGGCAGATGGACTGGATTAGCTTGATAGTTTTCAAGTGAACTAGGATATACCGTGTGTCTTTATTTCTTGATTAGTATATTTGTAATCTTTGCTTGAGTTTCACAAAAAGCTTTCATTTTTTAAAACCCAATTCAAACCCCCCTTTCTTGTGTTTCTCATACCTTCAATTGGCATCAGAGCTCCGGTTTTGATTGTGATAAAAAGTTTTATCAAAACTATAGCGTGTTCAGTATGGATCCAATATTTGTGTGAGATATCATGGCTACAGCTAATGCTAATCCTATTCAAGATGAGAAAGATCATTCCGGTTCCAAACCACCAGTCTTTGATGGTGAAAAGTTTGACTACTGGAAAGGTAGAATTGAAAGTTTCTTTCTTGGTTATGACATAGATCTTTGGGATCTCGTAGTTGATGGCTATACTAACCCAGTTGATGCTGAAGGAGTAAAAGTATCAACAAGTGCTATGACCAACCAACAAAAGAAATATTACAAGAATAATCACAAGGCAAGAACTATACTGCTAAGTGTTATCTCTTATACTGAGTATGAGAAGATAACAAACAGAGATACTGCCAAGTCCATTTTTGATTCTCTAAGAATGACTCATGAAGGAAATACTCAAGTTAAGGAGACAAAGGTGCTTGCCTTAATCTAGAAATATGAGGCATTCAGAATGGATGATGATGAAATAGTTGAGAATATGTTTTTAAGGTTTCAAATGCTAGTCGCAGGACTTAAAGTTCTTGACAAAGGATACTCAACTGCTGATCATGTCAAAAAGATCATCAAAATCCTTCCCAAGAAATGTAGACCTATGGTAACTGCTCTTAAACTATCCAAGGATCTGAATAGTATAAGTCTTGAAGAACTAATTAGTTCTTTAAGAAGTCATGAGATAGAGCTGGAGGAAGATGAACCTCAGAAGAAGAATAAATCTATTGCTCTTAAGTCTAAACCTGAAAAGACAAAGGCTTATCAAGCTGAGGAAGAATTAGAAGACTCTGATGAAGACTCAGAAGATGAGCTATCACTTATCTCCAGAAATATCAACAAACTCTTAAAACATAGGCAAGGGAAGTTTAGAGGATCAAGAAGAAACAAAAATTGTGTTGAATCATCATCTGGACAGAAGTAACAGAGCTCTAGAAAAGAAGTCATCTGTTATGAGTGTAATGAGCCAGATCATTACAAGAATGATTGTCCAAAGCTTAAAGGAAAGAAGCCAAAGAAGAACTTCACCAAAGTCAAGAAGGGACTCATGGCAACTTGGGACGGCTCTGATTTTGAAGAAGAAGAATCTGATGAAGAACAGACAAATGTTGCACTAGTGGCAACAACAATTAACATTGAGGCCTCTAGAGAACCAGAAGACAAAATGCTATAAGAATCAGAATCAGACTCTGAATTTGACTCAGAGGTATTATCTAAACTCTCTCGTCATGAATTAGAGTCTTATCTTTCAGAAATACTGAAAGATATCAAGATCTTCAAAGTAAATACGAGGATCTAAGAAAATCTCATGTAATTACTTCTGAAGCCAAAGATAAGTTTGAACAGAATAATTCTTCTTTGAATGAAAATGTTTTTTCTTTAAAAATAATAATTGTGCCTTAAAAAGTAAAGTTTCTAAACTAGAAGAAGAATTAGTCTCAAATGTCTCTGATACTTGTTATGTCAATAAGTATGATAGAGCATTCCAGTACTTTCTAGATAAAAGCATAGATAGAAGTAAGATTGCTTCCATGATCTATGGATTTAGTAGAAATGGTAAGAAAGGTTTGGGGTGTACAAAATCATTTGAATATGACGAAAGTCAACCTGTAAAACCAAAACCTCTCTATGATCATTTCGTGCCTTCTAGTAATGATCTTGATTGTTCTGAGCTTGTGAAAGCACCTTCACAGACATAGAAATCTATTTCTAAACCTAAGTATCATGCACAAACTCCACTTGATTATCCTGTTGCACATAAGCCCAAGGTTATTAAGTACTCTGGGAAAACTAACAAAAGAGGACCCAGAAAGTGGGTACCTAAGGATAAGATTATCTATGTTGCAGATATCCTTAGCAGCTCAGTTAAAAGACCAATCATGGTACCTGGACTGTGGTTGTTTGCGACACATGAAGGGAAGAAGGCACATGTTCCAAAGTCTGGAACTTAAGCCTGGAGGCTTCGTCGGTTTCGGAGGAAACCAGAAGGGTAAAATCATTGGCTCTGGAACTGTTGGTAATGGTAAACTTCCTTATATTACTAATGTTCGTTTAGTCCATGGTTTGATGCATAACTTATTTCCTATTAGCCAACTTAGTGATAATGGTTATGATGTCATTTTTAATCAAAAGTCCTGTAAGGTTGTTAGTTAGATGGATGGCTCAATCCTTTTTAATGGAAAGAGGAAAGACAAAATTTACAAGATTGGACTTTCTGATCTTAAGGAACAAAATGTCAAATGCTTTATGTCTGTTAATAAGGAGAAATGGGTGTGGCATATACGTTTGGGCCATGTTACATTGAGAAAGATTTCTCAGCTAAATAAGCTTGAATTAGTCAGAGGCTTACCAAATCTGAAATTTTCTTCAGATGCTCTTTGTGAAGCATGTCAGAAAGGAAAGTTCTCCAAAACTTCCTTCAAAGCGAAAAATGTTGTTTCTACTTCTAGACTGTTAGTACTTCTACACATTGATTTGTTTGGACCAGTGAAAGTTGCCTCAATCAGTGGAAAGAAGTATGGATTAGTTATTGTTGATGACTATAGTCGTTGGACATGGGTAAAATTCTTGAAACACAAGGATGAGTCACATTCTGTGTTTTCTACCTTTTGCTTACGAGTGCAAACTAAAAAGGATTTCAAAATTATCAAAGTTAGAAGTGATCATGGTGGAGAATTTGAGAACAAATACTTTGAGAATGTTCTTGATTCCCAAGGCATTTCCCATGATTTCACCTGTCCCAAAACTCCACAACAAAATAGAGTAGTGGAAAGGAAGAATAAGACTTTCCAAGAAATGGCTCGTACCATGATCCAAGAAACTGACATGGCTAAGAATTTCTGGGCGGAGGCAGTAAATACAACATGTTATATTCAGAACAAGATTTCTATCAGACCTATTCTGGGTAAGACTCCAAATGAACTGTGGAAGAATAGAAAACTCAACATTTCATCTTTTCATCTTTTTGGTTGTATATGTTTTATGTTGAGCACCAAATAGAATCTTGACATGTTTGACTCCACAGCTCAAAAGTGTTTATTTTAGGATATTTTGAATGCTCTAAAGGCTACAGAATCTATAACACGGAAACACGAATTGTTTAGGAATCAATTCATGTAAGATTCGATGATATGCTTGACCCTGAAAAGTCAAAGCTAGTTGAAAAGTTTGCAGATTTGAAGATTAGTTTATCAGAATCCAAGGAGGAAGATTCTAATGAAGGAGACAAAGATGCAGAAACTACAGAATCAAATACAATCTCACCAGAAACAACAAATAGTTCATCTCATAAGAAGAAAAACAAATTAAGGACTTTTCATTCTAAAGAATTGATTCTGGGAGACAAAGCTGATCCAGTCAGAACTCGTTCATCATTCAAACCTTCTGAAGAAACTCTTATGGGTTTAGGGTCACTAATAGAGCCAACAGCAATTGATGAAGCTCTTTAAGAGAATGAGTGGATTATGGCCATGCAAGAAGAACTGAATCAATTCACCAGAAATGATGTTTGGGATCTTGTTCAGAAACCTAAAGGTGTCTACGTCATTGGAACAAAATGGGTATTCAGAAACAAGCTTGATGAGAAAGGTGATATTGTGAGAAACAAAGCATGACTGGTAGCACAAGGTTATAGTCAGCAAGAAGAGATAGACTATATTGACACCTTTGCACCAGTTGCTAGGTTAGAATCTATTCACTTATTAGTTTCTTTTATTGTTAATCATAACATCATTCTTTATCAGATGGATGTAAAAAGTGTATTTTAAAATGGATATATTTCAGAAGAAGTGTATGTGCACCAACCTCCTGGTCTTAAAAGTTCTAAAAACCCATATTTTGTTTTCACACTTAAAAAAATTGTTATATGGTCTGAAACAGGCTCCTAGAGCTTGGTATGAAAGGCTAAGTAACTTTCTTTTGGAAAATGAATTTACCAGAGGAAAAGTGGAAACAACAATCTTTTGCAAAACCTTTAAAAATGAAATTCTAGTTGTGCAAATTTACGTTGATGATATTATATTTGGTTATGCTAATACTTCCTTGTGAAAGGAATTTTCTAAGTTAATGCAGACTAAATTTGAAATGAGTCTGATGGGAGAACTCAGATTCTTTCTGGGGATTCAGATTGATCAACGTCCAGAAGGAATGTATATTCATCAGAACAAGTATGCAAGAGAATTTCTGAAGAAGTTTAATATGTCAGATAGTAAACCTGAAAAGACACCTATGCATCCTACATGCATTCTTGAGAAAGAAGAAGTAAGTAAAAGGGTTTATCAGAAGCTCTATCGTGGTATGATAGCCTCTCTTCTGTATCCAACTGCTTCTCATCCAGATTTTCTAGACCCAAGGGAAACTCACTAAATAGATGTTAAGAGAATCCTAAGGTATCTAAAAGGAACAACTAACCTTGGCTTGATGTATAAGATAACATCATAGTAAAAGCTTTCTAGTTATTGTGATGCAGATTATGCTGGAGACAAAATAGAAAGGAAAAATACTTCTGTAAACTGTCAGTTTCTGGGTAACAACCTCATCTCCTGGGCTAGTAAAAGACAATCAACCATTTCACTATCTACTGCAGAAGCATAATATATCTCAACATCATTGTGCAACACTCAGATACTTTAGATAAAGAGTCAACAAGAAGATTTTCAGACATATGATAGTAACATTCCTATCTTCTGTGATAATGCTTCTTCTATATGCTTATCCAAAAATCCTATCTTGCATTCTAGGGCTAAACATATTGAAATAAAATATCACTTTTTACGTGACTATGTTCAGAAGGGTGTTTTTCAATTAAAAATTATGGATACAGATCACCAGTGGGCTGATATTTTCACCAAACCTCTTGATGAGGATAAATTCATATTCATTCTGGAAAATCTATTTATAAAACCTTGTTCAGAATGAGTAGGTGAATTTTTTTGATGTGTCAAGTCACCAGAACTTCTAAGATAAGATTATGAAGATTAAGAAGATTATTTCTCTTTTATTTAGTGATCTTATAATTGACGATACATCTACAAGTTAGAAGATATCTTAGTCAGAAACTTGTCTAGTCAGATACCTCTTGGTATTCTTGACTTTGGGGACATCAAACGTGTTCTTTTGAACAGACGACTATAATTTTCTTGTGACACTTAACCAAAATTAAATCATATCTTACTGTTGAAGTGACACCTCGAGCATTGGGATTTTGTGAGACTAGGTTTCAAGTAATTATTTCCTATCTCCCTATTACTGTCATAAAAATGGTTCAACGTATTGGGTATGGTAAAATTCTTGAGAATAGACTAAATCTTTACCCCTTCCCTTATTGTTGTGCATTCTTTAAGATGTTTTTAAGACAGAGTGTTCATATCTAAGCGTTTCCATCTCAACCATTATTCCCTGTTAGTTTTTTCCTTCCACTTTTAAGTATACACTTAATTCGTCTTTATTGACTGATGTCAAGAGTTGAATAACGTATACCTAATCAGTGATCTCTTGAAAACTGCTACACTCATTTCCCATTTCTTGATAGATTTGTCTCTCTCTCTCTCTCTCTCTCTCTCTCTCTCTCTCTCTCTCTCTGTTGTTGCTCCATATCACTTGTTTTGGAAATGATGAATTTTCGTTTCAAATTCATCTAAACCTAACTGCTTTTATTGCTAATACATTTCCTCTTCTCTCTCTCTCTCTCTCTCTCTCTCTCTCTCTCTCTCTCTCTCACACACACACACACACACACACACACACACACATATATATATATATATATATATCATACTCCTCCTCATTTCTTTTCGTCTGTCCTTCAACTTGTTTATCTTTCTATTTTTTTGCCACAAAATGTCTATCAAAACCTTCTTTGGCAATGAGGAACTCATGGAAGTGATATCTGAGAAAGGACCGAACCTTCCTAGACTAAGAGACTCAGAGGTGCTCCTATCTACTAGCATGCAAATTCAAGGATGGTATGGCTACTATGCAATCCTGCATGGACCTATATATCCTGTCTTTGTAAAGGAATTCTGGACATATGCTAGAATAGGTGATGACAACAACTCTATCTGGTCTTCTGTCTTTGGTGTTCCGTTATTCATAACACCAACATCCATCGCTAAATCCATCAACTGTGTTTAATCTGGAGTTACAGTTGAAGATTTTCATCTGAACTACTCCTTTGTTGAAGATCTCGTCAGTATTCATGATGGCTCTCTCAACAGATTCGAACCCTACAATCCTAAAGGGCTTATTCCAACCGGCATAATTTGGTTTCAACTTCTGCTAACCACTTTCTACCCCGAGGAGTGGCCAAAAATGCTTTGTCTTATGATGATAGAATCTTTATCTACTTCATGATGTAAAATGTCAAGGTTAACCTACCTCAAACTATCTTCAATCATCTAAAGTACTCTGTGAAATCTCTAGATATCAGCATAACTCCTTCATTCCCTATGGTAGGGTTCTGACTGAGTTATTCTTCAGAACTGAAATAATTGGTTTAGCCAGAATACTTGGACCATAAATTGTTATGGTTGAAGAAAGATGTGAAAGGGTTGATGAGGTTGAAGACTTTTTATGGATGGTGGCCGTGTGTTTCTATTTATCTCTTTATGCCATTTGTTTAAATGTTTTTCTGTCAAAGTTTTATGTTGTTTTGTTTTGTACTTCTGTACCTACGCCACTGGCATTTTATTAATTAATGAGAAATTTTTATCTTTTATTGCCTATGTTCCATCTTATTGCATTTTTTGTGTTTGCTAACAAAAAGAGGAAGAAGTATTGATTTTAATTTTTCTCTTGAATCAACTTCATTACTCGAATTGTTTGAACTATCTTTTACCTTTTTTATTATGACAAAAAGGGGGAGTACGTTAATGGAAAATTATTTTGATAAGAATATCTTGTCTCTGAATCATAGCTCAGACATTCTAACTCTTTAATTGCATTCAACTTTTTTCTTAGAATGTTTTCAGGAACAAATTGATATATTGATAATCAGACTCTGATCTAACCAATCATCATTTCTATCTGATGCATTTGATAAGAATCAGACTTGAACCATCTTAGATCTTATAAGTCCAATCAGGCTTTGATATATAATCAAGCGTTGTTATTTCGTATCTGATAAGAACTTTGTAATCAGACTCCGGTATCCCAAATCTGATAAGATTTTTAGATCTTAGATTCAGGGGGAGCTTTGATAAAGGGAAGTTATTTCTAAACTTATCTCTATCATTTCCTATTGATTATCATTATACAAAATTGTGTCATTAAAATACATGGTTTTGTCATTACCAAAAAGGGGGAGATTGTTAGAACAAGATTTGGTTCTGCAAGATATCTCTAAGTTTTGATAATAACAAAGTAGTATTTGTGTAAGAACAATTTTGGTATTCTAACGTTTGTTTTTCTAAAGAATTAAAAAACAGGTTTTGATTTTAATAGAGAAAGCTCTGACTCTAATAGAGATAATATTCAACGATTACTCTGATCTGGCCAAAGTCGCTTGTGTGTTATAAGAAGCAAGTTGCTTCTGATCTACTCACTCAGAAAGATTATAAGAAGACAATATCTTGCTATTGCAATGCTCTCTTGGTTTCTACTTCTGATCATGAATTTGATACTTTACTTCTGGAGGCTTTCTAGCTTCTAAAGTCCTTATGTTCTGAAGACTAAGTGCTAAAGACTCTGAAGACAAGGTTCTATTGAATGAAGTTCTGAAGACTTGAGTTTCTGAAGAATAAGTGTTGAAGACTATGAAGACAAAGTTCTGTTGAACGACATTCTGAATATTAGACGATGGAAATGATCTAGAAGGGGGATTAAATAGATCACTTATTCTTAAATAGAGTCGGCACTTAAGATAATTTTCTTTTTAAAACATTTAAATGGAAGTGGTCGAGGAACTACGATCATCTAAATGAACAGTTACCAAAAAGATCAGATATGCGCTACGCCTATATGGAATAACGATAAAGATGAGAAATCTAATCAAAAGTTTGAACACAAATCAATATGATTTGGTTCACTCAAAGTTGTTCAATTTCCAATGCTTTGTGAAAAATAAACTCAAATTGTAAAACAACTCAAAACGTTTGTGTTCAAGCAATTTGTCGAACATATGGTGTGCGAAGCACTCCAAGTAAAATTAACTATGCAAATGTAGTGCTAAGCTTT
This sequence comes from Lathyrus sativus, assembly GCA_963859935.3. NCBI lineage: Eukaryota > Viridiplantae > Streptophyta > Magnoliopsida > Fabales > Fabaceae > Lathyrus > Lathyrus sativus. Next base: position 570,384,453 of record OZ012735.1, on the reverse strand, counting down.
TCCAATTACAACCAAACAGATTTTAATGAGTTTTCAAAATATATTTTAGCACTACAATAAATCATAATTTTAGTCAACCAATTTGATTGCACACAAACGTAAATTTCAGAAATGAAAATAGCAACAAAAAAAAGAGAACAACACTAATTTGTTGAGGCAGTTCACTCGTCCTCCTCGCTCGGGGTACGTCTGCCCTCAATTCTAAAAATAGAATTGAGACATATATATAGAACCTGTTGCAAATTGGTTTTACAAGAGAAGTAGTAGAAATCAAACACTCAATCCTAATCGTTGATGTTAAACTTATGCCTTCTCTTCTCTTGATTCAAGATGAATCAAGTCCTTCGAATGTGATGAGTAAACCTCCGATTACGGCACCACCTTTGAACAACCTAACAGTCTTCAAACCTTTCTTCCATAATCTTCGGTTAACACTACTAAATTGACATAACCTCCCGTTTTTCAATTAGCTTCACTCGGTTGAATCTATGAAGGAACGATTTGTGCAAAATCCCCAAAATCTAAGATTCTTGGAGGACAAAATCCTAACGGTTTTATTCAAGAAAAACCCACTAATCTCTCAACCCAAACCCCATACACCGATCCTAAGTTTGGACGTTATCACCTCAATGATGCAGAATGCACAACAAAAATGATTATGTGTATTTGTTTAGAAAATGCAAGAAAGAGGATGAAGATGATGAGAGTAAAATAAGTGTCTATTTTCACTTATCTTGTTATTATGTGAAGAATGAGCTAAAACAATATATATGTGAAGCTTGGACCAAATAACCAACATAATAGAAAATTAGTGTGAAACGAGCGAACGGTCGATCTAAAAAATAGGGGGGTCGACCTGAGCTCTCCCGATTATAAAATTACACAGAAAATGTCTCTTTGCGTCGATCAGAACAGGTCCATGCATCGATGCAAAACAGTCCAGTTTTGACAAATAGAAATACAAACAGTATGAGTCGACCAGAGGGTCGACGCGAGCTCTCCTGGGAGCAAATCAGAAAAATTCACTCTGTATGAGTCGATCTAAGCATGCTTTGAGTCGACTCAAAGACTCATAATTTGCAAAAATGTTGCTTTTGATATATCTTGCTATTTCTAAGTGCTCCTAATGCATATCTAAGGAAACCATTATGATCAAACTCACATAGAACACATATAATGCTTTTCTATATGAACAAACACATGTTTTTGATAAATGCTTGACACGAGAGACCAATGAATGCATATGTGACCCGATGATACTGTCCAAAGTACACATTACTAACTAGATATGTTTTGACATCATTAAAAAAGTATTGAGACAACTTTCCCTCATATACTCCCCCTTTTTTATGACGGCAAAACAGTAGCAAAACAATTGAGTACATTGTGTACTATCATCCTCCCCCTAACTTTATGCATTCATCTAGAAATAATCTGAATGTTTGATCAGTCTTGTAGGATGATTTGTTGTTTTTTCTTGGTCTCTTCTTCCCCTTTGACAATATGAAAAAGAAAGAAGTAATAGGTCAACCAAAAATATAGTATATTGAATTAAGCATATTCACAGAATTTGCAACAAGTAAGCATTAACAAATATTCACATATAATGGTGTTAATGAAAAACGTATAAGAAGATAAATAGAGAACACATCAAATGAACAAAGAAATAAGTGTCATTACAAACATTAAAGTTTAACATATTTCCATGTCTTAGTGAATCAAACAAACATAATAAGAAATGAACATTAAAATGTAATGAACAAGATATGGAATGACATGCACAACAACATACAAAGAATCCTCTAGGCCTCCTCCCCTTAAAATGATGGCCCCTTCCTCGGAATTGATAGTCATGAGGTGGTGGAGGTTGTTGCTAATCCAACCACTCTGTAAGTTCCAGCACAGCCCGGTTAAGAACGTTGAAGCTAGTAGTGAGAGCATGGTTTTGATCTGTAGCAGACTCAGCCATGTAATCAAAATGGCCCATCACTGCGGTAGAGAATGTGTTGAAGTTATTTGTCTGAGCCTGAAGTTGGTTCTGCAGATTCGTAAACTGCTCATCTTGTGTAGTGGCAAAGTTCTGTTATTAGAGCTGCATGTTCCTCATCGAGGAGTTCATCATTATTTTGTTGGGGACACGGAGGAGATAGAGGAACATAGTATGACTCTTGATAATTCCAATTAGTTGTCTGTGGCATGTAATCTGAACCTAGAGTGGTCCAACCCATGTGTTTTCATTCACCCCATCCTTGGTTTGCATCTGAGTCAAAAGGGGGTGATTGATCTAACCAACCACTATTATCATGTTCATCAACATTAACATCAGTATCCATTTAATTACCACCTTCTTCTTCTTTTTCTTCTTCACTTTCATCAGATTCTTGGAGGCGAGAGCTGGTAGCCTTAACAATTAGCCTGTAGTGCGTCTGACGTGGATCCAAAATATAGCCCATCATAGTTAACATATTTTGATAGAAATCTTGGTTAGATGTCAAATTTTTGTATGGGATATCGGGAACAACCACTTCAACATTGTTGAGGACAGATTGGATGAAGGAACCATATGATAGTGCAATCCCTCGGCCATAATCTTTCAAAGAATAGATTCTGCTCACAATGTAGTGGGGCTAATTGATTTTGATCTTCATTTTCAATATGTATACCAAATGAACCTCTGCTTGGTCAACCCAAGAATAGCTTCCTTTCTTGGGCCGAAGAATGTGAGAGACAATCCATTGCAAAATTCTGTCAACCAGTTTCAACCGACGAGTTGTGACCGACTTTGGGAAAAGATTGCTAGCCACGATTTTTTAGTATATGGTTTCTTTAGCATGGAGTTCAAGGTTTCCTTGAACTCGTAACCTTCCATGGTTCTAGTATCCATGACATTAATCGGTGGAGCGGCAGATATAGAAGACATGTCGAAGAGATCTTTCCAAATGACGTCATTTATAGAGAATTTATTATTTTCAATTTTGGTACTAAACTCAAACCCTTCAAACTTTCCTTGAAGACCAGTATAGAAAATTCTAACTAAATCCTTATTATATTTGTTGTCGCATTCCAAAAACTGATTGAAATTCTGAGCATCCAAAAGTTCAAGAACTTCTTGGATATGCATTCTTTCAATATATTTGCGATAATAAACAAATTATTTGACAATTGATTGCTTGCTCAGATTTTTCTCATACAGTTCAACATATTTATAAGGTAATAAAGAGATAGCAGTTACTGGTAGACTAGCCCTTGAGGTGCCAGCTTGAGAGGATGGAGCTCTGGTTATTCTCTTGCCTGTGACCCTTCGTGTAGCGATGAGATGCAACAGTTGAAGAAGATGAATAGTAAATTGAGTTTTTGTGTTGATGAGAGACTCACTAGAATCCATGTAGTGTTTGATGAAATTAGGTCTTTGATAGGGATTTTGGGAAGAGGAGAAATAGAGAATAGATTTGTATGGATGCAATGTATCAATGCTAATGATGATGTTTGAACATATTGAAAGAATAAAAGCATTTAATGGGTCAAGGAATTTTGAACGGTGCATCAAAACCAAGGATTTTTCAGAAAATTCGAGCGACGCGTCGACCTACACAGTCTGTGTGTCGACGTATACTGGCAATATTTAGACAATCAGAAAAGTTCAAAATTTGAATCGACTTGAGCTAACCCGCTTCTAAAACATGAAAAATAGCATTTTTATGAGTCGACCAGTGTCCTGTTTTGGTCGGCTCAAACAGTAAATATTAGCAAAAATCATCTTTTTAAGTCATTTATTCATCAAATAAGAATAAATAGATAGCCTACACATATTTAAAACATTCAAATGGATAAAAACATGTTTAATCATGCAATAAACATCAATTTTAACACACAAATTAGTACACCAACTTACACAAATTAAGTGATCAAGAGAATTTGATAGAGAGGAATGATATCACCTTAACAGCGATCGATGATAGAGGCCCTCACATATGGCTCAGTTACTTCTTCATTTTGTTAGAAAATTACATAGAAAAGCACATATATATAGAAAACATGTAATCATAAAACCCTAAACACGGTCTGAGATGTCGAGAACGCCTAGATCCCTACGGATGTGAAAGAAAGACTCTGTATGAGTGGTTTTGTAAAGATATCCGTAAGTTGATTTTTAGTACCAACGTGCTCAAAGACCAAATCACCCTTCTCCATATGATCCTTAAGGAAATGAAGACATATTTCGATATGCTTGGTGCATGAATGCAATACGGGGTTCTTGGTTAGATTAATGGTGCTTGTATTATCACATAAAATAGGGATATGCTCAAGTTTTACATTGAATTCGAGCAATTGTTGCTTAAGCCACAAGACTTGAGCGCAACAACTACTGGCCGCAACGTATTCCGCCTTGACTGTTGACAAACCAACGGAAAATTGCTTTTTGCTATGCCAACTCACCAATGAATTTGAAAAGAAATTACAAGTGCCACTTATGCTTTTCCTATCCGAATTGCAACCGAAAAAGTTAGAATTGGAATAGCCAACCAAGGATCAATCACTACCCTTGGAATACCAGTGCCCATACTTTGGAGTACCACAGAGGTATCTAAGTATGCGCTTGACGGCTTTCAAATGAGATTCCTTGGGATATGATTGATACCTCACACACATATAAATACTAAACATGATGTCGGGTCGAGATGCAGTAAGATAGAGGAGAGAGCCGATCATACCTCTATACTTCTTCACCTCCACATCCTTACCATTGTCATCTCGATTAAGGTTTTGACACGTAGGCATCAGAGTGTCAATCACCTTGGAGTTTGCCATGTCAAAACGCTTGAGAAGCTCAAGGTAATACTCTGTCTGTTTCACAAACGTACCCTCTTCGAGTTGCTTGATTTTCAATCCGAGGAAATATTTGAGCTCCCCCATCATGCTCATCTCGAACTCTCCCTACATCAATATAGAAAACTCCTTGACCATATTCATGTTAGTAGATCCAAAAATGATATCATCAACATAATTTTGTACTAAAATCAAGTGTTTTCCTTGACGTTTAATGAAGAGAATTGTGTCGACCTTTCCTCTTGAGTAGCCTTGATCAAGTAGAAATATGCTAAGATGGTTATACCAAGCCCTAGGAGCTTGTTTGAGTCCGTACAAAGCCCGTTTAAGCTTGTAGACATGATCATGATACTCATGGGATTCAAAACTAGGAGGTTGGGCTACATAAACCTCTTCATTGATATATCCGTTTAGGAAAGCACTTCTTACATCCATTTGAAATAATTTGAAATTTCTTGCACATGCGTAAGCAAGTAAAAGGCGTATAGCCTTGAGTCAGGCAACCGACGCATAAGTTTCCTCATAGTCGATTCCCTCCTCTTGGTTATATCCTTGCGTAACTAAGCGCACCTTGTTTCATGTTATAACTCCATTTTCGTCCAATTTGTTCCTAAACACCCATCGAGTGCCAATTACTCAATGGCCTCGCGGAGGAGGGACAAGGTCCCAAACCTCGTTTCTTTTAAACTGATTTAATTCCTCTTGCATTAATAAGAACCCATGTTCATCGAGTAATGCCCCTTTATGGTTTTTAGGCTCAACCTGAGAGACGAAAGCAAAGTGATAACAAAATTTACTTAGCTTAGATCTTGTGGTTACTCCCTTTGAAATGTCATCGAGAATGTTGTCGATAGGATGGTCTTTAGAAGAATTTCAAGATGGAGGAAGGTCATCGGTATTAGTCGGATGATCCTCCTCAATCTCCTCATGATGGTGATCATTTTCCTCCTCAACTTTCATTGACTCAGGTTGATCAATTCCTTTTTCAGTGTCTTTGAGTGTGTCTTCAGAAGATACAACTGCACCATGAAAAGAAATACCTTTTTCGACATTTTTCGGATAAGTTTCATCAAAAGTGACATGAACAGATTCGTCAACAATAAGTAACCTCTTATGATATATCCTATATGCTTTACTTGACTGAGAGTACCCAAGAAAGATACCTTCGTCTGCCTTGGAGTCAAGCTTACCAAGACTCTCCTTACCATTGTTCAACACAAAACATTTACAACCGAATACATGAAAGTGAGATACATTGGGTTTCCTCCCTTTCAAAAGTTCAGACGGAGTTTTGTTAAGAATAGGACGAGTGAGCAACCTATTCAAAACATAACAAGTCGTACTAATGGAATCGGCCCAAAAATATTTAGGAAGGCCACTTTCATTGGTCATAGTTCTTCCTAATTCTTCCAAAAGTTTATTTTTACGTTCCACGACCCTGTTTTGTTGAGGGGTACACGACACGAAAAAATTATGATCAATTCCATGCCTACCACAATATTCTACAAAGAGATGATTTTCAAACTCTCCTCCATGATAACTTCTAATTGATATAATGTTTGTGTTCAACTTGTTTTGAGAAAGTTTGGCTAATTTTCAAAGGCGGAAAATGTATCGCTCTTGCTAGCCAAGAAGGTAGTCTAGCAAACTCTATAGAAATCATCGACTATCACAAAACCATAGTAGTTACCACCTATAATCTTAATTCTAGATGGTCCAAAGAGGTCCATATGAAGAAGTTCAATGGGTCTCGTAGTTGAAACAATGTTTTAGATTTGAACGAGATCCTTGTTTGCTTCCCTATTTGGCACGCATCACAAAAGTGATCCTTTGAAAACTTGATTTTGGGTAAGCCAATCACTAGGTCCTTAGAGACTATCTTATTTATCAATTCAAAATTGACATGCGCCAAATGCCTATGCCACAACCATGAGTCTTCACTCATAGTGACAAGACATTTGTAGCTATTCAATGATACTTCACTCAAATCTAGCATATACCCATTATTTACCTCAAGCCATTAAACACATCCCCCTTTTTTATCATTATTTTCAATTATGCAACAATCCTTTGAAAAAGAAACTTTGTATCCCTTGTCACATAATTGACTAATGCTTATAAGGTTGTGTTTAAGGCCCTCAACTAGCAATACTTCAGAGATAGTAGTAGATGTGGGATTACCTACAATACCTTTTCCAAGTATTTCTCCTTTGTTATTGTCTCCATAGGTTACAAATCCCTTGTTCTTTGCCACAAAGTCAATGAAGAGAGATATGTCTCCTATCATATGTCTTGAGCATCCACTATCGAGAACCCATCTTCTCTCTATAGGTACCCAATTGTTTATTGAGTCCTTGGTTATGAGTGAAATCTTGGTTGCATTTAGGCAACCATTGATAAACCCATTTAGGAACTAAAAACCGCCTAAAGCGACATTTAGCAATGGTATGACCCCTTTTGCAACAATACAAGCAAGTGAGGTTAACCTTGGTATCACTTTTGTTACCTTGATTTTTGATTACATATGCATATTTTTTATAAGGATTAATCATGCTTTTTCAAAAATGTGATCTATCAATAACAAAAGTGATTTTTGGTTCTAGAGCCTCGTCAAGTTTGGCTTTAAGAGTCCTAACCTCTTATTACCAAATATGACAAGTATCACATCCAAATGTTAAACCATCTACTTCTTTCTTCCTCATCATCTACCTTTGTTACTTCCACCATGGATGCCTTGAGCGCCTCTAATTACCTTTTGGAATTAAAGATCTTTTTCTCCAAGTGAGTAAAAATTTGTTTATTTGAGGTCAAACGTTTAAAGGCTTCCTTAGCCTCATGGTGTAAGGTGTCAAAGGCATGTTGTAATTAAGAATGAGACAATTTACTAGAGTTTTCGTATTTAGCATGTCGTACCTTTTTATTCTTCTTCTTTTGATGAGCTGAGAGACAAAGGTTAACAGACTCTTCTTTATAACTTGAACAATCATCCCCGGATGACTCACTATCGCTTTCCCAAGCGATGTAAGCTCTTCTAGACTTACCTTGTTTCTTTTGTGAGCGATTAATTTCCTTTTCTTTGTCCTTCTTCATCAATGGAAAATCTGGCTTATAGTGCCCGACTTTTCCATCATTAAAGCACGATCCTCTTACTTTACTACCCTTATTGCCTTCATTCTTGGAAGACCTTGATTGTCTTCTAAAATTGACGAGATTCTTTTTGGAATATTGGATACCATTCTTCTTTACGTATCGATTGTATCGCTTCACGAACAGCCTCATATCCTCATTCGTTTTTTCATCATCGTTATCACTCAAGTCGTAATCACTTATCTCTTTAGCGGAGGACTTTGAACAAGAAGCCTTTAGAGCTATTGACTTCTTTTCCGTAGTTTGGTCTTTTCTTTCTATTCCTTTTTTTCAAGTTGATCAAGGCTAATAAGCACTTGCTCATGTTCTTGGAGCTTTCCAAAAAGAGTTGTAAGATCCAAAGTCATAAGATCATTTGCTTCCTTTATGGCCGTGGCCTTTGGTTGTCACTCCCAGGTAAGACATATTAAAACTTTGTTAGTAGAAATGCCATTGGAAATTGGTCTACCAAGTGAATTTAGTCTATTGATTAAGTGAGAAAATCTCTTTTGCATGTCGGAAATGGTTTCCCCTTGCTCCATGTGAAAGAGATCAAACTCATAAGTCAAAGTGTTGATTCAAGCTAGCTTGACGTCATTAGTTCCCTCATAGGAAACTTGCAATGTGTCCCATATAGATTTAGCAGACACATAATGTGAAACTCTATAATACTCATCAACTCCCAAGGAGGAGATCAAAATATTTCTATCCTTCCAATTGTAGTTGTACTTTTCTCATCTTCATCATTCCATGGTCTTCAGGCTTAGGCACAACAACTTATTTTTATCGGTCATGATAATTTCCATGTTATCATTCAATATAAAGTTCCATACCTTTCTATCAATAGAATCAATATGCACGCACATACAATCTTTCCAGTAACTATAGTTCTCACCGTTAAAAACAGGTGCTCTATTGTAAGCCCATTTTGGTTCGTTTTCCATATTCTAAGAAGTTATATGCGAAGCGTGGAATGAACCGGTGCTCTTGATACCACTTGTTCGACGATGACAATGATATAGAAGGGGGGTTGAATAGATCACTTATTCTTAAACAGAGTCAGCGCTTATGATAAATTGGTTTTTAAATCTTTTAAGCGGAAGCAGTCGAGGAACTACAATCGTCTAAACGAACCATTACCAAAAAATCGGATATACGCTACGCCTATATAGAATATCGATACAGATGAGAAATCGAATCAAAAATTTGAACACAAATCAATATGATTTTGTTCACTCAAAGTTGTTCAATTTCCAATGCTTTGTGAAAAATAAACTCAAATTGAAAAACAGCTCAAAATGTTTGTATTCAAGCAATTTGTCAAACACGTGGTGTGTGAAGCACTCCAAGTAAAATTCACTATGTAAATGTAGTGCTAAGCTTTTCCAATTACAACAAAATGGATTGTAATGTGTTTTATAAATACGTTTCAGCACTACAATAAACCAGAATCTTAGTCAACCAATTTGATTGCACATAAACGTAAATTTTAGAAATAAAAATAGTAAAAAAGAGAGAACAACACCAATTTGTTGAGGTGGTTCCCCCGTCGCCCTCGCTCGGGTACGTCTGCCCTCAATTTTAAAAATAGAATTGAGACATGTATATAGAATCTGTTGCAAATTGTTTTTACAAGAGAAGCAGTAGAAATCAAACACTCAATCCTAATCGTTAATGCTGAACCTATGTCTTCTCATCCCTTAATTCAAGATGAATCAAGTCATTTGAATGTGATGAGTAAACCTCCGATTACGGCACCACCTATGAAAAACCCAACGGTGTTCAAATCTTTTCCCGGCTAATTTCAAACACCCACAATTCGAACCCAAACCTTCCTTCCACAACCCTCCGATTAACGCTACTAAATTGACAGAAGCTCTCATTCTTCAATTACATTCACTCGACTGAATCTGTGAAGGAACGATTTTTGCAAAACCCCCAAAATCCAACATTCTTGGAAGACAAAACCCTAACGGGTTTATTCAAGAAAAACCCACTGATCTCTCAACCCAAACCTGATACACCGATCTTATGTTTGGATGTTATCACCTCAATGATGCAGAATGCACAACAAAAATGATTATGTGTATTTATTGAGAAAATGCAAGAATGAAGATGAAGATGATGAGATCAAAATCAATGTCTATTTTCACTTTTCTTGTTATTATGTGAAGAATGAGCTAAACAATATATATGTGAAGCTTGGACCAAAAAACCAACATAACATACATTTTGAAAGACAAACATAACATAACATTAGTGTGAAACTAGCGAACAATCGACCTAAAGAATAGGGGGTCGACCTGTGCTCTCCCGATTACAAAATTATGCAGAAAATGTCTCTTTGCGTTAATTGGAACAGGTTCATGCGTCGATGCAAAACAGCCCAGTTTTGACAAATAGAAATACAAACAATATGAGTCGACCGAAGGGTCGACACGAGCTCTCCTGAGATCAAATCACAAAAATTCACTATGTATGAGTCGACCTAAGCATGTTTTGAGTCGACTCAAAGACTTAGAATATGCAAAAATGTTGATTTTGATATGTCTTTCTATTTCTAAGTGCTTCTAATGCATATCTAAGGCAACCAACATGATCAAACTCACATAGAACACATATGATGCTTTTCTATATGAACAGACACATGTTTTTGATAAATACTTGACACGAGAGACCAACGAATGCATATGCGACTCGATGATACCGTCTAAAGTACACATTACTAACTAGATATGTTTTGACATCATTAAAACAAGTATTTAGACAACTTGCCCTTACACTAAAGACTCTAAAGACTTAAGTTACTAGTGACCAAAGGTTCTGAAGACTGAGTGCTTATAGTTTTGAAGATAAGGTTCTGGTGAACAAGTTTTGAAGACTCTAAAGATTCAAGACTCTGAAGACCTAGTGATCAACTCTTCTGCTCATGCTTCAACTGTCTCTATTCAGAAGCCTCTGATGTAAAGAAGAGAAGCTCAAATGCTTACAAGGGAAAATAGTACATAGTACGTTTCAACATTCACTACAAGAAAATTGGCAAATTGCGACGGTTCATTTTGACATATTACGACGGTTTTAACCGTCGCAATTTGTAAGTTACGATGGTTTCAACCCCGTCGCAGAAACGTGCGTCCCGAGGCCGTATTGCGACGGTTGTGAAAACTGTCGTACAAACCGTCGTTATTTTCACGACGGGTAGCTAACTGTCGTAATCTCCATATTGTGACGGTTTTCAACCGTCGTAATTATATTTACTAATTCTAAATATTATTTATTTTCACGACGGGTAGCTAACTGTCGTAATCTCCATATTGTGACGGTTTTCAACCGTCGTAATTATATTTACTAATTCTAAATATTATTTATGCTAGTTGCGACGGTTTAAACCTTCGTAATTTTATCTATAGAATTTTTTTTATAATATTCTATTTTTATTTAAATTACTTTCATCTCATTTTTTTTTTATAATAGTTTTTTTAATTTAAACTATTTTTTTTGGATAGTATATCAAATATATAAAGACTCACGTATATTAAATATATAAAGACTCACATATAACAAATATATAAATTTATATAACTTAAAAAACAATTGATATTTCATTATATCACTTTTCTAAATAACTTATTATATTTTCTACTAAATATATACTTATGAATATCTAAATGATCAAATGTCATAATCTATAACTTGATATATACAATATAATCAACATAATTGTACAACCTATGATGATCCAAGATATTCTGCCCAAATTTTCACACCAAGTGATGATCCAAGATTTTCTACCGATGGCTGAAGAAATCTTTGGTATGATTTTGCCTTAGAGGATAGACATGAACATCTACAAAAGCTTAAACATTACTTCCAGTTAGCACCAATAAAGAAAATCATTTGTGGTCTTCTAGTATCATCATGAGCCCTTCATAATCAGTTTTGTAGTCTTCTAGTTGTTGCTAATCTTTTGGCTTCACCAACACGCTCTTCCAAAGGCAAAACTTCCTCACGTTGTGTAAGGTATTCTGGTAGCTTATTATCTGAAAAACACTTGTATTTGTTAAGAATAAGAATAAAAATGTTTTACTCCTTCAAATGTCACAGCAAAGACTAAGAATATGCTCCCCACCGATAAGCTTCTCTATATGAAGGAACCATTCCATTTCATATTGGTACCATAAATGATAAAAGAGGAATCTTCCATTGATGGTGCGTGTTATTTTTATAGTGATAATCACTATATTTGTGATTATAACAATAATAATAAAAAACTTTCAAAAGGAAATCTTTTTCCCAATTATTTTCCTACAGGGCTCGATACAAAAGCTACCGGATAGCATCGCATGGAGTGTTTCAAATGTTCATATATTTCGGAACCCAAAACAATTCTGAAGGTGAAGTATAATTTAAGACCATTCAATATGTATACCATAGACAAGATGTACACAACTGGGATTGGGCCATTATTCAATTAAAAAGAAGAAAATTATCAGAGTACATATACATGCCTGGTCAACATATGAAACACTTCGCTGGAAAACCATGTGCTGATTTGAGCTAGGAATTGCAAGCCCTTCAACTCGTTCGCCTCTACCAAGATCCCTAAAGTAGTCCCTATATCTTGAAATATCAGCAGTAGCAGACATCAAAACCACCCTACAAACGCATAATATATTATCATGGTATCGCTGTAATTAAACAAACAATTGCATGTCACTTCTGATCTTTAAATATATAAATTACTTTCTTACAAATATGCACATAGAACTCTCTTTAATTCACTCTTCCAAATATCCTTTCAACACTAACAAAACCAAGATGCTAACCTTAAGTCATTGTTCTTTAACAAAAACTGTTTTACACAAACTAGTACACGATCAGACTCCACTGATCTTTCATGTACTTCATCAAGAATAATAACCTTGTAGTTCAGTGCAGTCAAACCCTTCTCTTGCATTTCATCCAACAACACTCCAGCTAACATCACCATAATTGGTATGCACTTTGTATTGAATTCCATACATATTATAAATTAGACCATTTCATTTGTACAGGATAACACAACTTTTTACTATTTTTTGTTAGCCTTTAGATCATTTCATTAGTATTAAATGTTGAAGAGATTATAAATACTCTTGTGTGGAGTTGTAGAGTCTAGACTGATTGATTACACAATTCCACCAATTTCAGTACCTATAAATGTTGAAGAGGTTATAAACACTCTTGTGTAGAGTTGTAGAGTCTGTAGACTGATTGATCACACAATTCCACCAATTTCTGTACCTTATTCAATCATGGAGACCGCATTTGGTAGTTGGGTTTTTAAATTACAAAAACAAAAAATTTTAAACATGGACATAAATTTCAAGTCAAATTTATAGCCTCTTCCCAAGTTAAACGATGTCCACAATTATTAAGAGACATTGCAGTTACACTTAGTAGGTACACAAATATTCACAATATTAATGGGTAAAAAGCAATTTCCTAGAAAATCAAGATGAACTAATATATTCGGCGAAGAAATCAAGATGAACTAACTTACCTTTGGGATCATTGATGGCCTTGGATCCAGCACAACATAAAGAAATAATTTGCAGCTTTAATGATAATTTAAGAATAACTGGACTCTCATGATCCTCAAGATCATTGTAAAACGATCTAGGAACCAATCTATAAACTTGGCCATCACAAGTTCGACCAGTTCTTCCACTACGTTGATTTGCCTACAAAATTATCAAATGAATCTAAGAAAAGCATAAAAACAAAACAAAATATTGAAATAAGATCATTTGTACCTGAGACTTGGAAACCCAAACAAGTGTTGCACATTCCTTTTTCCGGGATTTATCCCAATAGACTTGTAATGATCGGCATGAATCAATGACATAAGCCACTTTAGGTATTGTCACAGAAGATTCAGCAATATTGGTAGCCAAAATTACCTGACAGAAAGCAACCACAGTCATAATATATTGTGAATGTCAGTAGAAGAAATTATATCGCAGTAAAAAATAATGGAAAAAATCTTCTGAAAAAAATTCCAAACAGAGGTAACTAAAAAAATCATTAAAGTTCAAATACAAACAACCAATTTTTATCCCACTGAGTGCAGTCGGCTACATGAATCAAATTACGCCATAATGTCTATCAAAAAACATGATTCTATCCAACTCGTTAATTTCAAAATCTTTCTTAATAGTTTCTCTTATAGTTTTTTTCATTTTAAAGAACAAATATGAAAGAAAATATATCTTTTACATAAATTAAATTACATAACACTATTGTATATTTGGATTCATTACAGTAAATGTTATAATTGATCCATTTGCAAAACTACAATTGGCCATTAAGAGAAAAAAATTTCCAGTTAAAATCCATTAATTAATTTTGTATAATCTTTGCAATACATGAAAAGTTAGTGACACTGCACTACAACAAGTTTTTTGTAGTTTAAAAAACTTTCTATTATTTACTAAACTACTGGCTGAAATAACTGATACAAACCTTTCGATGTGATTTCCAAATCTTCATAGTCATGAGAGCTTGTTCAGTATCAATGCTGCCATGTAAGATATGAACTCTAAAAGTTGATTCAAGTGGCTTCAGAAGACGCCATTGCTGCTCCAGTGAATAGTAGGTTGGAAGGAATACCAAAATGCTTTTCTCAATATCTGGCTCAGTCTTATGTATATGCAACACCAGCTCATGAATAAGCTTGTGCACTTCAGACTTAATGTAAGCATTGGATTTGGAAAGGTCAAGACAAGAAGAATACTTTGAATGCATTATTTCAGAACTTATCCCAAGAGATTCAGCTACCCGCGGAAAGAAGATTAGCACCATAATCACTGTTAAGTGAGCATAAGCATCAAGAGTGTTTCAAATGTTCATACATTTCAGAACCCAAAATAATTCTGAAGGTGAAGTATAATTTAAGACCATTCAATATGTATACCATAGACAAGATGTACACAACTGGGATTGGGCCATTATTCAATTAAAAAGAAGAAAATTATCAGAGTACATATACATGACTGGTCAACATATGAAACACTTCGCAGAAAACATCATAACAGCTCCTTTAATTACCGGGTGCACTTGCAGAGCCATTCTTATATTACCAGCTACATCTTCTGGGCGTACATCACTCGGAACAGGACAATTTTCAATATCCCAAAGGATAGAAAATGGGCCATCTAAAGAGCTACGGTGTTGCTGGCTTAAAGGACACTGAATTATGCTTGCATTTGATTCAGTAATATTTTGTCCCTTCTGCTCCAAGGAGTCTGTGGACATTGTCGGTGTAGATCTGCTACTTGGGTTAGCCATCGGTGTACTAGAAAACCAGAACTTCCTGCACAGGATGAGTGAGACATCATTAAACAAAACAAAATCTCAGAAACATCATCTTACAAAAAAGTGAAAAGGAAATACAATACCCAAAAACAGTCTTAAACATTACACCATAAATATTAAAAACAAGACCTGCAGAACTATGAAAGAAATGTCTTTTTCTCTTCCAATTAGAAGAAAGTTAAGAATGTTAAAAAAAACGCTATCAAGTATTAACACAAGCTACCAAATTGTAATTAAAACCACTAGATCAAGAATCAGAGCTGATGCAAGCTATCAACACACGATAAATTTCAAGCATCACTTCACATATGTTCATCACTTATTGATGCACCAGCTAACCTGCTATGATTGAAATTTGACAAACTCCAAGAGAAATTCCCAATCCTCACCCATATAATGAATCAAGAGTCCAAAATCATATTAAGACCACGATTAACAGCCCAAATCAAAAGAAACATACTTTAAGCAACTTCTAACAGTTGTCTTTATACAACAAAGCAATCAAAACAAGAATTAAAACAAAACAATCAAAGCTATGAATGAAGGCCTGTAACACTGGTGGATGTTGCTGCAAGACTAATGCCTTTAGACTATCACTCGCTAGCTCATTACGTTGTATTATCAACTCAACTAAGTCGGATCTTTGAACTGTAATGCCCTTTTTTTACATCAAAAAGAAAATCAACAATATTACCATTTTCAGCAGAGAGGGTCTGATTTTAAAGAAACAAAATCCTAAAATTGCAAACTTCAATCAATTTTATTATCAACATAGTGGGTTTGTTTCCCTTCTGAATGAAACTTGCACACACAACAATAGTCATCAATCATAGAGCAATATCATAATGTGATTCAAGTCATCACTAATAGAACTCAAACAATTACATCAAATCCTAAAATGAACTAAAAAATACACTTCTAATAAGGGATTAACTTTTCTATGTTAATCAAATAAACAACTGCATAAAAATTTAGAGTCTGAATCATTAAACCTAACAGCAACACAGACAAAAGCAGGGGATGAATTAGAAAGGAAACAAAGAGATATTGATTTTGGGGATTTTGAATTGAAACCTATTACAAATGAGAAAGAGAGAAGATGATTTAGGGTTTAAGAATACTAACCTGGCAAGATTGGTTTAGGACCGGTGGTGTGGAATTTTTACAACGATGCAACGATGTTCAGACAGATGTAGAAGATCCATCAAGGTGTCGCCGGATGAGTTTAGGATTGGTGGTGTGGTTGGGTTGTTTCAAGATTTTCAGATATGAGAAGAAGAATATGAAAAGACTGAATAAATTTCAACTTTCAATACTTCCGCACGCGATGATTGTTTTAATTTTTGTGTGACTACGGTAACGACGGTTTAGGAATGTCGTAACCGTAATTTTTTTAGTTTCTTATATGATTTCCCTAATTAACTTTTTAAGAAAACATTATTTTTTTAATTTTTAAAGTTTTAGTTTCTTTTTAATTTTTCTGAGGCAATATTTTTTTTAAAGTTTAAACATGTTTTTAATCTATAATTTGTAATGTATTTATAATCTCCATAAAACATATATATATATATATATATATATATATATATATATATATATATATATATATATATATATATATATATATATATATATATATATATATATATATATATATATATATATATATATATATATATATATATATATATATATATATATATATATTGTTATCAAAATTAATTTTAATAAAAGTTAACTATTTATATAATAAAACAAAAAATATTTTACTATTATTTTAGATAAAAATATTAAGCTACATTGTCATGAAAATTATAATAATTATAATAATTATTTATTAAATTAATTAATAAAATTGAAAAGGTTAGAAAATAAAAATGAAAGAAAAAAGTGGAAAATTAAAGGAATAAAAAAAAATAGTGATTATGATTGGCTAAAGTAATTGCGACAGTTCGTCTTAACTGTCGCGAGTGTGGAAAGAGGGCGGTTCTTTGGTAACCGTCGCATTATTTTATACAACATGCCTAAAAAAATTGCGACGGTTGCCTCAAACCGTCGTGAGAACTGTCGTAGTCCAGGAATAAGGACGGTTTTTTGATAACTGTCGCAAAAAATCTACGACAGTTGACCCTAACTGTCGTGACAACCGTCACAATCCAGGAATAAGGACGGTTTTGTGATAACTGTCGCAACTCAAGTGTCTTAAATCTCCTTTTTTCTTGTAGTGATTTCATTCCACTACCCTAATTTTGTGGTATAGAGGACAACTTTTATGTACGATTTTCATCCCTGCGTAACGACATTATTTCAAGTCTCCAGCTACCTAAAGGATATTCGTGATCTTCCCTCCAACGGATCTTTTTCTGGCTATATAAGGACTTGATTACTTGAAGAAATAAAGAAGCTTTACAATGATTGATACAAAGGTTACACTTTGATTGAAAGCAATCTATGAAAAACTGAAGCTACAGTATTGAAGTATCACAATACAAAGAAAGAATATTGTTTATATTGTATTAGTGTCTTTAAGACATTTGAGCTATTAATAGTGTTTATATCTTCTTGATTAGAATCAATTTCATTATAAACATCTTTGTTCAAACTGTTTTTTGTAACTCCTTAAGGACCAGGTGGATTGGATTAGCTTGATAGTTTTTAAGTCAACCAGGATATATCGTGTGTCTTTCTTTCTTGATTAGTCTATTTGTTATATTTCCTTGAGTTTCACAAAAAGCTTTCATTTTGAAAACCCAATTCAAACCCCTCATTTCTTGTGTTTTCTCACACCTTCAGGTACAAGCTAGGGCTTTCACATTGAAGATTCCTTATCCACATCAAGAGCCTTTATCTCTAGCTGTTAGAGCACTCGTTCTTATGTTCATGAGTGATATGGAGAAACTTCAGATTACTTTGGATGAGATGCAATAAGAAACGAATGCTTAGAGGAACAAATACCAGATTGTTGACATGGAGAATGCAGAACTTCAAAAGTAGTTGAAGCAAAGGAATAAAGAAGAAATGGCTAACAAGAAGAGAAAAGTCAAAGGGGATTTATTTTCCTCTAGCATTCATAGTTCAGACGCTCCTTCTACCTCAATTGCTTAGAAGTTGGTCATTGATAAGCTCATAATTGAGAAGACTCATATGAAAAAGTGAATCAAAGAGCTCAATAAGAAGCTGCAAGAAGGATCTTCTTCTAGGATTTCTATTATATTTTGTTTCGATTAGGATTCTTGATTTTGTACTTCAAAAGTTGTAATCCTTTTCCATTATCAATAAAATGAGAATTTTAGTACTTCAAATGTGTTATTTCAATATAATGTTTATAATTTACTTTGTGTCTTTAGAATTCCTTGAAGGATTTGCATTTTCATATTGCACATCAAGCATCATCTCTTGCATTGTTTCTTGCTTTTTCCAGGTGTCTTATATTTCCTTTGGTCTTCATTCAGCCAAGCTGTCACACCAATACAACACTCGAGCTAATCTCAAGAAAAAGACGGATCAGTTGCAACAAGAGAATTGTGAGCTTCGTGAGGAAATAACAACTCTAAAGGACAGTTTAGAAAGACTCAATGCTATGATGAAAGCTCTTGTGGCTGCTCAGAATCAGCCACCACCTCCTCCTCCTTCTCCTATGCAGAGAACCGTGATATCTGCAGCCCCGATTAATGCTCCTCAACATCAAATGCTTCCTGGTTTCCCTTGAGGAATTCCTCTTCATTTTGTGCCAGAGGGATATCAAACTCCTGCTTATGACATTCCAAGAATTCCTGTTGTTGTGACTGTACCACCTCCTGTGCCAAAATGTTTTCATTTGGATGCTTGAGCAAAAATTTATGACATGTTGAAGTTGGCACAAAAATCTGGCAAACCAAACTTGAAAATTTCTAAGTCCAAATGGCTGAAAATGACCTATAATGTATCAATGAATTCCAAGGCCTTCCAAACACAATTTGACTTTGACATTTGAAACAATCTTGTAGTGAGTGTCACAAAGAGTATTGTGCAAAAAGATTGAGCTCCATATGTAAAAAAATTGAAGAAGTTATGATTCTTGAAAGTTGAGAAAAATTCACATGAAAATAGGCAAAATTTCACTAAGTCCACAAATGACCTATACTATCTCCAAACTTATGATGATCTGCCAAGCATAATTGGCTCTTGTCATGTAAAGAGAAGTTGAAGAGGATGTTGAGAAGAGTAATATGGAAAAAGAAGCATTCAAAAATATTATGGATTGAAGGAGTTGTGCTCTTTGGAACTTTGACTTGGAAACGTTGACTTTTAGGTCAAACTTCTTTGAACCAACTTGTTGTCTTGATCTTTTATTGCATTTCAAAGCACATGGATCATCATATGAACTCAAAATAAGGTGCCCTTGAATGTCTCTTGCTTATATTGACCAAATTTTGAGGTAACATGTTGATGAAGGCATTGAAATGAACCTTTAACTTTTCTTGAGAAACAGGCTACTAAACTTTGAGGTATCTATGATCCAAAATAGGACTAAATGATGCTTGAAATCAAGAAATTTGAGATTAGAAGTCATGACTTGATGAAATAGCCCTTGGGAACCAATGGTTGAACATACTTGACTTGAGAGAGCAAAACCTTAGCTGTTGACTCATGCTTGGTGTCCTTGATGCAAAACCCTACATTGCAAAGAAACAAAAGGTATACAAGACACATTTTTGGGTATTTTTGTTAGTAGATAGTAAAACATAAAGTGTATAAACATAAAGGAACAAAATATCAAATGAAGTGATTGGTGATCTCTACAAGCCCAAACCCAAGGATGAAGGGCTAAGGGAGAACCAAGTTTGTGATCTTAATGCATTGTGAAGATGTAATTGAGGTGGGATCTTAGGGGTAAAAATTAGGGTATGATAGATGTACCTATTTAAGTTTATTCTATTCAGAGATATAAAGATTGACACCTTTATCTCGACGGGATAGAAGAGACTTAAATATAGAAGACCCAATTTTTGGCGCTAAGATACTGCAAAATGCTTATGACATGATATGATATGAATGTAAACACATAATCTCGTGGGAAAAAGATGCCACGAGAGATAGACAATTATTGGAGAAGTTAAGAAAAAGAAAATGAAAATCTGCAAGGGATAAACAATAAAGAGATCCAGTTGGGGAATGAGAATTCCACAAGAGCTAGAAAAATGTGTAGATGAAACTAAGACTTAAAATGCTGGAAAGAAATTGTGGACTCCACTAGAGAGCCTCAAAGTCATTGCTCTACTAGGGAATGAGTCCTTGGTAGGTAAAGAAAAATGGGATAACAGACAAGATTCACAAAGAATAACCACTTGTTAAAGATAAACAAAAAACCTTGTCGGGGATACTCAAAAGAGATGCGGGCAAGCGAAATCACACAACAGACTTCTCAAATAAAAAGACATCCATCTGTTGGGGAATGAAATATCCACTAGATCGCAATAGGATTCTCATATGGAGATAAACCCATGTTCCAATAAGAGACCAAGTCGAATGATAACAAGCTTCCACTATAAAGATAGGGCTCAACGTCTTCTTTAATCAAGTTTCAAACATGAAAAAGGACCAAATACAAACTATCTCTGCTAAAGGGACTGCCATTTTCTAGGAATTAGGAATCAATAACTCTACTGGGGATTTTCAAAAGAGATATGGCTAGGTTAGATAAATTTCACAATAAACTTTTAGGCGCGACTTTTTTAGAGATATGCCATTTGATAGAAAATAACTTCACAAAACTTCCATATGCAACTTTTCCAAAGAGATGCCATTTGATGGGAGAGTTGATTGGATAGGGATCCAATATTTCACTATAAAATTCTCTGTAGAGGATGAACTAGAGAGATGCCATTTACTGTGAATGTCGCTACCGCGAAAATAAGGTGTCGGCAAAATAGAAGAGTCGCCACCTTTCGTTATTTATCCCTCAGAACGGGAAAGGAAACGATCGGAGAAACCTGACGAAAAGGTATAAGATAAGGTCATCGCAACCATTGTCTGGGTTTGGGAGTCGGTTACGCAAGGGGAAGGTATTAGCACCCCTCACGTCCATCGTACTCGATGGGATCCACGCTTGTAGTGTTTATCTGACGGGTTGTTTATTCTATCTACCTATCAAGGCTGGTCTAAAAAGAAAAGAAAATGACTCGGCAAAGCATCGCGCTTTATGCCTACGTATTCTAATCAGAGAATGAGAAATCAGAGTCAACGTAGTTCGCCTAACTACGGGTTACGGGGAAAGGTGGCTCGCCAATACATCAGTATTGTGCCTACGTACTCTCAACAGGCTTGAGAGATCAGAGCTTACGTAGTTCGGGATAATATGGATTACGGGAATTCAGATTTATCTGTCTTTTCGAGTAGGGTTAACAAACAGTTCCAGCAGTTTGGTGTACGCAGCTCGACCCTTGGAGACTTAGGCGTTACCGTTTGCGGTAGAACTGGGAGTTAACGACACTCTTTTCTTCAGAAAAGATTCCTTTGAATTATGGGCCCACAGGGAAAAAGGTTTGAAGTTTGTTTTCTGTCTTTTACGGAAGAACTGTTTTTTATGTTTGTCTGTAGTTCGTACAACACTAGAGACTATGATCTGGGAACGAATGCGTCGCATATCGTCTAAAGGACGTATACTAAACATTCTAGAAGATTGAGAGGAGGCCGTTCAATTATCATTACCCAAGTAGCTTAAGGCTCACAACGCGCTTATACTAACTTGCCTTTATTACGTTTTTTACTGTTGTTTGAGATGAGAAGAGAACGGGACCACTACGGGGAGACTATCAAGTCCTAATGTTGTCATGCCAAGGATTCATCCTATGGTTGAAGTTTGAAACAGGGATCTCCTAGAAGTTATCATGCATAGGTTTCAACCTAAAGTTCTAATCATCACTTCCTTATCAAAGGAAGTGAGATTCCTAGGGGACCATGTCAATGATGAACAGAAACAGATAAAGCATCAGCTGAAACAGTAAACAGTAAATGACGGTAAAATGCATGCAATGCAAGTGAGGGAGGAAATGTGTGTGGGGCATCGGCCTCCACAAGCTCATCTCAACCTCAAGCCAGATATGAACAACTGCAATCATACAGAAAAAATAAAATGCCATCAAGCAAATCACAAACCACATAGGCAATGGAGCAGGGCTCTACCGAATACCCACAAGCAAAGCCACACAGTAAAAATACAAGCAGATGGAGCAACTCAACCTCTAGTGCAATCATGCTCCTAGCTTAGCACAATCTAAACATGAACTTATTCTAATGCATTAAACAAATCACACAAGTCACATCAATACAGTTGCACAGAAAGCAAACAGACAAGAAAGAAAGCAAACCAACAGCTTCCACAACTTCACAACAAAGTAATCCTTCTGACAGCAGTTCAGTCCTCAGTCTGTAACTGTTCTTCAAGGCTTTCATCTTCAACAACAAGTGTCAACTTGCTTCTTCAAGCTTTCAATGCATCAAACACAAATATCAACTTGTTCTTCTTGATCTTCAAGCTTCAGTTCTTAATTTGATCTCCTTCACGCAAGTGTCAACTTGTTCCTCTTGATCTTTAAGCTTCATCTCCAATGGCAGTCTTCTTCACACAAGTGTCAACTTGTTCCTCTTGATCTTCACGCTTCAGCTCCAATGGCAGTCTTCTTCACACAAGTGTCAACTTGTTCCTCTTGATCTTCAAGCTTCAGCTCCAATGGCAGTCTTCAAACAAAGGGGAAGTGCAACCT
This sequence comes from Lathyrus sativus, assembly GCA_963859935.3. Classification (NCBI taxonomy): domain Eukaryota; kingdom Viridiplantae; phylum Streptophyta; class Magnoliopsida; order Fabales; family Fabaceae; genus Lathyrus; species Lathyrus sativus. The sequence continues at coordinate 570,361,399 of OZ012735.1, read as the reverse complement.
CTAGCATCTTCAATCTTCTAGCATGGAACTCCATCCTCTAGCAAGGGAGAAAGATTCATATAACAAGAGCAAGATGGGATAGGGAGAAGCAAAGTGAAGATCAAAGGTCACCTCTAAGCACTCCACCATCAAAGAAAGGAACCCTCAAAGGTTCTACCAACTTGTGAAGAGCCACACATCCTACCAAAGGAGGGATGAGGCCTTCACAATGGGACCTTACATCATAGGGAAGAATGGAAGTGATCAACACCTTCCATGTTTCATAAAGGAAGAAAGTCTATTCTAAAGGATCCCCCTAAAAACCCTAATCCTTAACCCTAAACAAACTACACCAAAGGGAGAGAAATCTTCAAGTCCAAGCTCCACCATGCATTCCACAGCAGCCCACACAAGTCTTCATCATCATCCAAAAGCAAGAGAAGCAAAACCCTAGTCTAAGGGAACCAATGAAGTCATTCTAGTTGAGTTAGCAAGTTAGGATCACCTAAAACCTAGTATTAAAGTTTATTCTAACTAAAATACTAAAATCCATTATAAAATCCTACAAAAACAACTATGGGAACCTATGTCAATCATGACTCTACCATGTTAATTCCAGAGATCAAATCCTCAAATAAGACCTAGAAATAAATTCTACACTATAAGGTACTAAACTTAAACCCTAAAAGGGAGCACCTAAAGTTTCAATCTAAAAACAACACTTGATTTCGCCACAAAAATGTGAGAAAAATAATACGGGAGCATACATGTCTAAGCTAATCACCCATAAAAAATCAAGCCAAAACGCATCACCAAATTATCACACTAAAATCATCAAACAGAGGTATCAACCATGGCAATTTTATTATCAAATAAAATGTAAAAAATGCACCAAAATTGAAAATGCATGATTTTCCTAATATTTTTATTCAATAAAATTCTAGATTCAATCATGAATCAGGGGGAAAAAATCTGGAATTAATTGACCTATTTTTCTATTTTTTATGAATTATTGTCAAACTAACATGAAATGATGAAATTAAAAGAAAAACAAAAGAAATTAATAAACTTGCGTGCCAAATAGAAATTAAAGTCAGTTCAAATCCTGGGTTGGGCCAGATGGGGGGTGTGGATATCAATCCAAGCGCTAGGCCCATTCAATTCAGTTAAGTGAAACGGTGTGTATTGGCTTCAGTCAATACTCATACTTTTCAAACTCAATCGTGGCCATCTATTTGGATTACTTGCTCAAGTCTCAAGGATGATCCAACGCCTGCAGTGCATCTTCTTCATTCAAACATTCAGATGGAGGGAATTTACAGATGGTGGCCTGAGCAGTGGCGTCACCGTCTTCTCCGGTGAAGACCAACACACAGTTCATCAAAAATTACAAAATGATACATCATCTTGTCCAATTTTTCATGCTGATCATGAATCCAGCCTTAGAATCATCTAAATCTCCATGGATTTTCAAACCCGATAGCTATTCCAAAATACACCTCAATCTTGAATCTCATCATAAGTTCAATTAAATGCACAGAAATGATCCTTATCTCATGGTGATCATCTTACCCTATCCAATCTTGATTATCAATCCCAGAATTGCAAGAATTCAGCTTCAACAGAAAATGATCCACATCCTAACTTGTCTCTAATTCCTAAATTGATCATCTCAAATCCATATATACATCATCCAGATCCTAACCACCTATAGATTTCTATCTATCTCCTCCTAGATTATGCATAAAAACAAAATGTACCAACCTGTGTTCAGAGGTGTAACAGAATAGGTTCTTGATCACTTCAGCCTCCAAGATGATGCAAATACAGTCCAAAACTCCTTCCAAAGCTAATGCAATCTTCAATTTCCCTTGATTTGGCTTGAAACTCAGAATTCGATTTCAACTTGCAGCTCTGAATTTTCAATGGCTCTATCTTCTACCAGCTTCAATCTTCTCCAAAAAAAATGGTTGAACACACTTACCAACTTATATAGAACTCATTAGAATCATCTAGAACTCTCTCAAAGCTTCAGAATGAGAAATTGGATTTTCAAATTTCTCCAAAATCTCACTTACACCAGTCATGATTCCCACTCTGTTTTGGCTTTAGCAAGCTTGCATTCAACTTCTCATGAGAATTTGAACATGAATGGTGGTGATTCTCCCCTTGTTTCAATCCAATGGCTTATGTATGTCATGTTACTTCATCATGAAGAAACAAAGAAAAAGGGCATGATATTATACTCAAATAAAAATTCTAATATTGCCAAAGTTTCTAAAATGATTTTTGCATTCAAAAAATGATATTACTTTGCTTCCTTTGCACACAAAATGATTTATTTGAATTTTTGGTCATTAAATTCATTTTAATCCTTCCGTTTTCACAACTTCTTGAACCAAGTCTCTCCTTGAGCCATTTCAATGTCTAATTGATACATGGTCAAGGTTAAAACCCCATTTTGAGCAACTTTCAAGTTGAACAAAATTTCATTTGAGATGTCTAAGTTGGTGAAAATGACCCATAACCAAAAATGACCTATAATCATAACTTCCCAAAATACCCTTGACTTGTCAAAGCCATAACATGAGTTCTACAAATCCTATCAAGAACTTCTAGTACTCTCTATATAGCTAAGAGAATAAGGAACAACATTCATGTTGACCAAAATTTCATAGGAATCATCCTTCTTGGGCAAAAGATTCATGCAAGTTGGGTAACTTTCAAGCTCCAAATTCACATACCTCAGATGACTTGTAACTTGTCTGGCTCATAACTTGAGTTCTATAAACCCTATCAAGGACTTATAGTACTCAAATTAAAGCTAAGCTCATGCTCCACAACAATAATCTTGGGGTCAAGATGAGATGAGAATCACATCTTGAGTTAAATTGCCTTGAAGATAGGGGTCAAACTAGGGGATTTTACACTGTCAAGTCTTAGAAACCCTAGCTTGAAACTTCTCAAACTCTTCAATCATGATGAGTTAACCTTGAAATCATTCTTATAACATCTAAATGTATCAATCCATGATCACATGGCTCTTGAATTAAGTCTCAACCTTCTTCAAATCCTCAGTTGACTTAGGGTTGAGCCAGTCAAACCCTAGCTGCATCAATCCTGGCTTAGGCTTCTTATTCTTACACAATGACCTGCCTAGGCCTCAAAGTGCTCTTCAACACTTCTCATGAGCTCTCTCAAGACCTCAAGTCCAACCTTATGACCTCAGAATCATCTGATGGCTTCCCACAACTCTCAAGTTAGGAGACCTACACACTTGGCTTCAACCACTCTCTTTGAGGATCTTTTAACTTCTCTGACAAGGATATCAACCCTTGAACACTTGAATAACCTTCTTAGATAGCTTCATAGTCTTGTATAGCTCTTGATTGGTAATCATACCTCTTGATCTCCTGCATACATGTCAATGAAATGTAAATGATAATGCTAATGTGAATGAAATGAAACATAAGCTAGGTGAAGAAATGTTGGGCAAATTTTGGGGTACAACAGTGAAGATACAAATTGATTCCCGAGGACATACTAGCTGCTTAAATAAAGAGACTACCACTTGTTACCAAGTGAAATTCACCATGTCGGGGATATAAAAGTTGCTTAAATAGAGAGATCTCCACTTGACGTCACGCAAAAGTTTGATATATCAAACAAGCTTCTCAAAGAGACTGAAACTTGTCAATATGCTGAAGATATGCAAGCTTCTCAAATAAAGATAAAACCACTTGCCATCAGACAAAGATTCCACGAGAGTGTTATCACAACACTGCTAGGGAAATAAAACCTTCATCTCTGATGGGGAATGATAGAGAGAATTCTACTGAGGAAAATAAATCCTCAAATGGAAAAATAAATGCCTTCTCTTCATCCAGGTCGCACAGCCCAAAGAAATTCAAAATAACTATTGCAGGAGACCAATGTTCAATCCAGGAATAAGCTGGAGAGAAGCGGTCAAACAAAACTTTACCCATTGAGGAAATAACTCAACTGAAGAGTAATTCCATCCAAATAAACGTCTGGGAAGGAAAACTACTACAAAATATTCCCATGAGGAATGAACTCAGTGGGGAATTAGAAAGGATATACACTTTCTACTTAAAGGTATACATTCTAATGGAGAGAAAACACACTCTATGGGGATAACAACACCAAAGAGTTGACCAAAGCACCAACAAATGCAAAATGAACATGAATTTGCATCATGAATGTATGAATGAATAAATGTATGCATATATATGCAGACAAAACAAACACAAATATAAATTGGGGACGACCAATCACCACAGTACAACCGGATACTCGCCTAAATCTCAATACTGCTGAAAGATGAATTGTTAAGGATTTTAGCTGGAGATACATAAGAGCCATTAAAAGAACAAAATCTTTCTACTAGGCTCATATATCTGGAGAGAGAGGGATACTGTTTGGGGAGAAAAACCCAAAATTGTATCTTTTATTACCAATAATCCACTGAGGGAATAACAAATATGAACTCCGCTAGAGGATGAAAAGATCTGTTGGGGAAACACAACAAACCAAGTCTTCCCGGCTCTTCCCGGGGATAAGAAAAAAATTATATAAATTTGTTAGGAGTAATCATGCAACACAGGTTTCCAAAACTCTAATCGGGAAGAAAAGAAGACCTCATAGAATTTGTTGCATAAGGATGAAGACATGCTGAGGATGATGTGAAGCAAAGCTCTTTTGGGGATATCAATCTCCGAAAGGGACAACCTTTTCAACAAATCTTCTTTGGGATAATATTGAACTACTGTCGTTTACTAAGAGTAATCCTCTGGGGGTCAATAGTTTCAAGAAAAGCATCCTGGATTTTCCAGGCAAAATTAAGAAGTTAACATCGTAGCAACAAATCAAACTTGCAGGGGATTTTAAAACTCAACACAGGGTGAGAGGAAACCCAACTGTTGGTCGCTATCTCAATACTTCTTAATAGGGAATATTTTTGAAATCTCAAGAAGAAGATAAAACCTGCTAGGGATCCTTTAACATACATATACTTGCTTGATCATAACCTGGCCGGAGAAGAAAATCACACTCAGCTGGGGAAATCTGGATCAAGATTTAACCGGGGAATCCAAGTCTGTGATTAAAATAGGGGTGTTGAACTCAATACTCAACTGGAGAAAACCTGAATTAGCGCTTCGTTAGAAATACCACTAACACGAACAAACTCTGCTTGGGGAGAAACATTGAGTTCTGCACTTTGGGATCTTAACATTCCTTGAAGTAACTGTGGACATTCCTTTTAACGTTCACAAATCAAAGAAAAACAATTTTTTTAGTTTTCAAAAGTATCATTATTTATTACCTTTTATTTCAAAAATTATCATAAAAAATAAATGAAATTTTGCAAATAGAAACAAACATAAAAATTGCAAACAAAGGGACTAAGGCCCAAATTGTATTGATAGAATGGTAGTCCGCAAATGGCATGACTCCATAGATCATTACAAATTTGGAAAATGATAAATACATGGAAAAGGTTATAGTGAAATACAATGTCCACTATTCCCCCTAACAACTTTGAACTCCATTGTGCTTTACACTTTTGTCGTGAATGACGAGGATGAGAAAACCTTGATGAACAATGTTGCTTTAGATGATAAAGTCTGGTCAGATGTAGTTACTTTCCATAATCCCTAACTTTTGTATAGATTTCCCTCTCAGGTTTTCCACCTACCGGGATAATCATTTTTGTTTATGTCTCTAACTTTTGCCAAGACCACCCTTTTGGGTTTTCAGCCCACCGAGACACTCATTTTTTTTGCCTAAGCCGCCCTTTCGAGTTTTCAACTTAGTAAGTTGTACTTCTATTTTTTTTAGGTAAAGTATTTCTTGACTGCACCTACATTCACAGGACGAGTGAACTCTTCACCATCCATAGTTGCATGAATTAATGCACCGCCAGAGAAGGATTTCTTAACAACATATAGGCCTTTATAATTAGGAGTCCATTTGCCCCTAGAATTAGTGGTAGAATACGAGATCCTTTTGAGTACGAGGTCACCTTCTCTGAACAAACAAGGTCTAACCTTTTTATCAAAATGTTTCTTCAGTCCTTGTTGATACAACTGGCCATGACACAAGGCCGTCATTCTCTTTTCTTCAAGTAAGTTAAGTTATTCATACCTACTCTGACACCATTCAGCCTCAGTTAGTTTAGCTTCTATCAAGACTCTCATTGGCGGGATCTCAACCTCTACAGGGAGTACAACTTTCATACCATATACAAGAGAGAAAAGGGTTTCCTCTATTGAAGCGCGACCGGATGTACGATACCCATGCAAAGCAAAAGGGAGCATCTCATGCCAGTTTTTGTGTGTGACAGCTGTCGCTACTGCGAAAATAAGGTGCCGGCAAAACAGAAGAGTCGCCACCTATCGTTATTTATCCCTCAGAAAGGAAACGATCAGAAAAACCTGACAAAAAGGTATAAGACAAGGTCATCGCAACCATTGTCTGGGTTCGGGAGTCGGTTACACAAGGGGAAGGTATTAGCACCCCTCACGTCCATCGTACTCGATGGGATCCACGCTTTTTGTATTTATCTGATGGGTTGGTTTTACTATCTACCTATCAAGGCTGGTCTGAAAAGAAAAGAAAATGACTCGGCAAAGCGTCGCACCTCATGCCTACGTATTCTCATCAGAGAATGAGAAATCAGAGTCAACGTAGTTCGGCTAACTACGGGTTACGGGGAAGGTGGCTCGCCAATACATCAATAGTGTGCCTACGTACTCTCAACAGGCTTGAGAGATCAGAGCTTACGTAGTTCGGGATAATACAGATTACGGGGATTCAGATTCATCTGTTTTTCGAGTAGGGTTAACAAATAGTTCCAGCAGTCTGGCGGACGCAGCTCGCTCGTCAGAGACTCGTGCGTTACCGTTTGCGGTAGAACTGGGAGTTAACGACACTCTTTTCTTCAGAAAAGCTTCCTTTGACTTATGGGCCCACGGGGCAAAAAGGTTTGAAGTTTGTTTTCTGTCTTTTACGGAAGAACTGTTTTTTATGTTTGTCTGTAGTTTGTACAGCACTAGAGACTATGACCTGGGAACAAATGTGTCGCATATCGTCCAAAGGACGTATACTAAACATTCTAGACGATTGAGAGGAGGCCGCTCAATTATCATTACCCAAGTAGCTTAAGGCTCATATTGTGCTTATAATAACTTGCCTTTATTACGTTTTTTTACTGTTGTTTTGAGATGAGAAGAGAACGAACTCTATGGGGAGACTATCAAGTCCTAATGTTATCATGCCAAGGATTCATCCTATGGTTGAAGTTTGAAGCAGGGATCTCCTAGAAGTTATCATGCATAGGTTTCAACCTAAAATTCTAATCATCACTTCCTTATCAAAGGAAGTGAGATTCCTAGGGGAACATGCCAGGGTAAACAGAAACAGATAAAGCATCAGCTAAACCGTAAACAGTAAACAACTGTAAAATGCATGCAATGCAAGTGAGGGAGGAAATGTGTGTGGGGCATCAGCCTCCACAAGCTCGTCTCAACCTCAAGCCAGATATGAATAACTGCAAAAATAATAGAAGAAAATAAAATGCCATCAAGCAAATCACAGACCACACAGGCAAGGGAGCGAGGCTCTACCGAATACCAGCAAGCAAAGCCATATAGTAAAAATACAAGCAGAGGGAGCAACTCAACCTCTAATGCAATCATGCTCCTAGCTTAACAATGTAATCATGAACTTATTCTAATGCATCAAGCAAATCAAACAAGGGAGAGAAATCATAATGAGCAACAAGGAAGTCATCCCAGGCTACATTAGGTTAGAGGTATATCAATACCAGAGTCCACCATGGGCTCATCCTCTTGAGGCATGTACAGAATCCAACCAATGGAAGGATTAGGCTCTCACAAGAGGGATCCTATGTCAATAGGACAGAAAAGACTGGGTATTAGTCCTAAATACCAATCTAAGGGTAATTGATTGTAGTGTATCAATATAGAATGTCCATCTCAGGCTCAACCTGTTGAGGAATGCACAGAATCCAACCAACAGAAGGATTAGGCTCTCCCAAGAGGGATCCTAAGAAAAGGACTTTGAGATGGATGACAGTATATAAACCAAAGGAATATACCATGCCAAGAATGTCAATCCAAGGCTTAACCTCCTGAGGAATGCACAGAATCTAACCAAAGGAAGGATTAGGCTCTCCCAAGAGGGCTCCTCATCAAGACTTTGAAGGAGAAAGATAGTACAAACCAAAGGAATGTACTATACTGTGGAATGTCAATTCAAGGCTCAACCTCCTGAGGAATGCATAGAATCCAACCAAAGGAAGGATTAGGCTCTCCCAGGAGGGTTCCTCTTCAAGACTTGAATAAAGAATGTGGGGCAAAGCCCAAGGAGGAGATCACATAGGGGACAGAAGGCAACACATCACTCCAGAGAAACCCTACAAGCTAGCTACAAGGTTCACCTAAGCTAGGGGCATCAAAAGCTCTATCAAGGCTATGGTAAAGTTCTAAAGAGATCTCTACCTACTTACCAGTCTTATGAAGAAAGGAATCCATTATTTAGAATCATCTAATGGCTATTTACAATGTTAATCTATGAAACTTTCTAAGTTAGATCACCTAAACTGAAGTTACTTTATAAAAAGGGGGAACTAATTGAAATTCACTCCTAAAAATTCTAGGAAAAATATCCTATCATCCTACATGTATCCACATGTTATAGTCCAAAAATCAGAAATTAAACCTAAGTCTAAAAGGTTCAACCTAAACCTAAAGTTCAAGGTACATCAAAAGGGGTTCAATCATGAACACTCCTAAACAAGCATACTAAACCCTCATTTAAAATCATCTAAAAATTATGATAAAAATCACAAGGCAACGTCAATGTGTACTCAAACAGCATACAAAAAATCAAGATCAAATTCAGAACCATGAAGGAGAAAGAAAATTGACAAGATCACAACATCAATATTTCAACATTAAACACATGTTAAACTAAAATAAATGCAATAAAATGAAAATGCATGAAAAATGGAAAATAAAATCATGACAACATTCTAAACATTTTAAATTGTATCTACAATTTTTATTAAGATTTAATATCAAGTTTTACTATTTTTTTGGAATTAAAATCAAACAATCATGAGAACAAAAATTTAAAAGAAAACAAAATTAAAAAGAATGAAGGGAGGGGTGCAGTCAGCAACTAATACACCTGAGGGCGCTTGGGCCCAGCAAAAGAGGGGGTGTTGGGAGCAACTGGGCATGAGGCCCATCTGAGTATCAACTCAGTCACCAAAAATAACCAGGGGAGGGGGTGCGCTGAGCAACTAAATCGCTTTGTAAATCCCCATTGGGCCCAAGGGAGGGGTGGTGATAGCAAGAGATGCCAAGGCCCACGCTACATGAATTCATTCAGTTCATTTCAGTTCAGGAAAAATAAAAAGAAAAAGTGCACACGCCAGGATTCGAACCAGTGCACGCTCGGTACATGCAGCGAAACTACAAAGCCTGAGTTTCTACTAAGTAAAACACTGCGTTTTGGGGGGGTTAGGTGGCGCAACGAGAGCGCTAGGATGGATGGACTGATTCAATGTTTCAATGCGAATGGATGGTGAAGATTTCATCTTCTCCATTTTCAAACCTGCAAGCTCTCCCTCTGCGCACGCGAACCAAGCCATCGCCGGTGGCTTTTCCGGCCACCCTGGCACAACCCTAACTTCCTCTACAATCATCCATTCGCCACGATCTCTACATGAATTATCTCCAGAATTTCACCAGCAATCTAACCATACCACTTATTCTCTCTAAAAACGTAAGGATCTTGAAATCACAATCTCAACCAAAAATGGTATCCAACCTAAATCGTCTCTAATCATGCAATTGATCATCCTAAATCCAACTACACTTCATCCTGATCCTAACCACCTATGAAATGCTATCTAACACTGCCTAAATTATGAGTAATCAAGAAATTCACCAACCTGTGTTTGAGCTTGCAACAAAGATGGTTCTTGCACAATTCAGCCTCCACAAAAGTGTAGATTCACTCCAAGATGTATGTAGAAGGTGATGAAATCCTCAATTTGCTTTGATATGCTCTTGAACTCCAAAATGAAATTTCAACTTCAAGCTTCTTTCTCCACTTCTCTCCAATGGATTCTCCATGAAAATGAGCACTAGAAGCTTCCAATTTTGTTCTAAATCCTATTTATGATCTGTTTCAATGGGTTGGAGGCCCAAACCAAGCCCATATGTGAATTTTGGATTTCCATTTTCCTTCCAAATTTTCAATGTGGATATGTGCCTTCAAGCTTTGTTCACACTCCAAATTCATCCAAAATAATTCACTTAAGCCTTATGGAGTGTAATGAAGTAGTTTCCCACCCTTGATTTCAATCTATGGAGTATATGGGATATGTTTCTTATTTGTGAAGCAACCTTCCAAATGACCATGTTATGGACTTCAAACCAAAAATGTAATAATGCCAATCTCTCTAGAACATCAATTCCATTCAAATTGACTACAAATTTGACTTGAAAACATGTTATTCTCAATTATTTTGAATTTTCTCACTTTAATTCATTAAAATGGCCTTTTTATGAACTTTCTTCCACCAATGCTTGATATAATCCATATCAATGGACACTTGATACTTAGACAAGCTAAAAAAATCATTTTGAACAACTTTCATGTTGAACAAAAATTCATTTCAGGCTTGCAAGATGGTGAAATGGACTTATGGTTCAAAATGACCTGTAATGCCCAAATTCCCAAAATACACTTGACTTCTCAAAGCCATAACTTGAGTTCTACAAATACAATCATTGACTTCTAGCACTCTATGGAAAGCTAAGAGAATAAGGAACAACATTCATGTTGGCCAAAAGTTCATAGGAATCATCCTTCTAGGGAAAAAGGGTCATGCAAGTCGGGTAACTTTCAAGCTCCAAACTCACATGCCTCAGATGACTTGTAACTTGTCTGGCTCATAACTTGAGTTCTATAAACCTTATCAAGGACTTCTAGAACTCAAATTAAATCTAAGACCATGCTCTACAACACTCATGTTGGGGTCAATATGAGATGACAACCATATCTTGAGTTAAATGGCCTGGAAGTCAGGTGTCAAACTAGGGGATTTTACACTGTCAAGTCTTAGAAACCCTAACCTGAAACTTCTCAAACTCTTCAATCATGATGAGTTAACCTTGGAATCATCCTTATAACATCTCAATGTATCAATCCATGATCACATGGCCCTTGGATTAGGTCTCAACCTTCTTTAAATCCTCAGTTGACTTAGGGTTGACCCAGTCAAACCCTAGCTGCACCAATCACGGCTGAGGCTTCTTAATCTTGCATAATGACTGTTGCACCCCAAAATTTGACCAACCGGTTCCCACATTTGGTTTATGTTTCGACGCATTTTACATTTGCATTCGCATACCGCATATGTTGCATTTTCTCAATCATATTGATTTTATCGGGATTACAGCCCTGTTTTCACATTTCGGAGGTTTTAGACCGGTTCGGATGATCGGAGTTTCGGTTCTTGCCGCTTGTTTCGATCTGGTCTCGCGGTCTCTTTTATTTTGGTTAATTGCTTTTATTTGCATTTTTAGGATTTAATAGCCTTTTTTCTAGGTTTTAAATAGATTTTAGAATTAAATAGGGTTTTTATTATAGTATTGGATATTGGTTTCTTTTTTAGGAAAATATAGATATTAATATAGTTTTTAGAATATTAATAGAGTTTTAATAGAATAAATAGAATTTTAAATAGTTTTTAATAGATATTAGGAGTTAATAGATTTAAATAGATAATTCTTTTTAAATAGTTTTAATAGATTTAATAGAATTTTAGGATATAGAGTTTATTAAATTTTAATATTAGATAGTATTTTCTTTTTTTTTAAATAGATATTAGTTTCTTTTTAAATAGATTTTAAAACGGTTTTAGAATATTAGATTTTAATTGTGGATTTTAGAATGATATTTGTTTCTAGAAATAAGTAATAGATTTTAAGATTTTAATCTAGTTTAGAATTAATTGAGTATTAGAATCTTGAATTTCCATTTAATTATTTAGTTAATTGATTAGGGTAGATTTTAATACAGGTTTTAATCATCCGTTTAGTCCATTGATTGTTTAGTCAATCAGTTAATTAAGTCCATGGAGTCCAATTAAGTGGGCCAGAGGTCCAAATTCGTAGGCCCAACTCGCTGCCACGTGTCAGGTATATAAGCTTCCACGCGTGTGCTTTCATCGGTTGCCACCTCATTCCACATTTCCACCACTTCCCTGACACCTCATTTTTCCACTCACCCTCAGTCTCACTCTCTCTCTGCCACGTTCCACTCTCCCTCTCCGCATGCCTTCCACGTATCACTCACTCTCTCTGCCACCTGTCCCACTATCTCCCCACTCCATGCATGTGCGACACCTCACCACAGGCCCCCACCACTCACCAGCTCATCGGCCGGCCATGCAGCCGCCGCAACGGTCGCTGGTAACCATCGCCGGAATTTCTAAACTCACCGGAAACTGCAAATCTCACCAGATCTTCATCCAGATCTTCATCAAGACCTTCATATGTTCATCAATTCTTCATCAGAGAACTTCACCGATGTTCATCGTTTCTCCTAGAGTTTCCAGATCCTTCAAGATCCATAGATCTTCAAACTTCATCAATTTTTCGTCAGATCTGGATTTATGTTCATCACCTATTCATCAATCCGTCATCAATCTTCGTCCATTTTTTTTCCAGAAATGTTATGTTCATCCAAACTCAGATCCGTTACATCAAGCTCATGAGAACATTCGCCTCTATCTTCATCAGCATTCAACACCACAACCGTTTTTGTTCCGGAAACCTCATGAAGTTCATCCACGCTCTTCAGTTCTTCATCAAGATTCATCACCAGTTCACCGATCGTTTTCAGATCCTTCAGATTCATCAAATAACTTCATGCATGTTCATTTCTCCAGTAGATCCTTCAAGATCCGTTCATGAACGTTCATCATTCATCAAAGTGTTTCCAGAATGTTCATCTTCAGCGAGCGATCTTCATAGGATCTTTTTGTTCGTCATCATCTCCAGAAATGGATCAAGATCCCCAACGAACAAGTTATCAGAATCATCCAAAATTTCGCATCGTCGTCAAGAATGTTCACGCGTTCGTCATCTTCATGAATCCTCCAGACGATTTCCGATCTTCATTATCCTTCGGATTCGCAATGATTTTCCAGGATGTGTTCACCAACCGAGATTTGTGTTCATCAGCAAGAACGTTCAACCTCCATCTTTAAAGATTGTCATCACGCTCATCCAATTCATCAGCAAATCCATTCCAGATCTGTTCATCAGTTCTCCAACCTCATCAAAATCTTCATCATCTTTTTTCGCAATCTGAGGATTTGCATTTGTTAACAGGTTGCTTGAAGTTTGAATGGAGAGTGAGAAGGAATATTGTGAGAGAGAAGAAGTTTGAATGGAGGAGGCTGAGGTGTAGACGGTTGGTAGCGGCGGTTAGATGAGGAACTTAGGGTTACAGCCAGAAACGAGAGAGAGGTTGAGAGAGGGAGAACGGCGTGAACAGTGGAAGGAGAGTGGGGAAGGATTAAGGTTTCGTGTGGGAGAGGAGAAAATGGGAGTGAGTTGGATTGGGCCTCAAGCCCGTTTGTTTTTTTTGTTTTTTTGTTTTTTACTTCCGTTTTTTCTTTCCCCCTCCCCATTGTTAGCTGATTGTGGTGGACGTGGGCTTGGCCCACTTGTGCTTTTTCTGAAGCATACCCTCCGTTTTCTTATTTACCCCCCCCCCCCCACTCCGTTTATTATTTTGATGGGCTGGGCCCTGTTTTTGCTGTAGCAGCATCCCTTGTAACCACTAATGCACCCCCCTGCAATTTTTTTATTTCCTTTATTTTTCTTGTATTGTTTTTAATGCATTTAATGGAATTTTTAGATAATATTTTCATTTAAGGAAATTAGTTTAATTAGTTTAAGGAGATTTAGGAAATTAGTTTAATTTTCTTTTAAGAGAATTTAGGACTTAGTTAATTTCTTGTTAAGGAGATTTATAGATTTAATTCTTTTTAGGATATATTTTCCTTAGGAGATTATTTTTTGTCGTATCTTAGGAGTAGACTATTATTTCCATTTCGTCGTTGGATTTCTCTCCTATCTCCTTTTCTGTCCGATTTTATTCTCGATTTTATTTCTGGCTGGCCGTGTGACAAGATTCAATTGGAGAATGATTTTCGATATCATTTCTCTATCTTGTCTTTGACACGAACATTAATACGCTACCTCTTAGAGTTCAATTTCTCATATAAATCGAACCATGACGGTCTAAGCGTTACATTGGTTCTTGATTCGAGCGTCATCATCAAAGATCCAGGGAGGAGAAGATTGGAATGGAGCTTGCGCGCATGTCAGGAGCCCACGGAGCCGTTTCGTTCATCATCATCATCTTATTCAAGTCTTCAGGCAACCGTCGAGTGTTGTGAGCTGCATCGTTAGACACGAAGGAAACGGCAGCCGAGGAGTTTCTTCTTAGGTTCTTGCGTGTGTGTCCCGGGTTCCTTCCCGTTTAGGCGTAGTCCTGCTTCCTCTTTGTTCTCGCCCACGTGTGAGCGAAACCCCTTTTCTCTCGCGTTCAGGCGATCGAAACCCCTTCTCTAGCCTCCGTGCAATCGAGACTCGTTTTCCCGCCGAACTACAGCTGCTCTGATTTCTCGTATCAGACGAGAATATGTAGGTGTTGCACCCCAAAATTTGCCCTCACAATACAAGACTTTGTGTTCCAAGAAGGGTCACAAGGTTCACAAAATTCACAATTGGTCAGAAGACTTGACAATTCCCTCAGACAATGCACCTCCTAAGCAGTGCATCCAAAACTAGGGTTTTGACTTTAATCAGGCTAAATGGACTTCCAAGACTTCAAGTGAGCTTCATAACATCTTATATGTGTATAAGAACCCCCATGTCAAGTTTCAAGACTTTTCTCAAAAGTTTGCTCAGTCAGATGATCAGATAAGTCAAAAGCAGTCAATGCAGTTAAAAGGTCAAACTGAGGTCAACTGTGGTCAAACCAAAGTCAAACTTCATGATTTTTTGCCAACATCAAGTATATGAAGTAAAATTCATCATTTGATCAAGGGTTGATCATGATTCATCAAGGAGATTCCGGATCATCAATAATCAGGAGTTTCTAAATTAGGGTTTCCTCAGTAAAAGTCAACTGAACTTTGACCAGCCATAACTTTCACATGCTTCATCACCAAGTCTCCATCCAAAGCTCATTTTGAAGGAAATTGAATTCTCTACAACTTTGATGTTGAAGGTTAAGCCCAAAAATGCTTCATTTGAAAGATATGATCTAAGACATTATAGGTCATTTCAAAAGTCAACAAAAAGTCAACAACTTCAAAAGGGCATAACTTGAGATTGGTAAATGATATGGACCTGAAACCAATGGGGTTGTTTAGAGGACTCTTCAAGCTTTCCAAAAAGTCCAAGAACACCATCATACCTTTAAAATTGAGAGAAATGTGCCCTTGCAAAGTTGGGCAATTTTGTGATCGTTTATGTTGAAAATGGAGGCTTAGAAGTATTTCTTTCCAAATGGGCTGCCTAATTTATGACCCAATCCATCTCATAACATGGTGCACGACCCAATTGACCAAAATTCATCATTTTTATTATTTTTTATTTATTTATTATTGATTTAATTCATAAAAATCATTTTAAATAAATAAAAAATATAAAAATCTATTTTTGGGTGAAGATTTTGTTTCTAGAAATTCATAATCATTGATTGAATTAGAATGAGAAGGAAATCATGTGATCTCTCCCAAATTATTATTTTTTATTTATTTATTATTGATTTAATTCATAAAAATCATTTTAAATAAATAAAAAATATAAAAATCTATTTTTGGGTGAAGATTTTGTTTCTAGAAATTCATAATCATTGATTGAATTAGAATGAGAAGGAAATCATGTGATCTCTCCCAAATTATTATTTTTTATTTATTTATTATTGATTTAATTCATAAAAATCATTTTAAATAAATAAAAAATATAAAAATCTATTTTTGGGTGAAGATTTTGTTTCTAGAAATTCATAATCATTGATTGAATTAGAATGAGAAGGAAATCATGTGATCTCTCCCAAATTATTATTTTTTATTTATTTATTATTGATTTAATTCATAAAAATCATTTTAAATAAATAAAAAATATAAAAATCTATTTTTGGGTGAAGATTTTGTTTCTAGAAATTCATAATCATTGATTGAATTAGAATGAGAAGGAAATCATGTGATCTCTCCCAAAATAGCAAGCACTCATGATCAAATATTTGAAATTTATACAATGATCTTTTTGAATATTTTTGGGATCAAATATCCACACAACACATCAATGTTTCTGACCTAAATCCATCACACATATATACTAAGCACAAACCCTAGCCTCATTCACGAATTTGCAGCAGCCTAAAGGTAAGATCAAAAGCACAAAAATCTTTCAAAAAGTCATATTCGGGTTCTCAAATTCAGAGCATTGCAAGGTATTTGGAAGACATAGCAAGCTTCCTTGGACTCTTCTGATCATAAATCATCATCCATATGCATCATATACACACCCAATTGCTCAACCCGAGTTCATCTTGACCTTGAATATTTTGTTTTCGAATCCATTGATTTATCATGTTTAACTGTTTTTGATTGTTGTAGGATGTTTAGAATGAACTCTAGAACGATTCTGGGTGGTTCAATTGGATTTTCATTGCAGGAACAAGAATTCACCATGATTAGGGTTTTCGGCCCTCTTTAGGGTTTCACGATTTTCAAATGATAAATGGATTTGAAAAACATAGGACGATTGAAAAACTCAGTAGCAATACAATGGTGCAATCAATTTTGTGAAATTTTGCCGTTTGGATGAAGTTTGTGTTTCGCAGGGTGGAAGAACTCGTAACAATATTCGTAGGAGAAAACGTTGCAAAATCCGCAGCCTGATGGTTGTTGTGCTTCCTGGAAATCAAGCTGGCCTGGGTTCAAACCCCAGCCAGGTAAGTTTCCGCTTTTTTTTCTTTCCTTTTATTTGATTTAAATATTATAATATTAAAAATTAAATATATTATGTATATTTCTCAATAATAAATAAATAATAATAAAATATGTCTGTTTTCTTTAATTTTAAAAAATATGTTTTTTTTCACAAATTTTGTTTCTATATTTTATGTCTAAATTGTAATATGTATAAATTAGAAAATTTTTGTATATGATTAAATCCTATTTTTTTTATATAAACCCTAAAAATTTATTTCTCATATAAACCCTAATTTCATAAAACTCTAAAAATATTTTTTAATACAAATCTAATCCTATTTTTTTTTAATGTTATTTTCTAATATAATTATTATGTATGTATGTTTACTATAATTCTTACAAATTTTTGTAAATATACTTATAAATATTTTTTTACATAACTTTAGTTTATAAATAATTGTGCTTATAATAATTAGATTTTTTGTAGTAACTTCATGATTAAAATATAATTTAATAATTTGTAAATTAAAACAATTGTTTATTCATATTTGTTTTTTTTAGTTGATTATATTAAAAAATTGTTAATTTCTTATTATTATAATATTTGGATTAATTCTGTTTATTCTTATTTACTAACCCATTTATATTCTAATCATGCTTATTATTTTGTTAAATATTGCTTACTAACCCCCTTTATTATTTATTATTGCTTATTTATATTTTATTTATCTTTGCTATTTAATTATTTTGCTTATTATTTTGTAATTGTTTCTTGGATGTAAAGTTGTTTAATTATTTAATTATTATTATGGTTAGTAATTAGGGAGTGTAACAACATGTATGTAATATTAAAATAAATTTAGATCACTTTTAAATAAAGATAATTAAAATAAACACGTCACACACGTAAGTCGATTTTAATCGCCGTCTCACTTCCTAAGGATATCCCTCAAGTTGCCTACGAATAATGGTTAAGTGGGGTGTATAAAGCAAGTCCCTCAAATAGAAAAATCATCAAAGTCCCTTATGGTTGCCTTTACGAATCGAGTCCCTTTCGAAAAATGATGATGGTCCCTTATATGTGCTTATTACATCCCACCATGGCCTTCAAAAATCCAATTGTCCCTCACATGTCCCTTAACATCCAAAGTAAGGACTACCTACTCCATTATAGTAGGGATAGTCTTACTAAAGGAAAGAATGAAGAATAAGAAAGACCTTTAAAACATTAGGGTAGGCTACTCCTAGGTGCTTGCTCACTTCAAAACTGTTTCACACTTAAACAAATTTTCGACAAGTTTTCAAACAAGTTCTTAACACATCCTTACATGGATTATTTATTAACTATTCTGAAAATTTTCTATTCACACACTACACTTTCAAAACAATTCAAAAGTGAGCTTAAGTACCTAAGAGCCCATGGATAACCATGGATGAAAAGGGTGCTAACACCTTCCCTTTTCATAACCTACCCCCCGGACCCAAAATATTCTCTAAGGTCTTTCCTGTTCTTTTATAACCTTTCCTTATGGATAAAATAAAAGTCGGTGGCGACTCTTGCTATCCGCAACATTGTTTAAAGTCAGTTCTCCCACCGTGTTACAGAACTGGCGACTCTGCTGGGGAAACTGTTTAAGAGGGGTACCCTTAGGAATTAAGATCACTTTAAATTGTTTGCCTTGTTTGCTTTATTATTATATTGTTGGGGTGCTCTTATGTGTGAAAGGTCCTAACCCGGATCTAGTGTACCTTAGGTAAATGGCAATAGACCAAGGAAACTGTACGACGTATATCGATACGGTTGATCTGGTGGCCATAGTTAGTGCGACTTCTTGGTTGGTGCTTATATTCCTTAAGTCAAGTTGAGGATAATATTGAGGCTGCCATATGTTGTCAATGCACTAACTGACTTTTAGAACCCTAGTTAACTCATCTTGGCCTTTAGAAAGTAGTGAGGTAACCGGCTTTGGTACAGACTGAAGTTGGTCGACACTCGATACTACGCTCATTGAGATCTTAAACTTGGAGGGTTTTGGTTGGCAAGTAAGTTGCCTTCTGAACAACCACCCTTGTGAAGGATCAATGATATTGAGATCCCTTAGAACCTGGTTACTTTTGTAGGACAGGATGAACCATCTAACTTCAGGGGAGGGTACTTGCCTTTGAACCTCATGCAAGCCTTTAAACCTAGGGCTATGGTGTGACTTGTTTGTGTGTGCCACATGTTTGTGATTGAGCATGACATCATGACATCATCATGCATCATAAGCATATCATTTTCCCTAACCATTTCAAGGACCAAAGGATTTATCTTTGTTCTTTATTGCAGGTCATGGCTTCTGCTCGTAGAAACACCGTCAGGATCAACTTTGTAGGGATACCTGCTAAGCTCAAGGAGTTGGTTTCCCTAGTGCCTGATCATTCCCAGTTCAACAAGAGACATGGTCATTTATTGGATCTAGTTACTTCAGGGTTCAGTGAAGACATGATGAGTGTGCTGTTTCAGTTCTTTGACCCTAAGCACCATTGCTTTACATTTCCTGATTATCAGTTAGTTCCAACCATGGAGGAGTTCTCTAAACTTCTGGGTATCCCTGTTCTTGATCAGAAACCATTCACAGGTTTGGAGAAGGAGCTTAAACCTGAAGTTATTGCTGCAGCTCTACATCTGAAGAAGTCTGACATTGTTCTAGAGACGAGAAGCGGAGTCAAGGGTATTCTTGCCAAGGTATTAATGGATAAAGCTCAAATGTTCTTGAAGGCCATGAGCTATGATGCTTTTGAGGAGATCTTAGCCTTGCTGATATATGGCTTAGTGTTGTTCCCCAATCCAGATCAGTTCATAGATGTTCATGCCATCAACATTTTCCTGAGTCACAATCCAGTGCCTACATTGCTTGGAGACATCCTACATTCTCTTCACACCCGTACTACAAGGGCAAGAGGAACTTTGATGTGCTGCATACCTTTGCTCTCTAGGTGGTTTATTTCTCACCTTCCTCGTTCAGTAATGAAGAATGAGCAAGGGTTCAGATGGTCCAAGAGGATCATGTCACTTTCTCACTCAGACATCCATTGGTGCTCCAGATCTATGGAGAATGTCACCATCATTGACCATTGTGGGGAGTTTCCTAATGTGCCACTTCTAGGCATAAGAGGAGGCATCACCTACAACCCATCTCTAGCTTTACGACAGTTTGGTTACGCCCGGAGCGATGGTCCACATGACATGTTGATTCAGGGCATTGTGTTTGATTACGACAACGATCTTCAGGGTTACCGTCAGAGATTCATCCGAGCTTGGGGAAAGGTAAACAGGATTGACAGCAAGACACTGGAGCCTAAGTACACTATTCCTATGGAGGCTTATCTCAGATGGGTACGATCTCGTGCTCAGACACTCATGATGCCATATCCTGCCGTCCTACCAGTTACCATGGAACCTGTTGCTGAAGGAGACACAGCTTATACCATCCTTCACCCAGACATGCCTACTGATATGGAAGACTTGCAAAGATCATGGATCCAACTGAAAGAGCAAAGGGATACTTTCGAGGCTCATTACAAAGCAAGCCAAGCAAGGATCCTAGAGCTAACAAAGCTACTTCATGAGGAACGAAACCTCAACTCATACCTCAACACAAGGAGGAAACGTCCATGGGAGACTTAAAACCCCATCTTTTGTACTTATTTCTTTTTCATTTTTTGTAAGCCTAAAAGGCAAAACAAGTTATTACTAATAAAAAGTTACTTTCTTGTTTGTTTAAGCAAATTTAAATCCTGCGGTCCTTGAAAACATTGCATATGCATTCCCATATCATTGCATCACAGGTTATAATTGTGCACAGGTTTCTCATCTTCTCGCTGTTTATTTCAGCAATGGCTCTTGAACAATCAGTTAAGGATCTCCAGGCACAGAATGCACAGTTCCAAGAGCTGATCCTGAACCTATCCAAGGGGCAGGATGAATTGAAGACACTGCTGGCCAAGAAGACTAAGAAGGCTAGAAGGTCTGCTGGGTTGCTCAACATGGGAAGAAGGTTCAAAGGTCCTGTCAAGACCAAGGAACATGTTGAAGACTATGAATCTGAAGAATCTGAGCAGGAGAGAGGCAGTCTCCACAACACTATGGGGGACTCTGATTCTGAGGCTAACTACTACCATGAGCCTAACGAAGACAAATTCAAGATGCTGGTGGATAGAATGGATGCTATGGAATTACATAAATCATCTGGGCTGGATTTTGAGGATTTGAGCTTGATATCTGGGGTGGTCATACCCATTGGGTTCAAAGTTCCTACATTTGTTGTCTATGATGGGGTCTCTTGTCCCAAATTGCATCTGAGGTCTTATGTCAGAAGAATGCAACCCCACACTACTGATAAAAAGTTGTGGATCCATTTCTTTCAAGAGAGTTTATCTGGAGCTCAGCTAGAGTGGTATTATCAGTTGGAGAGTGTCAACATCAGAGATTGGAATGACCTTGCTGAAGCTTTCTACAAGCAGTATCAATACAATGCTGACTTAGCCCCCACTCGCATGCAGCTTCAAAGCATGTCTATGGGTGCCAAAGAAAGCTTTAAGGAGTATGCTCAGAAGTGGAGAGACTTAGCTGGAAGAGTTCAACCCCCTTTGACTGATAGGGAGTTGGTTGATATGTTCATGTGTACGCTGAATGGTCCGTTTTACAGTCATCTCATTGGAAGCTCATCATCTGGCTTCACTGAGTTGATCATGACAGGAGAGCGAGTAGAGAATGGTATCAAGAGTGGTAAGATCCAAGTGGGCACTTCTTCATCAGGTGCTGCAAAGAAGCCTCCCACTGGGAAGAAAGAATCTAATGCTGTGTATGGTCAGCCTGATCGTAACAGAAGGCATCAGTCTGTTAGTGCAGTTCATATTTCAAATCCAACTCCTGCAACAACAGAGCAGCCTCAAGGCAACCAACAGAGGGCTAGAAGACAGTTCACGAAGATCAACATGTCAATGGCTCAGGCATTGCAACACTTGTTGAAGGCTGAACTTATTACCCTGAGGGAGGCTCCTCAGAATCCCAATGTTACCTCTCCCAAGTACAATCCCAATGCACGATGTGCATATCATTCAAACTGTCCAGGACATGATACTAATAACTGCTGGGTCTTGAAGAACAAAATTCAGGATATGATTGATGCTGGAGAAATTGAGTTTGATCCACCAGGTACTCCAAATGTGATTACAGCTCCAATGCCAAATCACGAGAAGACTGTCAACGCCATTGATGAAGATATTGATGAAGATCTGCATGTCTATTCAGTTATGGAGTTGAGCACACCATTGTCTGTTATCAAAAAGAGGTTAGTACAAGCTGGGATCTTTCCAGGTTGTCATGAAGATTGTCTATATTGTACCTATAAGCCGGATAGTTGCTTCATTTTAAGAGATAGGATTCAACGTCTCATGGATAAATATACTATAGTGTTTGAAAGAAGACCAGCATCTGTAGAAAGTATGGTGGATCATCTGACTCAGGGTAAGAAGATTGAAGAGGTTGACATGGTTGACAAAGTACCACTAAGAATCACTTCAAAGGGTCCCATTAAAATCACTCATCAGGGCCCAATCAAGATTACTGCTGAAGGTCCTATGAAAGTTGTTGCTGAAGCCAGAGTAGCTCCTCTGATCATTACCACTCCTGGTCCTATTCCTTATACATCTGACAAAGTTGTGCCATGGCACTATGGGTCTGATGTTTACATCCACGGTGTCAAGCAGGAGCCCTTACCCGATATGCCTGTTGACATTGATAATATTGCTGGATCTAGCAAGATCACTCGTAGTGGAAGAGTCTTCTCTCCTCCCGTTGCTTCTAAGAGTGCAGTTACTCCTGCTGTTACTTCCACCACTGATGCTCGGGGCAAGGGTCCTGTTATTGAGCCTGTATCTACTGATGTGCCAGCTGCTGATGACCTCTCTAAGCAGATGGAAGAAGTATTGAAAATCATTCGCAAGAGTGATTACGATATTGTTGATCAGCTGGGGCATACTCCCTCAAAGATTTCTATGCTCTCCCTGTTATTATGTTCTGAGGCTCATGCCAAGTCATTGATCAAGTTTCTAAAGATGGCTCATGTACCCAGTGCAATTTCCGTGGACCAGTTTGAGAATTGTGTTGCTCACCTGACCTATGACAACGGGTTAGGATTTTCTGATGCTGACTTGACCCCTGCCAAGAGGGATCATAACAGGGCCTTGCATATTTCAATTGAATGCAGGGGCACTACCCTGTCTCATGTGCTGATAGACAATGGTTCCTCTCTGAATGTGTTGCCTAAGGAAGTCCTGAACAAGCTGAGTCCTGAAGATACGGTATTGAAGCCCAGTAATATTGTGGTAAAGGCTTTTGATGGTTCTAGAAGAGTAGTGCATGGGGAAATTGATCTTCCAATCAAGGTTGGCTCTCAGGTGTTTACTGCTACATTCTATGTGATGGATATTCGTCCTTCGTACTCATGTCTGCTTGGTCGTCCCTGGATCCATGGGGCAGGTGCTGTGACCTCCACATTACATCAAAAGTTGAGATATCCGGTGAATGGAAAAGTTGTTACTGTCTTTGGAGAGGAAGAATACTTTGTCAGCCATGTAAACACTTTCAAGTATCTGGAAGTAGAAGGTGAATACATTGAAACTCCATGTCAGTCATTTGAAGTGGTTCCCTGGGCTGTTAAGGATTGTGTGACTCCTCCTGCTGTGAAGAAGGTTCCTGTGGTCATCAGAAACCCTCCAACAATGGCAATGGCCTCCCTCAATGATGCAAAAGCTGTGGTGGAAGAAGGTGGTTGTACTATTTGGGGTCAGCTTCCTGATATTCCATACAAGTCTGACAAGTTTGGTTTGGGTTTCACTGCAGAGTCCCAGAAGGCTGTCCGTCGTGCCCGTGCTGTTCGTATCACCAATCAAGGGGTTATCAATGCTGTGGGAGATCAAGATGAAGACTACAACTTGGAGGCATGGATTTTTCCTACTGTGGGTGCTGGACTCAATAGTTGGAAAGCTGAAGATGTTATCCCTATCTCCTTTAGTCAGGAGTAAATACTATTACTGTGTTATGTTTTTAAATTTGTAATTTTTGGAACAATTAAAACTTTCAAGCCATGTGCCTTACCCGGGGCACAATGGTGTGCTTGTTACGGGTTGTCATTTCATTTGCATACTGCATTCAATAAAATCAGTGGACGTTTCGTTTTCGTAAATATCGTGTTCCTTGTCTTTCTTTTTCTTTTATTTTTGCTTTATCAGCTATGTGTTCTTACACACACCCACGTCACTAAAATGCAGATCCTCATCCACTCTAGATCCAGTTGATAACAGTTCTACTATTGCCAGTTACAATTTCGAGAATCCGATCTATCAAACTGAAGACGGAAACGAGGACGATTGTGAAATACCTGTAGAGCTTGCTAGGTTGTTACAACAAGAAGAGAAAGCTATACAGCCACATGAAGAGCCAGTCGAAGTTGTGAATCTGGGAACTGAAGAAAACAGAAAAGAGGTCAAGATAGGGGCTGATTTAGAGGACAGTGTCAAGAGCAGGTTGATTCAGATGCTACGTGACTATGTGGAGATCTTTGCTTGGTCTTATAAAGATATGCCAGGGTTGGATACAGACATTGTGGTTCACCGTTTGCCAGTGAAAGAAGATTGTCGTCCAAAGAAGCAGAAGGTTCGTCGTATGCGTCCTGAAATGTCAGGAAAGATCAAAGCGGAGGTAATGAAACAATTCAATGCAGGGTTCTTGGCCGTAACTTCTTATCCTCAGTGGGTTGCAAATGTGGTACCAGTTCCTAAGAAAGATGGTAAGGTACGTATGTGTGTAGACTACAGAGATCTGAACAAGGCTAGCCCTAAAGATGACTTTCCACTTCCTCATATTGATATCCTGGTAGACAACAAGGCTCAGCATAAGGTATTCTCTTTTATGGATGGTTTCTCTGGTTACAATCAAATCAAGATGGCACCTGAAGATATGGAGAAGACTACATTTGTGACACAGTGGGGCACCTTTTTCTATAAGGTAATGCCATTTGGTTTGAAGAATGCAGGGGCAACATATCAGCGTGCTATGGTGGCTTTGTTTCATGATATGATTCATCATGAGATAGAGGTATATGTAGATGATATGATAGCCAGGTCTCAGAATGAAGAACAACATCTTGATCATCTGCACAAGTTGTTTGAGAGGTTGAAGAAATACAGGTTGAGATTAAATCCAAACAAGTGTACTTTTGGAGTTAGATCTGGAAAGCTCCTGGGTTTCATTGTCAGTGGAAAAGGTATTGAAGTGGATCCTGCAAAAGTGAAAGCTATACGAGAGATGCCAGCTCCCCGTACTGAGAAGGAGGTTAGAGGTTTCTTGGGACGATTGAACTACATTGCAAGATTTATTTCCCAATTAACTACCATCTGTGAGCCAATCTTCAAGTTGTTGAAGAAAGATCAGGTGATGGAATGGAATGATGAGTGCCAGACTGCCTTTGATGAAATCAAGAGATATTTGCTAGAACCTCCAATTTTAATGCCACCAGTTGATGGAAGACCCTTGATTATGTATTTAACAGTATTAGACAACTCAATGGGGTGTGTATTGGGGCAACATGACGAGTCTGGTCGAAAAGAGCAGGCAATATACTACCTTAGCAAAAAGTTTACCGACTGTGAAACAAGATACTCACTGCTCGAGAAAACTTGTTGCGCTTTGGCATGGGCTGCTCGCCGACTAAGACAGTATATGTTGACCCATACTACCTTGTTGATTTCGAAGATGCAGTTCAAGATTAAGCATCACAACTCTTCTCCGTATCGTCCAAAGATGAATGGGGCAGTTGAAGCTGCTAATAAGAACATTAAGAAGATTGTACAGAAGATGACTGTTACTTACAAGGATTGGCACGAGATGTTACCATTTGCTCTGCATGGTTATCGTACTACAATACGTACTTCAACAGGGGCAACCCCATTCTCCTTAGTCTATGGTATGGAAGCAGTTCTGCCTATTGAAGTTCAGATCCCCTCCTTGAGAATTATGAAGGATGCAGGCTTGGATGAAGATGAGTGGATTCAGACTCGACTTGACCAGATAAATTTGATTGATGAGAAAAGGTTAGCAGCAGTTTGTCATGGCCAGATGTACCAGAAACGGATGATCAAAGCTTTTAACAAGAAGGTTAAGCCAAAGGTATATCAGGCTGGTGACTTGGTAATCAAGCGTATCATATTACCACAGGGTGACCCTAGGGGGCAAGTGGACTCCAACATATGAGGGACCATTTGTAGTCAAGACAGTGTTCTCAGGAGGTGCCATGATACTGACTACAATGGATGGTGAAGACTTCCCACAACCTGTAAACGCAGACATAGTTAAAAAATACTACGCATAAAAAGAGACCCGCTAGGTTGACAGGCCTAGGCAAAAATAAGGGCATCCCGGCAAACCAAAAGGGTTTGGGCAAAAATTAGGGATATATATATATAAAAAGATGTACACCCGGCAAGTCGAAAACCTGAAAAGGCGGCTTGGGCAAAAAAGGGTATCCCGGTGGATTGAAAACCTGAAAGGGCAATCCAGGCAAAAGTTAGGGATTAAAGCGTATGACTATGTCTCGTTTGGATCACTCATGAAACTGCAACCAGTTGTACTACTTACTCAAGCTCAAACAGATAAAGCTCAATCCAATCGTTTCCGTCTCAACAGCAAGAAGATGAGATACTTGAGTGGCAATAGTAGAATTGAAACTCAATAGGATTATTTCCCACATAGCTGATTCTTTTTGTAAAACTTCATGACAAAATTCTCTTACTAGGGTTTATGTCTCCTTGTACAAACTTACCCGTGTATGGGTCGCTTTTGATATAAATAAATTCCATCTTTTGAATCCAGATTTACTTTTACCCTATTTACATAAGCGAAACGTCCATTGGTTGTGTTTGAATGTATGTATGCCTTTGAATATGATTGATGTTTACCAGAAATGCATGTATGCTTTTAATATGATTGATGTTTACCAGAAATGCATGAAAATGCAGTAATAGTATTTACTAAGGACGAACGAGGGAAGGATTTCAACGAAGCTTCGCCGGTTCATCTTTACAAGGCAGTTACAAACCATCAGTAGGACTAATCCATTTTCACAAAGTCTAATCTCCCCTGGAATTTATATCCATCTCTTTTATCCTCATACGGATATACGGGAAATTACTTTCCAATAAGGGCACGATGAACGAAGACGGGATGTTATACTTATCCTACTATCAAACGAAAACGAAGGTTATCTATACCCTACTATCCCCAACAACGGGAGGTTATCTATACCTTGTTATCCCCAACAACGGGAGGTTATCTATACCTTGTTATCCCCAGCAGACGGAGGGTTATATATTCTTCAACAACGAATCGGGATTTATTTTTCTTGGCCAGCAGTTGTTATACAAGGATATCCAGACACTTCCAGCAGTGTCATAGCATACATACATCATTTACATCATACCATAACATATATGTCTATAGTACATTACCTAAGTGCATCATGTCATACATGCATACATAAAGCATAAACTAATGTTGTTATACAGAATGCTACCTTGTTTTCAGGTTAATTATCCAACAAACAATCTTATGATCTTTGGGACTGCTTTATTGTAACCTCAGGGTTACTTTATCCTCCTGATGAGCTTCTTATTACTTTGGGACTGCTTTATTGTAACCTCAGGGTTATTTTATCCTCCTGATAGCCTCTCATGACTTCAAGACTGCTTTAGAGCTACTGATTGCTCTATCCTCCTGAAATCATCCTATTACTTCAAGACTGCTTTAGAGCTATTCATTGCTCTATCCTCATGAGGTCATATTACTACTTCAAGACTGCTTTAGAGCTATTCATTGCTCTATCCTCCTGAAGCCATCTAATTATTTCAAGACTGCTTTAGAGTTATCCATTGCTCTATCCTCCTGAAATTACATTATTATTTCAAGACTGCTTTAGAGCTATCCATTGCTCTATCCTCCTGAAATCATTACTTCAAGACTGCTTTAGAGCTATTGATTGCTCTATCCTCCTGAAGACATATCACATTATTATTTCAAGACTGCTTTAGAGCTGTTGATTTCTCTATCCTCCTGAAGCCATTATTACCTCAAGACTGCTTTAGAGCTATTGATTGCTCTATCCTCCTGAGGTCAGATTTATCACTTCAAGACTGCTTTAGAGCTACTGATTGCTCTATCCTCCTGAAATCATCCTATTACTTCAAGACTGCTTTAGAGCTATTCATTGCTCTATCCTCATGAGGTCATATTACTACTTCAAGACTGCTTTAGAGCTATTCATTGCTCTATCCTCCTGAAGCCATCTAATTATTTCAAGACTGCTTTAGAGTTATCCATTGCTCTATCCTCCTGAAATTACATTATTATTTCAAGACTGCTTTAGAGCTATCCATTGCTCTATCCTCCTGAAATCATTACTTCAAGACTGCTTTAGAGCTATTGATTGCTCTATCCTCCTGAAGACATATCACATTATTATTTCAAGACTGCTTTAGAGCTGTTGATTGCTCTATCCTCCTGAAGCCATTATTACCTCAAGACTGCTTTAGAGCTATTGATTGCTCTATCCTCCTGAGGTCAGATTTATCACTTCAAGACTGCTTTAGGGTTGTCATTATTGATTGCTCTATCCTCATGAAGACATGCTGTTACATCAGTATTACTCCAGACTCCTGACAGTTCTCATTATACTACTGAAGAACTTTCCCCTAGTGGCATCTTTAAGCCCACTCAATCATGTTCAACCAACCATTAATATCACTCCATGCACTGGTGAGTGCAAATTTTTGGGCTTTTGTGTTCAATCCCCTTCAACCTTCCAGGTTACGACTGGCAAATATACCAATCTAACCCCTCAGGTTTCAGAAAATTGAACAGGGGCAGCTGTTGCACCCCAAAATTTGCCCTCACAATACAAGACTTTGTGTTCCAAGAAGGGTCACAAGGTTCACAAAATTCACAATTGGTCAGAAGAGTTGACAATTCCCTCAGACAATGCACCTCCTAAGCAGTGCATCCAAAACTAGGGTTTTGACTTTAATCAGGCTAAATGGACTTCCAAGACTTCAAGTGAGCTTCATAACATCTTATATGTGTATAAGAACCCCCATGTCAAGTTTCAAGACTTTTCTCAAAAGTTTGCTCAGTCAGATGATCAGATAAGTCAAAAGCAGTCAATGTAGTTAAAAGGTCAAACTGAGGTCAACTGTGGTCAAACCAAAGTCAAACTTCATGATTTTTTGCCAACATCAATTATATGAAGTAAAATTCATCATTTGATCAAGGTTTGATCATGATTCATCAAGGAGATTCCGGATCATCAATAATCAGGAGTTTCTAAATTAGGGTTTCCTTAGTAAAAGTCAACTGAACTTTGACCAGCCATAACTTTCACATGCTTCATCACCAAGTCTCCATCCAAAGCTCATTTTGAAGGAAATTGAATTCTCTACAACTTTAATGTTTAAGGTTAAGCCCAAAAATGCTCCATTTGAAAGATATGATCTAAGACATTATAGGTCATTTCAAAAGTCAACAAAAAGTCAACAACTTCAAAAGGGCATAACTTGAGATTGGTAAATGATATGGACCTGAAACCAATGGGGTTGTTTAGAGGACTCTTCAAGCTTTCCAAAAAGTCCAAGAACACCATCATACCTTTAAAATTGAGAGAAATGTGCCCTTGCAAAGTTGGGCAATTTTGTGATCGTTTATGTTGAAAATGGAGGCTTAGAAGTATTTCTTTCCAAATGGGCTGCCTAATTTATGACCCAATCCATCTCATAACATGGTGCACGACCCAATTGACCAAAATTCATCATTTTTATTATTTTTTATTTATTTATTATTGATTTAATTCATAAAAATCATTTTAAATAAATAAAAAATATAAAAATCTATTTTTGGGTGAAGATTTTGTTTCTAGAAATTCATAATCATTGATTGAATTAGAATGAGAAGGAAATCATGTGATCTCTCCCAAATTATTATTTTTTATTTATTTATTATTGATTTAATTCATAAAAATCATTTTAAATAAATAAAAAATATAAAAATCTATTTTTGGGTGAAGATTTTGTTTCTAGAAATTCATAATCATTGATTGAATTAGAATGAGAAGGAAATCATGTGATCTCTCCCAAATTATTATTTTTTATTTATTTATTATTGATTTAATTCATAAAAATCATTTTAAATAAATAAAAAATATAAAAATCTATTTTTGGGTGAAGATTTTGTTTCTAGAAATTCATAATCATTGATTGAATTAGAATGAGAAGGAAATCATGTGATCTCTCCCAAATTATTATTTTTTATTTATTTATTATTGATTTAATTCATAAAAATCATTTTAAATAAATAAAAAATATAAAAATCTATTTTTGGGTGAAGATTTTGTTTCTAGAAATTCATAATCATTGATTGAATTAGAATGAGAAGGAAATCATGTGATCTCTCCCAAATTATTATTTTTTATTTATTTATTATTGATTTAATTCATAAAAATCATTTTAAATAAATAAAAAAATATAAAAATCTATTTTTGGGTGAAGATTTTGTTTCTAGAAATTCATAATCATTGATTGAATTAGAATGAGAAGGAAATCATGTGATCTCTCCCAAATTATTATTTTTTATTTATTTATTATTGATTTAATTCATAAAAATAATTTTAAATAAATAAAAAATATAAAAATCTATTTTTGGGTGAAGATTTTGTTTCTAGAAATTCATAATCATTGATTGAATTAGAATGAGAAGGAAATCATGTGATCTCTCCCAAAATAGCAAGCACTCATGATCAAATATTTGAAATTTATACAATGATCTTTTTGAATATTTTTGGGATCAAATATCCACACAACACATCAATGTTTCTGACCTAAATCCATCATACATATATACTAAGCACAAACCCTAGCCTCATTCACGAATTTACAGCAGCCTAAAGGTAAGATCAAAAGCACAAAAATCTTTCAAAAAGTCATATTCGGGTTCTCAAATTCAGAGCATTGCAAGGTATTTGGAAGACATAGCAAGCTTCCTTGGACTCTTCTGATCATAAATCATCATCCATATGCATCATATACACACCCAATTGCTCAACCCGAGTTCATCTTGACCTTGAATATTTTGTTTTCGAATCCATTGATTTATCATGTTTAAACTGTTTTTGATTGTTGTAGGATGTTTAGAATGAACTCTAGAACGATTCTGGGTGGTTCAATTGGATTTTCATTGCAGGAACAAGAATTCACCATGATTAGGGTTTTCGGCCCTCTTTAGGGTTTCACGATTTTCAAATGATAAATGGATTTGAAAAACATAGGACGATTGAAAAACTCAGTAGCAATACAATGGTGCAATCAATTTTGTGAAATTTTGCCGTTTGGATGAAGTTTGTGTTTCGCAGGGTGGAAGAACTCGTAACAATATTCGTAGGAGAAAACGTTGCAAAATCCGCAGCCTGATGGTTGTTGTGCTTCCTGGAAATCAAGCTGGCCTGGGTTCAAACCCCAGCCAGGTAAGTTTCCGCTTTTTTTTCTTTCCTTTTATTTGATTTAAATATTATAATATTAAAAATTAAATATATTATGTATATTTCTCAATAATAAATAAATAATAATAAAATATGTCTGTTTTCTTTAATTTTAAAAAATATGTTTTTTTTCACAAATTTTGTTTCTATATTTTATGTCTAAATTGTAATATGTATAAATTAGAAAATTTTTGTATATGATTAAATCCTATTTTTTTTATATAAACCCTAAAAATTTATTTCTCATATAAACCCTAATTTCATAAAACTCTAAAAATATTTTTTAATACAAATCTAATCCTATTTTTTTTTTTTAATGTTATTTTCTAATATAATTATTATGTATGTATGTTTACTATAATTCTTACAAATTTTTGTAAATATACTTATAAATATTTGTTTACATAACTTTAGTTTATAAATAATTGTGCTTATAATAATTAGATTTTTTGTAGTAACTTCATGATTAAAATATAATTTAATAATTTGTAAATTAAAACAATTGTTTATTCATATTTGTTTTTTTTAGTTGATTATATTAAAAAATTGTTAATTTCTTATTATTATAATATTTGGATTAATTCTGTTTATTCTTATTTACTAACCCATTTATATTCTAATCATGCTTATTATTTTGTTAAATATTGCTTACTAACCCCCTTTATTATTTATTATTGCTTATTTATATTTTATTTATCTTTGCTATTTAATTATTTTGCTTATTATTTTGTAATTGTTTCTTGGATGTAAAGTTGTTTAATTATTTAATTATTATTATGGTTAGTAATTAGGGAGTGTAACAACATGTATGTAATATTAAAATAAATTTAGATCACTTTTAAATAAAGATAATTAAAATAAACACGTCACACACGTAAGTCGATTTTAATCGCCGTCTCACTTCCTAAGGATATCCCTCAAGTTGCCTACGAATAATGGTTAAGTGGGGTGTATAAAGCAAGTCCCTCAAATAGAAAAATCATCAAAGTCCCTTATGGTTGCCTTTACGAATCGAGTCCCTTTCGAAAAATGATGATGGTCCCTTATATGTGCTTATTACATCCCACCATGGCCTTCAAAAATCCAATTGTCCCTCACATGTCCCTTAACATCCAAAGTAAGGACTACCTACTCCATTATAGTAGGGATAGTCTTACTAAAGGAAAGAATGAAGAATAAGAAAGACCTTTAAAACATTAGGGTAGGCTACTCCTAGGTGCTTGCTCACTTCAAAACTGTTTCACACTTAAACAAATTTTCGACAAGTTTTCAAACAAGTTCTTAACACATCCTTACATGGATTATTTATTAACTATTCTGAAAATTTTCTATTCACACACTACACTTTCAAAACAATTCAAAAGTGAGCTTAAGTACCTAAGAGCCCATGGATAACCATGGATGAAAAGGGTGCTAACACCTTCCCTTTTCATAACCTACCCCCCGGACCCAAAATATTCTCTAAGGTCTTTCCTGTTCTTTTATAACCTTTCCTTATGGATAAAATAAAAGTCGGTGGCGACTCTTGCTATCCGCAACATTGTTTAAAGTCAGTTCTCCCACCGTGTTACAGTAGGCATAGGATGCGATATCCTAGCGAGCACACTAAAAACTAACCTTTTTCTTCTCTCGCTGTCGTGCGATCGAGACTTTCCCGCTGACGACTGATGTTATACTTTTCTCTTGCCCTTGCGCATTTGAGACCAGACCTTAGTTCTAGTTCCCGTAGGTTCCCGTACCTTTCAAGTCAATCCCTTCTCTCACTCCTGTGTGATCGAGAACGCCCTGTCTAGCCATAGTTAGCCTGAACTACGTAAGCTCTGATCTTTCACGCTGTGTGGAAGTACATAGGCACAAGACGCAAAGTCTTGGCGAGCCATTTCCCTGTAGTTTCCCGAACTACGATGACTCTGACTTTCTCTCTTGAGAATCCGTAGGCATAGAGTGCGACGCTCTATCGAGTCAGTTTCTTTCCGTTTAGCTTTAGCAGCCGTAGATAGATTGTTTTTGCATCCTTTAGACAAACCAACAAGCGTGGATCCCGTCGAGTACGACGGACGTGAGGGGTGCTAATACCTTCCCCTTGCGTAACCGACTCCCGAATCTAGGATTTGGTTGCGATGACCATTCATTTCCCGTCTTTGTGGTAGGTTTACTTCAAGCGTTTACTTTCCCTCTTGTGGGATAAATAACGCACGGTGGTGACTCTTCTGTCATAGCCGGCGTCGATTTTCGCAGTAGCGATAGCTGGCGACTCTGCTGGGGAGTGCGATGGTTCCTTATGCATTTAGGATCCAACGTCCCTTAAGAGAGTCAATCCTAGCGCTTGTTTGCTTGTCTTTGGGTATTGTATATTACTGTATTTACGATTTCTGCACCTTTGCTATTATTTGTTGCTGTTGTGCTGTTGGGTGCGGTGTTCCTTTGAGTGAGAAGCCAGACCCAGGCTTGAGTGCACCTTAGAATTAGTTGTGGAAACTAGTGGACGCGTGCATGCTTTGCATGTACTAGTGTCTCATGAAATACACGCTCATACGAGGTTCTTCTGGTTTACTTCTTTTTCAACCCTTTGGGTTGAGGGGGTTGTTGGTTAGTTGGATTTTCGACTCTGGGGACCGATCATTTGGAAGTTGGCTAAGTGAGGCCACTTCAGGATATGATGATGCCACACCTTCTGGGTATCGTATCATCAGTCTTGAAAGTCTGTGACGCCGACGACCGCATAGGATGCCGTACCTTGTGTCAGTTTAGGTCCACACCCGTGAGTGGGAGGGTTTTTTTGCAGGAAACTTGAATTCCAGCCTACCCGTCATTTTGGTCTTCTCTTCAGAGCGAACGTACTCAGTCAGCAGCACAGCAGTATTCAGAGATTTGTGGGGGCTGTGATCCCGTGTTTGCTGCATAGTGCATCGCATTTGCATGAACATTGTTGCATCATATTGCATATCATTCTCCAGCTAACCAGAGTATGATCCAGCCGTTGTTTTGATTCTGAAGGTGATTATCTGGTGTTTGGCCTGAGCAACTGTTGATTGTTAGAAGATGACCAAGGGGTTGAAGCAGATTTGAGCAGAATCGAGCAGTGAAGTCAGTTGAAGGTTATTGGTAGCTATGTCTGAGAGCCACTTCCAGTCTCGTGACACCTTGACGGGATTCACTATGACGACCAATCCTCTGTATGGCTCTATGTCCGTGGAAGACCTCCCGCAAGTGAACAACGTTACTGCAGACCAATTTGTGCAACCTCCGGTTAGGGACCGAGATCGACGTGAGCAGTTTGTTGTCCGAAATGAACGCCCTCCTCTTATTAACAATCAAGGTGCTGTTTTCCCTATGGCGAATATCCGAAGAGAGATCCCGGTAGCTAGGACTGAAGACCCAAGAGCTCTTGAGTATGCTAGAAGGCTCCGAGTGTTGGAAGAAGGAGTCAAAGCCTTGAAAGTTAAAGATGCTGTCAACCTCAATGCTGCAGACATGTGTTTGGTTCCTGGCCTGGTATTGCCTCCTAAGTTCAGAGCGTCGAGATTTGAGAAGTACAGAGGAGATAGATGTCTGAAGCAACATTTGGTGATGTTCTGCCGAAGAATGACTTCGTTTGTGCAAAACGACAAGTTGATGATTCACTGCTTTCAGGATAGTCTGACTGGGGCATCTCTGAGTTGGTATATGCAGTTAGAGAGTAATCAGATCCGATCATGGGTGGATTTAGCCAGAGCTTTTCTGAAACAGTATTATTATAACCTAGACATGGCTCCTAGTCGCATGCAGTTGCAAGAATTGTCTCAAGAGAATAATGAACCCTTCAGGAAGTATGTTCAGAGATGGAGAGAATTTGCTGCCAGAGTGCACCCACCGCTTCTAGAACGAGAGTTAATGGGCATGTTTGTAGACTCACTGGAGAGCCCGTACTTCGAAAGAATGCTTGTAAATGCGCCAAATTTCTCCGAATTGGTAAGATTAGGAGAATGCATCGAGCATGCCGTAAAAATTGGGAAAATTCAGATTGTTTCGGGCGGTCAGGCTAGTGAAACTGAATCTCTCTATAGCTACCAAACTGAAGAAGGAGTTGTGATCAATGCAATCATGCCAGATGTTGAGTATCCTCGAGATGAATCGGTGAAATCTGTTGGTTCTTCATCTTCTGTGTCTTGTTATGCGGGACAGACAATTGCGCCTAGGGCACCATATCCAGAACTTTATGTCGCTTCTTTGGCAAATCAACGAACTCGTGGCCGAGGTTATCAGAATCAGCGCCCAAATCAGAACAGGCCTCGTAACAACTTGGAACGAAGGAATGCTCCTCCTCATATAGTGCCTGTGCCGTACAGCCAGATTCTACCATCTTTGATCCAGAATTCTTTGGTGGAACCTAAAGCTCTTAAGCCTGTGCCAGAACCTTACCCTCCTGGGTACAATCCCCACGCTCAGTGTGGTTACCATGGTGGATCTCCAGGGCATTCAACTGAAGATTGTAAAGCTTTTCAGGCAAAAGTGCAACAGTGGATCGACAAAGGGTGTATTTCCTTTCCAGGAGGAGTTTTGGTTGTGCATGACAATTTCTCAGCTGCCTAAGCTCGTAGGTGCAGAGGTTTATTTGCAAGAAGCCAGTGGTCCAGACAGGCAGGCGTCCTCAGCATTGGCAGTCCTCAGACTTTTATCATTTGTATTTGTAGTTTCTTTTCTGTTAGTTACTACTTGCTGTTAAACATTGTTTGTTTCGAATGGTAATGTTGATAAAGTGACTATGCATTTTTCTGAATTATTCATGTCGTTGTCACTCATTTATTGCATTGCACTGACACTTGCATTTTTTACTCCACTGTATCACTGTGATTAGCAAAGATTGGAGGGAGGATGACGAAACTGAATACTCATAACTGATGGTCGTATACTTTCAGATAAAACCCTGCCGATGACGTACAAGGCATTGTTTCAAATCCCCTAAACACTGGAGATATAAGGAGTTAGTCCTTTGTTAACCACTTCGAGCCAGGAAGTAGAAGTTTTTTCGGACTTTTAAACCCACACATCTTAACCCGGGGCAGGGTAGTTGTCGGTTAGCTTGATCGAGCGTTCAAGTCTTATAGAGGAGTGTTGCCTTTCGAGGACCAATCACATCTTATTTTTTCCCAGAGGTCGTACCTCATCGACCACAAGGGTTAAATCTCACCAATCAGGAGTGAGACAGTTGCAATCCTTTCGAAGAAATCAAGACAACCAGTGTCGCACGACTTGTTCCAAGAAAAGAAATAAGAAAGCCCGCTAAGTAAAAAGAAAAAGAAAAAGCTGGAAAGCTAATACTTAGGAAAAAATCAGGGCATCCCGCTGGACTTCAAAAGAAAAAATTGAAAAGAACTCAAAAGGAGTTAGTCCAGGCAAAGATTAGGGAATCAAAAGAATGAAAAAGAAAGGATATAAAAATAAAAATCCTCAAACAAGGACAAAGTCGTGTGGATACAGACACCGAAAACGAAAAAGGAGTAATTGTCGCTCCGAAAACCTTGTGAGTTCCTACTATTCAACATACCTCTCGAAGAGGCGAGCGCTTGTGCCAAGATAACTGAACTTTAGGATCGGAGATCATCACGTAGAAGGGGTGGGTATAAATCATAATCTGAGCCAAATATTCTTTGTTTAACGAACCGTGAACCCGACCAAGATACAGCCCTTAAAAGACCTAATTGAGGCAGGGTTTATTCTGAAAACGCATTACGATAAGGTTGAGTAACCTGACTCCTTCTTGATTTGCTAGTCATATCCTTGTTGTATTTTTTTCACTGATCAAATCAGCACTACGTTTGAACTCTGGTTCATTCGTCACTCGCAATCATGACACGTAAATGAGTGACAGTACAATTTTTTTCAAAATCTGCATGAACACTGCATTAAAATTACCATTCAGGATTAAACAATTTTATTTGCAGGTCAGTAGTTGACAAGAAGAAAATTCCAATAGGGAATAATCGGACAGGACTGAATAATTCAGCAGTCTGGATCAGAATGGTGTATGTTGTGAAACCCTGTGAATCTGGGGCATTGACTTCCAGTAAGTTCAGAATCAGTTGGTCTGAGGACAAGTCTCGAAGCATCGGTTGATTATGGGACAGTTTACTTGAGAAGAAGTTGATCAGAAATGAATCTTCGTGAGAGCCAATCTGGGGCAATTATCCAGAATGTTGTGATTTGAGGATAGATCCTTCTAGTGTGTGATCAGAGCAGGTTAAGTCGCTCAACGCTCGTTCAGGGGCATGTTACTTCAGAAGTATATTGAAACCAACCATGCTGAGAGTTGGTTAATTGAGAATGAATCCTTCCGTCGTACAGAGGCCGGGGCAAGCCATCTCAAGGTCGTATTGTAGCAAGCTGCTTTCTGTTCAGAGTAAGTTTCCCAAGAGTGGGATTGGGGCAAGTTGAGCTGCACTGGGGCAAGTTGTTCAAACAAGTTTGTTCACCCTAGCAAGATTTGAGTATCGGGTAATCGTGTCATTACCCTCATCAAAAAACCTGAACCTTCGAAAAAGGCCTTGTCATCGTTGGATCGTTATCCTACAGTTTAAACCTGTTACCTGACAGAACCTTGTAACCTTGTCGTTTCCAAAGCCCAGTTCTCGTCTGGCAAACCGGTAACCAGTTCTCGTCTGGTCCACCTTTCCGTAAATACTAGTTCTTGTCTGGTACCTGTTATTTTTCAACCAGTTATTGTCTGGCCAACCTTGCCGTAAACATCAGTTCTCGTCTGGTGTATGTTAGCTTTCAACCAGCCCCGTCTGGTCACCGTCTCTTTAACCTATTTGTTGTATCAGTTCTCGTCTGGTACATGTCAGCTTCCAAACCAGCCCCGTCTGGTCATTCTTTCCTTCACTTGTCATCCGGTCAGCCACGTCTGATGTTCCAACCGTAAATCCATTCTCGTCCGATAACCTAACCTATTTTGCTATCAGTTCTCGCCTGGTAGTCCATCTTTGAATGCTAGCCCCGTCTAGTATTTTCCCTTTAAAACCATTTTGTTAATAACCTATTTTCATCCGTAAACTAGAAAAAGTCTATAAAAGTACCCGACACGATAATTCCCAGTGACTCACATGGTGTCACGTTCCCCGATACAAAGCTCGATTGATACCGGTTTCCTGATTAATGTTAAATCAGGGTTACTCTCCTCAGCAGATAGAAGTCACGTATTGTCCCCAAAATAGTTGGGATCGCAGTTATTCCTCCTCAGAATAGGATCAGGAGTATCATCAGCAGGTCAGAATGGATATCCCTGACAACAAGGGCATTCTCGGCAGTAAGATATGCACAAGTAACCCCAGTTTGGTTAAGCCCCACAGAGTACAATCAGGTTGTCAAGGGCTAGAAAGAGTATCGTCGTGCAGGGTCGTCATTCCCTCCTCCAGCAGGTTGTCCTTCCTCCGTCAGGTTGATCATCCTCTACAGAGTTCGTAACGATGAATTTGTGAGCCATCCCTCAGCAGGATTGTTTCTTCCCCATGGCATTTGGTCTCACTTTTCCAGCATTTATTTTGTTGGGATGATTCCGTGATACCCGGTACCCCTTAGTGGAGTTAACGTGCCCTCGACATTTATTTTTCCAAGCGGTTTTAGTCCCGATGTTCTCTGGCAGCTCGAGCTTGCATTTGCACTTGCATATATCGTTATATTTGCATCTATACAAACACGTAGCATCTCCATGCCGTATGGAGCATTGCATCTATACAAACGCATAGCATCTACATGTCGTATGGGGCATTGCATCATTTTCAAACATATGCATTTCGAAACATAGATCAGATTGGTTCACCTTTTGCTTTCAGGTGTGTTTCTCAACAGGAGTATGGAGTTCTATCTCGGATCTATTTCCAGATATTCGAAGTCTCGCTGTGAGACATGTGACGATACAGTTCTTGTTATTATTCCCCACAGAGTTGCTTGTTGAAGTTTCTCTTATCCGGCTATCGAAGTATTTTCTTCAAGTTTGCTGTTCTGTCAGCGTCACAGGGTTTCATAAATCAAAATTTCAGAAGTGGTCACTTGTTGTCGAAACGGGTGTCGGGCAGTTATTTTCAGAATATCCCCAGTGGAGTTAGCTACTACCAAGAATAGGCAAGGAAGTTATATCCAAGATGGATTTTCCCGTATGAAGCAGGCGGATGAACTTTCCTGTGTTCAGGCAGATGGATTTTCCCGTATGAAGCAGGCAGATAACCTTTTCCCGTATGAAGCAGGCGGATGAACTTTCCTGTAAGAATCAGGCAGATGGATTTTCCCATATGAAGCAGGCGGATGACCTTTTCCCGTATGAAGCAGGCGGATGAACTTTCCTGTATGAATCAGTCAGGTGGATTTTCCTGTACGAAACAGGCGGATGAACTTTTCCTGTATGAATCAGGCAGATGGATTTTCCCGTACGAAACAGGCGGATGAACTTTTCCTGTATGAATCAAGCAGATGGATTTTCCTGTATGAAGCAGACGGATGAACTTTCCGGCATCCAGATAGATGATTCTCCCGTGATAGACAGAGTATGTGAGTTGTGTTCTGATATTTGACAAAAGTATTTTCCCCAATGAAGTCGCCGTGATTTCCTCGTGTTGACAAAATATTACTGTCCCCAGTAGAGTCCTCCTCAAAGTCATTCGTGGGTTGGGACCAACGGAGTTAGCTACTGAGATAAGCAAAGTTTCCTGTGTTTAGACAGATGATCTGCCTGTATGGATAGGCGGATGGAGTTTCCTATGACTAGACAGAAATGTTTCCCCAGCGAAGTCGCCGGGATTTCTTGGTGTTGACGAAACAAGCATCCTAACATGGACAAGGTTCTATTCCTATGTTGTTGAAATGTGAGTCTTGGCGTGGACAAATTTGTGTTTATTCGTGATTTGACGAAATTTGGGTCCAGATATGGACAAGGTTACTCCTGTGACGACAGAATCTCTATTCGTGTTGACGAATTAGTTCCTCTTCTGGTGTTGACAAGGTTAGTCTAATGGTGGACGGAGGTGTTTTTGCAAAAATAGCTCAGTGCCTATAGCGTCACGCGGGTGATTGATGTTGAAATCAAAATTGAATCAGATAATTGACCAGTTGTTGCTGTGACAACCAGACTCCGTTCATTGGACGTTGCTTCTCAAGCAGTTATGCAGTTTATCCCCACGGTTGGCAAATTTCAGGGTTTCTTTGGTATTCAATCGTCTCGTACCTCGAATGTTTGAAGTCCGTTCGCTCTTCACCCAATCGGGTCCAAGCCGTTTGAATAGGGGCAGCTGTTGCACCCCAAAATTTGACCAACCGGTTCCCACATTTGGTTTATGTTTCGACGCATTTTACATTTGCATTCGCATACCGCATATGTTGCATTTTCTCAATCATATTGATTTTATCGGGATTACGGCCCTGTTTTCACATTTCGGAGGTTTTAGACCGGTTCGGATGATCGGAGTTTCGGTTCTTGCCGCTTGTTTCGATCTGGTCTCGCGGTCTCTTTTATTTTGGTTAATTGCTTTTATTTTCATTTTTAGGATTTAATAGCCTTTTTCTATGTTTTAAATAGATTTTAGAATTAAATAGGGTTTTTATTATAGTATTGGATATTGGTTTCTTTTTTAGGATAATATAGATATTAATATAGTTTTTAGAATATTAATAGAGTTTTAATAGAATAAATAGAATTTTAAATAGTTTTTAATAGATATTAGGAGTTAATAGATTTAAATAGATAATTCTTTTTAAATAGTTTTAATAGATTTTATAGAATTTTAGGATATAGAGTTTATTAAATTTTAATATTAGATAGTATTTTCTTTTTTTTTAAATAGATATTAGTTTCTTTTTAAATAGATTTTAAAACGGTTTTAGAATATTAGATTTTAATAGTGGATTTTAGAATGATATTTGTTTCTAGAAATAAGTAATAGATTTTAAGATTTTAATCTAGTTTAGAATTAATTGAGTATTAGAATCTTGAATTTCCATTTAATTAGTTAGTTAATTGATTAGGGTAGATTTTAATACAGGTTTTAATCATCTATTTAGTCCATTGATTGTTTAGTTAATCAGTTAATTAAGTCCATGGAGTCCAATTAAGTGGGCCACAGGTCCAAATTCGTAGGCCCAACTCACTGCCACATGTCAGGTATATAAGCTTCCACGCGTGTGCTTTCATCGGTTGCCACCTCATTCCACGTTTCCATCACTTCCCTGACACCTCA
Organism: Lathyrus sativus; assembly: GCA_963859935.3. NCBI lineage: Eukaryota > Viridiplantae > Streptophyta > Magnoliopsida > Fabales > Fabaceae > Lathyrus > Lathyrus sativus. Next base: position 570,319,511 of record OZ012735.1, on the reverse strand, counting down.
TTTTTTCACTCACCCTCAGTCTCACTCTCTCTCTGCCACGTTCCACTCTCCCTCTCCGCATGCCTTCCACGTATCACTCACTCTCTCTGCCACCTGTCCCACTATCTCCCCACTCCATGCATGTGCGACACCTCACCACAGGCCCCCACCACTCACCAGCTCACCGGTCGGCCATGCAGCCGCCGCAACGGTCGCCGGTAACCGTCGCCGGAATTTCTAAACTCACCGGAAACTGCAAATCTCACCAGATATTCATCCAGATCTTCATCAACACATTCATATGTTCATCAATTCTTCATCAGAGAACTTCACCGATGTTCATCATTTCTCCCAGAGTTTCCAGATCCTTCAAGATCCATAGATCTTCAAATTTCATCAATTTTTCGTCAGATCTAGATTTATGTTCGTCACCTATTCATTAATCCGTCATCAATCTTCGTCCATTTTTTTCCAAAAATGTTATGTTCATCCAAACTCAGATCCGTTACATCAAGCTCATGAGAACATTCGCCTCGATCTTCATCAGCATTCAACACCACAACCGTTTTTGTTCCGGAAACCTCATGAAGTTCATCCACGCTCTTCAGTTCTTCATCAAGATTCATCACCAGTTCACCGATCGTTTTCAGATCCTTCAGATTCATCAAATAACTTCATGCATGTTCATTTCTCCAGTAGATCCTTCAAGATCCGTTCACGAACGTTCATCGTTCATCAAAGTGTTTCCAGAATGTTCATCTTCAGCGAGCGATCTTCATAGGATCTTCGTGTTCGTCATCATCTCCAGAAATGGATCAAGATCCCCAACGAACAAGTTATCAGAATCATCCAAAATTTCGCATCGTCGTCAAGAATGTTCACGCGTTCGTCATCTTCATGAATCCTCCAGACGATTTCCGATCTTCATTATCCTTCGGATTCGCAATGATTTTCCAGGAAGTGTTCACCAACCGAGATTTGTGTTCATCAGCAAGAACGTTCAACCTCCATCTTTAAAGATCGTCATCACGCTCATCCAATTCATCAGCAAATCCATTCCTGATCTGTTCACCAGTTCTCCAACCTCATCAAAATCTTCATCATCTTTTTTCGCAATCTGAGGATTTGCGTTTGTTAACAGGTTGCTTGAAGTTTGAATGGAGAGGGAGAAGGAATATTGTGAGAGAGAAGAAGTTTGAATGGAGGAGGCTGAGGTGTAGACGGCTGGTAGCGGCGGTGAGATGAGGAACTTAGGGTTACAGCCAGAAACGAGAGAAAGGCTGAGAGAGGGAGAACGGCGTGAACAGTGGAAGGAGAGTGGGGAAGGATTAGGGTTTCGTGTGGGAGAGGAGAAAATGGGAGTGAGTTGGATTGGGCCTCAAGCTTGTTTGTTTTTTTTTGTTTTTTTGTTTTTTACTTCCGTTTTTTCTTTCCCCCTCCCAGTTGTTGGCTGATTGTGGTGGACGTGGGCTTGGCCCACTTGTGCTTTTTCTGAAGCATACCCTCCGTTTTCTTGTTTACCCCCCCCCCCCCCCCACTCCGTTTATTGTTTTGATGGGCTGGGCCCTGTTTTTGCTGTAGCAGCATCCCTTGTAACCACTAATGCACCCCCTGCAGTTTTTTTATTTCCTTTATTTTTCTTGTATTGTTTTTAATGCATTTAATGGAATTTTTAGATAATATTTTCATTTAAGGAAATTAGTTTAATTAGTTTAAGGAGATTTAGGAAATTAGTTTAATTTTCTTTTAAGAGAATTTAGGACTTAGTTAATTTCTTGTTAAGGAGATTTATAGATTTAATTCTTTTTAGGATATATTTTCCTTAGGAGATTATTTTTTGCCGTATCTTAGGAGTAGACTATTATTTCCATTTCTTCGTTGGATTTCTCTCCTATCTCCTTTTCTGTCCGATTTTATTCTCGATTTTATTTCTGGCTGGCCGTGTGACAAGATTCAATTGGAGAATGATTTTCGATATCATTTCTCTATCTTGTCTTTGACACGGACATTAATACGCTACCTCTTAGAGTTCGATTTCTCGTATAAGTCGAACCATGACGGTCTAAGCGTTACATTGGTTCTTGATTCGAGCGTCATCATCAAAGATCCAGGGAGGAGAAGATTGGAATGGAGCTTGCGCGCATGTCAGGAGCCCACGGAGCCGTTTCGTTCATCATCATCATCTTATTCAAGTCTTCAGGCAACCGTCGAGTGTTGTGAGCTGCATCGTTAGACACGAAGGAAATGGCAGCTGAGGAGTTTCTTCTTAGGTTCTTGCGTGTGTGTCCCGGGTTCCTTCCCGTTTAGGCGTTGTCCCGGGTTCCTTCCCGGGTTCCTTCCCGCTGACGACTGATGTTATCCTTTTCTCTTGCCCTTGCGCATTTGAGACCAGACCTTAGTTCTAGTTCCCGTAGGTTCCCGTACCTTTCAAGTCAATCCCTTCTCTCACTCCTGTGTGATCGAGAACGCCCTGTCTAGCCGTAGTTAGCCTGAACTATGTAAGCTCTGATCTTTCACGCTGTGTGGAAGTACGTAGGCACAAGACGCAAAGTCTTGGCGAGTCAATTCCCTGTAGTTTCCTGAACTACGATGAATTTGACTTTCTCTCTTGAGAATACGTAGGCATAGAGTGTGACGCTCTATCGAGTCAGTTTCTTTCCGTTTAGCTTTAGCAGTCGTAGATAGATTGTTTTTGCATCCTTTAGACAAACCAACAAGTGTGGATCCCGTCGAGTACGACGGACGTGAGGGGTGCTAATACCTTCCCCTTGCGTAACCGACTCCCGAATCCAGGATTTGGTTGCGATGACCATTCCTTTCCCGTCTTTGCGGTAGGTTTACTTCGAGCATTTCCTTTCCCTCTTGTGGGATAAATAACGCACGGTGGCGACTCTTCTGTCATAGCCGGCGCCGATTTTCGCAGTAGCGACAATGACCTGTCTAGGCCTCAAAGTGATCTTCAACACTTCTCATGAGCTCTCTCAAGACCTCAAATACAACTCTATGGCTTCAGACTCATCTGAGGGCTTTCTACAACTCTCAAGTTAGGAGACCTACACACTTAGCTTCAATCACTCTCTCTGAGGATCTTTTAACTTCTTTGACAAGGATATCAACCCTTGAACACTTGAATAAACTTCTTAGCTAGCTTCCTAGTCTTGTGTAACTCTTAATTGGTAATCATACATCTTGATCTCCTGCATACTGTCGCTACTGCGAAAATCGGCGCCGGCTATAACAGAAGAGTCGCCACCGTGCGTTATTTATCCCAAAAGAGGGAAAGGAAACACTCAGAGAAAACCTTACGCAAAGAGGGAAAGGAATGGTCATCGCAACCAAATCCTTGATTCGGGAGTCGGTTACGCAAGGGGAAGGTATTAGCACCCCTCACGTCCGTCGTACTCGACGGGATCCATGCTTGTTTTCTATCTAAGGGTATGTTTATCTATCTACTCTAAAGGTCTGGTCTAAAAAGAAAAGAAAATGACTTAGCAAAGTATCGCACTTTATGCCTACGTATTCCCATCTGGAACGAGAAATCAGAGTCAACGTAGTTTGCCTAACTACGGATTAAGGGGAAAGGTTGCTCGCCGAGATATCGCATCTCGTGCCTACGTACTTTCATACGGCATGAAAGATCAGAGCAATCGTAGTTCGGGCTACGGAAGACACAAGCTTGTCTGACAGTTTTTTTTATCTCCTTAAGAAAGGGTTTTCCTGATTAAGGGTCCAAGAGGACAAAAACAGAGTTTGAATGTTTGTTTGAGTCTTTTACGAAAGAACTGTTTTTTTAGGATGTTCGCAATCTCAGTCGCACTAGAGACTATGACCCAGGAGTGAACGCTTCGTATGTCACCCAAAGGGTACCACACTGAACATCCAAATTACTGGAGAGAGACCCTCCACCAACCTTTTCCCAGATAGCTTAAGGCTTGTAACGTACGATTTTGATTAACCTTATTACTGTATTTTTGAATTGTTTTGAGATGAGAAGAGAAAGACACCCTAAAACTATGGTTGAAAGGGAATCTACCTACAGTTATCATGCATGGTTTAAAAACCTAATGTCTGTCATAATTCCCTCTTGCACAGAGGAAATCAGAGATCCTAGAGGAAAACAACAAAAGAAAGCAAGCAGTAAACAGTAAACAATAAAATGCATGCTATGCAACAGTACAAGCGAGGCAAGGGAGTCCGGCTCAACCTCAAACCTAAGAAAACAAAAGGCAAGGGGAGACAAGCTCCACCTCAAACCTAAAGGTAGGCAACACAAGCAAACAGACAATACAACAAAAGAAAAACGGAGAAGAAGCAGCCCAAGCAGCAGCAACAGCAACTTCAACCTTCAACAGTAGCTCTAGTCAGCAAAGGAATTGACAACAAAGTTGACAGCAAAGAATCTTCATCTTCAAGCTAACTCCTATCTTCAAGCTTCTTTAATTCTTCATCTTCAAGCTCTATCAAGCTCCACAAGAAGAGAAATCATCATTGAGATCAAGTTACAATGCTAAGAAACCTGATGAAAACCAAAGGAATTCATTGGGAACCAACATGAAAGAAAGTGCATCCTCAAAAGTTCTACTCATTAAGGCATGCCACTCATCCTTCCAAAGGAGAGATGGAGCTTCCTTAAGAGGACTTTGCATCATGGGATGAGGATAGAAGCAAACAATGCATTCTATTTTTGATGAAAGTAAAAGAACTAGTTCTAATGGCTCTTCCTAAAACCCTAATCCTATAAGCTCCTAAAAGCTCCTAAAAGAGGAAGAAAACTTCAACTCCAAGCTCCAAAAGCCAAACCACAGCATCTACAAGATGTCCAAAAGCTCCTCCAAAAAGGAATCCAAGCACTTCAAGCTCCAAAGCCACCAGCAACACCAAACAAATCAAGGTACCAAAGATGGAACACTACAAGCAACACCAACTTGCAAATTCTACCTAAAATAGAAAACTAAGTTGTAAAATTCTAAGAAAATTCCTAAGGGAACATGCATGTTTTAACTTTCTAGGGTTCAAATATTAAAGCCTAAATCAACTTCTAGGTCTACTAAACAATTCCTAAGTTGAGATATATCAAGGTAAACCACAAGTTTGGGAACGCTCTAAACATCTCACCTAAACCACAACCTATAATTGTTAAAAAAATCTAATAAAAATCCTAAGGGAACATACACATCTATCCTACAACATACTCAAAAATCAAAGCCAGATTCAATACCAAAAGATCACACCAAAATCAACAAAATAGATGAACAATTATGCAAAAAATTAAAGAAATAAACAAAATGAGAAAAATCAAATAAAATTGAAAAAATGCTTGAAAATGCAATTTATTGATCCCAGAAAATCACAAATATAATCAGGAGCATGGAGATATTTTTAAAATATTTTTCAGATCAAAAATGGATTTATTGTGATTTTTGGAATCAATTTGCATTAAAATAAAATCAAAATGAAATAAAACAAATTAAAAACTAAGAAAATAACATGAGCATTGGATGAGTTGACAAGGTATGCAGATCCAAGGTCAGTGAGCGTGTCCATGTGAGCATCCCAGTCACACACTGACTGGGATTAATGAAACGCAACGTTTTTGGTTTGGAGCCAAATACTCAGTTCAAACATGAGCCACACGATCTGGATACTAAGTCAATCTTCAATAAGATCTAATGGCCAGAACCTCATCTTCTTCCTTGGAACTCAGGCGAGGGCTTCAAACTCAAACGGTGGCCCAGACGGTGGCGCCACCGTCTTCTCCAGTGAGAATCAAATGCAGGCAACCAAAACATCACAAACCTTATATCAATCTTGCTCAATTTTTCACGTAGATCACGAATCTCCTATCCAAATCACCTAACTCTCAACAGGTTTCAAAATTCGCATCAAAGTTCAGAAATCATATCCAAATTGATCATCACCAATTCCAAATCTAAAACCCTAGGATTGATCCTCATGCTTCATACATCACTCTGATCTATCCAAGTCGTGTCCTAGCCTTAAGATCAGGTCAAACCGTGCTCAAATACAAATCACATATCACCTAAGTTTGTCTCTAATTGTCCAAAATTCTGTCCAGAAACGATCTACTCCTTAACTAGATCCTAACCACATGTCCATTGCTAACTACATCATGCTAGATCAAGAGGAATTTTGAAGTTTACTAACCTAGTATAGATCCACTATCAGAGGTAGCTAGAGCTTGATTCTTGCTTCAAAACTCTCCAGACACGATCAGTGATGCAAGAGGAAGAGTCTTTAACCTTCAATTTGCTCTGAACTAGCTTGGAAATGAAAACCCGATTCTCACTTGCTCTCTTGAAATTTCAAATGCAATCTCAGCTTCCACCATGAAATGAGCTCCAAAATGATTCTGAAATCATCACAAAACTTATATAGAGTGTGTCTATGGGCTTTTTGAGTCCAATCCAAGCCCAAATCAGCAAACTTAATTTTTTGTTTTTCTCTTCAAAATTCCCGTGTGACAGTCGTGAATTAGCCATCCCAGCTTGCTCTAGAAGCTTCTAATCACTTGCACAATGCCTTGTGAATGAATTCAGATCAAAAGGACTGCTTGAAATGCCTTGGTGAGTATTTTGGATATGTAACTTGCACATGAAGCAACACCATTGTAACTTGTGAAAATTGGCCTAAACTCAAAAATCTGATAATACCACTGTGTTTGAAATGAAATTTCCAATCAAAATGAATACTTATTTGACATGTTTTGGTCACTTAACCAATTATTTGAATTTTCCCCTTTTTAATCCTTTTAAAACTTTCTTTTTCAAGCCATTTCAAACCAAATCTTGATATGAGTACAATCAATTCATCATGACTTCTTAGTTAGCCTAAAAACCACATTTTAAACAAGTTTCATGTTGAACAAAAATCCATTTGACAAGTGCAAGTTGGAGATTTTGACCTATGATTGAAAATGGCCTATAATCTCACTTTCCCAAAATACCCCTGATTGTAAACCTCATAACTTGAGTTCTACAAATCATATGGAAGACTTATAGAATAATTTAAAAAGATAAGATCATCAGGAACAACTTTCATGTTGGCCAAAAATTCAGGTGAAACCTTATTCTAGGTCAAAAATAGCTTGGAAGTCAGATGATTTTCACAGACAAATTTCAGAGGCATCTGAGGACTTGTAACTTGTCTGGACCATAACTTGAGTTCTATAGATCCAATGGAGGACTTTTATTACTCAAATTAAAGGTATTGAGATGCTCTACAAGTTTCATGTTGGACAAAGATCCATTTGAAACTTTCATATTGACTTATGTGGTCTTGAAGTTAAGCACTAAACAGAGGATTTTACACTGAAACCCTAATCTAGCAACTTCCCACACTCTTGACTCTTCTTGACTTGATCTTGGCACAACACCACAAATGTTTAATCATATCATTTCATGGACTCCATGACCTAAAAGTAGGCTTTGATATTTTTCAATTGCTCTCCTTGGCCTAGGATTAACCAGATGAAACCCTAGTGACACCCACTCCAACTATGGCTCTTGCATTTGACACAATGACTTGATTGAGCTCTCCCATGGACCTCTAGACATTCCATGAGCTCCATACATATCCTCTTTTCATATTCAACACTTCACATCCCTCTGATGGTCTTCAATTGATCCTCAAGTTAGGAGAAAATCCACAAGCAAGAATCTAAACTCTTAGGCACTCAAACCACCTCCTGATGACCTTGATAACTTCTCAATCTTGAGCAAAACCTCTTGCTAGGCTTCTCTTGATAAGAATCACAATTGATCCCCTCCTATATGAATGATATCATGATATGTAAATGATATGACTATGCAAATGTTAATGCAATGAAACATAAACCAAGTAAGAAAAGAGGTTAGGCAAATTTTGGGGTGCAACAGCTGCCCCTATTCAAACGGCTTGGACCCGACTGGGTGAAGAGCGAACGGCTTTCAAACAATCGAGGTAGAAGACGGTTGAATACCAAGAAATCCAGAAATTTTCCAACCACAGGAATAAACTGCAAGAACTGCTTGTGGGAACCACATCTATTACACTGAACCCAGTTGTTACGGCAACAACTGATCAATCATCTGATAAAACTTTGGATTTCAACATCAACCCCCTGTGTGACGCCACAGGTATCGAATTAACTTTACGAGAAACAACTCTGCCTACAATTAGACAAATTCGTCCACACGAGGAGAGACTCCATCAACACAGGTACCACTCTGTCCACAATTGGACTATATTCGTCGACACGAATAACAATCTCTGTCAATCACAGGTAACGACTTCGTCAACACGGATAATAATCACTGGCGACTTCACTGGGGACAACTCCGTCAATTACGGGTAACGACTCTGCCAACACGGGTAACAATAACTGCCAACACAGGTAAAAATCTCCGTCAACACAGGTAACAATCTCTGTCCACATAGGTAACCTCTCCGTCCATCACGGGTAAACTCTCCGTCAACGTGGGTAACAATCTTTGTCAAAACAGGTACAAATTCCGTTAACACGGATAACAATCTCTGTCAACACAGGTAACAACACGTAAAATCTCCGTCAACACGGGTAAGGATCACTGTCAACACAGGTACAATTCTGTCAACACGGATAACAATCTCTGTCAACACAGGTAACAATTCCGTCAATCACGGATAAGAATCTCTGTCAACACAAGTAAAAATCTCCGTCAACACGGATAACAATCTCTGTCAACACAGGTAAAAATCTCCGTCAACACGGGTAACAACTCCGTCAATACGGGTAATAATTCCGTCAACACGGATCAAGATAAGTAAAATCTCCATCAACATGGGTAAGGATCTCTGTCAACACAAGTAACAATCACTGTCAACACAGGTAAAAATCTCCGTCAACACGGGTAACAACTCCGTCAATACGGGTAATGATCTCTGTCAACACAGGTAAAAATCTTCGTCAACACGGGTAACAACTCTGTCAACACGGGTAAGGATCTCCGTCAACATGGGTAAAACTTTCTCAAGATTTTCAAAACTGTTGTACGACAGTCTAAAGAATACTTTACAGGGGAATACGAGAAATCTAATCAAACCACTATGTAGGGAAAAACTTCACCGGGGAAATCACCAGTGATAACTCCAAAAGTTTAAGCCATGAAATATTTTAATGCTGACATAACAGCAATCTAAGAATTCCGCTGGGGACGAAGAGAAACTTAACCAAACAACTCTGTTAGGGGAGCAACTTTATCATCGCCTATCTCACGCTGAGAATTTGAATATCTAGAAATCCTTTCGAGCCAGAATCTCATTCCTCTACAGGGAACAACACCTGAAACCAAATAGGTAACCAACTTGGCTTATGTTTCAAAATGCGTATGTTTGACAATGGCGTAATGCTCCATACGGCATGGAAATGCTACGCGTTTGGGTAGATGCAAATATGATGATATATGCACAATGCAAAGATGCCAAGAGGCGCTTCATCAAAATAAATGCCGAAGACAAAACCCAATCCGCTGGGGATAACCAGGTATCACAAAGCATTCCAGCAAAATAAATGCTGGACAGGTGAAACCAACTCCGCTGGGGATAACCACCCTGTTGGGGAATGGCTCACAAGCTTGAAATTACGAACTCTGCTGAGGATGATCATCCTGACGAAAGAATGAAAACCTGTTGGAGAGAAGAAAAAACACAGTCCTGCACAGGAATAATCCTTCTGAACCAAAGACGACTTGGTTATACTCTGCGGGAGTTACCCATGCTGGGGATTGATTGCGTACATACTCACTGTTGGGAATGCACCTTTTATTGGGGACATCAAGATCCACTAAGGATACTCTCTTGGCAGCTTTCCTGAGGATACTCTCTTGGGGAGAACAAACCCACATCCAGTAAGGATAAGTACCCTCTCAACTCTCTCTGGGATAAGACGTGGCTTCCATCAGCTGAGGAGCGATACAATCACTATGTCACAGGACTCTGGCTGGGGAAACACAAATTCCCTGACTGTTTGCTTCAAATGTGAGAACCCTGCAAAACACAAACGAGACGGAACAAATCTACACAACAAGACCTATCCCGGTTAGTATCTGTGACATTCGTTCAGTCAATTCGAAGTTTTAGCAATTATTGGCAAGGGCCAGCAAGTTTATGTACATGCAAGTTTATGTACATGCAAGTTTATAAAAAACATCAGCATTTTTCACAAACAAAACAGTAAAGAACAAGCATCAAAACAGTAAAGAACAGGCATCAAGTACTGAATAATACGCTTTATTGACAACGGGCCTGTAAATAGGCAAAATTTTGTACACTGGATGCAACTCCTGAAAAGAGGAAGTTACGCACAAGCAAAATACAAATATCACAGAAGTACAAAGAAAATTTGTATACATGTCGGCAACGTGGTACAGACGAACACCATGAGCTAATCCTCCTATGACTCGCCTGACTCTGACGCTTTCCCGATATTCGATCTTCGGAAGAGATTGTTTTGGATATACGACCCTCAGGTACTCCCAAACCACTAAGCAATGCAGTATCAAACTCGGACCGCAGTCATTTGCTTTTTCAAATCCCTAACTTTTGCGTGAACCGCCTTTTGCGAGTTTTCAATTCACCGGGATACCCTTTTTTTGCCGAAGTTGCCCTTTTCAGGTTTTCAACTTCGTGGGTGTACACTTTTTCAATTTTATCCCTAACTTTTGCCCGAACCTTTTATTCCTTTTTTATGGTTTGCCGGGATGCCCCATTTTTTCCTGGACTCTTTTTTTCTGTCCAGCGGGTCTCTTTAAGCAAAGTATTTTTTAACTGCATCCGAGTTCACAGGGAATATAAAATCCTCACCATCCATGGTGGATAACAATAAGGCTCCTCCAGAGAAAACCTTTCTAACGACATATGGACCTTCATAGTTGGGAGTCCATTTGCCCCTGTGATCTGATTGTGGGGGGAGAATCTTTTTCAGCACAAGATCGCCCATCTGAAAGCTTCGAGGACGCACCTTCTTATCATAAGCTTTCTTCATCCGGCTTTGATACAGCCGACCATATGCTAGAGAAGTCAGTCTCTTCTCATCCATTAAACTGAGCTGATTTAGTCTATCTTTTACCCATTCCGCCTCATCAAGTTGGACATCGCGCAAAATCCTCAAAGAAGGAATCTCAACCTCCAATGGTAGGACAGCCTTCATACCATATACCAGTGAAAAAGGAGTTGCCCTGGTTGATGTGCGTACCGTCGTACGATAACCGTGCAAAGCAAAAGGCAACATCTCATGCCAGTCCTTGTAGGTCACAACCATCTTCTGAACAATCTTCTTTATGTTTTTATTGGCCGCTTCAACAACACCATTCATCTTGGACCGATAAGGAGAAGAGTTGTGATGTTCAATCTTGAAATTCTGGCACAATTCCTTCATCATCTTGTTATTCAAATTCGAACCGTTGTCAGTGATAATCTGCTCCGGGATTCCATATCTGCAGATAATATCCTTCTTGATAAATCTGGCTACCACCCGCTTGGTAACATTAGCATACGATGCCGCTTCAACCCATTTGGTGAAGTAATCAATAGCTACCAAGATAAAACGATGTCCGTTGGATGCCGTGGGCTCAATCTTGCCAATCACATCAATTCCCCACATGGAAAAAGACCAAGGTGACGATATAACACTCAGAGGGCTTGGAGGCACATGAATCTTGTCCACATAAATCTGGCATTTATGACACCTCTTTGCAAACTTAAAACAATCTGTTTCGATTGTCAACCAGTAATACCCTGCTCATAATAACTTTCTCGTCATTGCATGTCCGCTGGCATGCGTGCCAAATGTATCCTCGTGGATCTCTTCCATGAGCAACTTAGCCTCTTTCTCATCCACACACCGCAACAACACCAAGTCGTGGTTTCTCTTGTATAAAACACCATCCGGATTCAAATAGAAATTGCCAGCCAATCTTCTAAGAGTCTTCTGATCATGACTGGATGCCCCAACCGGATACTCTTGGTTCTTCAGGAAATTCTGGATATCATAATACCACGGTTTGCCATCGGAAGCTTCCTCAATGGCGAATATGAAAACGGGCCTATCAAGGCGAGAGATAACTATCCTGGGAGCCTCATTCCAGAAGTTAACCTTATACATTGATGACAACGTCGCGAGAGCGTCTGCCATCTGATTTTATGCTCGAGGTACATGGTGCAATTCCACCTTGTCAAAGAAAGGTAACAACCTTCTTGCATAATTCATATAAGGTATCAGATTGTGCTGACGAGTCTCCCACTCTCCCTTGATCTGGTTCACAACTAGAGTAGAGTCCCCGTACACATCAAGATTTTTAATTCTCAGATCAATAGCTTCTTCGAGCCCTATAATGCATGCTTCATATTCGGCCTCATTATTGGTAACCGGAAAGGTCAATCTGGCAGTGAATGGGATGTGCGACCCATGGGGAGTAGTAATGATTGCCCCTATTCCACTTCCATATGAATTAACAGCACCGTCAAATATCAATTGCCATTTGGAACCCAACTCTGGACCTTCATCAGGCAACGGCTCCTCACAGTCCTTCATTTTTAAGTACATGATATCCTTGTCAGGAAAATCAAACTTCATTGGCTGGTAATCATCAATTGGCCGCTCAGCTAAGTACTCTGACAGAACGCTACCTTTAATAGCCTTTTGAGAAACATACTGAATATCATATTCTGTCAGTACCATCTGCCATCGGGCAATTCTTCCGGAAAGTGCTTGCTTTTCAAACACGTATTTGATTGGATCCATCTTCGAAATCAGCATGGTTGTATGATTTAGCATGTATTGCCTCAAACGTTTGGCAGCCCAGGTGTTGCGGTGAAAATTGGATATCAAGCTATTAATTAACTTGAATCTTATTTCTTTTTACAACCGGACTTTATTTTATCCAAAGGAAAGGTCTAAAGAAAGAAAAACCTTTTTCGCGATGTAACGACAACGCTTTAAGAGATTCGGGGATCGGGGGTTGGTTATACCTAGGGAAGGTGTTAGCACCCTAAATATCTGTAGTACTCTACAGGAACCTTTTGTTTGATTACTTGCTAAGTGTGAAATATGTACTGTGGATTGGGAAAAGATATGAGTTGAAACCTAATGTTATATACACTAAGTTTGCTCGCAAAGACGTCGCATCTTCTGCCTACGTATCCTAACTAGGATAGAATCAGAGCAATCGTAGTTCACCTCACAAGAGAAAAGAACACTTGATGACGATCAAGGTTCAAAGGGGGAAACAAACATGACAATGTTTGTGTGGAGTTTGACAAAACTCCTTAATCTAAGTTGTAATATTCAAAAGGGGAAGTAAGAAATCTTGACGATGATTCTTACACAGAGTTGACGAACTCTTTCCTAGGGTTCTAGTGGAAGAACACTCCTAGTACAGGTGGGTCTCTTAGACTCAAAGAAAAGTCTAATAGTTTCTAAGCTAAGGTTGAAATGACTTAACAAAGTCAAGGGAGGGTGAATGAATTATTCTTGACATGAGGGTCAAGTGGGCAGACCTTCCTTTGGAGGGAGACTGGGGAGGCAACTGGATGAAAGCTAACAAGCTTCATCACTTGGGGAAAGAAAAATAAAAGGGAAAGGTACAACATAATAAAACGTTTTCATGGTAACAACCAATTAAACAAACATGTGAAATTATAAGGATGAAAGCACATTGATAATAATCAACACAGATGAAAATAACGAGAATTGTAATGACAGATTGCATTCAAATACAGTCAACAGACGGGATGAGATAAACATAGTTACCACTCAAAGTAAAAATACTAGCATGCTAACTAACATGTATGGACATGAGTACAAGCAAATTTCACAGACAAATCCAAGTGGAACCACATAAAAATTCATCTACAAATGCGTAAACGTACGCGAAACGTACTTAACTTGCAACCAGTCAAAAGAGGTGAAAAATTTGTCAAACATGAAAATAAAAAATATGATATGAAATTACACATTAAGAGGAACACAATGAAAAAAGAACGGGTGAAAAACGATTAAAAATGAGAGAGATACGATTTTTTGAAGTTTGAGTGAAAAATGACAAAAAATGCCAAAAGAGTTGCCCTCCTCAAGGGTCGAACTCAGGACAAGGGGGTGAAAGGCGCGTTTTGGCATATGGTCTTACCACTGGGGTGGCTATACATCCGTTTGTAAAAGCCACCCCTTTAATTAATAAGGGTAAACATTTTCAAATGGCTGGGCAAGAATAACACATAATCAATGCAAATACGTTTTATATCGTAACTTTCTCATCGCTCAACGAAACGACACAAAATTTATATGCTTCTGGCCTAGAAAAACAAGAGGAACATGATGGTGGTGGTAGTTTTTCAAAATTCTCATCCTAGTGAAAAATTCGATAGTGGCTGTTCTATGGTGTAAATGAAGTGCATTTTGACATGTTCCAACCAATTCAAACACTTTCCAACCAAGATAAACATACACACAGCTCATACATGTCATGTACAATGATTCTATCACCTCACATAAGCTTAGTATCAACAGAAATTCAACATGTCATGGCAAGTGCAAAATTGTGAGAAAAGTGCATTTTGGAATGAGCAATTGTTACAAGTCATTTTCAATTCAAATCAAAAGTGCTCACAACTTATATTCATGATGAATGATGATTCAAGAACTTCAAATATGTTTAATACCAACAGATTTTGCAAATAGCATGTTAAGTGCACAATTTTGGTAAAATGCAAATGGAAATGTGAATCTTGTAACAGTTTGTTTTTAAGTCAAATGATGATGCTAACAGCTCAAGAATGGTTGGTATGAAGTGTTCATAATGTGGTTTTAGTGAGAATCCACCTTATGCAAAAAGTGGCATGTGAGTTGCTTGAGTGATTTTGATGTGTACATGCCAAATGTGAGAATCATCTTTTAATGTAAAAAGAGGCAAGGTAAGAATACACACACATTTCAAATGTACATTAAAACATGCTCAGGGGGTAAAAACTTGGTTTTCAATTGCTTATGCAAAAAAATGTTTTCCAACTGTTTGGAGGCTTTTGAAGTTTATGACAGCAGATGAAAACAACATGAGATGCTTTGAAGTATGTCTACAATTTTCAATCAACATCCATAACACAACAAAATCAACTAAAACCTAAGCTGCTAGCCAAAATGCTCTTTGACAGAGATTGATCAAATTCATGAAATCAAGTAAATATGAACCAGCTGCCACAGCTTATGCTAAAAATAATCTTCAAACTGTTTGGATGTTCTTGACAACATAATTGAAAACAAACCAAACAAAACTTCTATTCTGTTCACATCATGATGATGATGTTTCACAATTTGATGAAGTTGACACTTTACATTCAAAACACAACAACATGAGACCTAGACTACTAGCTGATTTCTTTGACAGGCATTATTCAGTTTTCATGTTTTGGCAAAGTGTATGTAATCAAGAAATCAATCAACATGAACAATATATTAATGACAGCAAAAAAACAAAATTGATGGAACTGATATGGAAACTGTTAACAAACCAAGCTGTCATAACCAAATATAATTCCCTAGCCCCTAAACATAAACAACATAAATGCTAGCAACAAATGATGAAGCTGATGAAACAGTAGTGAGCAAATATACCAGCTAGCACTGTTGAGTGTAATTCTCAAGTTTAAGCCAAACCCCTCCCAATATCAACATAATCCAGCAGCAAATGAACACAAAAGCAAAACCTCCACAGAAAACTGTTACAAAGCCCACTGAGGGCAGACTGCTATGAACGTGCAACACAAAACCAAATTCAATCCTCCAATTACACCATACTTAAAGTCCTGCATGTGGCTGTCAAATTGTCAGAGGTACTACCACTTAAGTGAAAATCAAATATTGTCTCCAACCCTCTTCAAGGTTGCAGCAGCCAATTATAAAGGTCAGGCTCCTCATAATCTCCCACAACAACTTATTGATGCACATGGATTGGTAGCCAACATACTCATACAAAACTCAATCAAACCAAAGACTAGCACTGGCCAAACATCCATTCTAAATTCAAAACAGTGAGTTGGTATACAGACCTCTAACATCAGCTTTTCTAAAAAGTGGACATGCTAGTAATCAAGGCTATGCTAAAATCAATCATCAATCCTCACACCAGTAGAATAAATCAAACTGAGGTACATCCTCCTAACCTAAATGTGACAACCTCATCCCTAGTGTCAAAACCAAAGCCTCCTCTCAAACTTGTGCTTAAAAACCAAAAAAACCTGCTATGAACTTCATACCACCAGCCTGCAACTAATCCAATGATACTAGTAACAATCTAATGGTACTAGCAGCAACCCAATGATACTAGCAACAATCCAATGATACTAGCAACAATCCAACCTTCTTCTGACAGTACCAGGGCCAAACCAGAGGTGTTTTCTCATATCAGCCTTGTGATCTTCTCTCCATGTACTCCAATGATATGTACCAATTGACATTAAAAAACCTGCATCCAACCTCTACAACAGAAGTGATCTTTGAATGAGATTTACATCTGCTCCCTTAAAATTGCTCCTCACTGTCAAGCCTACCAACAGTCCCCCCAAGACTTTCCACATTATCATCCACATATCCCCTTTTTGTAAGGATCAACCAATACCTGCCCTCAACAGAATAGGCATGTCCTTAATTGTATGGTTTGGTTTTGGTTTTTATGTTCTTTGAATCTACTGCAGTCCTACCAAACAAACTCCAAATTTCAATTGTTATAGCCAACACAAACTGGTAATTGCTCCCTCTCACCAAAGTATTCAAACTCAGGCCTTGTCAAACTAAAAAAAACAACCTTGTGGTACCAAGCAAACTCACTAACAGCAGAGGTTTATAACAGCCCCCCCCCCCTTTCAAAAACCAACTATAGTAATAGCTTAAAAAGGTCTACACGAATCAAATAACTTGTACTAATGTATTAAGCTAAGCACATTGGTTACAAACAAAAAAAATGACAACATGAGTATTCTTCCCATCAAACCAAAACATAGGCCAATCCTTTTAGCATGACAAGGAAAATGTTAATCATCCAACTCAAAATTGTCCTTGACAGTAGGCTAACAAAATCATCATATAAAAACATGGCAAGACAAACTCCAACACACATGATGACAATCAATAGAACCTCATCAAAAAGCAAATATCATGGAAACCAAACAAGTGTTCATAGTTCAAATTTCATCAAAAAGGCTCAAAAATGCAAACTTATGAAAATGGTGCAAAAGTCAATGGGGACAAATTACATACCTCTTGTAGACCCTTTTAAGCAAGCTAGAACAGCCAAGAAACCCAGAGATCCTTAATTCACTTCTTTGCCTTGAACTTTACTTCACTTTTAAACAACAATGCACTTGTGATGCCAAATGAAGAAATAGGAGTCTCCAATGGTTGCTAGTAGTTTGGACAGTTGAGAAACATCATTGGTGAGGTGTTAGAAGGATTGGAATGCCAAGAAACTATTTGGAACAAGTTATGGCAATTTTTGTAGCTTTTGGTCAAAGTAGTGTGGGGATGAGTTTGACTTTTTGATTTGGGAAGTTTTTTGATGATTCAAAGGCTTGAACACCTCCTATATGAAATTTGAGGTATGTTTGGATGTTTATTAGAGTGTTTGAAAATGGAGAACTGAGTTTGGGCAGCTTTCACACCAAGGCAGATTTTTTGGAGTTTTGAGAAACTTGAGATTTTGAGAGATTGGAAGTAAAACATGGAAGTAGTGATGGCAGAGATTTTCTTCTCGTTTTGGAAGGTCTCTTGTCTTTCAAATGAGGTGAGGGAGGCCTCCTTTTATAGGAAAATGGAGTGAGGACAGATTTGTGAGGTTTCTTCACCTTGAAGAAAGGTTTGATATTTTTTGAGAAAACCTCCCTTGGAGGGTTTTCTCTTGGTTGCTGATCCAAGCCTCAATTGTCAAGCACAATGATGGTTTTTATGAGGTTGATAGCAGGCTAGGAGGTGTAGGAGTGAGGCTGGTTCAGTTTAACTTTCCACCTCATGCTTCACTTTTCCAACTTGGGTACAACTTGCAACACTTGCAAGGCAATGCATTCAAACTTGGTTTTTCTTGATTTTCTGCATAACTTTCTGTTTTTCCATGCTACATACACCTCATATATCAGATACAACATATTGGATCAACAACATTTGGCAAAATTGATGAAAGAAGTCATTCTTGAAAATTGGCCAATGTGGGACTAAAGTGTGAACTCTTAACTTTGAACACATGTAACTTTCTGCTCACAACTCCTCTTGAGATGTGCTAGTACTTTTTAGAAATCCCTCACATAGCTCTAAAACATTCATGTTTTCATGAGTTTCAATTTCTCAAAGTAACTTGGCCAAAAAACCCTCCAAAGTTGCTAAAAATGAGCTTAAAAAATGAAATTTTCCTAAGTCTTTTTCCCCTCTTGAAATGAATTTGACCATAACTCAAAATCTATGCATTTTCTGATCATGGACCACTTAGGGAATTTTGTAGTACTTGTCAAGAGCTTCCAAATTAGCTTTGAACCAACTCAATTGGATGTGTGGTTAAGGAGTTATGGTTTAGCCCTTTCCAAAACCCTAATTTCCCGATTTTCGATTACTCATTCATCCTTGATCCAATGGTCATGAAAATTGATACGCAAGTCCAATATGACATGAGGAACAACTTTGTTTCACAACTTGAAGTCCAATTCATAAAATTTGGAGAGTTGACTTTTCGGTCAACCGTACGATTGATCGGTGCCGACCGAGTTGCCTGTTGACATTCTGGACATCCTGAGACCTTGAAACTTCTTGGATGAACCTTATTAGGCTATATGAACTTCATGAATCACAATCCCACCATTTAAACACCTTCCAACATCAAAGTCAAACTACGGTTGACTTTTACTACTCCAAAACCCTAATCGGGTGCTCTGAAATGTACTGCTCTGAATTCTGGGGCAACAACCTAACATTGGCTTCTTAATTGACATTATGTAATATCCTTGACCTTGTTTCCTATTTGAATGAGCCCAAAACATTGACTAATCACAAACCCTTAAGTTTTGATTTTGACTGCACGAAACCCTGGTTCATCTGCAATTTGACAAAGACAGACTTGCACTAGATTAAGGTTAGAAAGTTCATGAGTATGCTCCTAAAATGATAATGAGAATCTAAGGGGTCAAAATTTGGGGTGCAACACCAGGCTAGTGCACAAGTCATTTCGAGCATTGAGTAACGGGACTCACAATCTGTGAACTTTTTACTCAAGTAATAAATCGCATGCTCTTTATGTCCAGTCTCGTCATGTTGACCGAGAACACAACTCATACTTTTCTCAAGAACCGTCAAATACATAATCAATGGTCTCCCGGCTACTGGGGGTATCAATATTGGAGGTTCCTTCAAATATTCTTTTATTTTTTTCAAACACCTTTTGACAATCTTCATTCCAGGTCACAACCTGATCTTTTTTCAATAACTTGACTAATGGCTCGCATGTGACCGTTATATGAGATATGAACCGAGCTATGTAGTTCAATCTCCCTAAAAAACCACGAACCTCTTTTTCTGTTTTCGGCATTGGCATTTCTTGTATTGCTTTTATCTTAGCAGGATCAACCTCAATTCCTTTCTCGCTAACAATAAACCCCAATAGCTTACCAGATCTCACCCCGAAGGTGCACTTGTTAGGATTCAGCCTCAGCCTGAACTTCCTAAGCCTCTTGAACAATTTCAGAAGATTGACCAGATGCTCTTCCTCGGTCTGGGATTTGGCAATCATATCGTCAACATAGACTTTGATCTCTTTATGCATCATGTCATGAAAGAGTGTTGTCATAGCTCGCTGATATGTTGCCCCAGCGTTCTTCAAACCAAAGGGCATCACTTTGTAGCAGAACGTTCCCCACGGGGTAATAAAAGTTGTCTTCTCCATATCTTCTGGCGCCATCTTTATCTGATTATAGCCCGAAAAGCCGTCCATGAAGGAAAACACAGAGAATTTAGCGGTGTTGTCGACCAGTACATCAATATGAGGAAGCGGAAAGTCGTCTTTTGGGCTCGCCCTATTCAAATCTCGATAGTCCACGCACATCCGCACCTTACCATCTTTCTTTGGTACAGGTACTATATTGGCGACCCATGAGGGATAAGTCGTAACAGCCAGAAAACCAGCATCCCACTGTTTCTGAACTTCCTCTTTAATTTTCACGGCCATATCTGGTCTAGTTCTTCTGAGTTTTTGCTTAACCGGCGGACATTCCTCGCGCAAAGGCAAACGGTGAACCACCATATCAGTATCCAACCCAGGCATGTCTTCGTAAGACCAAGCAAAGATATCACTATACTCTCGAAGCATCTCAATCAAACTTTGCTTGATATCAGTTTGCAGTGCAGCCCCTATCCGGATATTCCTGACAACTTCTTCGGGTCCCACGTTGATAATTTCAATTTCCTCCTGATGAGGCAGAATGATTCGCTCTTCTTGTTTCAAAAGTCGAGTCAGCTCTTCTGATAAGTCGTTATCCTCAACAATCTCTTCTTCTGCTTGAGATATCGGGTGCTCAAAGTTGAAGCGAGTCATAGGAAGTTCGTGATCGGTGTCGTCTGAAATATGAATCCTGCAATGAGAATGGTTAAATGCTTCAAAGAACGCAAATAAAGCACATAACCACATTGCCATTTTATCAAAAACAGGAAAAACAAAGATCACAAAATGTGCATGAGAAAAACGCCTTTATTAATGATTAAACAAAGCACACACATAAGTAGGTAGCCCTAAAAACAGAATCACTATGCCCCGGGTAGGACACAGGATTATAAAATAATCGAGAAAACAAATCATTATTGTTTTGTAGTCACTCGGACAAGTTCCTGGATAGACCAGTTGCATAGGCTCTGTCCCGGCACGCTGGGCTTAATCCACGAGTCCATATCGCAGTCACTATCTCCGTCTTCAGCATCGAAAACAGCATTAATCGCTTCATAACAGACTCCACCCGGAGTGATCACCACTGGCCCTTTGAACTTTGGCACGCCTGATGCGGAAGATGACGATGTCGAGCGATACCCTAACCCAAACTTGTCCATCTTGACAGGAATTTCCAAGACTTGGCCCCATCTTTTGGTTTCTCCAGCCTGAACCACTGCCTGAGCATCTTTGTAAGAAGACATTGCCACCTCTGGACCTTTGTTGGGAACATGAGACTTGTCCTTGATTTGCAACCCTTCAAAGGCTTGGCATGGCGTCTCATGGATCTCCCCATCCACTTCGACGTACTTGAATGATGAAAGATGACTAACCAGAATTTCCTCCTCTCCACAAATAGTAACAACACTATCCTCGACCATGTATTTAAGCTTCTGATGCAGCATGGACGTTACGACCCCTGCAGAATGTATCCATGGTCGCCCAAGTAAACAGTTGTAAGCTGGATGTATGTCCATGATGTAGAACACAGTGTCAAACACTTCTGGCCCGACCTGAAGTGGCAACGTTATGGACCCAAACACCGACCTTCTGGTCCCATCAAAAGCCCTTACGACCAAGTCACTTGGCATGCATATGATTCCTCGGATATCTAGCTTCATCATAGCCTTCTTAGGCAACACATTCAAAGATGATTCGGTGTCTACAAGAACGTGCGACATAACAGTGCCCCGGCATTCCACTGAAATGTGCAAAGCTATATTATGATCCCGACCTCTAGGCGTCAAATCAAAGTCAGTAAATCCCAGGCTGTGTCTGACATTCACATGCGCCAGTACCCCCTCGAGCTGATTAACAGTTACTTCCTGAGGTACAAAAGATGTGTCTAAGATTTTCAACAAGGCATTCCGATGAGCCTCGGAACAAAGCAACAAAGATAGGATTGAAATTTTAGAGGGCGTCTGCTGCAAGTGCTCCACAATCTTATAGTCGCTTTTGCGAATTAACCTCATAAACTCTTCTACATCCTTGATTGATGTTTCTTTCTCTTTCACCTGGGAAGGTCCTCCTTCATTCACTTTGGCTTTGCCTTTAGCAATCCTCTCAGCCTCGATTTCAGGTGAAGTGAAAATTCTACCACTGCGGGTCATGCCTCCCGCTCCAACAAGATTGCCCACTGCCCCTGCCGGCTGGCTATCCACATTAATATTTTCCCCATTGCAAAAAGCTTCCAACCCGTAATTCCACGGAATGGCTTCCGTACTTTCATAAGGAATGCGCCCTGCTTCCGTTATCGTGATAGTTGGCCGCTTGGCGGGCGCTGATATCGTAATAGTCTTTCGTGGAATTGTAATTGTTGTGACCTCACCCTGCTTTTCAAATATTGCCTCAACAGGCTCCTCAACAGCAATACGATTAAATTGTAAAGTTCCTTCATCAATCATGGCCTGAATACCTCTCTTCAAATCAATACAGCCCTCTGGTCGGGTCCAACAATCCAAACAGTACTCATCACATCCAGGGAAGACCCCTCCTTTTAACAATATGCTTTTAACATAGCTTAAAGGCGTCTTCAGATCATTTACGTCCATAACCAAATCCAAATCTTCTTCTGTCAGAATAGCATTCGCTCCATGATTCGGCATTGGTTGTTGTACAATGTTGGGACCATCATGACTGAAGTTAATGACTTTACTATCAATCAAATCTTGGAATTTGTGTTTAAAAGCATGACAACTCTCGATATCATGTCCGGGTGCCCCAGAATGAAATTCACAATGCTTACTAGCATCATACCCGTAAGGAAGCGCTCTTGTGGGTGGGTCCAATGTTCTCTTTTCAACCAGATTCAAACCCAACAGTGTTTGAAGCAGTTCTGCATACGTTGAAGGAGGTGTATCAAATACCCTCTTTGGCTTCCCATTCTGAACTCTTCTCTGAGCAGGATTATGCCTTTGTTGTTGTTGTTGTTGTTGTTGTTGTTGTTGTTGGGGTTGTTGTCGTTGTTGTGGTATAGGAATCGTCACATTAGCAACCTGTTGTTGAATATACTGATTCCTACCTCTACCTCGTCCTTTACCACCATACACTACACTGGCGTCTCCTTGTCTTCTACCACCAAAGACCTTTTTTGCACCTCCAGCTGAGGTCGATTCACCGGCTTGAATCTTACCAATTTTAATGCCATTTTCAATCCGTTCTCCCATGAGTATCATGTCAGAGAAACTACCCATCGAGCAATTGAGCAATTTATCATAATACATCCCAGAGAATGTTTCAACAAAAATATCAATCAATTCCCTTTCAACCATAGGTGGTTGGACCCTTGCCGCCAGATCACGCCAACGCTGGGCATACTCCTTGAAACTCTCCCCATTCTTTTGTGACAGACTTTGAAGCTGGACCCTATTTGGCGCAAGGTCACTGTTGTATTGGTAATGTATGACGAAAGCATCAGCCAATTCTTTCCAACTTCCGATTTGTGCAGGCTCTAGTCCCATGTACCATTCCAGTGATGGTCCTAAAAAACTATCTTGGAAAAAATGCATAAGCATCTTCTCATCATCAGAGTAAGCAGACATCCTCCGGTAATAAGAACGCACATGAACCCGTGGGCACGTATCCCCTTTATTTATCGAAAGTGGGAGCTTTGAACTTCAATGGCACCCTCAGCCCAGGAACCAGCCCCATGGTAGCCATGTCCAAACCTGCAGAATTTTGATTGGCTATACCTCTTATCTGCTTTTCCAGCAATTTAATCCTCTGATCATTATTAATGGGACCCTTAAAACCCATGCCTTGCCCAGAAAAGGCATCTTCCTGACGATCTCTGTCCCAGTACGGACCCTCATTACCATACCCAGCATGCACAGCATTGCGACCATGACCATGACCAATTTGGAAAAACCTGGGGTCATACCTCAGATTGTCGAGCTCTTGATTAGAAGTCGCTGTCCCAAAGCCAGTATTGTAGGCACCCATCCCAGCACCATTGGTATTCACATTGCCAAACCCAGCATTGCCGTAGCCATTATTACCATAACCTTGATTATTATCACCAAAACCCCTGTTGCCGAAGCCATGATTATTAAAGCCATCATTGCCATCCAGATTGCCAAAGCCAAAACCCTGATTGTTGTCACCGAAACCAGTATTGATACCAAAATTCCTGTTGGTTTCCATGTTCCCATCACCATTATCAGCATTTCTGTTACCAGTGTTGCCGTTGCCATTGCCAGTACCAGTCTCACCAGCATTTGGTATCACTTCCTCCCTACGAGGGGTCTCAACACGAACAGAGTTATATTCAGTATTACCAGCCGCTCGCGCCAGCAGCGGTTGTACCAGAGTTTGAAGATGTTCCTGGCCCTTGGCCACAGCCTCCATAGTCTGCATGAATTGGGCCAACCTATCCCGGATTTCCTGCATCTCAACTTGTGCCTAATCCATGATCTTCTTACAATTGCTTCTTGTAGCGTATCAGTGAGTTCTCTGTTCGTCAATCTTGAAACAACCTGAAAGACGCAGGAGATAAGATTCGAGCTCAAAAAGATACCTGCCATGCAATATGAAGATGCAAATGCACACATGTAAATATGCAACAGGTTAATTTCCCCCCCCCCTCGGTTCTAGTTCCAGAGAAGAAGCCATAGCGACAATGGAGTCCTAAGTAAGCAAGCACATAATCAGAAACCTCATACATAAACAAATGCCAAGAGGCAGAGTACAAAGGTAAAACCGAATACAACTGAAAAGACCTCGGCCAACAAGCCTGGCGATGGTCAAAATACAAGCACGAATAACATACTACAAGAGAAAAACAAAGATAAATCAGGACGGATGGCGCGCCCGGACATCTCCCAATAGCCTCAACGTATCCGGATGACCTGGTCTGGAGAGCAGTTCCTGTATCAGTAATGCGTGTCGCCTAACAGTGGATCTCAACTTTTTGGCATCCTCTACACAAGATCCCTTGCCAAAACAATCATCCAGCCTACATCTCTTGAAGCCAGCCTTCAGTTTACAACCCCTCATTTCTTTGACCATGTCGCTCACTCTAAACTCAACGTCACGTCTAAGAGATGCCTCTTCAGCAATCTTCGCATCCTTAGCGCTGAGCTGCTCCTCTAACCGAGAAATCTGCAGCTTCAACTCATCTTCACGCTCTTTCCGGCTAGTAAGCGTGGCATTCCATAAAAATTCCCATTTGGAAAGTCGAGAATAAGCCTTGTTCAGAAGCTCTTTCTTAGTAGCAAGCACACTACTAACACCATTCAAGGCTACTCCCACCTTCTCTCTCTTGCTGGTTTCTTCAGTCAAATCTGAACCCAACCTATTAATCATCTCAGTCTGCTTCTTCAAAGTGAAGGTTGCCTCACTCTTCTCATGCCGAAACTGGAAAATCTCTTTCTCTAACTCTTCATTTGCTCTTTGCAATTCTTCCTTTTCAACCAGCAGCTTGTTATACTTCTCAATTCCCACTGAAGTAGGTTCCTCAATCACCGGAGGACACAAAGGTTCTGCAGTAGGATATGGCATCAAAGAAGTCCTAACTCTCTCATGGATCCAAAGCCGATAAGGATTATAAGCTCGACTGTCACTCTTACCAAGCAATGCCTTTCCTCTTCTGTGAATATTACCCCAAGCATGCCTCAATATGACCAAAACATCTCCATTTAATAAACCCGTGAGATACAGAGATTCCTGTATCTCGTCTTCAACCGGCGAGTCCCTCAAAGCATAGCCAAATTGTCTCACAAGCAGAAGGGTTATAGTTAATACAACCTTTCCGTCCAATCAATGGAACATTTGGAAAGCCACTGCAACTATATATAATATTCACTCCGAGCAGGTTCCGATCAAACCAAACAATGTTCTCAGCACACAATCCCATCAATCTGGAAGACCAATCTAGAGTACCAACAGTATCAACAAAAGGTCCCGTCTTAGGAAGATGTCCCTGAAACCACCTGTATAGAAGAGGTACACAGCAAGAAACATTCTTTCCCCGACGCTTCTCATTCTTATAGTGAATAGAATGATAAACGTCACCCAAGAGAGTAGGCACCAGATTCTTCGAGGCAAGGATAAAGAAAGCATCTGAGTCAACAAAATCAGGCAAGTTAGGGAACAAGATAATACCATAAATTCAAACATCCAGAATAGCATTGAAGATAATCCAACATCCATCCTTCGCACACTGCGTAGCCTTCTCAACCAAGCAAGAAAGATGAAAACCATAAAATCCATTCAGCTTGACCAAACCTCCGGGGAACTCAGAAGCATCTAAACTGACAATCTCAGCAAGCTTAGCCAACTCAGGCTCAATATCCTCGTGAATAAAAGGCATCTGATCTAACACAGGAACTCCTAGCATATCAGAATACTCCTCCAAAGTAGGGGCCAAAATAAAATCAGGGAATAAGAAGCATCTCAACTAAGGCTCGTAAAACTGCATCAAAGCATACAATCCAGTCATCTCAAACACAGAAGGTCTGCACACCAAACTGAGCAGTTTCCCATAAGACTCTTTGAACTCAGCCCTCACTCTCTGATCTGCTAGAGCAACCAACCATAATATGGAACTGATATCTGGAGAAGGCAACCTGTAAGCAACTGTCCTCTTCATGGACTCCATGTCTGGCAAGAAGAACACTAGAATCTGAGGGGAAACAGCACACCTGCAACATAAATACAAGTTAATGAAATGCAAACATGAAAATGCAAATGCATATGCAAACAGGGGATCAAGTGCAATGATGAAGAACTGTGTTGTGCTGTACTGCAGCTTGAGAGCCATCAGATCTTCTCCTCAAACCAAACCAACCACAAAAGAACCCTCATAACCAATTCTCACTGACAGAGACAAACCAGGTGTTCTGAGGCCAGAGTTTTCCTGCAAAAGACCCACCTACCCCTCACAGGTATGTACTTAACTCGCAGACGAGGTACGGCGTCCTATGCGGTCATCAGCGTCACAGACTTTCAAGAGTGATGATACGATACCCAGAAGGTGTGGCATCATCATCCCTTGAAGAGGCCTCACTTAGCCGAATCCCAAATGATAGGTTACCAGAGTCGACAACCCTCAAATCTAACAACCTGTCGAGCCCAAAGGGCCAGGCAAGATGCCATCAAAGAGAATCTTGTCTGAGTGCAGATTTCGTAGCTAGCTGGTGCGAGCAAAGCAAGCCGGCTAACCACTACTCTCTACTTCTAAGTCTATGTGCACTCAAGCCTAGGTCCGGCGTATCTCTCAAACTAACCCTCTACCCACATCACAACAACAATAATATAAGTACTGAAAGTTAAGACAGAAAGATAAATACATACAAAACCCCAGACGGGAAAACAAGCGCTAGGATTGACTCGCATAGGGAACCGTTCGAGTCCCCAGCAGAGTCGCCAGTTGTCGCTACTGTGAAAATCGGCGCCAGCTATAACAGAAGAGTCGCCACCGTGCGTTATTTATCCCAAAAGAGGGAAAGGAAACGCTCAGAGAAAACCTAACGCAAATAGGGAAAGGAATGGTCATCGCAACCAAATCCTGGATTCGGGAGTCGGTTACGCAAGGGGAAGGTATTAGCACCCCTCACGTCCGTCGTACTCGACGGGATCCACGCTTGTTTTCTATCTAAGGGTATGTTTATCTATCTACTCTAAAGGTCTGGTCTAAAAAGAAAAGAAAATGACTCGGCAAAGTATCGCACTTTATGCCTATGTATTCCCGTCTGGAACGAGAAATCAGAGCCAATGTAGTTCGCCTAACTACGGGTTAAGGGGGAAGGTTGCTCGCCGAGATATCGCATCTCGTGCCTACGTACTTTCATACAGCATGAAAGATCAGAGCAAACGTAGTTCGGGCTACGGAAGACACAAGCTTGTCTGACAGTTTTTTTATCTCCTTAAGAAAGGGTTTTCCTGATTAAGGGTCCAAGAGGACAAAAACAGAGTTTGAATGTTTGTTTGAGTCTTTTACGAAAGAACTGTTTTTTTAGGATGTTCGCAATCTCAGTCGCACTAGAGACTATGACCCAAGAGTGAACGCTTCATATGTCACCCAAAGGGTACCACACTGAACATCCAGATTACTGGAGAGAGACCCTCCACCAACCTTTTCCCAGATAGCTTAAGGCTCGTAACGTACGATTTCGATTAACCTTATTACTGTATTTTTGAATTGTTTTGAGATGAGAAGAGAAAGACACCCTAAAACTATGGTTGAAAGGGAATCTACCTACAGTTATCCTGCATGGTTTAAAAACCTAATGTCTATCATAATTCCCTCTTGCATAGAGGAAATCAGAGATCCTAGAGGAAAACAGCAAAAGAAAGCAAGCAGTAAACAGTAAACAGTAAAATGCATGCTATGCAACAGTACAAGCGAGGCAAGGGAGTCCGGCTCAACCTCAAACCTAAGAAAACAACAGGCAAGGGGAGACAAGCTCCACCTCAAACCTAAAGGTAGGCAACACAAGCAAACAGACAATACAACAAAAGAAAAACAGAGAAGAAGCAGCCCAAGCAGCAGCAACAGCAATTTCAACCTTCAACAACAGCTCTAGTCAGCAAAGGAATTGACAGCAAAGTTGACAGTAAAGAATCTTCATCTTCAAGCTAACTCCTATCTTCAAGCTTCTTCAATTCTTTGTCTTCAAGCTTTAGCAAGCTCCACAAGAAGAGAAATCATCATTGAGATCAAGTTACAATGCTAAGAAACCTGATGAAAACCAAAGGAATTCATCAGGAACCAACATGAAAGAAAGTGCATCCTTAAAAGTTCTACTCATTAAGGCATGCCACTCATCCCTCCAAAGGAGAGATGGAGCTTCCTTAAGAGTACTTTGCATCATGGGATGAGGATAGAAGCAAACAATGCATTCTATTTTTGATGAAAGGAAAAGAACTAGTTCTAATGGCTCTTCCTAAAACCCTAATCCTATAAGCTCCTAAAAGAGGAAGAAAACTTCAACTCCAAGCTCCAAAAGCCAAACCACAGCATCTACAAGATGTCCAAAAGCTCCTCCGAAAAGGAATCCAAGCACTTCAAGCTCCAAAGCCACCAACAAGACAAAACAAAGCAAGGTACCAAAGATGGAACACCACAAGCAACACCAACTTGCAAATTCTACCTAAAATAGAAAACTAAGTTGTAAAAATCTAAGAAAATTCCTAAGGGAACATGCATGTTTTAACATTCAAGGGTTCAAATATTAAAGCCTAAATCAACTTCTAGGTCTACTAAACAATTCCTAAGTTGAGATATATCAAGGTAAACCACAAGTTTGGGAAGGCTCTAAACATCTCACCTAAAACAGATCCTATGATTGTTAAAAAAATCTAATAAAAATCCTAAGGGAGAATACACATCTAACCTACAACATACTCAAAAATCAAAGCCAGATTCAATACCAAAAGATCAAACCAAAATCAACAAAACAGATGAACAATTATGCAAAAATTAAAGAAATAAACAAAATGAGAAAAATCAAATAAAATTGAAAAAATGCTTGAAAATGAAATTTATTGATCCCAGAAAATCAAAAATTTAATCAGGAGTATGGAGATATTTTTAAAATATTTTTCAGATCAAAAATGGATTTATTGTGATTTTTGGAATCAATTTGCATTAAAATAAAATCAAAATGAAATAAAACAAATTAAAAACTAAGAAAATAACATGAGCGTTGGATGAGTTGACAAGGTATGCAGATCCAAGGTCAGTGAGCGTGTCCACATGAGCATCCCAGTCACACGCTGACTGGGATTAATGAAACGCAGCGTTTTTGGTTTGGAGCCAAATACTCAGTTCAAACATGAGCCACACGATCTGGATACTAAGTCAATCTTCAACAAGATCTAATGGCCAGAACCTCATCTTCTTCCTTGGAACTCAGGCGAGGGCTTCAAACTCAGACGGTGGCCTAGACGGTGGCGCCACCGTCTTCTCCGGTGAGAATCAAATGCAGGCAACCAAAACATCACAAACCTTATATCAATCTTGCTCAATTTTTCACGTAGATCACGAATCTCCTATCCAAATCACCTAACTCTCAACAGGTTTCAAAATTCGCATCAAAGTTCAGAAATCATATCCAAATTGATCATCATCAATTCCAATTCTAAAACCCTAGGATTGATCCTCATGCTTCATACATCACTCTGATCTATCCAAGTCGTGTTCTAGCCTTAAGATCAGGTCAAGTCGTGCTCAAATACAAATCATATGTCACCTAAGTTTGTCTATAATTGTCCAAAATTTTGTCCATAAACGATCTACTCCTTAACTAGATCCTAACCATATGTCCATTTCTAACTACATCATACTAGATCAAGAGGAATTTTGAAGTTTACTAACCTGGTATAGATCCACTAACAGAGGTAGCTAGAGCTTGCTTCTTGCTTCAAAACTCTCCAGACACGATCAGTGATGCAAGAGGAAGAGTCTTTAACCTTCAATTTGCTCTGAACTAGCTTGGAAATGAAAACCCGATTCTCACTTGCTCTCTTGAAATTTCAAATGCAATCTCAGCTTCCACCATGAAATGAGCTCCAAAATGATTCTGAAATCATCACAAAACTTATATAGAGTGTGTCTATGGGCTTTTTGAGTCCAATCCAAGCCCAAATCAGCAAACTCAATTTTCTGTTTTTCTCTTCAAAATTCCCATGTGACAGTCGTGAATTGGCCATCCCAACTTGCTCTAGAAGCTTCTAATCACTTGCACAATGCCTTTTGAATGAATTCAGATCAAAAGGACTGCTTGAAATGCCTTGGTGAGTATTTTGGATATGTAACTTGCACATGAAGCAACACCATTGTAACTTGTGAAAATTGGCCTAAACTAAAAAATATGATAATACCATTGTGTTTGAAATGAAATTTCCAATCAAAATGAATACTTATTTGACATGTTTTGGTCACTTAACCAATTATTTGAATTTTCCCCTTTTTAATCCTTTTAAAACTTTCTTTTTCAAGCCATTTCAAACCAAATCTTGATATGAGTACAATCAATTCATCATGACTTCTTGGTTAGCCTAAAAACCACATTTTAAACAAGTTTCATGTTGAACAAAAATCCATTTGACAAGTGCAAGTTGGACATTTTGACCTATGATTGAAAATGGCCTATAATCTCACTTTCCCAAAATACCCCTGACTTGTAAACCTCATAACTTGAGTTCTACAAATCATATGGAAGACTTCTAGCACAATTTAGAAAGATAATATCATGAGGAACAACTTTCATATTGGCCAAAAATTCATGTGAAATCTTCTTCTAGGTCAAAAATAGCTTGGAAGTCAGATGATTTTCACATACAAATTTCAGAGGCATCTGAGGACTTGTAACTTGTCTGGACCATAACTTGAGTTCTATAGATCCAATGGAGGACTTCTAGTACTCAAATTAAAGGTATTGAGATGCTCTACAAGTTTCATGTTGGCCAAAGATCCATTTGAAACTTGCATCTTGACTTATGTGGTCTTGAAGTTAAGCACTAAACAGGGGATTTTACACTAAAACCCTAATCTAGCAACTTCCCACACTCTTGACTCTTCTTGACTTGATCTTGGCACAACACCACAAATGCTTCATAATATCATTTCATGAACTCCATGACCTAAAAGTAGGCTTTGATCTTTTTCAATTGCTCTCCTTGGCCTAAGATTAACCAGATGAAACCCTAGTGACACCCACTCCAACTGTGGCTCTTGCATTTGACACAATGACTTGATTGAGCTCTCCCATGGCCCTATAGACATTACATGAGCTCCATACATATCCTCTTTTCATATTCAACACTTCACATCCCTCTGATGGTCTTCAATTGATCCTCAAGTTAGGAGAAAATCCACAAGCAAGAATCTAAACTCTTAAGCACTCAAACCACCTCCTGATGACCTTGATAACTTCTCAATCTTGAGTAAAACCTCTTGCTAGGCTTCTCTTGATAAGAATCACACTTGATCCCCTCCTATATGAATGATATCATGATATGCAAATGATATGACTATGCAAATGTTAATGCAATGAAACATAAACCAAGTAAGAAAAGAGGTTAGGCAAATTTTGGGGTGCAACACATACATGTCAATGAAATGCAAATCATAATGCTAATGTGAATGAAATGAAACATAAGCTAGGTGAAGAAATGTTGGGAAAATTTTGGGGTGAAACAACAACCATCTTTTGAATGATCTTCTTTATGTTCTTATTAGCAGCTTCAACAGCCCCATTCATTTTCGGTCTGTAGGGAGAAGAATTATGATGCTCAATCTTGAATTCATCACACAATTCTTTCATCATCTTGTTATTTAGGTTCAACCCATTATCAGTGATAATCTTTCTTGGAATGCCATACCGACAGATAATTTGATTTTTGACAAACCGGACCACCACTTGCTTGGTCACATTCGCATATGATGTCGCTTCAACCCACTTGGTGAAACAGTCAATAGCCACCAATATGAAATAGTGTCCATTTGAAGGTTTAGGCTCAATCATTCCAATCATATCAATGTCCTACATGGAGAAAGGCCACGTATATGAGATAATATTGAGGAGAGTTGGAGGCACATGAACGTTGTCGACATAAATCTGGCACTTATAGAACTTCTTTGCATATTTGCGATAATTAGATTTCACGTTATCCAAAAGTAACTTGCTCTCAACATTTTCTTAGCCATAACATGTCCATTGCCATGGGTACCAAAGGATCTTTCATGAATTTCTTTTCTTAATATGTTTGCTTCGTGTCTATCTACACATCTGAGCAGAACCAGGTCATAATTTCTCTTGTATAACACATCTCTATTCAGAAAAAAAATTACCAGCCAACCTTCTCAAAGTCTTCTTATCCTTTTTGGATGCCCCGGGTGGGTACTCCTGTCTCTGGATGAAACATTTGATTTCATAATACCACGACTTATCATCTTTCACTTCTTCTACCGCAAACACATGAGTTGGTCTTTCAAGATGCATCACATTAATTTTGTTCACATCATTCCAATGGTAGACTATAATCGTAGAGGATAAAGTGGCCAGAGCATCTTCCATCTGATTTTCTTCACGGGGAATATGATGTAGTTCAACCTTGTTAAAGAAGGTGAGCAACCTCCTTGCATAATATTTATAAGGAATTAGGTTGACCTGACGAGTCTCTAATTCACCTTTAATCTGGTTAATCACTAGGGCTGAATCCCCAAACACATAAAGAGTTTTGATCCTCAAATCAATGGCCTATTCAAGACTCATTATACAGGCTTCATACTCTGCCATATTGTTTGTGCACTCTATAACACCCCAAATTTTAATTGGAATATTTATTTAATTTATTTAAATAAGAATATTCGCATTTCGGTGATATTCGGTGGTTGTTGTGGATTATTGAGAACTATGGAATTTGGGTTATTTATTTAAATAATAGTATATAATATAAATATATTAGTATTATTATTAATTTAAATAAATATAAGTTAACTAAGGGAAAATTGGACAATTGAGGAGGAGTTAGTGAGGGTAATATTGGAAAGCCCAAGGTTAGGTTTAACAAAAAGGGAATTATGATGGGATTAGGATTCATTTTGTTAGACCGTGAAAAGAATTGAGGCCAGAGCTCTGAGGAGGAGGTTTGAGGCAAAAGTTTCGAAAGGTTTTCTGAAAGATTTGAGAAGGCTTAAAGTCGGCAATTAAGGTATAGAGAGTATTGCCTTCATTGCTTTCAATGTGTAATTTCAATGTATTTAAGGACGATTTAAGGGTTTAAAGGGTTTGAGACTGATTATGGGATAAAAGGAATTTGGCCTTTGTGTCCTAAATCTATTATTGAGATTTTAACCATAGGGATTTATTTGGGTTAAAGAAATTTAGGACTTCGTGGCCAAAGCTCTGATTTGACATTTGTCTAACTCTATAGGGAAATGTGATAATGAGGAACTCTAATGATTGTGGTGTAGTTGTGAGGATTTATGGGATTTAGAGCGTGAATATGATACGGGATTGGCCTAATAAGTCGTAGATTTTGTGCCTTTATTTCCGTAAGACCTTAGGGATGATTTAGGGATGTTTTTAGGTAATTGGGGAAGTGAATCGTGGGACTTTTGGGTTGATTTTAGGTTCTAGTGCGTAACAGCATCTTGCTGTCATCGCGTGTTCGCACAGCAAAGAATCCTTTGCAAAATGAATGAACTCGTCCCAGACTCACACTATGAAGAATCCTTCACACAGCGAAGAAACTCGCCCCAGACTCGCACAACGAACTTGCTAACGAACGTAGAAGAGTTTCGCGGATTTTGGTGCAGCGATGCCTTGATGTTTTGATGATGTGATTTCTTTGATGAATTGATATGAATATGACTGTGACTTCTATGTGATTTGTACATGATTATATGATGATTCTTATGATGTAATGATTGATGAGCCGTGATGATATTTCTATGAGTTTTGATGATTCTATGATGACATGAGTTATGATGATGAACTTGATGATGATGATTATGATGAATGATGATGCACCTATGATGTTATTATGAGGATGATTATTGACGTGTGCATCATGCATTCATGTGCATCCGGACTTCGGTTCAGGACCTTGATTTCTTTGGCTTCAATTACATTGTGCGGATGTGAGGTATTTTGATCTGCTCCGGTTCTCGAGTAGAATCGATCCTATTGATGGGGATCTATGGAGGGTTGATGGCCCAGTGTTAATCGAGCTGTGGTGATTGGTACCACACGCACTGATTCTTGTTGCATTTGCATATATGAGATGATATTGAGTAAATTTATGATGTTGTGACCTTTGATGTTCCTTGATGAATTTGACGATGTTGAATATGAAAATGACGCCATTTTATATGTTGATTTCCTACATTGATTATTATGAATCGTTTTACTCACCCTTCCTGTTTGAATGTTGCCTCCACATGGGTAACGTGCATATGACCAAGTTTAGCCGTGGATGCCATCGAGGGATTTTGATGTTTTGGGTCGTTGGCCATGGTGGTTGACTTAGAGGGTCATGTTTTGATAGTGTAACATCGGGTTGGGGTCTTTGAGTCAAACCTTATTTTATTTGATTTGGTTATTTTGATTATGTTCCTGTATAAGGAAAACTTTGGATTATGTCTTTTGAGTTTCGCTGCAATTTTTGATATCTTTTGAGAAAACTCGTTGTTTACGGAGCTTTGACTTATATTTGATTTATTGGGAAATGTACGCCCTTTGAGGTGATTTTTATTGAATTTAATATTTTACTCTGATAAATGTGAATGTTTTGCCTTTTATTTTGTGGGGTGGAAAAGGGTGTTACACACTCAAATGTCAACTTGCAGTAAACGGTATATGAGAACCATGAGGAGTGATAATAATTTCCCCCATTTTGTTTCCATAAGCATTAACAACTCTATCAAATATAAAACCCTAACGAGATTCTAGATCAGGCCCCTCTTCAGATAACAGTTCATCATAACTTTTAGCTTTAAAATACATAACATCCTCATCTGGAAAGTTAAACCTGACAGGTTGATAATCATCAATTGGTTAATGAGCCAGATGGTCAGTCGGAACATTTCCTTTGACTGTCTTTTGAGTATGGTACTCAATGTCATATTCTGATAACAGCATCTGTCAGCGGGCAATCCTTCCAGTCAAAGCGGGTTTTTAAAAAATATACTTGATTGGATCCATTTTGGATATTAACCAAGTTGTATGATTAATCATGTACTGGCGCAAATGCTTGGCAGCCCACGCTAAAACACAACATGTATTTTCTAACATTGAGTACCGAGACTCATAATTTGTAAATTTCTTGCTCTGGTAGTAAATGTCACATTCTTTCCTACCAGTCTCATCTTGTTGACTGAGAATACAACCCATAGACTCTTCTAACACTGTTAAATACATAATCAATGGGCTTTCTTTCACGGGTGGAGACAAAAATATGAGGTTCAAGCAGATATTCTTTTATACTATCAAAAGCCTTCTAACAATCCTTTGTCCATACACAACTTTGATCTTTACGGAGAAGCTTGAAAATCGGCCCACAAATGGCAGTCATATTGGATATAAATCGGGAAATATAATTCAAACGTCTGAGAAATCCTCTAACTTGGCTTTCTATTTTAGGGGCAGGCATTTCCTGAATAGCTCTGACTTTATCAGGATCAACCTCAATACCTTTTTGGCTCACAATGACACCCA
This sequence comes from Lathyrus sativus, assembly GCA_963859935.3. Classification (NCBI taxonomy): domain Eukaryota; kingdom Viridiplantae; phylum Streptophyta; class Magnoliopsida; order Fabales; family Fabaceae; genus Lathyrus; species Lathyrus sativus. The sequence goes on along the minus strand of OZ012735.1, from coordinate 570,283,387 downwards.
ACAATATTCTAGAATTGACACCAAAAGTGCACTTATTAGGATTCAGATGGAGTTTAAACTACCTCAAACGCCGAAACAACTTTAACAAATACTCAATATGATCTTCTTCAATCCTCATCTTACAAATCATATCATCCATATTGACCTCTATTACTTTATGCATCATATCATGGAACAAAGTGGTCATAGCTCTCTAGTACGTTGCACCAGTATTTTTTAAATCGAATGGCATCACTCTATGACATTGACCTCTATTCCTTACTGAATGTTGTTTTTTTTTCATATCCTCGGGTGCCATCTTTATTTGATTATATCTAGAAAATCCATCGATAAAGGAGAAAATATTGAATTTAGCAGTATTATCTACCAACATATCAATGTGAGGTAGTGGAAAATCATCTTTTATAATGGCTTTATTCAAATCACTATAGTCAACACACATTTGGACCTTTCCGTCTTTCTTTGGAACTGGCACAATATTGGCCACCCATTGAGGATACTCAGTAGTAAAAAAAAACCAACATCAATCTGCTTTTGAACCTCATCTTTAATCTTAACAGCCGTGTCGAGGTGAGTTCTCCTTAACTTCTATTTAATTGGCAAAAATTTTGGCTTCAACGATTATCTATGCTCCACAATATCAGTATCAAGACTGTAACGCCCTCATATTGCTTTGTCCTTAATCACACGCTTTCCAGGAAACTTCCCAGAAGGTCACCCATTCCAGAGTTGCTCCAAGTCAAGCACGCTTAACTGTGGAGTTCTTATGAACGGGCTACCGAAAAGAAGATGCATTTTGTTGGTATAGGTAGTACCAATTAATCCTTATAAGCCTTCATTCAACTATGTAGTCCCATACCTACATAGCATCAGGATCCATCTCATTCGGATGTGAATTCAGTTTTCCCCTAAAAGCTGCTAGGAGTGTCTCATTGTCATGCCTCATGACACCGACAACCACTCCCTCGCCCACGGGTGTTACATGTAACCACCATCCTCTTTCACCTCAGGTGTTACATGCCCACCAGCTTCCGCTTGGTTCGTCCCCGAACCGTAGCCCGTTCATAAGAACTCCACAGTTAAGTGTGCTTGACTTGGAGCAATTCTGGAATGGGTGACCTTCTGGGAAGTTTCCTGGAAAGCGTGTGATTGAGGACAAAGCATGCTGAAAAGACCCGTGTTGGTTTGTGGGGTCAGTCGGTAATTCTAAAAAGCAATATGGGGGCGTTACAAATGGTATCAGAGCCATACCTCTCTCAGTACGATGTGGTTCGGGGACAAACCAAGCGGAAGCTGGTGGGCATGTAACACTTGAGGTGAAAGAGGACGGTGGTTACGTGTAACACCCGTGGGCGAGGGAGTGGTTGTCGGTGTCATGAGGCATGACAATGAGACACTCCTAGCAGCTTCTAGGGGAAAATCAAATTCACATCCGAATGAGAGGGATCCTGAGGCTATGTAGGTATGGGACTGCATAGTTGAATGAAGACTTATAAGGATTAACTGGCACTACCTATACCAACAAGATGCATCTTCTTTTCGGTAGCCCGTTCATAAGAACTCCACAGTTAAGCGTGCTTGACTTGGAGCAATTCTGGGATGTGTGACCTTCTGGGAAGTTTCCTGGAAAGCGTGTGATTAAGGACAAAGCATGCTGAAAAGACCCGTGTTGGTTTGTGGGGCCAGTCGGTAATCCTAAAAAGCAATATGGGGCGTTACAAAGACCATACATATCTTGATAGGACCAAGAAAAGACGTCCACATACTCTTTAAGAAGCTCTACCAACCTCTTCTTAACATCTGACTGAAGCAGTGCTCCAATCTTGACTTCTTTTCTATCTTCTTATAAACCCAAATTAACCACTTCCACTGGCTCTTCGTGAGGATGAATGGTCTTTTCCTCATGCTCAAGCAAAAGGGATATTATTTTCAGTGGGTTTAACAACCAATCTACACAATGATATATGCTTGAATTTAGGAAACTAATAAATATGTAAGCATCATGTAGATATTTGAAATTATTATCATTATATATTTTGGTTTTCTATGTTACCATTTTCCAGAAAAAAGATAAAAGATAAAAACGCACATGGATAAGCAAAATAACATTTTATTTATGATAATAAAGTTTGAAACAAGTCTTCACAAATTCACTTTCACGTTGGACAGAGTGAAATAATATTTGAAAAACATAAAAACAAATTACTTTGAAAATGAACAATAGTAGGAACGTTGACAAATGTCCAATTGTGGCAGACCACTTTGTGAGTCACGAAGTTCAGCATGTCATTGTCTTAGTCATCTTCAATGATAGCGACAACAGTTTGGTCTCCATAGTGGATGGACCTAGAACTATCAAAAATATCTTGGTATCGCTTCAATTGCCTTCTGGTTGTCCCAGGAGAGAAACCCAGACCGACTATGTTCTTGTTTTCAGCAAGTTTAGTGACTCTGCCCCAGCTTACAGCTTGACTGTTCTCAGCAATATTTTGTGCATCTTTTAGAGAAGTCATGGATACCCCGCTCTTCTTTTCAACATTGTTAACAATGGATAGGGCTTTGAACGGAGTTCCCACAGCCTCGTCAGTGTCAATATATGAAAAAGATAGGGACTCTATTCTTGTTTTCAGCAAGTTTAGTGACTCTGCCCCAGCTCACAGCTTGACTGTTCTCAACAATCTTTTGTGCATCTTTTAGAGAAGAGATGGATGCCCCGCTCTTCTTTTCAACATTGTTAACAATGGATAGGGCTTTGAACGGAGTTCCCACAGCCTCGTCAGTGTCAATATATGAAAAAAAAATGACAAGTGATTCACCATCACAACCTGTTCTCCACCTACCACAACAAGTTTCCCATTCTTTACAAATTTCAGCTTTTGGTGGAGTGTCGAAGTGACAGCTCCGACCTCATGGATCTATTGTCTGTCTAGCAAACAACTGTAGGCAGGACGAATATCCATAACTTGAAAGGTAATCATGAAAGCTTGTGGACCTATTTTTATAGGAAGATCAACCTCTCTTATCACCATCTTTCTTGAACCATCGAAGGCGTTAACAATCACACCACTGAACCTCATAGGAGTTCATTAGCAATGATAACACATAAATCTAAGAGGGAGTTTGCAACAACTGATCCACAATTTTGTACTCATTTTTATTTATCAATTTCAACATCTCATCATCAACATCTTGACTAGTACCACTAGATTGTCTAGCAACAAATCCAGATTCAAATTCTTCCACATGTGCCTCAAACACAATAGGCTTGTTCATAGGAGTATTTTCATCTTTCTTAGGAGATGAAGCAACAAACACACGCCCGCTCCGTGTTACCCTACTAATGTTAGCAATATTCACAACAGATGAAAGGGAGGGAATAAGCACCTCTTTTCCATCTTTCTACATTGTAACATTGTAACGACACAACACAACTTTATTAGACTCATAAGACACAGGTTCAGGTAAATAAATCACCAATGGAGTAACATATGACTTCCAACTATTGTAAGAAATCTCAACACGTTCAAGAATATTAAGTTGAGGGACACTCACATTCACCTCGTAATCAGAATGATTCCTCGGATGAGTAACCTGAATTAAATTCTGATCAAGCATTTCTTGCAAATCTCTTTTCACCATTGCACACCCACGAGGGCTTCTTGAACATATAGGACAAGCAGCATGATTATGTTCATAGCAGTTTAACTTACACAGAGTAGCGTGCATCTCAACTAAAGATATTCTGATCAAATTCACATCAAAAATACGATAAGTACTAGGGAAGCCTTCCACCATATTCACACTAGCATTACCATGCTTGGGAAAAGGATTCGCCTGAACATTAGGCCCAAGATCTTTAAATGACAAAATTTCACTTTGGATGAGTCTCTGATTCTCAACTTTTAAAGTAAAACAATTTTTAATATAATGATCGGGTGCCCCTTGTTGAAAGGCACAAGAATAATTAGTTGTGTACCACCACAGAAGCTCTTTGGGAAGAACTGGCGGGTCTCTGGGCTGTACAAGGTTCTTCTATACCAAGACAGCGTATAACTCATCCTAAGACATCGGAATAGGACCAAACTAGTTCTTCCTCTATGGATGATTCTATTAATTATTTTAATGTGTTCTCTGTTAGAATTGTGGTTGATAGTTTGAAGTGTGTTGAGCGACGGGGGCAACATTGATGACGGGTGTAACGGAAGCTACTTGTTTTTGACGATGATTATTATTATTTCTTCCTTTGTGTCTTCTGGACCTCTCTTGAGAGATGGCATTGGCTTCCCCATTCTTTTTCTTAGAAAACCCAACACCATACTTCTTTGCATTTCCTGAATTACCTTCCTTAGTCAAACGTCCTTCACTGACTCCCTCTTCTAAGCGCATACCCATATTCACCATTTTGGTAAAATCGTTGGGCGCACTGGCTACCATTTTCTCATAATAATATGAACTCAACGCCTTCAGGAAAATCTTAGTCATTTCCTTTTCTTCAAGCAGAGGATTGATCTGCACAACAATCTCACTCCACCTTTGGGTGTATTCCTTAAAGGTTTCTTTCTCTTTCTGTCGCATAGTGCAGAGCTGGTCACGGTCAGGCGCCATATCTAAGTTGTATTTATACTGACGAATGAAATATTTTCCCAGGTCATTCAAAGTACGGATTTGAGTGCTATCTATACCCATATACCATTTCAGTGTAGCACCAGTAAGACTCTCTTGAATGTAATGAATTAATACTTGATAGTTGTCAGTGTGGGTGGACATCTTTCTAGCATATATGACCAGATGACTTTGTGGACAGGTGTTACCTTTATATTTTTCGAAACCGGGAATCTTGAACTTGGCAGGAATTTTCACATTTGGGACAAGATATATCTCATTAGCATTCTTTCCGAACAACTCCTTCCCTCTTAAAGCCTTGATCTCTTTTTTTCATTTCTTCAAACTGGTCTTGATATTCATCCATTCGCTCATAGACGCCCAAGATTTCACTTGGCTCACCATGGAAGATAGGTTTATCAGTCTGTGGGACAGTGTGCACTATATAAGGAGGGATTGACATCACAAGTTGAACATTGGGAACTTCAGCAACAGGCTTATATCCCTCAAGAATGAAGTTCAAAGGCATGCCCCAGAGAAAACCAGGAGGTATAGAGTGTGAAGGAGAACAAATAGAAGCTACAAAAATAGGCACATAAACCACTTCAGAGATAACGGTGGGCTGAGGCTGAGCAGCTTGAGGAATAGTAGGAAGAGGAGACTGATTTTTTAGAGCAACCAGAGACTCTACTAAAGCATTCAGCTTCTCCATACCCGCACGGAGAGATGTAACCTCTTCACGAAGTTCAAGGTTCTCTTGTTCCAAATGATCCATCATCCTTCTTTGAGAATTAGTACGAGTGTTGCATTGGTGCGACAACTTGACTTTTTGAGAAAATAAGGAAGAAAGCAATAAGATACCTGTCAAAGCAAGACCAACTGCAGAATGATGTGAATGCAATGCAAATGTTTCATTCAGTTTTCAAGGATATTTAAGATATAAAGCAATTGCAAACATCATAAGGAAATAATACTTTTTGAAATACTAATAAACATCTCATTTTATTAAATATTGGAAAGAGTTACACTTGGAAGTACAAGTTACAAAGGATCAAAATACAATAAGAAAAAGCTAGATCTTAGGAGTCACATTTGAGGATGATCCAAACTGATACTTCTTTCGAAGTCTCTTGATCTCTCTCTCATAATTGTCCTTCATAGTGGTCTTCTCTAACACGAGTTGATCCATAATACCCTTCCAAGCATCTAAAGTAGGAGGATGAGATGATGAAATAGTAGAGGAAAATAAATCCTCTCCATGTCTCTTCACAGCACGTTGCTAAAGCAATTATATCAAGTCATCTTTCTCCTTCATCTTCTTCTGCAACTCTAACTTCTCGAGATTTTAAGCATGAAACTTGGATTCCCAAATATCCTTTTCTTCATTCATCTTGGCCAAAGCATCTTGAAGAGTCTTCACATCATTAGAAGGAATGGGGAGTGGTGTAGCAAACAATAGTATCATTTCCCTTAGAAGTCCTATAATGGATAGAGAAGTAGGTATCACCAAGTAAAGTTGGAACAAGGTTCCCTATCAAGAATATCCGAATAGTGTTAACATCCAAAAAGTTGTCAACATTGGGGAACAAGATTAGTCTGTAGATAAGAAAAGCAAAAATAGCCTCAAACAACAATGTGCTGCCAACATTAGCAAATGAAGTGGCTTTCTCAACCAAGAACTTAGAAGTCAATCCTCTAATGCCTCCCCTAATAACAAGGTTGGAATCTATATCAGATTTCTTCAAATGGCAGTTGCGACAATAACTAAGGACTTGGGAACTTCCTCCAAACCAGTACAAGGAACCTCATCAGAAACTAGTATACCCAAAAGATAAGCGTACTCCTCCAAAGTCGGCAAGAGCTGATAATCAGGAAATGTAAAGCATCGATAGACAAGATCATGGAATTGCACAAGGGTATTCAGAATTTCGTCTTCAATGTTGGTAGAAAGAACAAATAACAGTCTTCCATGATGAGATCTGAAGTCTGCAGGATCAACTACCAAGGATGCTAACTTTTTCAAATCTCTAAGATCAGGAGCTCAAAAATTGTACTTCTGAGTATTTCTCCTTCCAATGTCCATAATCACAAAATCTGCGATGTTTGCAAAGGAAAATCTCTGAGATCCTTGAAAATTAATTGAAATGATATGTTCATGAAAGCAGAAGTGCATGATACAACAAGCACAAACAAGATCTCAAACAAGGTCAAAGGTTCTGAGTCACGAGCATGGAGCCAAAGGTTAGAACCACCCACAATGGCATGTACTAAGGTTTATATCCACCTGTATAACAAGGTTCTAAAAGGTTCCTAGAGTCATGATTCCATCTTTTGGATATAATAGGCTTAAATGACTACTCGTCAACCAACAATATTCTCAAGAGAAAATCGTTGGAATGTGGTATCGTGTAATAACTAATTCAAGTCTACACCTGAATAACCACCGCACCACGTCCTAATAAGGCCAAGATAGGTTAGAGGGTTCTAAGGTTCTCAACTTCTCAGACTCCCAGTTCGGAAAACGTAATGCCAAATACGACTACTCGTATGACATCAGTAATCCTAAAAAGGCCTCCACTGAGCGGGGGATCTCAAGTCAGCTTAGTAAGGACTACTCCACGTAAGTTGAACAAGACTATACCACCCTTTTATCATAAGTGCTCTCAAGTCCGGGTATAAGACTTATCTCACCACTCAGAGATCACCAAAGCACCAAAAATAAAACAAACAACATATACAATACAAACACAGATAAACAAAGATAGGCTAAACCCACTAGGAACGATTTCCCCAAAAGAGTCGCCACTTTTTTGTAGCAGAAAATTTTGAGATTAAGCTATTGTTTAACTTAACTCGTAATACAAGAGTCGTCACTGCACTTTTATTTTATCCAAATAAAAGGGAAAAGAGAGAACAAAACCTAAAGAAGTTTTAAAACAAAACTAATAAAACAGAGATAGGGTAAGGGTGTTGGTTAAGAAAAGGGAAGGTGTTAACACCCAAAACGTCTATAGTACTCTATGGGAACCTCTTTGGAAATCTAGCATTTGACTTAAAAGGTGTTGTTTACAAAACATGGTGGAGGTGAGAAGAGAATTATTTTTAAATAATTTGTGTTTGATAATACTTCTTGAGGCTCATGTCTACGTACCCACAAAATGCAATGGAGGGTCAAAACCTCGTAGTTCGTGGCTAAAATGAAAAAATGGTATGATTGATTTTTAAACTAGATAAGACAACTTGTCATTTTAAAGAGAATACTCAAATACTCACCCACAAGTGTGTGAAAATGGACCTTTGCATCACTATTGAGAAGGGCTCCAACTTGGATTAAAATCAACAAGTATGCCACTAACTCTCTTATGTGGAGAAGAATCAACACTAACCATAATTATGGAGATATGAGAATTACATCTCAACTATGAAAATGACTCATGTCTAAACCTTGCGAAAAACTTAAAAAGGAAAAGTGCACAAAGGCACAAAATGGTTTAAATGGGTTAAGTATTTTTTTTAAGTCTTTTGAAAATGGTCAAAGTATGCTTAAAATTGATTAGCATTTATTAAGAAAATAACTTTGAAAATGCACTTGACAAAGTCAAGGTTTATTATGAAATAGGTTCTAGTTTGAAAGAAAGAAGGTTTTGAAAAAGGGAGAAGATTTTGAAAATTTAAGAAAGGGGAAAACTTAGGAAAGAAAGCTTAGGAAAGCTTAGGAAAGAAAGATCTAACCAAGACACAAGCCCTTGACGTAAACAAGCCAAAACTCCCATCCTTTGGACTTAAGCAACCAAGATAAGCAATAAGACAATCAGAGAAAGCCAGGCAAAAAGATAACCAAGCATCAGATGAAAGCCAAAGGTCCAATATAAGTTTTCAAAGAGGTCTATCATGGTCAAAGTGTCAAATAAGATCCAAGGTCTCAAGATAATACTCCAAAACATAGGGTAAGGATCCTAATTTTAAGTCCGTCATCCATGGGCATAGAATAGTCACCAAAAAGTCCAACGAGTATTAAGAGTTTTATTAATTGTTTAGGCCTTTATTAATGCCTTAAAATAAAAAAGAAAGTATAAATGGACAAAGATAAAAAAAGCATAAACATAAACAAAATGAATAATATGATATGATAATGATAAGCATAAAATAAAGAGCATAATAATAAAGCATAAAGATAAAGAGCATAAAGGTAAACGAGCATAAAAATAAAAGGCATAAAGTAAAGTTAGTATAACTAAAGGTTAGTGTTAATGAAGATATTTTGTCTTTTTAAGTAGATTACTCAACTAATCAACTCAACAATGTGTGAGAACTTCTCATCATCCTTCGAGAAGAGCTCCAACTTAGATAAAATTAACAAGTATGCCACTAGCTCTCTTAGGTGGGAAAGAAACTACACATTGTGGAGATAAGAGGTTTACATCTAAACTAAAGATGACTCAGATATAAAAGTGGACCAATATGATCACTTTCTGTTTAGATACAAATTTAGCGCTATGTTAAAAAATTGTAGCACAATCTATAAGGAAGATCATACTATGTGATATCGGTCAATAAAACTTTATGTACCATACATGTTAGAGATGTGATGTAAGGATCACAACCCTAAAACATGTAGAACAAGTCAAAACAAGTTTGATCAAGACTTAAGTCAAGGAAAGATTGATCCACTACATCAATCAACCTCTCATTGTACTTTGGAAAAACCTATGCATCAATCCAAAGTACTTCGATTGATCAAATGATCAATCAAATGGTAGATTTGAATTGATGAAAGTTCATCAAGCACCACTCTAGATCTCATGAACAAGGTGGCTTACAACATCCTCCAATTGATCCAAAGAAATGTGAAAAAGAAAAAGAAAGGGATGAAGAAGAAAGGACCAAACCAAAAGGCACAACAAAATTGGATCCAAGCAACGATCAAGCCATCATCAATTTCAATCATCCATTTTGGTGTATTAGGGTTTTCATCCCGTTAACACCCAAGATCCATTGAGTTTGATGAGACCAATGGTCAAATCAACCAAGATACAAGGCCAACAGCAGTCAACAAAGGTCAAACAATATTAAAATGCAATAATATGAAATAATATGCATGAAAATGATTTTTAAAATGAAAATAAAGATAAAAATGAAAATGATGCATTAAATAAAATGAGAAATGATCAAGAAGAATCACACAAGTCAGAAACAAAATGAGAATGCTATATAAATTTTTTGAAAATTTTTGGATGCTTAAAAATATTTTTAAACTAATTAAAAAACATCAAAAAAGTGAAAAATCATAAAAAATTTCTAGTGATGAAAATAAAATGTGAAAAACATATCATCAGAAAGATAAAAATAAAAGAAAATTATAGAAGTTATTTTGGTATTTTTTGGATAAAAAAGGAAATTACTATGAATTTTAAAAGAAAAAGAATTTTAAAATAAAAAATCAGAAAATAAAATAAAGACCAAAAAATCACACGTGTTGGATCTGGCCTCATTAATTCACGTGGCAGATCCAACGCGCCTTAGGTGATGATGTACCATGGAAATTAGATCAAAAATAACACCAGAACACATTTCAATCCAATCAATGAAACTAAAACAATTAGTCGGCGTGTCTCTGACTAGGATGTCATTGTTCACTTCTCCAGTGAACTTTCATTGGAGAATCCACAAATGGTAATGATAGGTCATGAGACCTATACCATTGTGACCGTCTCATTGAAGCAAACTCAACCATGTCCACCATTTTCATTTATTAAAAACGTACATGAAGAATTTCATGAAAATGCAGAGAAAACAAACACGAAAACAAAAATTAAATGATGCACAAGAAGAATCAACACTAGCTAGGTTAAGGGAAACATTCGACAAGCAAAGGACTACATTTTGGTAACTTATTTAAGTGAAAATGAAGCTTCAAACTACCTTATCCAAAAACGATTTGAGAAGCTCTGAAACTGGATTTAGTTAGAGCAATTTAGGGACTCTTAGAGCTTGGAATTTTTTGCAGAAGTTTCGTAGGAACACGATGAAGCTTATGGAATCAAGAAATTAAAGTGAGAGGGGCTGGAAATTGAACACGGTAGCTCACTTTTTTGAAATTTTTTTGAAGGTGGAGCAGGGGTTTTCTGGCTCTCAAAAACTTGGGAATGAAGGTATAATGAACCTCTATTTATAACTGAAGATGATGGAATTCTGAGAGGGATGAATCGAGTAGAATTTCAGTGTAATCGTGTGCACCCTTGGTCATGATGAAAGTGTGACTTGAATTGTCTTAAAACTCAGCAAAACCATTTGTTTTACCCCTCAGTTAACTTCATAAAATTTGGTTAATCATGTTTAGATGCGTATCACGTGTTAATTTGACTTGTAATTGAAGTTTAGTTGAAGCAAAATCAGATAATGGTGCAAAACTTCAGTTCCAAGTCACCATGTTTGCATCAATGGGGCATTATGTACAAGAGGCTTTTTCATTCATTTCTTTTTGAAACTCATCATGGCAAATATCACAATATGCTAAGAAAGGTTTCATTTGGATGCTTGAGAAAAAAGTTATGGCATGTTGAAGTTGACACAAAAATCTGGCAAATCAAACTTGAAAATTTCTAAGTCCAAACGACTGAAAATGACCTATAATGTATTAATGAATTCCATGGCCTTCCAAGCACAATTTGACTTTGACCTTTGAAGTAATCTTGTATAGAGTATCACAAAGATTATTGTGTAAAAATAATGAGATCCATATGTTAAAAATTGAAGAAGTTATGAGTCTTGAAAGTTGAGAAAAAGTCACTTGAAAATAGGCAAAATTTCACTAAGTCCACAAATGACCTATAATGTCTCCAAGCTTTTGATGATCCTCCAAGACTAATTGGCTCTTGTCATGTAAAGATAAGTTGAAGAGGATATTGATAAGATTCATATTTGAAAAGAAGCATTAAAAAATATTGATAATTGAAGGAGTTGTTCTCTTTGGAACTTTGACTTGGAAATGTTGACTTTTAGGTCAAACTTCCTTGAACCAACTTGTGATCTTGATCTTTTCTTGCATCTTAAAGCACATGGATCATCATATGAACTCAAAATAAGGTGCCCTTAAATGTCCCTTGATTATATTCACCAAAGCTTGAGGTAACTTGTTGATGAAGGCATGGAAATGAACCTTTAACTTCTCTTAAGAAACAAACTACTAACCTTTGTGGTAGCTTTGATCAAAAATGGGATTGAATGATGCTTGAAATCAAACACTTTGAGATTAGAAGTCATGACTTGATGAAATATCCCTTGGGAACCAATGGTTGACCGTACTTGAATTGAGAGAGAAAAACCCTAGCTGATGACTCATGCTTGGTGTCATTGATGCAAAACCCTACATTGCAAAGAAACAAAAGGTATACAAGACATATTTTTGGGTATTTTGGTTAGTAGTTAGTAAAACATAAAGTGTATAAACATAAAGAAACAAAATACATAATGAGGTGCTTAGTGATCTCTGCAAGCCCAAACCCAAGGATGAGGGGCTAAGGGAGAACCAAGTTTGTAATCTTGAGGCATTGTGAAGATGCAATAAAGGTCAAACCTTAGGGGTATGATGTGAAATCAGGGTATTACCGTAGCCTTGGCATGCAAGCAAGGTTGGTCGATATTTCACTTAGATGTAAATTCAACATTTTTTAATGGTCCCTTAAACGAAGAAGTCTATGTCGCATAACCTCTTGAGTTTGTCATACAGGAGGAAGCAAGAAAAGTGTATAAGTTTCACAAAGCACACTATTTCCCCAAGTAGACACCTAGAGCATGGAACAAGAAGATCGACTCATACTTAGTCGAATTGGTATTCGTCAAATGTAGGTTTGAGTATGGTATCTATGCACAGGTTATGGCACAGGATATAATAATCATATGCTTATATGTTGATGACTTGCTGGTAAGTGGAAATAGCTTGAAGAACTTGTCGAAGTTCAAAGAACAGACAATGAGGGAATTTGAAATGTTGGATATGGGAAAATTGTCTTATTTCCTAGGCATGGAATTTCAAATGTTGAAGCAAAGTATGGTGCTACATCAAAGAAAGTGTGTCAAAGAGATATTCAAGAGATTTAGGATGGATGATTCGACTCTTGCATCTTCACTCGTCGAACCAAATTTGAAGTTGGAGAAGCATAGAGAGGAAGATAAAGTCGATGTAGCTTTGTTCAAACAATTTTTCGAATCTATGAGATATGTGTGCAATAGTCAACTTGATGTAGGTTTTTCAATCAAATTAATGAGCAGATATATGAGTGAACCAATGGTTTCACACATGATGGCTACAAGAAGAATCCTAATACACTTAAAAAGATCCATAAAATACGGAATTCTATTTCGACGAGACTCTGAAAGCAAATAAGCTATAGTTACTTGCTATTTAGATGATGATTGGTGTGGAGATAAAGAAGATCGAAGAAGTACAACTAGTTATTTCTTTCAAGTATTTGGTGCCCCAATCTCATGGTGCTTGAGAAAGAAACATGTGGTGTCAATGTCATCGTATGAGGCTGAATATATAGTAGGATTCTATGTTGCATGTCAAGCAATCTGGATCGATCTATGCTGGAAGAGATTGAGGTCGAAGTGAAAAAACCTCTGGTGTTGCAGATCGACAACAAGTCAGCCATAAATCTTGCAAAGAATCAAGTTTTGTAGGGAAGGAGTAAGCACATCGAAACTAAATTTCACTTCTTAAGGGAGTAGGTAAATCGGGGTGAACTTAAAGTAAGACATTGCTCAAGTGAAGCACAGTTGGCTAACATATTCATGAAAGGGTTGAAGATCGACATATTCTTGAATTTGAGAAAGAAATTAGGATTAGTTCAGATCGATTATGATTAGCGTATGTTCGACAACTTGAACTATAGGAGGTATGTTGTGATATAATCCAAGTTGTGTAGTCCAAGCTCAAAGTTAATTAGGGTTTAGGGTTTGTTACTTAGTATACAAGTTAGTTGTATATAAATAGACCTATTTTGTAATTCAATTTGTACAATCCTTCAATAATAACAATTCTTATTTTCTTACTCTCTTTCTTTCTCTCCTCACTAATAGTGCCTCACGCACTAAGAGAAACCGCTCCACGACAATCACATTTTCTTATATCTATCAACTGAACTGATTAACGAAACTAGATTTTATTTAATAATTTTCAAAGCAATTTCAAATAACTTTAAGTTTATATGTTAATATTATTTATTTTCAATTTACTAAATTTGTGTATACTAATATTAATTTATATAACATGTTTTTATTAATAATTTTCAAACAAATATTAATTTCAATATTTAATAAATTAACTTGATTAAATAATTAAATTAGTTTACAATAATAAAGATGAAAACTACTTAAAGTACCAGTAAAAAAAAATTTAAGTATATTACTATTAAATTATTTCATTCCAACAAACATAGTTTTGTTACATTTTTTTACACTGTATCTGATTTATATTTAGACAGGGAAGATGGGTACCTTTTTCTTTATTTGTTTTTAAGTGATTATGAAATATATTACTCCTTCCATTTTACGATAAACGTAGCTTTTTATATTTTTGTTTATATTATATTAATTTCTTTTAGAATATTAATGTAATATTGATTATTTTTTTCGTTAACTTTTTACATTTATTATATTTAATTTATATAAATGCCTCCATCATTTATTATTAATAAAATTATTTTAATAAATAATATTTATTTTATTAATAAAATTAACACAGTTAATCGTTATTTTAAAAAATATGAAAGTTTCAAAAAAATACACCTAGTGTAAGACGAAGATAGTCAAAAGCTTTAAAAAAATTAAAAGGAAAATTTGAAGTGTGAAAGTTATCTTACATGACATATAAGCTATTATTATCAAAGTTTGGTTATGATAAATATATTATTACTAGTGTTGGACTTTCAACTAGGGAGCATTGAACATAGTGGGACTTTTTTTAGAGCAACCTTTGTGAGAGACACACCACATACTCACCCAAAACCTTAAGGTGATAGGTGTGTGGGTTCTCTTATTTATAAATGCTCAAGTCACCACATTTCTATCCAATGTGGGACTATTATCCACCCTACTCACACTTGTTAATACTTTAACTTTAACAACTAGAAACTACATTTACTTGTTGCTTTACTTAATTAAAAAGTCATGTATAACCATATATGTGTTTGTCGTCTCATGAAAGATTTTCCCTTTCAACAGGGTGACTGCAAGATAGACAGCACCTATTTTGTAACTCTTTTTCAGTATTTATGAATTTCACAGAACATTGTTTGGAATGACCATTGTTTAAAAAAAGTTAAGTTTGACTTAAAACTCTGTTAGTTTTTGGTTTTGAATGCTAGTTTATGAATTATACTTTTGCAGGGGAACTATCTTTTTGTTTTAGCTTTTTGTGAGTTTTTTCTACCTTTTCCCTTTTCCCTTTGGAAACAATAAAGTTCGGTGGAAACTCTTGTTTTTCGAGTTAAGTTAACCAATAGCTTAATCTCCAACTTTTTTCCATTGCGACACATGTCAAATTTTTGTATCACACTGTCTTTCATCTGCATGTCATCTAGTATTCTTTGCATAATTTACATTAGTAAACAATCTCTTGAACCTTTGAATTATTGGTAGGTACCACATCACCTTGGGAGGAACACCATTTCTAATTACACCATCATCGTCTTCAATACCATTTTCCTTCTTCTTGTAGGGTGACTCCCCATATCTCGAGCACTCCTTCAAGTTTTCATACTCTTTCCTATATAATATGAAATCATTACAACATACATGTATTTTGACATAGTCCACACCCATTGGACATAATTTCTTCTTAGTCTCACAACTACAGTTTGACACCATGTTACCTTTTAGAAGCATTTGTTTCAACAATTCAAACAATTCAGTAAAACTTCTATTTGTCCACCACCTCTTGCCTTAAGATTTAATAGTCTTACACAAGTTATAATCTTATAAAACTTCTGCATCACAGATACAACGATTATTCCATGTCTCTTTGCATATTATTTACCACATTAGCTATCTTGAAAGCATCTACTCTAATATCACGAATCATGTCTTCTAGAGTATCATTCATAAAATCATCATCATCTTCAATTGTATGTGAGAGAGGTGATTTTTTTGTCACTTCACCATGTCATACCCATTTCGTGTAATTTTAGATAATTCCATCACAACCTAGATTGTTGAATATAACAACACTTAGATGTTTTTGTGTATTTCGGTAAATTTTACAAGGACACCAAAAAATATCATTATCGTTAGGAAGGTTTTTTCTACGAATTCAAGAAAGTGAATGACTCCATTCTCATACTCTGTACTTAATCTATTGGCTTTCATCCAACTACGATCCATAATCATATACATCTTCTTAAAATAAAATAAAAATAGTACACAAACAACAAAAATGAACCGTATGAGTCTAAAAACCCATAATAATAACAACAACAATAATGAGGCAAAAACATCATTAATAATAACAACAATAAAAACAATGGAAGTAACAACGACAATAATAGAAAATTTGTACATATCGGAAATGTGATGAGAGACTGTAAGTAAAGTATTGGTTTGAGGTTCAAGCTTCCTTTCTCCTTGGAGAATAATGGTGTTTTAGTTTCGTTCGCTAGAGAAGAAAAGTGTTTTAGTATCATTCGCTAGCTAGGGCACATAAAGTGAATAAGACTTAACATTAAATCTAAAGGAATAAAAAATGTTAAAGAGAGTTTTCATCTCGGTTTTATTTAAAAACTGATGGAACATATCTGATGTGAAAACTTTACAAAATAAATGCACCTTGTAGTTCTGAATGAAACATAAAATTGCAAGCGTTGGGAATCCAAGCTCAAACACAGAGAAACTTTTCACGTCAGATTTTGGGAAAACCGAGGTAAGAGATTAAGTTTAAAAAATGATGCATTTCAAGTCATTTGACCTCAGTTTTTTAATAGCTCGGATGAAAAGTTTGTCATGAAATATGTTATTTTTAGTAGTGTCTCTTTAATACTGCAGGACTCGCTCTTGCTTCATTTACATTTAATTGATTAGACAATAAAATAAAACACATAGTGTGTGATTAGGTGATCTTTCACTACTTCATAACTTCAGTTCCTTTCAATTACTTGATTTAACTTTGATTTCTTCTTTCAACCTGAACTTTAAACACTTTATCTTGTGCTTGCTTCTTATTTGACGATACTTTTATTTTATTGTTTCTTATTCAGTTGTCATCATTAAAAACTTTAGAAGACATTACATGCACATTACATAGTACCATGTTATCTCCCTTTTTTATGATGATAACACATCTCTCAAAAAGGTGGTAAGCTGGAAAAATATAGATAAAAAGATTGGACTTATTAAGCTCCCCTTCACAGAAAAAAGAGTATACTTTATTCTCCCTAAGATTATACTTCACTCCGTTGGTCATTATCAAAATGTGGGAAGAAGAAGAAGAAGAAGGAAAAGATAAGAAAGAGATAAAACCCAAACATATATCATATGTAAAATAAAAGATATGAGATACCTAAAGATACACACATATAGGCATGTTTAAACATGTCATACAACCATACTTCCGAAGTTGCCATTTCCTTCTAATGGTTTATGTTTTTTTGCTTGTCATTTAACTTTTGGTTTTGTTTCTATTGTTAATGAGTCTCCTCACATGATTGTGTATCTCAGGGTTGAGTTCTTAATCCATTTTTAGGCATACATAAAATTAATTGTTTGATTATAGTTCGAGCAATATGTTTTAAGTCAATTTGTTAAATTTGTGAATCAAGAACCTCATTTGACAACGGTTCAAGTCATTACAAACTTGGATTCTAAAACGCTTCATGTTTTGAAAACTTTAAGGTTCTGTTAGTTTGATTTGAATCACCAACTTACATGACTAGAATTAGAGTAACAAAATGGTTAGTAATTGCTTCTGCTCTGTCATGATTCGATTCACAGAAATCCTAACTCGAATCAACCACATTTCTGAAATTTAGGATTTTCTTCTGTTAGTGTGATTTGAATCACGTAAATTCATGACTCGAATCAAAGAGGTTTGGTTCGAATCATTGAGTATTTGACTTAGTCGAACACATTTAGATTTTGGTTCTATGAATGTGATTCAAATAAGAGGGTTTCTTAACTCGAATCATATGATTTGAATCACAAAAAGCATTACTCGAATCACAAAGTCAATTTTTATTCATTCTTGAGTATTGATTCAAATCACTTGATTTTTAACTCGTCTCATACTCTTTGCTTATAACACAAATAAAATAACATTTTTCTCTCATTTATGTACTAGATCTATAGCACATATATAAACCATTTTCTCAAAAAACCCATTCACAATGTCTAAAAACATACACATTCACTTTTGATTTATAATTCACAACATATTTGTTCTCTTACTTTTCAAAAGAGTTTTTAATCTTGTTTTGAGTTTTGCAAATAAAATATTTTCATCTTCAACCTCTTGCATCGTCTTAAGGTGTAAGATATGTGAGGAGGAACGTTCTTTCACTAATTTTTTCTTTGAAGATTTCTTGAGGATTTTAGGGGTTTGCAACTCGACGTGTGGTTATGGTTGGGATTAAAAAAATCCAGTAGAAGAAAGGAGGTTATTCTCTCCATAATTAATTTGATAGAGTTTTGTGGTAGCCTACAAACTGAATTAGAGTTTTTCTCATATTCTGACAGGCCAAGACTTAATATACTAGTAGGATCGAGTAAATATCACTAAAGAACTGAGACATGGAGTAGCGTTCTTAGGGCTAGAAGATTTAAGTCGATTTCAAGTGAAGATTTCGCAAAAGCTCAGTGTCAAATACTAGTACAAGTAACTGAGGATTTGTTGTGTTAAACAGCTCTATAAAAAAATTTTCAAAATCAAAATAGAATAAAAAAAATCCAATTAACAACCACCACAGACTAGATCAAACGCAAACGAAGACGAAAACATTGAACCACTATAAGTCATGGTGCAATCTTCTCTATCCCATTCTTTTTAATTTATGTATAATTACACGTTAGGTTTATTTCTTTCATATAATCACATTTGGTTTATTGAGTTAATATTGATTTGGTTCATAAGTATAATTTTATTAGATTGGAGCTTCAAATTGTTCTTGTTGATTATTAAACTTTGAACAATAATTCTAAGATTCTCATTGTATTGAAATTATTTTTTAGACAACTCGTGTAAAACGATTGTA
This sequence comes from Lathyrus sativus, assembly GCA_963859935.3. Taxonomy (NCBI): domain Eukaryota; kingdom Viridiplantae; phylum Streptophyta; class Magnoliopsida; order Fabales; family Fabaceae; genus Lathyrus; species Lathyrus sativus. The sequence goes on along the minus strand of OZ012735.1, from coordinate 570,264,545 downwards.
AGTCAAAAAACCGTATTGATTTGTTTGATAACTTAGTTTATCTCCTATCAAGAACTTAAGCTGAATGAATAATATTTTCTGCTTTATTAGTAGCTGTATTTTGTTTTTGTAAAAGCATTAGCAATATATGTGTAAACTTGTCTGTTATTTGTCATGCAGGTTTTGAAACTAGCTTTTACAATCATAGTTGATCATAAGATGATGCGTCTTTTATTGTTTATTCGTAGCACACATAGTATCAAGGTTACTCTAACGGCTGTTACAGGAGCTGTGGTACCATTTCATAACACTGTAGTTGATGTCACTGTTTATCTAAATGTATGTTTAGAGTAGCATGGAAATTTGGCTAGTTTATGTATGTTTAGAGTTGTTTTTTGATTCATATGAGATGAAGCTTAGTGGTATGTCTTTAAAAATTTAATTTCTTATTATGTTTTTTAAATTTACTTTTAGAATGAATTTGAATGGAAAAAGTTAGAGATTTCTTTTCAGAATTCCAATGTTTCAGGAAAAAATGAAGTTGATAGTCAACCTATTCAAATGCCACCTAATTTGTTAACTTGTTTAAAATTTGAATTGTTTTTTCTTATTAATTTGGTTGGACAATCATTAGTAACTTGTTAATTTTTAGTAATGTAACTCTAAAAATACTTTTTATTAACTTTATAGTAATATTTAGCATTTTGGTTGCTTTAAAAATTTAAAAGTATTTATTATGAACTTTATAGTAATATTTAGCAACTTGGTTGCTTTAAAAATTTGAATATGATTAATTTTAAATTGTCTTTTTTAAATTAGAATTTTATTTTTATATTATTGTTACTTTGATATTTAACATGAATTATAATGTTTTAAAAATAAATTACACACAATTAATAGAGAATTTAATGTATATACTAACCTCGAGTGCCCGTCTGAACGTTTTTTATAATACTCACGCGTGTAAAATACATTTTATATTATTATTTTTAATTAATTTTCATTTTATTATTTATTATTTGTAAAATGATAGTAGTAGATAATGTTATAAAAGATAATAAACTATCACATGACTCATTTGTTAAAAAGAGAAGTTAAGATTTAAAATAAAAATTGAAAAGGGTATATTTAAAAGAGAATATATATATATATATATATATATATATATATATATATATATATATATATATATATATATATATATATATATATATATATATATATATATATATATATATATATATATATATATATATATATATATATATATATATATATATATATATATATATTAAAAGTACATTTTTATTTGTATTTTAAGAAACAAATTTTATAAAAAAAAATAGTAGAAGTATTTTAAGTATTTTTTTGACATCTAATAACATAAATAATTAATATTAAAGATTAAAATATAATAATAAATAAATAAATTTTTAAAATAATATATTTAAAAATGATTTTTATAAAAAGTGATTCAAAATATTTATAAACTTAAAAAAATTTTATAAAAAAATTAATATCTAAAATTATAGCAAGAAGATGTAATACCTAAAATAAAGTTGTATGAAAAACAATTTAAAACAAAAGTATACGATACCAATTATGTACCATATATCAATTTTTTCTTACTTTTGATCAATTTTATCCTTTCTAAAATTATCTAGAATTAAATAGTATTATATAGAAAGTTACTTATAAAGTTAAATATTTTAAATTTATATACTTGTTGAATGGATCTGGTCAAAATTTGACCTATTATTTGAATTAAACCTTAATACATTATTATATGGGATTAATTGTTATAAGGTGTAAAAAAATTTATACGGTCAATGAATCACAATCATCCGTTGATATTATTTTTTATATAATTTAAATAAAAATCAAACATTTCAAATAAATTAATGGTTGTGATTAACTGACAGTATAAAAAATATTTACACTTTTAATGTATATCAATTAAATTTATATTATATTTATTATCTGAGTCGGTGAAATAGCTCTACTAATATGTATTATCGGACTTAAATAAGTGTAAATTATTGATATAAAACTTATTATTTTATATTATTTTTTAATGTTAATAAGTTATTGATTATAAATCAACAATTAAGAAAAATATAATGAATCGCTTTTTTTATCTATTAAAAATAGTAAAAAATGTATTTTAAAAATAATTCCACCCATAAACCATTTTTAAAAGGTCAAGATATTACATTGAATCCTTAAATATAACTTGAAGATAAGTTATTTCGCTTAACAATTCATCATTTGTAAAAAAAAAAAATTATTGAGATAATTATTGATTCAAGAGTTTTTATTACTCCACAAATATTATGAAAATTTAAAATCGTTTTAAGATATCACTTAATAATAATTTTTTTATTATAAATAGACTTTATATATTGAAAAAACAAAAGATACAAGAGAGGATAAGAGGGCAGAACAAAAGAGGATAGGAACAAAAGAACTAGAAAGAGGGTACCTAAAGTTAGGAAGGGCTAACTTGTAATAAAATTTAATGGTTGTATTACATTCACAAATTATGAGTTTATATCAAAACAATTTATGCTCTATCATTAAAGTATTATAGCGATAATGTATTATGATTATTTCTATATGGAAGAGTAAATAAGTGACGTGTCCTTGTAGAAGTTTTTTTTTTAAGGCATGAAATAAAACGTATAAGTTATAAGTTATTGAAATCAAATAGATGTAACTCCCAAGAGTAGAATGAATCGTATATGGGTGTGACGTAAAATCAAACTTATATATGGATGATAGATAGATTCTCCTCGGTGAGTGTATTGTTGAATAAGAGAGACCGTTGGATCAAACCAACGATGGAGATGAGTGTGGTGTCTAGCTCCAATGCACTGCTCTTTAGTGAAAGTATACTTATTTTCCATTATTAAGAGGAGCAAAATTCTGAATTGGTCCTTCGAACTAAGTTAGTCTAATTGTGCTCTAAGGTTGGTCCTGAATTGTTTCTCATTAGTCTTTTCTATCTTAAACAAAGTTAGGATTATTGTATAATGGTTGAGACTAGCTTCAAGAGAATCTTCTATGATATTTTGAGGTGTTTGACCGGTCCTTCGTGTTAGGGAAGAGGCTAATTGTAAGTTGAGTGGTCTTGAGAACATGCACATTAAATGTTTGTATTATAACTGAAACATTTCACCATGAAAGTCTTCCAAGTGGTCCTAGACCTCTAGGGTAGGAGGGGGCGGCATCACTATAGTACTTGAGTGCACCTGCGTCTTTTGATTTCCCATGGATTTTTTACTGTAGATCAAGACACACCTAATCATCTAAAAATTGGTGGAATGAAACCTGTTTTTTTCTCTTATTTTGCTCAAGAGTTCCATAGTCCCAGCTTTCCCACAACCTTTACTTTCAGTGATTTTCATACTCTCTTTCTTTAACTTTTCAGTTGCTTCTATTTATTTATAGTCATGGACAATATAAGACACTCTGACATTCCCTTTGTAGACTTGTTGAGTGATAATGAAATAAATGATGCCTCCACACTATCTATTGTGATAGAACTATAAATAGTGAAGGTGTCTCCTTTATACGTAAGGCAACCCATTGTAAACTTTACAAAGATTAGTGAAAGTTTAAATATTGTAGGGAGTCCAAGCAAGGATGTTGTGGTGTGGGAGGACCCCTTAGATGCAGAAAATCTTCGATTAGGATTGTTAATAAGGAAGTTGATTGTGGTTTCTCCTTCCCTGAATTCCTTACGCCAAACCTAGAGATTGTAGAGGCATATAGGATGAGCTAAAGGCCCGCATTTATATTCAGGCTTATATGCACCTTTATGGTTGTTAACTAAGTGAGAGCTAGGTTAGATAATGGATAGAGTCTCATTGTAACTCCAATACTCAGATTCAAAAAAAAATTATGTTGAATGTTATGACAAAATGGTACAAAGGGAACAATGGGCTCGTGAGTTCTCCGCTGATGTAGATAAGTTCCCATGGGTTGGACGAGATGTCTTGGGTATGATTCAATATAGGTTATAATATCTTGATTGATGCAACCTTTAAGTATCTCCAAGTGGAAGTGGGATAATGTCTCTATGATTTTCGTGATGAGTTTGCCCATAATCACTAAAGGGTATGATTCGATCTGGGTTATATTTGATAGGTTAATCAAATCAGCTCATTTTATCTCGATCAATATCACTTACCCATTGAAGAAGTTGGCTGATATTTATATAAGTGAAATAGTAAGATTGCATGGGATTCCATCTAGCATAGTTTTGGATAGATATCCTAAATTCCCTTTGAGATTTTGGGAAAGTATACATAAAGCAATGGGAACCAAGTTAAAATTGAGTCCTATGTATCATCCGAAGATGAATGGTCAGACAGAAAGAACTATCCAATCCTATGAAGATCTTTTAAGATCATGTATTTTGGAACAAGGAGGTAGTTAGGATCATTATTTACAGTTGATTGAACTTACTGATAACAACAATTTTCATTATATTATTAGAATGACACCTTTGGAACCATTATATAGTAGAAAGTATATAATGAACTCATGTTAATATTAATCCGGTGAAAGCATCGTGTTATGAACCGAAGTAGTTCAACAAAATACTAAGAAGGTTTAAATAATTTAGAAAAAGATGAGGAAATCGCAAAGAAGGCAGAAACATTTTCATGATAAATGAAGAAAATCCCTCGAATTTAAGAAAGGAGGTCATGTGTTCTTGAAATTCACTCAAGTGTCTGGGTTGGTCAGACATTGAAGTCGTGAAAGCCTACTCCTCGTTTTATTGGTCCTTATCAAATTATTAAAAGAGACAATGAAGTCACCAAGAAAATCTCTTAACCCCCATCTCTTTCAAGTCTCTCAACTTCATAAGTACATTCTAGATTCGTCGCATGTAATTCAGTTGGATGATGTGGAAATAAGAGATTGAAATTCTATTATGTGGAGGGACAAAATGTTGGATTAGATGTCTAAGCCAACGTGTAACACCCAGTTTTCTTTAAATTATTTAATTACTTAAATTTATTATTTATTTATTTATTTAAATGAATTTAATGTGCATTGAATTTATGATATTGTGTGTTGACCTGTTTATGATATGTTGGGATTGGTGGAAAGGTGTTTAGTTCTTGAACTTAATAATTAGATAATTAAATATATTAAAATTAAATATAAAATAGAGGTTTTGGGTGGAAAATATAAACTACGAGGAAAATAAGGTGAGTGGTGAGAATTATAATTAGTTGGGGACAAGGTACAATTTTTAGAAGATTTAATTAGGTTTTTTTAATAAAAAGGGGCTAGAAAACCTAAGAGTGGCCAATGCATATTATTTTGGGAAAAGAGGCAAAATGAGAGCAAAGTGAGAATAATGGTGTTCTGGAATGGGCCTGGGGTTGGCCCACCATCGGACACAACCTAGTCTAGCTCTGCGTCGAAGAAGGCCTAACACAGGCCGAATCCATCATAACTGCAAGAGGGCACGTTCTTTACGTGCTCCTCACACAGTTCTCACCTGAGGACACGTGGCCAACTGATCCTGCATTTCTCGTAGAAACATTTTGCCCTTCATAACGGGCAAGTTGTCCACCTTCTGAAATTCGTGGGGCAGTTGACCCAAGACGAAGACCACGTGTTGGTCTTCCCTACTTTCACGTAGGATCCTGGCAGTCATATGTGGTGGGCCTAACGACCAGCCCATAACAGATGACTTTTGGCCCAATGCTGAGGGCTATATAAATACCCTCTTTTATAGAGGGTCAGGTATTCTGAATTCATTTTCACTTTGTACTTGCTCTTTCTCTTTTCACTCTAAACCTCACTTTGGCATCTAAGTGCCTTGTAGGTACACCCCCTCCTCTTCTCCGTCACCAGCGAATTTGGAGTCAACGACGTGTTGCTGGTCGCTGATTGAATCTCTGATCTTGGTAAGATCAAATGGTTTGGGAGGAAATCACATAGCCAAACTTAGAGTTGATGTTGGAAATCCAAGGTAAAAAAGGGGGGGTGAGATACTCTAAATATGGTATTGATTGCATAAGGGTAGGGAGAATTCCTTAAAATATATAATGGTAAAAAAGGGGGGATCACCTCTTTCTTCCATTGTTGAATATTTGATGCTATCGATGAAACTATTATGATAACATAATGTGATTGTGGTAATTATCCTGAAATTCATGTGCTAATTTACCATGAAAATTAGATGTTTATATTTATAAAAGTGGTATGAGCTATGTTCATCTGGTTGGCATGAATATAATGAATAAAGTGTTAAAAGTTGTGATTAATTGATGACCTTGTGTGTTAATTGATAGGTATATATGATGTTATAATGATAAAATGTTAATTCTATGATGTTTATGATCAATAGGAGGGCCTGAGTTGGAATATCAGAGTTCTGAATTGAACGCCATAGAAGAACATAATTTATTCTTCTATAACACAGATGACAGGCATCATATGTACCTTAGGATGCTGACAGGCGTCACCAGTATGACGGGGAGACCTTCATGGTCTCCAGGAAAGCGTTGAGCCTTTCCACTCATCACAACGAAGATAATTGGGGGAAATGGGTGATGGCGGGCATCACCCAGATGACGGGCTACACATCCTCGTGTTCGTGGGTACATTTTGACCCACCAAGTTGGATTTTGGTGTTGTTTTATCGTGTTTTTGATGTTTGGCTGTTGTTTGGTATGTTTTGATGAGTTTTGGTTGATTAATTGAATTGTTTGTATAATCGAATGATGTTGAACTGTGTTGATGATGTAATGATTATGTGATAAACATATAATTAAGATTTATGGTTGATGGTCTAGCTTGGGGGGCTATTTTGATGTTGTTACTTGTAATTAGATGTGAAACTGTAAATCTGTTGTTGAGTTTTTTTGGTTGGGCATTATATTGTACATGCATCATATTTTATCATTGTTGTGAAAGAGGAAAGTCACAAGTTTAGATGTTACGACTAGTGATTTTTCTGGAGCTTAGATGAAGGGACTTGGGGTTTAGATGTTGGAACCCGGTTCGTATGAAGAACCTTTGTTGAGTTGGAACTACATGCATGACTTGATTTGTTGTTGCATTTTATTTACATAAAGGTTGTGCAGATGAGTTGCTTTGGGTATTGTTGAATAATTGTTGCATGGATTTATGTAATTGAAATGTATGAAAGATGATGTTTTGCCTTCATGCTACCCTTGCATTATTTTGCACCATTATATATCTTGAGCATATTCTCATACCTTTGAATAGTTGTGGCGTTTTGTGCTCCTTCTTAGGATACAAATAAGCATGTAGATGAGTAGATGTTTTAGAGCTGAAGGATGGCGTTGAGGTTATTCTTCCTTTCCAATTTTATGATATTTAGATTATCATTGCTCTGATCTATAACATTGGGCAGACGAATGTTATGTTTGTTTTATTCTAAGTTATTGTTGTGAGATTAAATGTTATAAATCCTGGTTTTGAGTTACTTTGATGTCGAAAGCATATTTCCCTGATTGAGTTTAATTTTAAGTAAAAGTTATATTTGAACTTATTTGATTAAGTAGTCGTTTTTAATGATTAATTCTGTTGCGATGAGCTTAAGTAAAGGCGAGTATGTGATGACAAGTATTTTGAATTAAATGTTTTATTTTCATAAGTGTTGCAGAACATGTTGATTGTGGAAATTGTGTGACATCCCATGTTAATAGTTGCGCATAATTGATTTATTACGTTTAATTTCAGGTGGGGGTTTTAGGGTTTTACACAACATGTTCCACATCTTACACCAGGTTCGATAGATAATAGAAAACCGATAATAAATCATAAAGAAAATAAAAAAAAACACAAGAGAGTTAGTAACCAAGTTCGGTGCAATGTCACCTATGTCTAGGGGGCTTCCAACCCAATAAAGGAAATTCACTCTCAATAATATTATTACAAAGTGTCTTAAATGAACGCCCCTTATTCAATGCCTCTCTTCTTAATATTACATGTGTCTTTCTATTTAAGACTACCCCTAAATATGAGAACCCCTCTAACTTTCTCTCAACCGATAACCTTGGTGATCAATACAATAATTATATTAAGGATTGTTGAATTACAACTCAATTAACAAATAAACCTCTATGCATTTAGATATGTAACATAGGTGTTAGAGAGGTGCACAAATAACAACACAAACAAAGACTCAAAATAGAAACCCTAACACAAAGTTCTTCAACTCTTGCGCACACCTCCAAACATTAGGTTTGAGTCTTCTTAAATAGTAATGCATCTATTAGGAGTTTCTCCAATGAGAATTTGATTTGGGGTCAACATATTTGGAGGAGATTCAGTTAAGATTTGTTTTTCAAAAGCCTCCCCCAAAAAGATTTGATTTGAATTTAATCTCCATATAATTAGATTTGATCTTATTATATCTTTCAAAAAAATATCCCAAATAAATTTCTAACTAATCTTTTTAGAACAACAAGATTCTCGCTCAGAAAACAAGAGAAACACACATTGATCACACACAAATCACGACCTACAGATGAGGCCAAATGTTACACACATGGTGGAACATCTTGTCCCACATGTTGCACCAGAGCATCTAAATACTTTGTATTATCCATGTTGTTTTGCCTAATGCATGTTATCAAATAGAATAACTATCTACCTCTTTGGAAAATTTTGGCTAAAACAAATCTTACAAAACTTACATGATGTGCATGAGTAATTCTTGAAAAAAAATATACACAAGTATCAAACCACACCAGAATAAACAGCAGCAGAAGTAGTAGCACACAAACATATATCAAACCAAACTGGATGCTACACATCAAACATCAGAGTTCACACAGACATAGAGATCATCTCACACATTCTCACAAACATAAATGCTCATAGTTGAAGTCCATATGCTCCAGCATGTGAGCATACAACTAAACAATACTCCACAAACACATCAGAACATCCATTTCAGCAAAAACATCATAAACACATAAGAACAAAGTCCATTTTAGTAGAAGTAACAGAGACACACCATTACTCCCCCTTTTAGCCACAATTTGGAAAATGGATGAAAAATAAAACCAAAGAAACCAAAAATAACAATCATGCCATGGTCAAAGCTGAGAATTATTGTCCTAGAAAAACCATTGTCAATGATAAAGAGCCATTACAAACCAGCAAAAGAAATCAAATAACATGCCCATATACAAGATCCAAAGGAACATAAACAAAATGAAATAACTTAAAGAAAACAATACTTCCAATTTCAATGCCCAAACCTTCCACCTAATAAGAGAAAGGTGACTCAGTCTTCATCAACATCTGAGTCATAATCACTTACTTGAACAATCTTTCTCTTCAAGGAATTCATCTTTGTCACAAAAAATTTCCCAGTCATAGATGGTCCAGCATATGTTTCCACCTTGGTTTCATTCTTCTCCAGTTCACCCTTCTTTCACACAAGAGCCTTAGACTTATTAACAATAGATTTAGCTTCTTCAGATTTTTGACTCACATTGAAGGGAAATTGAAGAACTTGAGATGAAAAGAGAAGGAATTATTATTTGATAGCAAGATAAATAAAAATGTAGGTTGTTCTTGATTATAAAGAAGGACCAATTATAAAGAAACGTTGAAATAGGAATTTTCAACCTTATTTCACGTGCAATAGTGGTCTTAAGAGAGAGAAAGGGTCTTTCTATTATGGCACGCCTCCCATGTATTGATTGCTACGGATTCTCATATATAAAAATACCAAGAGGACTTCTTAGTTTTTCAAACTGAGCTTCATCTAAAGCCTTAGTGAATATGTCAGCTAATTATCTTTCAATTTCTATATGCTCAAGATTTACAATTTTATCTTCCACAAGTTCCCTGATGAAATGATGATGAATGCCAATGATATTGGTTCTACTGCGCTGGACATGATTCTTTGAAATATTAATAGCACTCAAGTTGTCACAGAATAATGTCATGATATCTTATTCTACATTGTACTCCTTCAAGATTTGTTTCATCCAGAGCAATTGAGTGCAATTTCTCCCAACAACAATGTACTCAACTTCTGTAGTAGATAATGAGACACAATTCTTCTTCTTGTTGAAGCATGAGATTAAATTGTTTCCAAGAAAAAAACATCCATCAGAAGTACTCCTTCTATCATCAACACCACAAGTCCCATTTATGTACTGCATGATCCTCTTCACTTGAGTGACATAACTAGCCTTGGGGATCACTTTGTATCTAGCAGAAACACCTACAACAAAGTTGATGTCAGGTTTGCGTATTTTGAGGTGTAGCAGACTTCCTATCATACTTCTGTAGAGACTTTGATCTACAACTCCATTTTCATATTTTGATAACTTCACATGATTTAATTTACGTCCTCGGACACCGTCCACTCGTCCACCAACGACATTACAGCAAACGTCCCCACGACCTCGGGAGACAAGGAATCATCATCTGTCTCTGTATCCTCCGAGGAGTTATCCTCAGACAAATCTCTAAGATGCTCTTCTTCTTCGGTCCTGCGCGACATCTCTTTTACCTGAAAAGCAGAGGAATAAATTCAATGACAAAATCAAATCCACCCTTCCACTGCTAGTCAAGTGAAAGGGCGCACAAAGGGCCAAGGACAAAATCCTCGACCTAAGCCCTACTAAAATGGCGCAGCTAAAAAAATGGGGAAGGTGCCCGACAGTTCTCCCTAACGCACCCGGGGATGGTCCCTAGTCACAAAACCTAGTAATCTCACGGGGAAACCACTAGGATCCATGTCACCTTAGCAGCGATGCCACTGTGTCTTCCCTACCCCCGGATCAATTGAACCTATGGGTTGCTAACTTACGCTTCCTAAAAACAACAACTACGCTGCCGGCAGCAGACAAAAGGCCACGCCACTGTCTGCCACCAACAGCCACCGCTAAATACACCCTAACTAAGTCATTTCTATCCTAACCACATGCAATCTAGGGCATCAAAACAGAAAAAGAAGGAATAAGCAGAGAATTGATGCACTTACGTGGTCGAGGAACAAGTTCTGGAACAAAAGCGACTCTGGTCAGACGCCGTACGGTGGTCAGAACAGGCTTGAAGGCAGCGAACGACGGTTGAAGAAACGGGCACGATAAAAGAGAAGCGAAGGTTTTGAATGAACGAACCCTCCCGCTTTTTATAGGCAAATGACAGGCATGTGCACGAGCACGCGCGGGTAGGGCATCATCATGACCCTAGCCTAGCCATCATCACACATTTAATGCAACACACGGCTCGAGGCGCATGTGGCATCCCCACTCTTCAGATCCCATCAATCGTTGGGCTTCCCGGACCTCAAGCTCCTCGACAACAACATTTCAGATGCCCGGACACATATTCCTTCGGACACAAGGAAGCTTACGACGACTATGCCCGAAAAGCGGACTATCCTTAAGTCATCACTACCATGCTCGGTAGCAACGACTTGGGGGCTACTATTCCGGACTGGCCCAATGGCTAGGCATGACCCAATCCTCTTCTACTCCCAGAACGGCCCAATTGCCTAAGTCTAACCTCTTTGGGAGAAAGTTTACCTTTCTGCCCCTCCAATAGGGGAGGCTGGCGTATTTACCCTTGGTCACAACACTCCTCCCCGTCAGTCTCTGCCCGTCACGCACGGTTCCACCATCCAGAAACATCCAAGAGGCTTGTGCCCGTGACTATGCCCGTTCCTGCGCCAACAGCTAGTTATGGGCACGTCAGCCCGTCCCAACGTCTATTTCTATCAGTTACCTATTCTTCGAGAAACGATTATCTCGCTCTAAAAATAGGGACCAATGGCCAAGCGTTTGGGGCATTATAAAAACCCTCTCATTTGAGAGGGTCAAATATCCACTTTTTCACCCCGAAACATACATATTCTGTACTTGCTCGCTCTCTTACTCGTTTTCTTACTTTAGCATCGGAGTGCCTTGCAGGTACACTCTCTCCTCCTCTTTCACACCCAGTATCACAGACGTTTGTCATTGGCCCATCTCAGATTCTGATCATTCGATACAAGTCTTCTACAGGATTAAAACGCGATACACATATAATATCGATGGAATTATGGATCACCCCTCTCTTCTCTAATTCTTTCTATTGATAAATAATCTCCAACCAAAAGCATGAATTTTGGACTGAACTTTAACCTTTCAAAACCGCCTAATCTGATGCAAATTTTCCTCTTCAGGGCTCATGACAAACTGCAATGTCCCTAACCCTTTGTAACAAGAACTAATCAAAAACTGACCCGACGAATCTGCCTTCGCAGGAGATATTAGCATCCTCTAGTATTGTTGAAAATGCCTTTGTAGGAGACATACACACCAACTGTTTTCAATGACGTTAATTGCTTGTAAAAATATATTAACAATTTGCATATCCCCACACACTTTTCTTGTTTATATATATATATATATATATATATATATATATATATATATATATATATATATATATATATATATATATATATATATATATATATATATATATATATATATATATATATATATATATATATATATATATATATATATATATATATATATATATATATATATATATATATATATATATATATATATATATATATATATATATATATATATATATATATATATATATATATATATATATATATATATATATATATATATATATATATATATTCTCCTTTTGTTTCTTTATACAAAATGACCAAATCAATATAAGCGAAGTTACCTTTAACTCTTACTATCTTACACTAATTATTTATTTATGCCCATGCTAAATTACATATATCGTACACTTTATAAATAAGAATTATTGGCATTATCTGAGTGATTCTTGTCGGCTTAAAGGAAATTGTGTCTATTTTTGGTGAATCCTATTGTATGAATTGGGATACTAAAAGCCTCTTTGAATGAGAGAATTGGAAATATTTAAAGAATTTAAAATTCTAAATAATTAAAATAATTTAATTTAAATAATTTTAATTTTAATTGTTTTTATTTGAATAGAGTATTAAATTATTCATTGTTAAATTTTTCGGTCATTTTATAAATTTTAAACTTTTTGAACCAATAAAAAATTTTAAAAATAAGAATCAATTTACAATTTTAAAATAGTTAAAGGGGCTCATTTATAAAATTTGGAAATTATTAAAGATCCGTTTGCAATTTTTTAAAATTTTAGAGGTCAATTTTAAAATTTTGTAAACTATAGGATTCAAATTCCAATATGAGAGAAATTTAAATTCTTTAATTTTAAATATTACTTCAAAATCATAAAATTTAACTTAGACAAAATAATTTATAGATTTCTACCATTTTACCAATTCTTCATAGTTTTTATTAAAAAAACATTACATTTCCTTATTAAAATGTTTTATCTGAACACATTTTAAAGAATTATTAAGAGTTATTATGTTGCAGGTTCAAGTTCAACTACTACTAACAAATTTATTCCTACTCTTAACAAACTAATTCAACCACTAACTATTTTTTTTTAACCTTCTAACTTTTTGTGGAATCCACATATTTGACCCTTTGAAATAGGATGAGCATTTTATTCGATTTCTTGAAAGTAGTTGTAGGACAAATGTATTTTCTTGTACTGTATAAATTAGTTGTAGGAAAAATGTAACATTTTTATTGTATTGATTGTAACATTCTTTTGCAATGATATTTTGTAATTGTAAGATTTGGATATAATGAAATAACACATTTTTCTTTCATTAAAACATTTGTAACATTTTTCTTTCACACACAAATATATAAAAGTATAAATTATATATGTACCGCTTTACACAACATATACAAAAATACAAAAAGTATATGTATTAATATACAAAATATAACTTAATGATTTATTAACTTCGATCGGTGTAACATTGCAATGTTGCTACAATGTGTGTTTTATTAAATGGTGCCTACATCAATATAAATACTAATTAACATCATGATAAGTGTAAATGTAAGTACTAATTAACATCAAATGAAAATTATATTACCATTAAGTAAAATTAAATTGGTCATCTTGTGTTTGTTAGGGCTCACTAAGTTGACTTTCTTGTGTTTGTCGGAGCTTATAAGTTAGAGGTGTCAAACATGATATTTTGCGGACCATATGACTTGTTACTTATTTATCTTAAATTGATTTTATAAATTTATAATTAGTAATAGTATAAGTAAAATTAAAACAAATGATTTACACCTCAAATTATATACCTTAGAGGTTTGAGAGCACAGTTTTCTTGTAGATGCAGTTTTTTTTTTGTTGCAATAGATTGCTTCTCAAATAAATAACTTTTATGGTGCTTTTGTGATGGTCCCTTTAAGAGAGTTCGTTTATTGAATCTCTTTTGTTGTATAACATTAAAACGTAGAAATGCCAGATTATATTATGATTGTAATTGCCTTTGTCTTGTGAACGACGTTCAATTATTTGCTTATGCATGAGATAAACAATGTAATAAACAATCCTGAGGTCATCTGCTTCACAAGATGTTGCCACCTTTATGAATTTAGAAATAACTTGTTTGAACAGTCGTGTCCTGTATAATTTTGGATCAGCTTTAATCTCTTTTCCTGTAGAATCTTGCATGATGTCGTAGTGGTTGAAGCCACAAAAGAGTGCAATGGGCCTATTCGTGTGGTTAGTACAATACGTAATGCCCAAAGACACAACATCACAAAAAAATTCGTAATCCAAAATCAAATTTACATCACACCAAAACACATTATTAATTTGTTCTTCTATATCCATTTGATATGCATGAAAGAAAGACGAGTTCTCTAACATTTGCAGTTAGAAATATTGTGAAAGACATCCAGCCTCTCCATACTCCATACCTCTTTGTCTTTTTGCATTAATGTAATTTTTAACATCACTTGTTTAAATTCAACATTAGCTATATGTCCTCTTGCATGTCTGCTCATAAGTTAAAATGTTGACTTCTGCCTTAATCTCGTGTCATCAGTCAAACCAATCTCATGTGCTTGTACTTCGATTAATTTTCTATGAGATGTAAGCATGTGTGTTGTCTCAAGAGATTGTAGAGAATGATAAACTTTGCTCTAGAAATGATAAACTTTGTCTCATAAACATCCAAGTAAAATTCTAACTTTGCAATTAGTTCTAATCTCTGCTCTAGAAATGTTAACAAGTGCATTTTTTTTTTCATTTTTCGTAGCTCTTCCTTAAAACAAACAAACTTGAAGATATAAACTTGTCCTTATTCTTATCTGCATAATGTTTAATGTCTTTGAATCCAACACGTGCACTATACGCAAACCAAAATTGAAGCATCTTCTCTATTGTCAAATTTCATTTCAACCATTGGCTTCCAATCAACATTTGAAGATGTCATATTTGATCAAACTATCATAAAACATATGCTTCAATTATTGATCAATATAAAACAAACAAAATTCATAATCTCTATTATTTAAAAAAAAATGTAAGTTATTCTAAAGAAAAAAACTCCAAAACTCCATTTTTTAGCTAGAAGTTCTCATATTTAGCAAAATAAATTCTTTTAACCTTATTATTATATATAACAGAGGATGGTGAAATTTTCTTTATTTTACCATTTAGACCATAAGCTAATACTAAAATCACAAGTCTCAAAGTGGCAGTGATGTTCAACAGTGGCAAGGGGGGAGAAATAGAAAATTGTACTATCTTTTTCCACATATTTTTCTACTGTAATTTATAAAGTGTTTTGGCTATTTTCTCAAAATTAAAATTAAATATTTGAACCATTAGATGGATCCAATGAATGAAATTATGGAATAGTTACCATGCTTTTCTCGCTTAAAAGGCGGCAAATCCTTTTCCCTAATAGAAATATTGTTTTTTCATGATAAATGATAAACATGTTGAATTTTTTACTTGATTAATTGGATAAACTAAATCTCTGTTTTTTTTACAAAAATAAAAGCTTTACAAATCTTAAAATGCAACTTAGACATCTCAATTATATTGACATTCTAAAAAAAAAGATTATTTAAATTTTTTTTAGAGGTCTTGAATAAATTAATTATGTTTAAAGTGTGACAAAATATGGTTTAATCATAACAACTATTTTTATGAAATTAATTTTAACTACAGGTTAAACATGTCAAACATTAATCCTTGTGCAGTAATTCCCTTGGACCTCCTCAAAGGTTCTAAATAAAACACTCATATTTTGCCAGTTTATTAAAAAAAAAAAAACTTAACAAGGTGGGATATTGGATCGAACTCTAATATGGTCGAATGGTAGCTTCTAGTTCGACATGAATTAAGCATGAGGTCGAAGTATGCTCGCATGCTGATGTCGGAGTAATGCGTGTTGTAGTCGAAGTTTGTTCTAACATGTATTAGTCAATACTGCTAGGGTTGTTAGCATGTTGTATTGGGTCTTGCTTGTAAGCCCAATTGTTTAGTTAGCTTGTACCCTAAGTTAGCTTGTAATGGGTAATTGTTAAAAAGCCCATTAGATTAGTGTGCTATTTTTCTTATAAATAGGATGTTAGTTTCTCAATCTTGGTATAAGGGAAAATAGGAAGATAAAATCCTAATTTCAAGAGAGAGATGTTATTTTGTTATTCTTGTATATTTGTAATCTTGTTCCAAGAGAAAGGAAAAAATAGCAGTTTAATAACCAATCATTGTTGTTCCTTGTTGTTTTACCTTGTCTTCTTTGTTAACTCTAGCCCTTGTGTGTTTCTTGATTATTAAGAAATTGTTTATACTTTATTTAATGGTATCCGATTCACAAAAAATTGGTGCGGCGAGCGTGGAGAAGACGCCTTCAACAAAGTATGAGATTGAAAAGTTCACCAGAGTGAACGACTTCGGTCTGTGGCGCTTGAAGATGAAAGCACTACTAGTTCAGCAGGGTTGTTTAGAAGCGTTAAAGGGTGAGGCAGCCATGGACGATGCGCTAACGACAAAAGAAAAGACGGGCATGACCGAGAAAGCCCATAGTACAATATTGTTGAGCCTTGGTGATAAGGTTCTTTGACAGGTATCAAAGGAGACTACATCATCGGGATTATGGGTGAAACTTAAAAGTTTGTAATGACCAAATCTCTGGTGAATCGACTCTACCTGAAGTAAGCTTTATATTTATTCAAGATGAGTGAAGACAAAGTGTTGGCCGAGCAGTTGGATAAGTTCAACAAGCTGATTTTTTATCTTGAAAATATTGATGTGAAGATCAAGCATTGTTGTTGCTGTGTGCTTTGCCCAAAACACATGCTCACTTCAAAGAAACTCTCTTGTATGTAAGGGAGTCCCTGACCTTTGAAGAAGTTCAATCAACCTTGTATTCTAAGGACTTGAACGAACGAAAGGAGCATAAACCTTCGCCCACGACGAAGGTTTAGCCGTTAAGGGAAAATTCTTACGAAAGGATGGTAAGTTCGACAAGAAGAAAGGTAAAAGTCAACAGAAATATTATAGTGGCGAAACATCTGGTATTCAATGTTATCACTGTAAGAAGGAGGGTCACACAAGAAAGGTGTGCTCTAAATGCCTGAAAGATCATGGAGGTAATGGCAACGCAACCATTATTCAAGATGACTTCGAATCATCTGATGTTCTTGTGGTTTCAAGTGGCGACTCGAGAAAAGAGTGGATTATGGATTCAGGTTGCACTTGGCACATGAATCCAAACAGAGAATTGTTCGAGGAGCTATGTGATCAAGATGGTGGATTTGTGCTGCTGGGAAACAACAAATCATGCAAAATTGCAGGTATTGGATCTGTGAGATTCAAGCTCCATGATGAGTCAATAAGGTTATTGACTGAAGTCAGGTATGTACCTGACTTAAAGAGAAATTTGATTTCTCTTGGTGAATTCGACAGAAACGGATATCTCTTTCAATGAGAGAAAAGTATCCTAAGAGTCATGAAGGGGTCGAAGAAAGTTTTAAGAGGCGTGAAGAAACAAGGTTTCTATACCCTTAAGGCTGAGGTTGTAAGTGGTTCGACAAATGTTGCATCCACGAAACCTGTGTCGAAGACAGAATCATGGCACGTGAGATTGGGCCATGTCAGCGAAAGAGGTTTGGTCGAATTGGGGAAAAAGAACCTGCTAGGAGGTGACAAAGTCTAAAAGTTGGAGTTTTGTGAATCTTGTGTATTTGGTCAATCCTGTAGGGAGAAGTTTAACAAAGGCAAGCAAAAAACACATGGATCACTGGATTACATTCATGCTGATCTTTGGGGGCCTGCAAGAAATCCTTTACACTCAGGTGCAAGGTATTTTTTATCCATCGTTGGTGACTATTCCAGAAAGCTATGAGTATTCATTCAAAAGACGGAGGATAAAACTTTTGAGAATTTCAAAAGTTGGAAGATTCTGGTTAAAACTCAAACTGGTAGAAAGGTCAAGAGGTTGAGAACCGACAATGTCCTTGAATTCTGCAACGAAGCGTTCGATAGTTACTGTGTTAAGTATGGGATTTCAAGGCATAAGACTGTAGCAGGAATTTCTCAATAAAATGGATTAGTTGAGAGATTCAATCGAAAAATCCTTGAAAGGGTTAGATGCATGTTGGTTAGTGCTGGATTGAAGAAGGTGTCTTGGGCGGAAGCTGTTTTGACAGCAGCTTACCTGATAAATAGATGTCCCTCAACTTCCTTGGGAATGAAGACACCTGAAGAAGTTTGGTCGGGACATCCACCTAGTCTCGACAGACTGAGAGTATTTGGCTGTGTGGCCTATGCGCATATTAAGCAAGACAAGATCGAACCTAGAGCTCTAAATTGCATGTTCATGGAATACTCTGAAGGAGTAAAAGCTTATAGGCTATAGTGTCTAGAGCCAGGTCACAGGAGGTGTATCACCAGTCGAGATGTAGTTTTCAATGATGCAGAGATGACTTTCAAGAAAACTGATAATGCTGACGAAGAGCTGGAACAGGGAGAGATTCCTGTTGAGGTGGAGCATGTTGATGTTGAATAGCGTACCTTAGATGAATTCGAAGAAGACACAAAAGATGTTGTCGAAGATGAAGAGACTGATAATGACTACCTACTAGCAAGAGACAAGTCGAGGAGAGTCATCAAGCCACCTCAGAGACTTGGGTATGCAGATTTTATAGCTTATGCCTTAGTCTCTACAAGTGAGGTTCTAGACGAAAAACCTAGAGACTATAAGGAAGTTATGAGGATTCGAAAGAAGACTGAATGGATAAAGGCCATGAATGATGAGATGAAATCTCTTCATGATAACAACACCTGGGAACTGATCAAGAAACCTGTTGGAGCCAAGTTAGTCAGTTGTAAGTGGATTTTCAAAGTTAAGGAAGGAATCGAAGGAGTGGCGTCGAAGACATACAAGGCAAGATTGGTTGCTAGGGGGTTCACTCAGAAATAAAGTATCGACTTTAATGATGTGTTCTCTCCTGTTGTGAAGCGTAGATCCATTCGAATGTTGCTTGCCACAGTGGCACAGTTCGATCTTGAACTGGAACAGATGGATGTGAAGACTGTGTTCTTGTATGGTGACTTAGATGAAACAATTCTGATGAGGCAACCCGAAGGGTGTGTCGAAAAAGGGAAGGAAAATTATGTGTGCAATATGAATAGATCCTTATATGGTCTGGAACAATCTCCTCGACAGTGGTATAAGAGATCCGGCAAGTTCATGGCACGCATAAGTTTCATCAGAAGTCAGTTCGACCATTGTGTTTACTTCAGATTTCGATCGGGTAGTTCATTTGTTATTTTGTTGCTCTATGTGGGTGATATTCTAATAGTAATCAACAATTTCGAAGAGGTAATGAGGGTGAAGGCTGAACTCAATAAGAAGTTCAACATGAAGGATCTGGGAGCTACGTCTAGGATTCTTGGGATTGACATCCGAAGAGATAGAAAGCAGTCAAGATCATGCTTATCTCAAGAGGCATACCTACGGAAGATTCTCGAAAAGTATGGTATGTCAAATTCAAAGCCTGTTGTGACTCCGACAAACCCTCAATTCAAGCTGAGTATATATCAGTGTCCTAACACTGATGTTGAAAGAGCTTATATGAATAACATTTCATATGCTAACATAGTAGGCTCTTTGATGTATGTTATGGTCTGTACTAGACCCGACATAACATATGTAGTAAGTCTTGTAAGCAGCTACATGGCGAATCTCGGAAAGGCTCACTAGTAAGCATTAAAGTGGATACTGAGGTACATAAATAGGTCTCTGAATAGAGTCCTAATTTATGGTGGAGCCTTGAGTGAAGATAGTAAACCAGCAATTGAAAGATATGTCGACTCTGATTATGCAGGTTGTATGGATTCTAGAAAATCTATTTCTGGATATGTGTTCACTATTTTTGGGACAACAATCAATTGGAAAGCAACACTTCAAAAGGTCGTTGCCTTATTAACCACTGAAGCGGGGTATATTTCCCTAACTGAAGTTGTGAAGGAAGTATTGTGGCTTGAAGGTTTTGCAAAGGAGTTGAAACTTTAAGGTCGAGTTATCACTGTTAAATATGATAGTCAAAGTGCAATACACCTGTCGAAGAATTCATCCTATCATGAGCGAACCAAGCACATTGTTGTCAGAGGGGTAATCAAGCATGGAGAAGTCCAAATGCTGAAGGTTTCGACAGATCATAATGTTGCTGATATGATCACCAAGATGTTGCCCAGTTGCAAGTTTTTCCACTGTATGCAGTTGATAAAGCTGCATGAAGAAAGCTAGTTCCTTGATCTTATAGATTTAGATCTAAGGTGGAGATTTGTGAGGTATTGTATCGAACTCTAGTATGGTTGAATGGTAGCTTCTGGTTTGAAAGGAATTAAGCATGAGGTCAAAGTATGCTCGCATGCTGCTGTCGGAGTAATGCGTGTTGTAGTCAAAGTTTGTGCTAACATGCATTAGTCAATATTGTTAGGGTTGTTAGCATGTTGAATTGGGTCTTGCTTGTAAGCCCAATTGTTTAAGTTAGCTTGTAATGGGTAATTGTTAAAAAAATTCATAGGTTAGTGTGCTATTTTTCTTATAAATAGGATGTTAGTTTCTCAATATTGGCATAGGGAAAAATAGAAAGATAAAATCCTAATTTCAAGAGAGAGATGTTATTTTGTTATTCTTGTATACTTGTAATCTTGTTCTAAGAGAAAGGAAAGAATGGCAGTTTAACAACCAGTCCTTGTTGTTCCTTATTGTTTTACCTTGTCTTCTTTGTTAACCCTAACCCTTGTGTGTTTCTTGATTATTAAGAAACCGTTTATACTTTGTTTAAAGATATCTGATTCACAATAAAATTTTTACTTGATTAATTGAATAAACTAAATCTCTGTTTTTTTACAAAATAAAAGCTTTACAAATCTTAAAATGCAACTTAGACATATCAATTATATTGACATTCTAAAAAAAAGATTATTTAAATTTTTTTAGAGGTTTTGAAAAAATTAATTACGTTTAAAGTGTGACAAAACAGATAAATGTTCTATTTTATCATGGTTTAATCATAACAACTATTTTATGAAACTCTTTTTAACTACAGGTTAAACATGTCAAACATTAATCCTTGTGCAGTAACTCCCTTGGACCTCATCAAAGATTCTAAATAAAACACTCATAATTTACTAGTTTATTAAAAAAAACAAAACTAGCAAGGTGGGACCTTATCCAAAATAAGAAAAAAAAAAATAAAAGATGCAAAATAAAATAAAATAAAAATAATAAGTTGAAGGAAAATACTAGCGATGTATAAACACGGTATTATAAATATTAGTTGCATTCATTGTTTGTTTGTTTTGTCTCTATAGAATGGACGGAAGACGTATTTCTAAAATTTATTTGATATAAAGGATATGATATGTCACATGATTCTAGTAAGACCGATATTAGTAAAGAGGATCGAAATTATACTTACTACGGTTAAATTCAAAAATAAAAACTAAAAAAAGCGTTGAAAAGGATGAATAATATTGAGGTGGTTGGGTCCGACAACATACATATTTAAATGTGGATATTTCTTAGAGATATAGGGATTGAGTGACTCATTAAACTCTTCAATAATATTATGAGGGCAAAGAATGAGATATATAAAATTGTGCATATTATAGGAGGATTAAACTTACGACTCATATCTTGAAGTTATGGGAAAGAGTGATTGAACAAAGACTAAGAAAATAGACTCAAGTTATTGAGAATCAATTTTATTTTATGCTTGAGAGCTTGACCATGGAAACAATCTATCTACTACGTGTTATATGGAGTTAAATTGGATGTACCAACAAGCACTTAATTTTCATTAACTTGGAGAAGGCGTATGATAGAGTGTCTAAAGAGATTTTGTGGAAAGTCTTAGAGAACAAAGTGGTTACAATTGCCTATATTCAAGCTATCCAAAATAGGTATGAAGAGGTATCGACTAGTGAGCGAACACGAGGTGGATAGACATAATATTTCTCGATTACAACAAGTTTGCACCAAAGTTCAATCCTAAGTCCTTACCATTTTACTTTAATTTTAAATATGCTCATGGAACATATCCAAGAACTAGCACCAAGATGTGTGTTTTTTTTACAGATGATTACTCCTATTTGAAGAGTCGAAGGAGGATTTAAATGAGAGGTTGAAGACTTGGACATGAGCCATATAAACACTTGGTTTTTGCCTATATAGAAGCAAGATGGAGTATATATTCAACAAAAAGAGAAGTGTTTCGTGTAGTTGAAGATCATATCATCCCATAAATTATGCGGTTTAAATATCTTGGGTCTGTAGTAGAAACAATGGAGAATAGAAAGGGATGTAACCCATCAAATTCAAACTGGATGGATAAAATCGAGAAGAGCCTGAGAGGTTTTATTCGACAGAGAAGTATCACTAAAGCTAAACGGAATAGTTTACTGAACAACAATAAGACATGCGATGTTGGACAATAAAAAATGTTGGACAATTAAGAATCAGCACAAGAATAAAATAAGTGTAGTAAAAATAAATATGTTGCATTGGATGTCTAGTAAGACTAAATGTGATAAAATTATAAATGACAATTGTGAAATCAAGATCCTCAGAGATCAACATTTGTTTTGATGAAGACAAATCACTCAAGAAGGCAAAGATGATCAACCATCAAACATCAGAACAAAGATACAACTTTGAAGATGTTCTCATCTGAAGGTACAATGAGAATATCCATTAAGCAATTAAGTCCTAATTGCTCAAAGCTTTAAAAACAATTTTCATGACTTGTTGCACTCTCACAAGCTTTTGAAAACAAAATTTTTCTAAGTTTTTCAAAGTGCAACCGATTGCACTCTTAGAGAAATCGATTGCATGATCAATTTTAACTATTTTTGATTCTGTTTTGAAGAGCAATCGATTGCTGCCTTAGTGCAATCGATTGCATGCTTAAAAAATTCTCAGTTTTCAATTCTGTTTTAAAGTGCAATCGATTGCTCACTGAACGCTTTTGAAAATTCGTTCTGAAAAATTGCATCTCTTCATTCAAATGTCTGTTAAATGTTTCCTTTGAAACATAACAACTGTTCATCAATTTTTCTGAAGATTTGCATGATTTCATCAAGTGATTTTTATGTGATATAAATACCTAGCTTTTCAAAATTCAAACAACCAACTTTTACATCAATTCTTTACAATATCTTTCAATCAAGATTCTTGAACGTTTTCTTTAAACAATTTTCACAAAGAATTTTCTGCATCAAATTTCATATCTTTTGAAAAGAAAATTTTTGAGCAATAAGTCTTAGATACTTGTGGACATTCCATTGAAAGAGAAGATTCAATCTTAGCATTGATTACCAATTATACATTGTTACAAATTTTACAAACTCAGAATTGTATTTTAGTTTCCCCTTGCTGTTCAGGATTGTTGAAAGCAAGTGTGTGCATTAGAGATGATTGTTCTCATTGCACTTAGTGTTTAGATCTTAAAGGTGTTTTAAGAATCTTTGATCTCCTATAGGTTAGAGCAAATTGTACAATTTATCCTAACTATAGTGAAATTTCTTTCGTGTTGAAAGGGGAGTGGACTACCCTCGTGGTGTGAGGGGAACCACTATAACTCTCTGTGTCTCTTTTACTTTCTGCCTTTACAAGCTTTCATATCTTCACTTCATTAAAAAGAAAGTAGCATAGTCCTCTTAAAACCAGAAAATTTCAAAGAACCTAATTCAGAGCAGGTTTGGTAACCTGTTCCTATTTGACCCAGTATGGCTTCCGCAAATAACAAAGGTGTACTCAAAGACGGTGGTAGCAGTAACAAGCCTCCATTGTTTTGTGGTGAATACTTTGATTTTTGGAAAATCCGTATGAAGCCTCACTTAGAAGCACAAGGAGACGAAATCTGGGATGATGTTCAAAAGGGTCCTTTCACTACTACAATGGTCGTTAACGGTGTAGGATCAGTAAAACCCAAAGCCTCATGGGATGACGATGATAAGAAAAAGATTCTCTATGACAAGAAGGCAATCAATCTTCTACAAAGTGCATTGAGCATGGACGAATTCTTTCGCATCTCAACATGTACAGCATCAAAGGAAATCTAGGATACTTTAGTAGAAACACATGAAGGAACCATCAAAGTTAAAAGATCAAGGTTGAACACGTTGATTCAGGAATACAAGATGTTCAGAATGCAGCCAAGAGAATCAATTCTAGACTTGCAGAAGAGATTCGTGCACTTGACAAATCATCTTATAGCACTCGGTAAGACACTAACCAACGATGAATTAAATCTTAAAGTGCTTAGATCCTTGTCCAGAGAATGGCAGCCCAAGGTGACAGCAATTTCTGAAAAGAAGAGCCTAGCCACGATGACATCCGCCACTCTATTCGGCAAACTTCAGGAATATGAAACAGAACTTGGGCGATTGGAGAAACATGAGAATCAAGAAAAAAAGTCTAAAAACATCGCGTTAAAGACTGATTCCAAAGATGTAGAGAAAGCAGATGATCCAGTTGAAGATGAAAACTCCATGCTTCTTGTAAAAAGGTTAGGAAAATACTTTGGCTCTAAAAATAATATTGGAAATTCTGACTACATGAAAAGGAAGAAGTTTTCAAAAAGCAAAGAGAAAGAGGCGTCAACATCCACACAAGATGTCAAATGCTATGAATGTGGAAAATTAGGACACATCAAACCAAACTGTCCTAAACTCTCCAAAAACGAGGTTTCTAAGAGCAGAAATGGATTCAAGAAAAATAAAGCATATGTGGCATGGGAAGACAACGAGATAAGTTCCTCATCAGAATCAGATAGTGATCAAAGCGCAAATCTGTCACTAATGGCCTCAGACCATTCAGATGATGAAGATGACAAGGTTAGTAATAATTTTCTAATCTATGATGATGATGCTCAAGGGGCCATTGATGAACTTCTGAGTGAATGTAAAATTCTGTACAAAACTACTTCCTCTTAAAAAAATCAAATTTCAATTCTAGAATAAAAAATTGAAACAATGGAAAAGAATTTCAAAAATGAAAAACAGAATTTTACATGCACTAAGTGTGAGTCACTTTCTTTTCAAATTGTACAATTGAAAAGAGTTCTTGAAAGATATGAAAAAGGACAAATTGGATTAGAGGCTGTTCTTAGCCAACAAAGATTTTCAAATGATAAAAGTGGACTCGTTTATTCAAAATTCTCAAAACCAAGTCCCGAAAAAATCATCTTTGTTAAAGCTAGTGAACAACCTCCAAAAGAGAAAGTGGTAAAACCTAAAGTGGTTCATCAATATCCCAAGAAGAAGAAGGCTGTTAATAAGAAAAAAACCTATCCTTCTAGATATAAGAGTAATTTTGAGCCCACTTGCTTTTATTGTGGTATCAAAGTCTATACACCTAATGCCTGTTATGTGAGAAACTTTAGTGTTGCAAAGGGACATTATGTGTGGGTCAAGAAAGACACTAACTATGAAGGACCCAAAGCAAGTTCGGTACCTAATGAAACTTAATTCTATTTTGTAGGTATGCTTAAAGACCTCCTCATATCAGTGGTATCTTGATAGTGGGTGTTCAAGGCATATGACGGGTGACATTTCCAATTTTTCACATCTAACGCTTAAGGCCAAAGGATTCGTAACCTATGGTGATAACAACAAAGGGAAGATCCTTGGCATAGGCAGCATTGGTGCACCACCTTTTACAACCATAGAAGATGTCCTTTATGTAGAAGGCCAAAAGCATAACCTACTTAGCATTAGTCAGCTTTGTGACAAAGGTTTCAGAATCAACTTCACTAAAGATGAATGCTTGATAGAAAACGAAGTCACTTCTGAGGTAATGTTAAAAGGTAATAGAATTAACAACATTTTCATGAATTCCCTTGATAACTTATCTTTGAAGGTTAAATGTCTTATGGCAAACAACAACGAATCTTGGTTATGGCACAAAAGATTTGCTCACATTCATATGGAGCACTTGAACAAATTAATTAAACATGACTTAGTTGTTGGTCTGCTAAAGATCAAGTTCATCAAAGATAGAATGTGTGGCGCTTGCCAAAAGGGAAAACAGACCAAATCAACTTTCACATCCAAGAATGTGGTGTCCACAACTAGGCCACTGCAGTTTCTACACATGGATCTCTTCGGACCATCAAGAACAAAAAGTTTTGGAGGTAATGTTTATGCATTAGTAATTGTTGATGATTTCTCTAGATATACATGGACGTTCTTCTTAGTGCAGAAAAGTGAAGCTTTCAAGGCATTCAAGAAGTACGCAAAACAGATTCAGAATGAGAAGTCACTTTCTATTGTATCCATTAGAAGTGACCATGGTGGAGAATTCCAGAACGCTCTATTTGAAGAATTCTGCGAGGAAAATGGAATTTATCACAATTTCTATGCACCAAGAACTCCACATCAAAATGGTGTTGTAGAAAGAAAGAATCGGTCGTTGGTAGAACTTGCAAGAATAATGCTTAGTGATTCAAATCTTCCTAAATACTTCTGGGCAGATGCAGTAAGCACAACATATTTTGTAAGTAATCGTGTCAACATTAAGCCAATTCTCAAGAAAACCCCTTATGAATTGTTCAAAGGAAGAAAACCAAACATATCCTTCTTCCACATATTCGGGTGTAAATGCTTTGTCTTAATCAATGAAAAAGACAATCTCGGTAAGTTTGACGAGAAATTCGATGAAGGTATTTTTCTCGGCTATTCTCTCTCAAGTAAGGCTTTCAGAATTTTTAACAAAAGAACTTTAACTATTGAAGAATCTATGCATGTCTCTTTTGATGAATCTAACCCCTCCAAGGAGGATGATGTTATTGTTAATGATGATGATGATGATGTAGTAGAAACCTCTCAAAAAAACACTCTCAAAGATATTGCAAGTGATCAACCAAATCTGCATCAAGAGGATTCACAACAAAACGAAGTACACAATAATCTACCAAAAGAATGGAGAACTCATAGAGATCACCCGATCGATAAAGTCATTGATGATATCAGTCAAGGTGTTTCAACAAGATTAAATCTCAAGGATGCTTGTCTTAACATGACATTATGTTTAGCGTTTGTCTTTGCGCTCACTTTCAAGCAAATCCAAAGGAGTCTCACCTGATGGCAATCAAGCGGATCATGAAGTATCTCAAAGGAACAACAAATGTCGGCTTATGGTATCCTAAAGGTAGTATATGAAATTTAATTGGATATTCTGACGCGGATTATGCAGGCTATAAAACTGAGAAAGAGCACAAGTGGAACCTGTCACATCTTGGGAAATGCACTAGTCTCACGGGCATGCAAGAAACAAGCATGTGTAGTACTTAGTACGGCTGAAGCTGAGTACATAGCAGCAGGTAGTTGTTGTGCGCAAATTCTGTGGCTCAAGCAACAACTTCGTGACTACAGACTCGACCTGGGCAGCATTCCTCTTCGCTGTGACAACACCAGTGCAATCAACATAACAAAAAATACAGTCATGCACTCAAGGACCAAGCACATTGACATACGACATCACTTTCTACGAGATCATGTACTTCAAGGAGATGTCGAGATAACATTCGTAGATACTCATAATCAGCTTGTTGATATCTTCACAAAACCTTTGGCAAAGGAGTCTTTCTACAAAATACGAAGGGAACTTGGAATTTTGGATGAAACTGACGTAGAAACATAAAAGAACTTCATCTGCTGTGTTTTCTCAAAACTTCACTGCAAGCAATCGATTGTACCCCTGCAGCAATCGATTGCTCACTGTAAGTTTTACAATTTTTATTTATTTTAAAGCAAGCAGTCGATTGCACCTCTGCAGCAATCGATTGCACCTCTGCAACAATCGATTGCACTCTGTAGCTTTTGCTAAATTTCTCTTCTATTTGATGGAGCAATCAATTGCACCATGTTAGCAATCGATTGCACCTTCTGAAAAACTGTTTTTTCTGTTTTTATTGTTGTTATTTATTTCTGTTTTTTTTTTAATTATGAACTTTCCAGTTTTATTGTACTCGTCTTTAATTTAACTTATGATCAAGCTTGTCCGTTATTTTTTCGTATATTATTGCCTTAATCCATCTTTCCCTTCTTTTTGATAATGTCAAAAGAGGGAGAAGGATGTTACTCTTTTCTTGTTTATTATCTTTCCTTAAAGGTACAAAGTTTCAAAATTCAAGACTATCCCGAACCTCAATACGAACTCAGAAACTCTCAACAAGTCATACATTGAGGGGGAGAAAAGCGTACCGGAAAGAAAACATCACAACGAAAGAAGAATGCTTTGTCATCATCAAAAAGAGGGAGAATGTGAAATCAAGATCCTCAGAGATCAACATTTTTTTTGATGAAGACAAATCACTCAAGAAGGCAAAGATGATCAACCATCAAGCATCAGGACAAAGATACAACTTTGAAGATGTTCTCATCTGAAGGTACAATGAGAATATCCATTAAGCATTTAAGTCATAATTGCTCAAAGCTTTAAAAACAATTTTCATGACTTGTTTCACTCTCACAAGCTTTTGAAAATAGAATTTTTCTAAGTTTTTCAAAGTGCAATCGATTGCACTCTTAGAGCAATCGATTGCATGATCAATTTTTAACTATTTTTTATTTTGTTTTGAAGAGCAATCGATTGCTGCCTTAGTGCAATCGATTGCATGCTTAAAAAATTCTCAGTTCTTAATTCTGTTTTGAAGTGCAATCGATTGCTCACTGAACGATTTTGAAAATTCATTCTGAAAAATTGCATCTCTTCATTCAAATGTCTGTTAAATGTTTCCTTTGAAATATAACAACTGTTCATCAATTTTTCTGAAGATTTGCATGATTTCATCAAGTGATTTTTATGTGATATAAATACCTAGCTTTTCAAAATTCAAACAACCAACTTTTACATCAATTCTTTACAATCTCTTTCAATTAAGATTCTTGAACTTTTTTTTAAACAATTTTCACAAAGAATTTTCTGCATCAAATTTCATATCTTTTGAAAAGAAAATTCTTGAGCAATAAGTCTTAGATACTTCTGGACATTCCATTGAAAGAGAAGATTCAATCTCAGCATTGATTACCAATTATACATTGTTACAAATCTTACAAACTCAGAATTGTATTTTAGTTTCCCCTTGCTGTTCAGGATTGTTGAAAGCAAGTGTGTGCATTAGAGATGATTGTTCTCATTACACTTAGTGTTTAGATCTTAAATGTGTTTTAAGAATCTTTGATCTCCTATAGGTTAGAGCAAATTGTACAATTGATCCTAACTATAGTGAAATCTCTTTCGTTTTGAAAGGGGAGTGAACTACCCTCGAGGTGTGAGGGGAACCACTATAACTCTCTGTGTCTCTTTTACTTTCTACCTTTATAAGCTTTCATATCTTCACTTCATTAATGGTTGTTGTGGGGTTTGGTAGTCAAAAAGTGGATAGGTATTTTGTTTGTAGGAAGATTGATTGGCTGGTGTGGGGTCAAAAGAGTTATCTCGGCTATAGGTGGATGGGGTAGGATCAAAAGATGTATAAGGGCTATATGGATAAGTGGTGTTGATATCGGAAGGCTGGCGGTAGGGGTAAGGCTCTTGTTGCTGTGATTGGGTTGATGGCATGTATGGGTTATGATTTTGGAAGATTGATTGAGTGAGCATAGTTAGATGTTGGGTATAACATGGTGTTTGATGTTGCACATTGGGTTGCTGCTATGGGTTTGAGGAAGACGCATGTTGCCTTGGGTCAATCAAATATGTTGACTCATACATAAATTATTGTGATGTTGTAACCGACCTAAACCAAATCATATATTGATAACTTGGTCTATACCATTCCATAATAGGGTCGATTAAAATGTGTTGATGTCGGTTCTTCTAATGCAAACACATCTCTTTCGCAAAGTCCTTCCAATGACTTACACTCTATTGTGTATCCACCCTTAGCTGATGTCAGTGTCTCAATGACGTTGGAGCGACTAGAATATCCTGATGCATCCCGAACTGTAGTTTCACTCAGTCACTTTGGTGCATCTCCACTGTAGTGAACTGAATGATAGGTGTTTTAGATGTCTACATGACAGCATCATTGACGTTGGGCTGGTGGTCGAGACCCTCGTACGACATCCAAACAAACTACATTAACTATATATCTAATGAGAAATACAAGTATGTGGTTATCAATTAGACAAAATAATGGTAGATAAATTACATCATCTGGCCCAATGTGTTCTATAAGGTTGCAGTACACAATTATGGAGTTCCTGGGACATCTTTGGTAATTCATTCCCGGAATAGACCACCTAAAAAAAAGAAACACAAATAAATTAGTTACTAAGAAACATTGCACAAATAATTAAGTTACAAAGAAACATCGTTTGTATACTCGTATTGAAAATAAACTTACTTGTTAGCGTAGAGGAATGTGAATGGATTGCGGTTGATTGGAGCAAGTGTTGGCATCCTAGACCAACCCCACGCTTGAAGGAGATAGGCGCAGCCATAAAAAGTACAAGATTTTTTTTTTTTGCATTTTTACATAATGAACTATATAGATGGGCGAGGACAACTGAACCTCAACTATATGTGCACAGTTTATTAATGTTGTGCAACAACGGTAAATACATAATATTTACAGTATTTCTAGTACTGCCTGGAAATAAAAAAAATGACCAAATAATATCATAATATAGCACCGAGTTTTAAGTATCTTCTCATACTCGGTGGATTCCTTATTTAACACGATACTATTGTATTGTTCTCTGAGGTATTTCAAATTATTACCTTGCCCCCTCGGTCGACCTTCACGTTGTACCTAAGGTGTGTCGACACAAAGAGGGGCACCCAGTAAATCTTTGCAAAGTTGGTCATTAACACCAACTTTGTTGTTGACGGCCTTACCATTGATGAGTAGGCAAAGTAACATCTATACATCTTGTAAAGTTATTGTACATTCACTAAAAGGTAGGTGAAATGTGTGGGTTTCTAGTCTCCAACATTCTAACAATGCTAGAATAAATTTGGGATCCAGTGAGTACAATTTGATTTTAATCAAATCACCAAACCCACATGCTTCTAGGTATCCTTCTATGAACGGGTCGTGTGGTATGTAGTCATGCACACGGCAGGGAAACCTTGATACATTATGTGAAAGAATATAAATATCATTAGGTTTAAAGGAAAATTAAACTTAGTAAAGAATTACAACAAAAAGAAAAATACTTACAAACTCTGCGATGTTCTCAATTGTGCCTATGTGATTGTTGCCCATTGTGAGTAGAGACATTATGGGTTATGTTTGCTGAGTGAAGTTTGCAGAGTGATAAGAAGATTTTGTAGAACGTATGAGGAGTAGAGTTGGTAATGGGATGAGAAGAGTTTGTTCTTTGTATTTCTAATGGTTAAATGTGACAAGAGGAGTCACATGAAAATGCATGCTGAAGTGTGCAAGTTTCTAAGTGTAAAAGTCACATGAAAATGCATGTTGTAGTATGCAAGTTTCCTAAGTGGAGGAGTCATATAAAAATGCATGTTGTAGTGTTGTCATTCATGCAGAGTGTTGTGTAGCAAGTGTAGGTCTGCTACGGTAATAATGTAGGCATGTGAATACTACCACTATTAATGCATGTTGAAACATGATGACAATGGTGCAGGGAAGCGTGTAAGTGTGATCTTGTCATGCATGCGAAGCCATCGCATGAGTGTAGTTTTGTCTTGCATGCAAAGTGTTGTGAAAATATAAGTTCTGCTAGAGTGTAGTATTGTCAAGCATGCATAGTAAAGTGTGGTCTTAAAAGCAAAGTCTTTACATTTAAAATATGAATTCTGCTAGCGTATTAATGCATGCTGAATTTTTATGACAGTGGTGAAGAGAAGTGTGCAAGTGTAGTATTATCTTACAAGATTTTTGGTCATTGAAATGCAGAGAATCTTACAGTCATTGATTGATAGAGTGTAGTCTTAAAGATATGATCACATATTTATTTTGTCCTTTATTACAAAGATATGATCACATATTTTTTCCTTTATTACAAGTATGCAGCGTATAATGTAGTATTAAAGATATGAAGATGTGTTAAGTTGTATGGAAAACATTTTTATAAAGCAAGATGACAAAGATATTTATTAGTAAGAAAGTGTGTAAAACAATATCCTGCAAGACTAATAGTGTAGCCATGTGTAGACATTTATTAGTAAGAATCTTGTAGGCATGCAGAGTGTAGCCATACAGAGTGCAGAGTGTAGCCATGCAGAGAATCTTGTAGGCATGCAGAGTGTAGTCTTGTCATGCAGAGAATCTTATAGGCACACAGAGTGTAGGCATGCAGTGTGTAGGCACGCAGAGAATCTTGTAGGCACGCAGAGACATGTGACAAGTGCAGATTTAATAATAAAAAACAACACTTTATTGCTATTAATACAATAGAAATAATTGATTTATTAGCATATCAATTAGTAAAACAATCCTTTCAAACACGAGTTTAATAACATTTTAGTTATGACTCCAACACCACAATACATGATCAGTGCACATTTAAATGGTGAGGTTTTTGAATGTAACTCAGCCGGTTTCAATTTTCGAAATACTGATGTTACTAGGTTTTTGATTGACAGAAGATCAAATTTTTTACACATGAAATCGAGATTAGAAAAGAAATTACAGTATGGTCCAGTTGGCCAAATAATCTACAAGAATCCTGTGTTTTTTGGCGGGCACGAACAATGCAAAATTTTCCAATTAAAGATTTGAGACGATGAAGATGTGCGTAACATGTTTCGTAGTCATGAGTATTTCGGTTTCTTAGATATTGAGCTATATGTTATGTTGCAACAACAACAACTGTCTCAACAACTTGATTCTTCTTAAGTTTTTTACGAATCTGATGACGAACACGCTGAAGTCGATGGTTTTGATGAAGAAGAAGAAGCAGTTGAAGTCATTATTAACGACATGGTCAACAACAAGGAAGAGGGAGTGCCACCCAATCATGTTTATTACCCACCTCAACACATGACAAGTCTCGACTTAGGTGACGATTGTCGCTACTGCAAAAAAAGGTGTCGGCAATGACAGAAGAGTCGCTACCGTTTGTTATTTATCCCAACGAGGGAAAGGGAACAAGCAGATAAAACCTGACGAAAAGGGATAAGATTGGTCATCGCAACCAAATCCCGGGTTCGGGAGTCGATTACGCAAGGGGAAGGTATTAGCACCCCTCACGTCCGTCGTACTCGACGGGATCCACGCTTGGTTGTCTATCTGAAGGTGTGTTTATCTATCTATGCTAAAGGTATGGGACAAAAAGAAAAGAAAAAATGACTCAACAGAGCATCACCGCTCTGGGCCTACGTATTCCCTCGTGTAATGGGAAAGTCAGAGTCAACGTAGTTCGTATAACTACGGATGAAAGGTGGGGAAAGGTTGCTCGCCAAGACATCGCGTCTTGTGCCTACGTATTCTCATATGGTATGAGAAATCAGAGCAGACGTAGTTCGGGCAAATAAGAACACCGGTTTGTTCATCTGTTTTTACTTGAGTAGGGTTAACAATCAGTTCCAGCAGTTAGGCGTATGCAGCTCGACCTTTGGAGACTTAAGCGTTACCTGTTTGTGGTAGAACTAAGGGTTAACGAAACTCTTGTTTATGAAAATGTTTTTCCATTATTAAGGGTCCCAATGGACAAAATGAAGTTTGATCATTTGTTTTTGTGTCTTTTAAGGAGAAGTGTTTTTTGAATTGTTTGTAATTCATATTGCACTAGAGACTATGACTTAGAAGCGAATGCGTCGCATATCGTCCTAAGGACGTACACTAAACACTTTAAGCAATTGAGAGGTAACCCCCCAATCACTATTCCCCAAGTACTTAAGGCTCGTTACACACAATATTCATTAGCCTTTATTAGATGTTTTGAAGTTGTTTTGAGATGAGAAAGAGAGAGGACAAACTAAAGGGAAACTAGAATTAAACCTAGTAGTTGTCATGTAAAATGGTCCTAAGGTCAGGATTAAGAAGGGAGTTCGATCCTATTTGTTATCATTCAAAGGATTCAACCTAATGTCTATCATCACTATCCTTAATCAAGGAAGTGAGAATTCCTAAGGGAACATGTTAAGAAAAGAAGACAAGAAATCAACATGAACTAAGACATGAAATAGAAATGAATGAATGAATGCATATGCAATGCAACACACAAGCAAAGGAAGGAAATTGTGTGGGGTGAAAACCTCCACAAGCTCATCTCAACCTTTAATGCAAACAAGAGAACAAAAGGGAAAACAACACACAAGCAAAGGGAGGAAATTATGTGGGGTGAAAACCTCCACAAGCTCATCTCAACCTTTAATGCAAGCAAAGTGCGAAACAAACCCTAAAGTCTACAACTTGAACATGGAATCAATTATAAACAAAAATAGAAGTGGGAAAAGAAGAGAAAAAAGCCATGGTATCCCTAATGTCATTCAAACAAAGACTCATTATGACTTGTGCAAAAGATGCACAAAATGTGTCCTCATGGTTCACCATTCAAGTCAAGCTTCAAATACCTCCTAAGGAGGGATTAAGCAAATTTAAATGGTGCTCCAAGGTCCTTGGACATAAAGGAAGATGAAAGGAGAGTGCACAAGCTCAATCACAATATTAACAAAAGAAAATGCAAGTTTATACACAAGATAAAGCAAAGCATGCATCATGGAACCCCTAATTGGAATGCCTAAAAGAAAAGGGTACTTGAACAAGTTGCAAAACAAATTTGGACCTATAATTCATCCTACACATGCTTCAACATCTTAGGGATATAAAACATCAAGATTTTATTATCAAAAGTTTGTACAAATATCATTTTTAGGCCTATAAGCTCAAGCATGTGTGTAAGCTACAATTATAGGACACTTAACTTGTGAAATACACCAAAAATAGTTAACAACTTCAAAAAAAGCCAAGTAAAATCCTATAGGACCCCTATGGTGTTAGGAACCAGGGGTCCAAACTATGGGGAAAAAATATAAACCTAACTATGCAAATAGAGGGAAAGTTCCAAGGTATACCCTAAGAACTAGCACAAATCAAGGGCCCTAAAAGTTCAACCAAAACCCTAACCAAATGGTACCAAATCCAGGAAGAAAAATATTACAAAAATCATTTGATACATCATGGATATGCACAAGAAAAATCAGCCAATTATATGTACATTTGAGCACAAAATGAAATTAAAATAACAAGGATATCAATTTTAACTCAATTTAAACACTTCCAAATGAAATATTGTTTTTTAATTGAAAAATATTCAGAAAAATAAAACTAAAATTTCCTAAATTCAATTTACATCCTAAAATGTACAAAAACTATTTTTGTATATTTTTAATCCATTTGGAAGTATTTTAAAAAAGTTAAAATGAAACAGATTACAATATTGGAAAAAGAAAGAAAAAGAAAAGAAATTGGAAAAACAATTGGTGCAAATAGTAATCAGGATCAGTTCATTTCCAATGGGCCAGCCTTGAGGCGGGTGCAAATAGGAACTTTGGCCTATTAATCCAAATACTCAGCAATTCCAATACACATCATTTCATTAAAAATAAGTCAACACACCTCAAACTCAATCACAGCTGTCCAATTTAAATCCAAGTCAAGTGATCTAATGGCTATGATGCAAACATGCACGCACCGGTCAACAGAACCAGATGCCGGAGCCACTGTACTCTGGTCGTCTTCTCTGACCACTCATCTGAACAGTGAAAATGGAACCTCACCAAAACTCACAAACGAAGAATCTAAACTCATATACTCTCTCCCTAGATCACGAATCCAAGGTTATCTCTCCCTAATCTTACCTAAATCAGCCAAACCGAGCCAAAACAAAATCAAGAATTTATCAAAAATTGTCACAAACATCAACCAATCCTAACCAGAATCCATATATGATGATAAGTGATTATGAACATGCAAAAATGGCGTGTAATTATGGCATGAATTGAGAGAAATTTGGATGAGTAGGTTACCTAACGGAATACCTCCGTTGGACCTTGATTCTTTGATGAATCTTGCAGTAAATGATCCAGAAACACTCTCCAATCTTCAAGGAAGCTTCAGGTATCCTCAATTTTGCTTGAAATTGCTTGGAATGCAGAATTCAATTTTCACTTTTCCTTGAGTTGTTGCAACTGATTTCTTGATCAATTTCCCTCCAAAATTGCTTATGAGAGTTTGCGAATGATTCTGAGTTTATATACTTTGGATCCAAATGAAGTTGAGGCCCAATCAAAGCCTATTAAGGTCCAATTGAAAATCCATAATTTTGAGTTTGTAAGCTTCACACACGCGCAAAATAGAGCTTCAATGGCCTCTGAACTGGTTCATGTAACTTGTCTGTGATGTAAGGAAATCCAATGGACAAGATTGGCTTCTTGTTTTGATCTTAGTGGTGAATTTTGAATGTGTACCTTCATGGTGAAGTAACATGGAATTTACACATGAAAATGTCCTCCAACTTGATTTCTGATTTTGGCATCATGTTTAGCACATTCAAGTGAATCAAAAAATGCATAAACATGTCATTATATGGTTTAACATGATCTTGATCCAAACTAGCCCTTTTAAGCATCTTTACATGGAATTTTCTTCCACCATTCTTCACATATGAGACATATCCATGACAAGTGATGGTTTGGTGATGTAATTGACCTCATTTGGTGCAATTTTATGTTGGACAAAGTTCCATTTGAGGTGTGCAAAGTTGTGAAATGACCTATAACCAATATGACTTATAATCAAAGTTTCCCAAAATACCCCTGTCTTGCAGGCTTCATATCTTGAGTTCCAAAAATCATATGAAAGACTTCTAGTACTTTCTGGAAAGCTAAGATCATAAGGAAAAACTTTCATGTTTGGGTAAAAGTGAGGAGAAACATTCTTCTAGGTCAAAAATGTCTTGGAAGTTGGTTGACTTTTATTGACCAAAATCACATTCATCTAATGGCCTGTAACTTGTTAGCTTCATATCTTGAGTTCTAGAAACCCTATGGATGAGTTTTAGTACTCAAAAGAAAGCTAAGAACATTCTATACAAGTTTCATGTTAGGGTCAAGATGAGATGAGACTTGTATCTTGAGATATGTGGTCTTGAAGTTAGGTACTAATTGGGGATTTTACACTGACAAGCTTAGAAACCCTAGCTCAGCAACTTCTCACACTCTTGATTCTTCTTGATTTGATCTTTGAATATCTTCTTAGACATCTCAACCCAACATTCCATGATCACAAAGACTTGGAGTTGAGTTTTAACCCCCTTCAAATTCACAGTTGACTTAGGGTTGCCCAGATGAAAACCCTATATGCACCACCTTTGACTGACACTTGATATAATGACTTGCACAATCCCCTCAATGACCCTTAAGAAATCCAATGAGCTTATACAATGTCCTCCATCCATAGCCATGGACTCAATATCATCTGATGATCTTTTACATGGCCTCCTAGATAGGGGGTGAACCATAACTATTCATCTGCCCTTTCAAAGAACTTTAGCTTTCTTCTGATGATGATAAGCACTTGATAGCTTGAATAAGACCTCTTGCTTAGGCTTGGAAACTTTGGGTGATCTCCTCTTACTAAGCACACCTCTCTCAATCCCCTGCAAATGAACATGCTATGCAAGATGCAAATGCTAATGCTATGAGAATGCAATGAAACATAAGCTAGGTAAAGAAAAGGTTGGGCAAATTTTGGGGCGCAACAGCTGCCCCTATTCAAACGGCTTGAACCTGACTGGGTGAAAAGAGAATGGATTTCACACAATCAAGGTAAAATATGGTTGAATACCAACGAACCCAGAAATTTTCCAACCGCAGAAATCTCCGGAGATAGCTAAATCTAATA
The DNA here is from genome assembly GCA_963859935.3 of Lathyrus sativus. Taxonomy (NCBI): domain Eukaryota; kingdom Viridiplantae; phylum Streptophyta; class Magnoliopsida; order Fabales; family Fabaceae; genus Lathyrus; species Lathyrus sativus. The sequence continues at coordinate 570,226,302 of OZ012735.1, read as the reverse complement.
AACATCTTGAATACTCCGCTGGGGAAGAGAAGCTTAAACCAAGCAACTCTGGCAGGGAGAAAAGAGAAACTTAACCAAGTAACTCTTCTTGGGGAAAACAGTAATAGGATGAACGCATTCAACTAACAGCTGCGCCATGGTCTGTGTAACGCCCTTTTTCTACCCCAAAAATATCAAGGCAAAATAACACAAAAATCAAAGTGAATAAATAAATCTCATTAAAAAACCACTAAAAGGGCGTACATTTCTCAAAATCATCAAAATAGGTCCATACTCCGTAACTACAGGTTTTTCCCAAAGTACATTAAAACATCATAAATAACGGAACTCAAAGCATAAATCAAAGTTTTCCTTAAAAAGGGAAATTGTCGCTACCACGAAAATAAGGTGCCAGCAAAACAGAAGAGTCGCCACCTTTTGTTATTTATCCCATGGAAAGGGAAAGGAAACAATCAGAAAAACCTGACGAAAAGGTATAAGACAAGGTCATCGCAACCATGTCTGGGTTCGGGAGTCGGTTACGCAAGGGGAAGGTATTAGCACCCCTCACGTCCATCGTACTCGATGGGATCCATGCTTGTTGTGTTTATCTGACGGGTTGGTTTATCTATCTACCTATCAAGGCTGGTCTGAAAAGAAAAGAAAATGACTCGGCAAAGCATCGCGCTTCGTGCCTACGTATTCTTGTCAGAGAACGAGAAATCAGAGTCAACGTAGTTCGGCTAACTACGGATTACAGGGGAAGGTGGCTCACCAATACGTCAGTATTGTACCTACGTACTCTCAATAGATATGAGAGATCAGAGCTTACGTAGTTCGGGATAATACGGATCACGGGATTTAGATTCATCTGTTTTTCCGAGTAGGGTTAACAAACAGTTCCAACAGTTTGGTGTATGCAGCTTGCTCGTCAGAGACTCGTGCGTTACCGTTTGCAGTAGAACTGAGATTTAACGACACCCTTTTCTTCAGAAAAGTCTTCCTTGAGTTATGGGCCCATGGGGCAAAAAGGTTTGAAGTTTGTTTTCTGTCTTTTACGGAAGAAGTGTTTTTTTATGGACGTCTGTAGTTAGTACAGCTCTAGAGACTATGACTTGGGAGCGAATGCGTCACATATCGTCCAAAGGACGTATACTAAACACTCTAGACAATTGAGAGGAGGCCGCTTAATTATCATTACCTAAGTAGCTTAAGGCTCGTAACTCCCTGTACCAACTTGCCTTTATTACGTATTTTACTGTTGTTTTGGAGATAAGAAGAGAACGAACTCTACTGGGAAACTATCAAGCCCTAATGTTGTCATGCCAAAGATTCATCCTATGGTCGAGGTTTGAAACAGGGAACTCCTATATGTTATCATGCAAAGTTTTCAACCTAAAGTTCTATCATCACTTCCTCATCAAAGGAAGTGAGACTCCTAGGGGATCATGTCAATGGGAAATAGACAACAGATAAAGCATAAGCTAAACATCAGTAAAACAGATAAACAGAAGAAAACAGTAAAGATGCACATGCAATGCAGTAGTACAAGCAGAGGGAGACTCACTCAACCTCTAAGCAATCAAGCAAAGAAAACAATCAAAACAGACAAGCAAAGGGAGCTCAGCTCAACCTTTCAATGCAAACACATCAGATAAAAAGAAAAACAACACACAAGAAAGGGGAGGATCACCTCAACCCTTAATGCAAACAAGCAGAGGGAGACCCACTCATCCTCTAAGCAGTCTTGCTCCTAGCCTAAAATATTCTATATATGAACCTATTCTAATGCATCAAGCAATGACAACCAAGGAGGAGAAATGAAACCAAAATGAGCAACAGGGAAGTCATCCCAGGCTACATCAGGTTGGAGGTGTATCAACACCAGAGTCCATCATGGGCTCAACCTCTTGAGGAATGCACAGAATCCAACCAAAGGAAGGATTAGGCTCTCCTAAGAAGGATCCTATGTCAATAGGACAAAAAACTGGGTATTAGTCCTAGATATGAATCTAAGTTATCTGGTTAAAGTGTATCAACACAGAATGTCCATCTCAGGCTCAACCTGTTGAGGAATGCACAGAATCCAACCAAGGGAAGGATTAGGCTCTCCCAAGAGGGATCCTAAGAAAAAGACTTTGATATGGATGACAGTATATAAACCAAGGGAATATACCATGCTAGGAATGTGAATCCAAGGCTCAACCTCCTGAGGAATGCACAGAATCCAACCAAGGGAAGGATTAGGCTCTCCCAAGAGAGCTCCTCTTCAAGACTTGAAGGAGAAAGATAGTACAAACCAAAGGAATGTACTATACTGATGAATTTCAATTCAAGGCTCAACCTCCTGAGGAATGCACAGAATCCAACCAAGGGAAGGATTAGGCTCTCCCAAGAGGGCTCCTCTTCAAGACTTGAAGGAGAAAGATAGTACAAACCAAATGAATGTACTATACTGATGAATGTCAATTCAAGGCTCAACCTCTTGAGGAATGCACAGAATCCAACCAAGGGAAGGATTAGGCTCTCCCAAGAGGTCTCCTCTTCAAGACTTGGAGAAAGAGGATAGGGCAAAGCCCAGGGAAGGAATCACATAAGGGAAAGAAGACATCACAGCAACTTCTAAGAAACCCTAAAGACTAGCTATAAGGATCACCTAAACTAGGGGAATCAAAAGCTCTATCAAGGCTTAAACAAGGTTCTAGAGAGGTATCTACCTAAGTTCTATTATCAAGAAAGGATTTGAAACTTAGAGTTAACTAAAGCTCACTTAAAAGACTAATCTGTGAAGTTATCCTAGTGAGGGTCACCTAAACCATAATCAACTTGTAAAATGGGGGAATAGTAGAAGATCACTTCTAAAAATACTAAGAAAAATCCTAGATGATCCTACATGGGTCAAGAATCTATGGTACAAAAACCAGGGGTAAAACCTAATCCTAAAGGTTCTAATAAAATATAAACTCAAAGGGTGTGCTAAAGGGGATCCACCATGGAATGCTCCTAAAGATCTATCTCAAACTCCTACTTAGAATCATCTAAAAAATACAACAAAAATCACCCAAACCTATTAAGGAGTCTATAACAAGCATGCAAAATTTCAGCATCAAATTCCAATCCAAGAAATAGTACTAAAATCAGCAAGTAAACTACTCATTTTGAACATTTTTAATCATTATTCAAAATAGAAAAATGCCAAATAAATGGAAAATTACCCCAAAATGAAAACAAATGCCATACAAAAATCAGAAACAAGGTAGGAGTCATCCACAATTTTTCTCATATTTTTCTGATCATTATTTCTATTTTTATTGAATTAAAATCAATCAAGACAATTAAAGAAAATAGAAAATCAATTAAAGAATATAAAGAAAATCAGGAAAAGCTGCAACCACTAGATCTCATTACCAGTCAACAGATCCTAGTGGAGAGAGAGTGACACGCGCGCGCTGACTGGGATTAGTGATGCGCTGCATTTCACTAATGAATCAGGTGTATCTCATTGACTAACGTGTATGGTGTGGTCTAATCAGGTTCATTCATTGAAAAAAGTATGATCATCTAACACTCCAGAGCATGCCACCTCACCAAGTCAAGGTCAAAGACTCTCAGGATGAATCTCACGCGTGGGATCGGACTACTAGCCCTAACAGAAATAATGCTCTTGCAAAAATCATCACTAAACTTCAATCTAAGGCCATCAATCTAATCTACTATCCTCACTGAGTAAATATCCATAATCAATTCTTGAAATCCTTCAAGATTGAGCCCTAACCGAATCTCTAAACTTTTCATCCATGATCAAGAATCATCTCAAAACCTCTCCAAATCGTACCTAAATCCATCTAGGGTTCAAGACTAACCTAACCACATGCAATTTCTAACTTAATTCAATATTAATCAAGCATAATAATGAAAAGGTGAAAACCTGTTTTGAGCTTTGATAGAGAGTGCCATAGCCTTCAATTCTTGATCAATCTTGCTCAAAATCGTTCAGAGATGCTAGCTGAAGAATCTTGAAACTTCAATTTCCTCTGCAATGGCCTCTAAGATGGAAAACGATTTTCACCTTATAACAAACTTTTTCAAGTGCTTCTTACCTCTTTCAAGCTTCTCCAATCACCAAAATTGTTATGAAATCTTCCAGAAACTTATATAGAACTGTTATGGATCATTTCCTGGCCCAATTATGGCCCAACTCAACCAATCCAAATTTCCAATTTTCCTTCTAAACTCTTTCATGGCAGTCGTGTTTCAGGCCCTGTTTCAGCTTAATTCTTGTTCAAATGGTTTGCATAACACTCCTTGAGTATGAATGGATCAGATTGAATGCTTAATTTGATCCTATGGTGTAGATTGGTGGTGTTACTTCAATTCCAAGTAACCTTTGAAATGTCCATGAATTATGACTCAAACTAAAAATGTGAGAATTACAATCCTATCCAAATGCCTTTGGCAGTCAAAAAATGCACAAACTTGTGAAGTTTTGCACAAAAATGAATTATTTTGGATTTTTCTCTTTTTTATGCCTTTTAATTATCTTTTTTCAAATTTTCTTCACACAATATTCACTCTAGGCCATTTCAATGAACCCTTGATGCTTGGTTGAGTATAAAATGACATTTTGAGCAACTTTCAAGTTGAAAAAATTTCCATTTGAGGCATGCAAGATAGAGAAATGGACCCATAATCCAAAATGACCTATAATTCCAAATTCCCAAAATACCCTTGTCTTGCAAAGCTTGTAACTTGAGTTCTACAAATCCAATCATGGACTTCTAGTACTTTCTAGAAAGCTAAGAAGATAAGGAACAACATTCATGTTGGCCAAAAGTTCATGAGAATCATCCTTCTAGGTCAAAAATGTCATGAAAGTTGGTTGACTTTCAAGCTCCAAATTCACATTCCTCTGATGACCTGTAACTTGTCTGGCTCATAACTTGAGTTCTATAAACCCTATCAAGGACTTCTAGTACTCAAATTAAAGCTATGATCATGCCCTACAACAATCATGTTAGGGTCAAGGTGATATGAAAATCACATCGTGAGTTATGTGGTCTTGAAGTTAGGCACAAACCAGGGGATTTTACACTGTCAAACATAGCAACCCTAGCCTAGGAACTCCTCACACTCTTGATTCATGATGATTTGACCTTGGAATCATTCCTTGGGCATATTAAGACATCAATCCATGATCACATGGCCTTGAAATTAGGTCTCAACCTTCCTCAAATCATCAGTTGACTCAGGGTTGACCAGATGAAACCCTAGTGGTACCAATCTTGGTAGTAGCTCCTTATCCTTTGCATAATGACCTGTCTAGGCTTCAAAATGACTTTCAATACTTCTCATGAGCTCTCTCAAGGATTCATGTCCAACTCCATGGATTCAGAATCATCTGAATAGCTTCCCACAACCCTCAAGTTAGGAGATATACACACTTGGCTTCAACAACTTTCTCTGAGAATCTGTGACTTCTTTGATGAGGATATCAACCCTTGAACATTTGAATAAGACTCTTGGATAGCTTCATAACCTTGTATAGCCACTGGTTGGTAGTCATACCTCTTGATCTCCTGCCCACATGTCAATGCAATGCAGATGAAAATGCTAAAATGAATGCAAATGAAACACAAGCTAAGTAAAGAAAGGTTAGGCAAATTTTGGGGTGCAACAGCTGCCCCTATTCAAACGGCTTGGACCTGACTGGGTGAGAAGCGAACGGCTCTCAAACAATCAAGGTAAAAGACAGTTGAATACCAATAAACCCGGAAATTTGCCCACCGCACCAGTGAACGATACTCTGATAGGGACAAATCCTATAAAAACTGAAATGATAGTTGCACGACAACTAGCTGGAGAATTACTGATTTGACGTATCTAATATCATTGTAAAATTTCGTCCTCAAATCATCAAGGGATCACTGATTACACGGTAACTGGTAAAGGATAGCTGATATTGATAGTTGCACGGCAACTGGCTGGTGAATGCTTAATCTCAGATCTCCGTCAGGATGATCATCAGGTTTCGTTGTAGTTCTTTGTCCTCAAGTCATCAAGGGATCACTGGTTACACGGTAACTGGTGAGGGATGACTGATTTTGATGTCGGGCATTCTGCACCACAATAGAAGAATTCCTTAGCATCGCCTATGAACTCGTCATGTCGCTAGGAACGTCGACAATATCTTTGCCGGACTCCATCAGTAAGTCAATAAGGGGTCACTGGTTGCACGGAAACTAGTGAAGGATGGCTAATTTTTCCGTCAGGCATTCTACGCCACAACAGAAGAATTCCTTATCATCGCCTATGGACTCGTCATGCCGCTAGGAACATCGACAATATCTTTGCCGAACTCCATCAGTGAGTCAATAAGGGGCCACTGGTTGCACGGCAACTGGTGACTTGCCAACCGCACAAGTAAACGATACTCTGATTGGTAGGATAATCTTCGAAATTGGAAATGATAGTTGCACGACAACTTACTGGAGAATCGGTTACACGGTAACCGGAAATTTGCCAACCGCACAAGTAAACGATACTCTAATTGGTAGGACAATCTTCGAAATCGAAAATGATAGTTGCACGACAACTTACTGGTGAGCGACTAGTCGCAAATCTCCGCCAAGATGATCATCAGGTTTCGCTGCAGCTTCTTCCTTAAGTCATCAAGGGATCATTGGTTACACGGTAACTGGTGATACATAGCTGATATTGCCGTCAGGCATTCTGCGGCACGACAGCAGAAGGATTCCTCGGGACTCATCAGGTCATTAGGAACTTTTGACAATCAAGTTAATTATGTCGTCAGGCATTCAAAGAAATTCTCGGGACAATCTTCGAAATCGAAAATGATAGTTGCACGACAACTTACTGGTGAGCGACTAGTCGCAAATCTCCGCCAAGATGATCATCAGGTTTCGCTGCAACTTCTTCCTTAAGTCATTAAGGGATCATTGGTTACACGGTAACTGGTGATACATAGCTGATATTGCCGTCAGGCATTCTACGGCACGACAGCAGAAGGATTCCTCGGGACTCATCAGGTCATTAGGAACTTTTGACAATCAAGTTAATTATGTCGTCAGGCATTCAAAGAAATTCTCGGGCGTCAGCCAGACTTCGTCACCAAGTCGGAAATAAAATCCTCAATCAATCATGAACCAATAGGGATATCTAAACTTCTGCCGTCAGACACTCTGCGTCAATTGGGAGAACTACTTCGACCTTGCAGTCGGACTTCATTAGTAAGTCAGGGGGAATTAGGCACTGCTGCCGGACTTCAATCATCAAGTCTTCAAGGGAAATTTCAACTTCTCTGTTCAAAACCTGCTGGGGATGACGCATCTCCATTGGGGATTCTGGAGAACTATCAAGTAACTCTGCTTAGGGGAGAACACCATTTTGTGGGGAATTTCAACTCTGCTGGAGACTTCAGTTTGAACCATCGGGAGCTGAACACTTACAGATAGTCTTCTACGAGACAACTGCACATTGACCCACTATGGGGAACGAGTATACACCTCTACGCATAACTTAGCTGGGGAAATGATGATTCTGCCTAGGATGCATCTGGTTGAGGAGAATCTATCTCCGTTCGGGGAGACATATCAATGTTCACAGTCTCATGTTCAGACTCCATGGGGAAACACTGTTGAACTCGCTGGGGAAGAAGGAATCATCCTGCTTGGAAAACGTCTGACGTACTGCCTGGAGGGTGACGTCCCTGCAACAAAATGAACAAACAGACAAGATACCCTTCACAAAGGGACCTATCAAGGTTATCATCCGGTGACAATGTCCAGGTAATACAATGTTTCAACAATTATCGGCCCAGGCCAGCAAGTTTATGTATGCGCATTTTATCAAAAACATCGGGCGTTCTTTTTCGCAAACAAAACAGATAATAGCTAAACAATCAGACAAAAATATTGAATAATATATGTTTATTAATAACGAGCCTCTGAATAGGCAAAATGTTTTACAACAGATGCAAGCTCCTGAAATGAAGAAGCTACGCAAACATATAAACATAAATATACATCAGTATATGTAAATGTCGGCAATGTGGTGTAGATGAACACCATGAGTTGATCCCTCTATGACCCACTCGACTTCAATACTTCTCTGACGCTTCAGCTTCATAAGAGATTGATTCGGATAAACGGCCCTCGGGTCTTCCCAAACAACTAAACAATGAAAGTTCACACGTGGAACGCAATCATTTGCTTTTTAATCCCTAACTTTTGCCTGAACCGCCCTTTCGGGTTTTCGATTCACCGCGATACCCTTTTTTGCCAAAGTCGCCCTTTCAGGTTTTCGACTTTGCGGGTGTACATTTTTCATTTATATCCCTAATTTTTGCCCGAACCTTTTTCCTTTTTTATGGTTCGCCGGGATGCCCCATTTTTGCCTGAATATTCTTTTTTCTTTCCAGCAGGTCGTTTTTAAGCAAAGTATTTTTTTTACTGAGTCCGTGTTCACAGGGGATGCAAAATCTTCACCATCCATCATGGATAACAACAAGGCTCCTCCCGAGAAGACCTTGCTGATGATATACGGCCTTTTGTAGTTAGGAGTCCACTTGCCCCTGTGATCGCAATGTGGTGGAAGAATCTTCTTCAGGACGACATCACCGGTCTGAAAGCTTCTAGGACGTACCTTCTTATCGTAAGCTTTCTTCATTCGGCTCTGGTACAGACGACCATATGAAATCGATGCTAATCTTTTCTCATCCATCAGACTGAGTTGATTTAATCGGTTCTTAATCCATTCTGCCTCATCGAGTTTCACGTCAACCAAAACTCACAAAGAAGGAATCTCAACTTCCAACGGTAGGACCGCCTCCATACCGTACACTAGTGAGAAAGGAGTTTCCCCAGTTGATGTGCGTACCATTGTACGATAACCATGCAATGCAAATGGCAACATCTCATCCTTTGGTTTAGGAATTTTACCCATGTCCATCTGCTGTAGTCATCAACAATGACAAACCCATACTTCTTGCCTCTGATGGATGCAGTTTTCACTGGTCCAAACAGATCAATATGCAGAAGCTCTAATGGTCTAGAAGTAGAAACAACATTCTTTGGTTTGAAAGTGGATTTTGAAAATTTGCCTTTCTGACATGCTTCACAAAGAGCATCTGAGTTGAACTTCAACTTAGGAAGTCCTCTGACCAGATTGAGCTTGTTAATCTAAGATATACGTCTCATGCTAACATGTCCCAGTCTTCTATGCCAGACCCATTGCTCATCATTAACAGGCATAAGACATTTAACATTTTGACTTTTCAATTCTGAAAGTTTTATTTTATAAATGTTGGTCTTTCTTTTACCATTAAAGAGGATTGATCCATCTTTCTGACTAACAGCTTTGCAACATTTTTTATCAAAGATAATATCATAACCATTATCACTTAATTGACTTATAGACAACAAGTTATGAGTTAATCCTTCTACAAGCAGAACATTTGAGATAGAAGGGAGGTTACCATTACCAACTGTTCTAGAGCCAATGATCTTTCCCTTTTGGTTTCCTCCAAACTTCACGTCTCCACCAGATCTAAGTTCCAGACTTTGGAACATAGACCTTCTTCCTGTCATGTGTCGTGAGCATCCAGAGTCCAGGTACCAGGACTGGTGTCTCAACTTTGCTGCTAAGGACATCTGCAACAGAAATTATTTTATCCTTAGGTACCTATATCTTTTTGGGTCCTCTGGAGTTAGTTATTCTGAAGTTCTGCCTGAACTTCTGTGCATTAAAAGCAGTTGTGTTCTGACGGAGCTTAGGTTTATTAAACATTGTGGTGTTCTGATCTGAACGTGTGTACTTTATGTCATGTGAGTGACCAAATTTAAAATGAGAATACAGATGAGTATAATTGATACTTAACTCATCAACAGGTTTTGAATTTGATTCCTTCCCAAAAGATGATTCATATCCAATCCCTTTTCTGTTGTTCCTGCTCACACCATAGATCATAGAAGCCATTTTGCTTCTGTCTATGCTTCTGGACAGGAACCTTTAAAAACTATGGTCATACTCTTCTAAAATATTTTTAGAGCTAGATGTAGTATCTGTTTCAGAGTTTTGTTGAGCTTTTTCCAATTTAAATTTAATTTGAAAATTACTTTATTTCAGCTCAGCAATTTCTGATTTCAGCTGACCAGTCTCAGATGCAAGACTGCTTTGCAGCTTCTTGTATTTGAGTCTGATCTTACTATAGTTTTCACATATTTCAGATAAGCTTTCAATTAACTCAGCTCTGGTGAGATCAGTAAATACCTCTTCTCATTATGATTTTGATCCAGATTCAGATGATTCTTCATGCTCCTCTATGTCAGCCATTAGTGCAACGATTGCACATTCGTCTTCAGACTCTGACGAGGCTTCAGAAGAATCTGAGTCATCCCAAGTAGCCATCAGGACTTTCTTTTTCTTCTCAAACTTCTTCTTGGGTTTATCCTTTTGAAGTTTGGGACAATCATTCTTGTAGTGTCCTGGCTCTTTGCATTCATAGCACACTACTTCCTTTATGCTAGATCTTCTGTGACCAGAGGATTCTCCACGGTGTTCTAGTCTTTTAAATTTTATGAACTTCTTTTGCTTGTGCTTCCAGAGTTGATTTATTCTTCTGGATAGTAAAGATAGTTCGTCTTCATCTGATGAAGATTCTCCAGAGCTTTCTTCTAGTACCTGAAAAGCTTTAGTTTCAGATTTTTTGTTAGATTTTAAAGCTATGAACTTACCTTTCTTCTGAGGCTCGTCTTCTTCAAGCTCTATCTCATGGCTTCTTAAAGAACTGATGAGTTCCTCCAGAGTGATTTTGTTCATATCTTTTGAGAGCTTTAACGCTGTGACCATAGGTCTCCGCCTCTTTGGTAAACTTATGACTATCTTCTTTACATGATCAGAAGTAGAGTAGTCTTTGTCAAGAATCTTCAATCCAGCAGTCAGAATCTGAAATCTAGAAAACATGGTTTCCACGGATTCATCTTCCTCCATCTTGAAGGCTTCATACTTTTGAATCAGCGCTAGAGCCTTCGTTTCTTTCACCTGCGTGTTTCCCTCATGCGTCATCTTCAAGGACTCAAACATGTCATGCGTTGTATCTCTATTGGTGATTTTCTCATATTCAGTATGAGATATAGCGTTCAGCAGAATCGTCCTTGCCTTGTGGTGATTCCTGAAGTCTTTCTTTTGTTGATCAGTCATTGGTTTTCTATCAATCTTTTTACCTTCACCATTAGTGGGGTGAGTGTATCCATCAATGACTATATCTTAGAGATTAGCATCATAGCCAAGAAAGAAGCTTTCGATTCTTTCCTTCCAGTAATCGAATTTTCTCCATCAAACATAGGAGGCTTTGTGTTGATTCTGTCTTTCTCTTCATATTTGTTGTTCAACCCAGCGTTAGCGTTGTTTGAAGATTCAGCCATAGTAAATCACAGAGTTTCCCAACCAGATCTTTTCTCTGTCACTATTAAGTGATAACACTCAGGACCAGGCTCTGATACCAACTGAAGGTAGGAAAACAATGAGAAGGGGAGGTTGAATAAGGGTTTTCAAAAACAAATAAGGCAATAAAAATAAAAGGTATTTTTATACTTGTTCATTTGAACTCAAACTACTCCAGTCCACCCGGCCAAGGTGATTTCGCCTCTTTCAAAAGAGGACTTAATCCAATAATCAAAAACTGATTACAATCTTTTCACTAAGACAAACTTGTCTTAGTCTTCTCGAGAATATTGACCACAACTTGGTCTCTCAAGGATCTTTTACAAAGTAATACAATAAAGTGTGTTTAAGTGCTTCTTAGAAAAGCTTTTTCACAACAGTGATTTTACACAAATGAAGATCAATGAAAATTTCTATTTTCTTTTCAGCAAAGTAGTATGTACGTTGTAGAATGCTGCTGTTGTATCTTTGAATTGTTGTTGAAGACTTTTTTAAATACTTCACACCCATTTCTCAAATAGCGTGCACATACACAAAAAAGGAATGTTTAGAGATATCCTTTTTGTTCTAAAATCCTGACCTATACACAAAAAAGGAATAGTGTCGTTGGATGTAGACAATGACTTTTGCAACGGATCTTTCTTGATCAACATCTTTTTAAAAGAACGAATATGAAAATAATTCCTGCATCAAATCCTCTGATGATGTTCCATTTTCTTCTTATCAGAGTAACTCTCTTCCAAAGTTCTGATGATGTTCCATTTTCTTCTTATCAGAGTAACTCTCTTCCAGAGTTCTGATGATGTTCCATTTTATTCTTATCAGAGTAACTCTCTTCCAGAGTTTTGCAGCTTAGTGCTAGCGTGATTGTTTTAGCAAACTGTTCATCCAGAGGAGCGCTTTAGATCAGAGCAGATCTTCGCTCTTACGTGTTATCCAAATGTATCACTTTGTTACTAACGTTTCATAGCCTTACGTGTTTTGATTCTCAGAGCCTCTGCAGTTGCAGCATTGAGTTTAGTACGCTCAGAGTTTTCTGAATCTTCTCTTTATACTCTACGCTCAGAGCGTTCTGTAGCTTTGGTTTTTACTATACGCTCAGAGTCTTCTGCGTGTTGTAACTTAACGCTCAGAGGTATATTTCGTTCAGAGGAATATTTATTATGCTATCTGAAACAAAAACACTCGAACAAAATTAGAGTATATATTTTCTCCATACAAAATTTCATTATTGTTATCATCAAAACATTGAGATATATTAAGAACCAATCTGTGTTCTAACAATTGTACCACGATGGTACGTAGGCACGAGAGCCCCAATCCTCCACAAGAATTTTGTTTCTAAAGCCCTTCCTTTTCCTTTTAAAGCATTCTTAGAAAGCATAATCCCTTAGCAACATCCTTGCGCATGAGACAAGCGAATGGTTCCCATCGAGTATGATGGATGTGAGGTGTGCTAATACCTTCCCCTTGCATAACCGGCTTCCAAACCCATTGTTTTTGTCGTGAGACCATCTTATCCTTCCTTTTGGGGTTTTCTTGATGTTTTTACTCTCCTTTGGGATAAATAAAGCCCGATGGCAACTCTGTGATTTTTTCGCGTAGCGACAAACACCAACATTCAACAACTAATGGTTAAGTGATTAAAAGCTTGTATGTCAAGGAATACACTAACAATCATAAATAATACATGAATAATTATACAAATGCTCAAATGGCTATAATTAGCAACAAAAATTTAACAAGACTTAAATTCATATAAAAAACAATCAAGAACATAAGCTAGAGATGAATGAGTAAGATAAGGAAGAAATAATTAAACCAACACACAACTCTAGAACAAACACATAAAATGATGTAAACTGGATACAAGGGTTAAAGAGACATACCATTGTAGTTCGGTAAAAGCTATGGCTTGCTACAAAAGTGTTAGCGAAAACAAAATATATAGCAAATGAAATTAAAAAAAAATACTCATTCTATTTAAGGAAGGAAGAGTCTAAGATTCCCAAATTCCTATAAATCTTGTGGAAGGAATCTGATGACAATGGTTTTGTAAAAATGTCAGCAAGATGGCTTTTAGTGTCAGTGTATACAAAACCAACATCCCCTTTTTCCACATGATCTCTAAGAAAATGGTGATCGGTCTCAATTTGTTTAGTCAGTGAATGTATCCAATTTTTAAATCATAATACAATTTTTAGTGTCAGCGTATACAAAACCAACATCCTCTTATTGCACTAGTACTATCGTACTTAACCGGAATGTATCCAATTTTTAAATCATAATCTAATAATTTTTTCTTTAGACATAAGACTTGTGCACAATAACTACCAGAGGCTACATATTCAGCCTCAGCGGTAGAAAGAGCAACACTATTTTGCTTCTTAACGTGCCAAGAAACTAAACAACTTCCAAATAAGTGATACGTACCACTAGTACTTTTCCTATCTGTTGCACCCCAAACTTTGCCTAACCTTTTCTTAGTGGGTTTATGTTTCATTGCATTAGCATATCATTGATCTAACATTTGCATAGCATAACATTGTTCATTTAACAGGGGATCAAGTATGGAGCCTATCTAGAGGTCTTATGCAAGTTTGAGAAGTCACCATAATCATCAAGAAAAGGGTTGGTTTCTTGAGGAGTCTAGTTGTTTGTATGGGGTTAGCCTCATAATTTGAGGACCAGTTGAAGATCATCAAGGGATGGTGAAGTCTTGACCAAGGTGAGGGGGTGTGAGTAGAGCTCATTGAAGTGCTTGGAAGGTCATGGTGGAGCTCAATCAAGTCATTGTGCCAAGTGTGAAGAGCCACAGTTGAGGGTGTTGTAAGTAGGGTTTTCATCTGAGTAACCCTAAGTTAACTGTGCAATTGAAGAGGATCAAAGTTCATTTTCGAGTCTTTGCAATCATGGATATTTGTGTTGAGACACATGAGATGATATTCTAAGATCTATGCAAGAAAAGTTCAAGGTTTGAGGAGTTGCTAAATTAGGGTTCTCAGGGTAAAATCCCCTATTTAGTGCCAAACTTCAAGACCACTTATCTCAAGATGCAAGTTTCATCTTAATTTTTTTCCAACATGAAACTTGTAGAGCATGCTCTTAGCTTTAATTTGAGTACTATAAGTCCTCCATTGGATTTATAGAACTCAAGTTATGGTCCAAACAAGTTACAGGTCATCTGAGGAATGTGAAATTTGTCTATCAAAGTTCACCAACTTCCAAGGAACCTTTGACCTAGGAGGGTGTTTCTCCTAAACTTTTGACCAACATGAAAGTTGTAGGTCTTGATCTTAGCTTTTCAAATTATATTAGAATTCTTCTATCTTATTTGTATAACTTGAGTTATGAGGTTTACAAGTTAGGGGTATTTTGGGAGAGTAAGATTATAGGTCATTTGGCATTGTAGGTCATTTTCTCCATCTTGCAAGCTTCAAATGCAATTTTGTTCAACACAAAACTTGCTCAAAATGATGTTTTTAGGTCAACCGTATACTCATGATGAATTGATTTGGATTTAGGTGATACTTGGTTTGAAAAATTTTGCAAAAGGAAGAAATTAAAGGCATTTGGTTGAAAAATTCATGATCAATTGATTTGTGCTCAAAATGGACCATATCAATACTCATTTTGATCAGAAAAACAATTCTAAATACTTTTTAAATTTTAGAATTTCCATTTGAGGTCAATTTCATGGTGATATGGTTTGTTACTTCACAAGTAAGTTACACTTCATAATTTGATTTTGTGATAAGTTCAAACACTCAAATCACTCCAAACACCCTCACCAGACTACAAGGAATTTATTGCAAGCTTCCAAGGGAAGTTTCAAGTCAGAACACGCATCCACCATGGTTGGTTTTGTGAAGGAAATTTGAAAATTGGATTTTCTGTTTTGGGCCTCAATTGGAGCCCTAAAGCCCACAAACCAATTGTATTTAAGTTCTGTGAAAGGTTTTGCTCCATTTTGGAGATCATTTCGCACCAGAACCAAGGATTGAAGTTGGAGCTTGAAGGAGAGAGTTAAAAATTGTGTTTTCATTTTCAAGCCAGATCCAAGCAAATTGAAGTTACCAAAGTGTTCCTCATCAAGCATTGAAGCAATCTGCATTGTTTTGAAGCCAGAATCGTGTTCTAGATACCTCAATTTGAAGCTCAAAGTCAGGTATGTAGTTTTCAAATTTACACTGGTTATAGCATGATCTAAGCATGATTAGTATGTGGATAGGTTTTGATTTAGGATGTAGATGGAATCTGGATTAGAAATTGGATGTTTAGAGACAAATTAGGTGATGACATGATTTCTGTTTGGATGAGAGTTGATCTGATCTTGAGGCTTTAATTCAATTGGAATAGCATGTGATGATCAGTGTTAGATGAGGATTACAGTCGTACCATTAGTTTGAGTTTTGGTGATAGTTCAGATTGAAATGCATTTTGAGATCTTCTTCGTGTTTTAAAATCTAGTAGGATTTAGAGGGTTTGAAGGTGATATTTGAGATCAGGACAAAATTTGGAGTGAGATGATGTTAAGTTTGATGAGTTTCTATGACCTGTAAGTGTGTGCTCACCGAAGAAGATGATCGGAGGTCATCTCTGGCCGCCGTCTGCGAACTTCCCTCCATCTGAGGATTCAAATGAAGACGAAGGCTGTGAGGTGTTGGATCTGGCTGGACTCAGGACTTTGTATGCTCATCGTGTGGCTGCCTTAATCTGAGGATTTGAACTTTTGGACATGAAACGCAACGTTTTCATTCATTGATGTGGCGTGTACGTGGCGTGTGAGTTGGACAGCATGAGGACCTTTAGATTAGATTACTAAGTCAATCCATCCAACGCGTGTGTTATTTTCTGGTTTATTTGATTTTCTTAATTCATTTCTTTATTATTTTAATTGCATTTTCTTACTTTAATTCATTTTTATTTCATTATTTGTCATAAAAATAAAATAAAAATATGCTCATGTTCCTCTTTTAATTTGTGATTTTTCTATGCTGTTAGATTTAATTTTTGATGATTTTGCAATTTAATTTGATTTTTTCTCATTTTTTATATTTCTTTATTTTTGCATAGTTGATACATCTGTTTGTTGATTTTTGTTTGACCATTTGATATTGAATTTGGCTTTGGTTTTTTTTTGGTTTATATATTAGAAATGTATGTTCCCTCAAGAATTTTCTCTTGATTTTTAGATAATCATAGGTTCTGTTTTAGGTTAGGGTTTTAGAGCCTTCCCTTTCATGGTTTCCCTTTGACACATTACAATTTAGGATTTTATTAGTGGCCTTAGAAATTGAATTAGGCTCTGGTATTTGAACTATAGGTTCTTAATACTTGCATGTTCCCATAGGAAAATTGGTAGATTTTTAGATTCTAGTTTGCTATTTTATATAGAATTTGCAAGGAGATTGTTCTTTTGGTGCTTCTAGCTTGGTGCTTATTTTGTTTTGCCTTCTTTTGTGGCTTTTGGTGCTTGGTGGGCTTGTGGTTCTTCTTGGGGATGATAAGGGCATGTTGTAGCTTCTGTGGAGTTGATTGTGGAGCTTGTCTTGAAGTTCTTCTTTCCCTTTGGCAGCCTTCTTGTAGCTTATAGGAATTAGGGTTTAGGAGAGAGCTTAGAAGTAGTTTTCTTTCTTCTTCAAACATGGATTGCTTTGATTGCTTTCCATTTTCATCCTATGATTCAAGGTCCATATGTGAAAGCCTAATGCTTCCTTTGGAAGGATGTGTGGCATTTTACAATGGGTAGAACCTCTGAGGATACCTTTCTCAGATGACTGGTTGTGTGTCTGGTAGGATTCCTTTGGTTTCCTTCCTGATTCCCATCATCAATCCAATATCCTTGTTGTTCATTATCTTCTCTTTGGTTGGAGCTTGAGATGGAGCATCCCTTTCCTTCTCTTGAAGATGGTGGACTTGAAGAACACGTACAGACTCTGGATTGGATTGTTGTCAGAATATTGCTCTGCTGTGGAGATTGTTGGCTTGTTTTCCATGTTTGTCTGTTTTCTTTTTGTCCAACTGTATTGATGTGATTTTCTTGGAGTGTTGCATCAGTAATAGGCTTCATGTAGATTATCATAGGCCTAAGAGCATCCTAAGGGTTGAGTTTCTCCCCTTGCTTATATTGCATTAGAGGTTGAGTTTCTCCCTCTGCTTGTATTTTTACTGTGTGGCTTTGCTTGCTGGTTTTTGGTAGAGCTCAGCTCCCTTGCCTATGTGGTGTGTGGCCTTTGTGCCTTGTTTGTTTAGAAGTTGAGCTTGGCTCCTTTTGCTTGTGTGATGCATTGCATGCATTTTATTTATAGTAATTTCTTTTCAGTTAATTTGTTTACTGTTTTATTTTCCTTTGCCATGTTCCCCTAGGAATTCTGACTTCTCTGGTTCCAGAGAAGTTATGACAAACATTAGGGCTCTAACCATGCATGATAACATTAGTTAGCTTCCCTCCTAACCTAAACCATAGGTCCATTTTGCATGACAACTTTAGGATTGGATCAGTTCCCCTTTAGTGTGTCTTTTCTCTTCTCCTCTGCAAACAAAATCAAAATACAATAATAAAGGTTAGTTGACGTCGTACGTTATGAGCCTTAAGCTATCTGAGAAAGGATTGTTAGAGAGTTTCTTTTCAACAGTCTGGATGTTTTGTATGGCACCCTTTGGGTGACATGCGACGCATTCACTCTCAGGTCATAGTCTCTAGTGCGATATCAGTTGCAAACATCCATAAAAAATACTTCTCTAAAAAACAGAAAACAAAGATCAAACTCTTTTTGTCCTCTTGGACCCTTAATCCCTTGGAAACCCTTTTTCAGAAGGAGAGTTTTGTTAACTCCCGGTTCTACCGCAAACGGTAAACGCCTAAGTCTCCGTCGAGCGAGCTGCATACACCAAACTGCTGGAACCGTCTGTTAACCCTACTCGGATAAAAAAGACAAACTTGTGTCTCTCGTGTCCCGAACTATGTTTGCTCTGATCTTTCACGCTGTGTGAAAGTACGTAGGCACAAGATGCGATATCTTGGCGAGCAACCTTCCCCTGTAGTTAGGCGAACTACGTTGACTCTGATTTCTCGTTCCAGATGGGAATACGTAGGCATAAAGTGCGACGCTTTGCCGAGTCATTTTCTTTTCTTTTCAGACCAGACCTTTAGTGTAGATAGATGTAACAAACCCGACAGATAAACACAACAAGCGTGGATCCCATCGAGTACGATGGACGTGAGGGGTGCTAATACCTTCCCCTTGCGTAACCGACTCCCGAATCCAGGACTTGGTTGTGATGACCATTCCTTTACCTTTGCGTCAGGTTTCTCCGATCGTTTCCTTTCCCGTTCTGAGGGATAAATAACAAAAGGTGGCGACTCTTCTGTCTTGCCGGCCTCGTTTTTCGCAGTAGCGACAGTTGGCGACTCCAACGGTTCCCTATGCGAGTCAATCCTAGCGCTTGTGTGTTTACCTGTTGGGTTTTATTTATCGCATTTACTTTCCGTATTTTATTTTCAGTATGATTATTATTATTGTGCTATTGTGGTAAGGGGATCTGATGAGCGAGAAGCCAGACCCAGGCTTGAGTGTACTTAGCATTAGTTGTGGAAATTAGTGGGTGCGTGCTTGCTTTGCAGGCACTAGTGTCTCATGAAATCCATGCTCGGACGAGGTTCTCCCGGTTGACTTCTTTTCCAGCCCTTTGGGTCTGAGGGCTTGTTGGCTTGGAGGATTGTCGACTATGGGGACCGATCATTTGTGACTCAGCAGAGTGAGGCCACTTCAAGGGATGATGATTCCACACCTTCTGGGTATCGTATCATCGCTCTTGAAAGTCTGTGACGCTGGGAAACGCATAGAATGCCATACCTTGTCTGTGATTTAGGTCCATACCTGTGAGCGGGGTCGGGTTATTGCAGGAAACTTTAACCTTCAGACTACCTAGTTCTTGTTAGTGAATCAGTGTTGTTGGGTTCAGAGGTTCTTATCGTCAGAGATGTGGTTGTTCTCGACAGTGTGTATTTATTGGTCCTCTTCAGGGTTGTGCTATCAGAGCAGTGTGGTGATTGTGTTGGATCCGAGCTTTGATTTTCTCAGCAGCCATCTTGATCCTCTGTTGCATTGCATTTTGCATTTTGCATACTCATTTGCATATCATTAACGTGTGTCTGTGTTGCAGGTACATTATCCCCCGGTTCCGGTATTTTCTTGCCTGCTGTTGTGCTATTATGGGTTCTCTGAGGAAGATTGTATCCTATAAGCTCCTTACTCTAGATGTTGCTCAGTTGTCCAGTTTGATCGCTTTGGCAGATGATACTGTGAGAGGTGAATTCAGAAAGTCTTATGGGAAGCTACTCAGTTTGGTCCTTAAACCTTTTATGTATGAGTTGAATGGGTTGTATGCCTTGCTGCAGTTCTATGATCCTCCTTTGAGATGCTTTACTTTCCCGGACTTTATTCTTGCACCTACATTAGAGGAGTATGCTGATTTATTGGGTGTGCCTATCAGGAGTCAGATGCCTTTTGTTCATATGGATGCTGAGCCTAATTTGGCTAATCTTGCTCTTTCTCTTCATCTGGATGCCTCTGAGTTGATCTTGTCTAGTTGGAACGGGGTTCCTCGTTTTTCTTTGCAGCTCTTAGTTGGGAAAGCCCAACAGTGTGCCAAAGACGATTGTTGGATTGTGTTCAACGCCATTCTTGCTCTCTGCATATACGGTATCATTTTGTTTCCTAATATGCCTGACTTTGTGGACTTAGATGCCTTTCATATCTTTGCATCAGGGAATCCGGTCCCTACCTTGATTGGCGATGTGTATCATTCCATCCATTACAAGAACGAGAATAGAAGGGGTAAGAATGTATCATGTTGTGTGCCCTTGTTCTACAAATGGTTTGATAGTCACCTACCCAAGAAGGGTCTCTTTGCTTCATCTGCAGCCACAACTGAGTGGTTTGAGCACTTGATGAGTTTATCAGCGGAGAGTGTTGTTTGGTTTGATAGAGATATGTTGGGTACTGAGGTTATATTCAGCGGCAGTGGGTTTCCGAATGTGCCTTTGATAGGAAGAAAGGGTTGCATCAACTATAATCCAGTTTTGCTTGTCCGACAGTTTGCTTATGCTTTGAGGGTTCCGCCAAGGGATGAAGAGGTGCAGGAATCTCTGTACCTCACTGGTCTTCTAGAAGGGAATATGTTATCTAAGCTTCAACATGCCTGGAATGATATCAGTAGACAAGGGAAACCATTGTTGGGAAAAAGTAATAGCCAAGCCTACGCTCCGTATGTGACCTGGATCAGAGCCAGAGCAGAGATTATAGGGATGCCTTTTCCACCTGCTAAGCAGGAATGCCCTCTAGTGGTGGAAGAGCCTACTACCGTGTCTATTCAGCAGTATAATCAGGTGTTAGCTGAGAGAGAAGAGCTGAAGAAGGCAAATGAAGAGTTAGAGAAAGAGTTGGCACAGATCAGAAGCGAGAGAAATAAAGTCGTCCACTCCTTCAAGAGGCAAACAAAGTTGGTGAACAGGCTGGGTACGGATTTGACTAAGCAGATAGTTGAGCGTGAGCGTTTGGGTCGGGACTTCAAATTTGTCAATGACGTACTGGCCACTAAGAAGCAGCACTTGGATGAAGCGTACCGAAGAATATCCAAGTTTAATCAGCAGTGGAATGCCACCATAGCCAACAACAAAGAGAGGGAGGATAAACTAAAGCAGCAGATCTCCAAATTGAAGGCTCAGGTGAAGGCTAGTGAGAAGAGGTTTGATGAAGAGACCGCTCGCAGGTACGCTGCTGAAGATTTACTGAACAAAGCTCTCGCTAACTTGAAGGATCGCAAGCAGAGGTTCGAGTCCAAGAAGTGAAAGTTAGAGGATTGCTTTGGCCAGGGAGCGTGGGAAGATTCAGTTGAGGGTCTCCAATGTACTATCATGCAGAGAGATTTGCTTGTTGAAGGGTTACTCACTCGTCCTGATCACCCCGAGACTAGAGAGTTGCTGGAGGAGTTTCGTGCCCGCGGTCGCAGTTGATTATCTTTGTAGCTCTTTGTTTTTTTATTCTTGTTGTAGGCTGACCATCACCAGGCTTGTTGGTTGAGGTCATGCTATTGATTCCCATTGTATTCGTTGACTTTGTACTACTGCCTTGTGGGCCTTATCTATATATGAGATGTTATTCCAGTGGTTAGACCCGGACTTCTTGTTATCAGCACTTGCACTCTGACACTCGAATCAGGGGGAAATCTCCCTAACGTACAGACACACGTTTGCATAAATCATTCACATAGCAGGCACCTTGTACTGTTCTTTTAACTCTCTGTTGATGCAGGTTCCAGGATTGCCGACCAGCGAATTCATCGCTATCCTACCAGAAGCAACTATAAGAAAGTCATGGACCAGATGTAGACTGAGATGCAGGAGATGCGTGACCGTATGGCACAGTCCATGCAGGTGATGGAGACTGTGGCTAAGGGCCAGGAGCAGCTGCAAACTCTGGTGCATCCTCTGATTGCTAGGGTTGATAGTCAGGGTGTGCTACATGGCGGTTTTGCTAATCATCCTTCTCGAGTCGGGACTCCGCGAGCAGATGACACGGTACCGGTGGTTGTCCTCAATACAACTGAGAATGATAACAGAGCTGAGAATGTGGATGTGACGGGGAATGCTGGTTTCAATGTTGGCACTGGGAATACTGGTCTCGGTGCTGGGAATACTGGTATGGATATTGGTATTGGCAACGTTGGTTTTGGTGGTAATCAAGGCTATGGCAATCAAGGTTACAGGAATCTGGGTTACGGTGATCAGGGGTTCGGTAATGCAGGCTTCGGCAATGCAAGCCACAATGGTATGGGAATGGGCGTTCATAATGCTGGTGTTGGGCCAGGCACTGGAAATCAAGGTTTCGGTAATATGGGATACGGTCCTAGGATTAATCATACTGGTTTTGGTCCTCATACTGCTTATGCTGAATATGGTAATGAGGATTCTCACTGGGGTGAAGATCGCCAGGAAGATGCTTTCCCTCCTCCAGGCAGGGATCTTGAAGCGCCCGCTGACAATGATAGAAGGTTCAGGTTGTTGGAAGAACAAATGAGGAATCTTGCTAATCAGAACGCCACGGGGCTGGACGTGGCTAATATCGGATTGGTCCCTGGCTTGAGGGTACCAATCAAATTCAAAGGGCCCACATTTGACAAGTATAAGGGGGATACTTGCCCAAGAGTTCACGTGCGATCTTACTATGGAGAATGTCTGCCTACTCTGATGATGAAAAGATGCTGATGCATTTTTTCCAAGACAGCTTGTCGGGACCGTCATTGGAATGGTACATGGGGTTAGAGCCTACTCAAATTGGTAGCTGGAAGGAACTAGCAGAAGCTTTTGTCAAGCATTACCAATACAACAGCGACCTTGCGCCGAACAGGGTCCAGCTCCAAAATCTCTCTCAGAAGAATAACGAGAGTTTCAAAGAATACGCCTAGAGGTGGCGTGAGCTAGCTGCCAAGGTGCACCCACCTTTGGTAGAGCGGGAGTTGGTAGATATGTTTGTGGGCACTTTCTCTGGGTTGTACTATGACAGACTCATTAATTGTACGACGGCTAATTTTTCCGAGTTGATACTCTTGGGGGAACGTATCGAGAATGGTGTTAAGATTGGTAAGATCCAAGCGGGTGAGTCAACCTCAGCTGGAGGCGGTAAAAAGGTTTTTGGGAACAAGAGACAGGGAGATACCAATGCGGTATGTAGTGATCGGAGAAGGGATAGAAGTCGGAATTGGCACAGGCAGCAGATTGCCAGTGTGACAATTCTTGTACCTCAACAGCAACAACAATAGCCACAACAGCAACAGGGACGACAGGACGCCGCTCCACAGAGATATCAAGGTCGGGATAGGGTTGTGAAAAGAGTCTTTTACGCACCTCCGCTACCCTATGCTCAGCTTCTTCCAACTTTGTTACAGTTGCAGCTTGTTGAGAAAAGGACGCTAGCTCCGCCGAAGGGCACGCCTCCTTATGGGTATGACATTAATGCACATTGCGACTTCCACTCCGGGGCACCCGGTCATACCATCGAGAATTGTCAAGAGTTCAAGCACAAGGTGCAAGATTTGATAGATAGCAAAGCTATAAACTTTGGTAACGAAGCGCCCAATATTGAGAAGAATCCAATGCCGCCTCATGGAACTGCAAAGGTAGGTGCTGTGTTGGAGGATGTTAGTCTGAATCTGATTATGAATGTGGAAGAATTGAAAACGCCTTTGGGTTATGTCAAGAGCAGATTGCTGAAAGGGGGGTGTTCCCTGGTTGTGATGCTGATTGCATTAATTGTTTGGCCCAGTTTAAGGGTTGTAATAACTTGAGAAGAGGTATTCAAAGAATGATTGACGAAGGTACGCTGCAATTTGATCGCACTGCTGAAGAAAAGCCTGTGGAGGCAATAGCTGAAAAGCAGGGTGAAGTTGCAACGATTACAATACCGTTCAAAACTGTCACGATATCGGCACCTCCCAAGAGGCCGACTATCACAATTACCAAAGCTGGACCTATTCCGTACGAGAGTACTAAAGCCATCCCCTGGAATTATGGGGAAGAAGTGTATTACAATGGGGAGAAGATTAACCTGCCAAGTCCGCCTGTAGGGTCCGTTGATAATCTTGTGGGGGCAGGGGGCATAACCCGCAGTGGCAGAATCTTTACGTCGCCAGAAGTAGAAGCTGAGAGAATTGCAAAGGGGAAAGGTAAGGTCAATGAGGAAGGACCGTCATAGGAGAAAGAAAAAGAGGCTTTGACCAAAGATGTAGAAGAATTAATGAGATTGATTCGGAAGAGCGATTATAAAATCGTCGATTATCTACAGCAGGCGCCTTCCAAAATATTAATTTTGTCATTGTTGCTTTGTTCCGAGGCTCACCGGAACGCGTTGTTGAAAGCTCTGGACGCTGCCTATGTACCCCATGAGATATCCGTGAATCAACTCGAAGGAGTGATTGCACACGTGAATGCAGGGCATGGCCTTGGCTTTACTGATTTTGATTTGACGCCCAGGGGCCGCAACCATAACAGTGTGTTGCATATTTCTGTCGAGTGTAGGGGAGCTGTTATGTCTCACGTCCTTGTTGACACTAGTTCATCCTTAAATGTCTTACCCAAGAAAGCATTGCTGAAGCTAGATACTCGAGGAGTAATCTGCACGCCAAGTGATTTAGTGGTAAGGGCATTTGACGGAACGAGAAGGTCTGTATTTGGAGAATTGACTTTGCCGATCCAGGTCGGTCCAGAAGTGTTTGACACCGTGTTTTACATCATGGACATACAGCCAGCTTATACTTGTTTGCTGGGACGACCGTGGATCCATGCTGCAGGGGCTGTAACATTGACGTTGCACCAAAAGCTTAAGTATACGGTCGGTGGTAGTATTGTCACTATATGTGGGGAGGAAGACATTTTGGTCAGTCATCGTTTAAATATGTCGAAGTGGATGGTGAGATCCATGAGACATTGTGCCAGGCCTTTGAAGGAGTGCAGATCAGAGATAAATCTCCTGTCATTAGCAATGGACCAGAAGCGGCCATGTCGTCGTACAGAGAAGCCCAAGCAGTAGTTTAGGCTGGGGAAGCTAAAGGTTGGGGTCGAGTTCTGGAGATTCCTGTTAAGCAAGACAAGTTCGGCTTAGGGTATCACCCGTCGTCATCATCTTCTTCGCAGGGCAAGCCGGGATTCAAAGGGACGATTGTGTTCACTCCGGGAGGAGTCAGTTACGAACAGATCAACGTTGTGTCTGACAGTGAAGAAGGCGATAGCGACTGTGACATGGAGTCGTGGATCAAGCCCAGCGAGCCAGGACAGAGCCTATGCAACTGGTCTATCCAGGACTTTATTCAAGTGACGCTGAAACAGTAATGCCTTATTTTTTCGATTATTATACAATCCTATGTCCTACCCGGGGCATAGAGATTTTATTTCAGAGCCTACTTACTTATGTGTATGTTTTGTTTTAATCATCAAATAAAGGCGTTTTTCTCATGCAAATTTTGTGATCCCTGTTTTTTCTGTTTTTTTATTTTACAATAAAATGGCAATGTGGTTGCGTGCTTCGTTTGCATATCATTTGAAGCATTTAACCCTTCCTATTGTAGGATGATCCATATTTCAGATGACACCGATCAAGATCTCCCTATGACTCGCTTCGACTTTGAGCACCCGATATTTCAAGCCGAAGAAGAGATTGCTGAGGATGACGACTTACCAGAAGAGCTGACTCGTCTGTTGAAACAAGAAGAGAGAATCATTCTGCCTCATCAGGAAGATATTGAGGTCATTAATTTGGGTTCGGAAGAGATTGTCAGGAATTTCCGGATAGGGGTTGCGCTGCAAAGTGATATCAAGCAGAGACTTGTCGAGATGCTTCGAGAGTAAAGTGACATCTTTGCTTGGTCTTATGAGGATATGCCTGGGCTAGATACTGATATTATGGTCCACCACTTGCCATTGCGTGAAGACTGTCCGCCGGTCAAGCAAAAGCTCAGAAGAACTAAACCAGATATGGCCGTAAAGATTAAAGAGGAAGTACAGAAACAGTGGGACGATGGTTTCCTAGCTGTTACAACTTACCCTCCTTGGGTCGCCAATATAGTACCTGTACCAAAAAAAGATGGTAAGGTACGGATGTGCGTTGACTATCGGGATCTGAACAAGGCGAGCCCTAAGGATGACTTCCTGCTTCCTCATATTGACGTGTTGGTCGACAACACTGTGCAATTCTCTGTGTTTTCCTTCATGGACGGCTTTTCGGGCTATAATCAGATTAAAATGGTGCCGAAGGATATGGAGAAAACAACTTTTATTACCCCGTGGGGAACGTTCTGCTACAAAGTGATGCCCTTTGGTTTGAAGAACGCTGGGGCAACATATCAACGTGCTATGACGACACTTTTTCATGATATGATGCATAAAGAGATTGAAGTCTATGTTGGCGATATGATTGCCAAATCCCAGACGGAGGAAGAGCATCTGGTGAATCTTTTGAAATTGTTTGAAAGGCTTAGGAAATTCAGGCTGAGGCTGAATCCTAATAAGTGCACCTTCGGGGTGAGATCCGGTAAGCTACTGTGGTTCATTGTTAGCGAAAAAGGAATAGAGGTTGATCTGCTAAAATAAAAGTAATACAAGAAATGCCAGCGCCGAAAACAGAGAAAGAGGTTTGTGGTTTTTTAGGGAGGTTGAACTACATTGCCCGGTTCATATCTCACCTATCTGCCACGTGTGAGCCAATGTTTAAATTGTTGAAAAAAGACCAAGCAATTGTCTGGAATGAAAATTGTCAAAAGGCGTTTGAAAAAATAAAAGAGTACTTGCAGGAACCTCCGATTTTGATACCCCCAGTAGCCGGAAGACCACTGATCATGTACTTGACGGTTCTTAAGAATAGTATGGGTTGTGTTCTCGGTCAACATGACGAGACTGGACAAAAAGAGCATGTGATCTATTACTTGAGTAAAAAGTTAACAGAATGTGAGTCTCGTTACTCAATGCTTGAAAAGACGTGTTGTGCACTTGCTTGGGCTGCCAAACGTCTGAGACAATACATGCTAAATCATACAACCATGCTAATTTCGAAGATGGATCCAATCAAATACGTCTTTGAGAAGCAAGCACTTTCTGGAAGGATTGTCCGATGGCAGATGGTACTGACAGAGTACGATATACAGTATGTTTCGCAAAAGGCTATCAAAGGTAGCATACTGTCAGAATACCTGGCTAACAGCCCATTGATGATTACCAGCCGATGAAGTTTGATTTTCCTGATGAGGATATCATGTACTTAAAGATGAAAGACTGCGAAGAGCCGTTGCATGGTGAAGGTCCTGAGCCGGGTTCCCAATGGCAATTGATTTTTGACGGTGCTGTTAATTCATATGGAAGTGGAATTGGGGCAATCATCACGACTCCCCATGGGATGCACATCCCGTTCACTGCCAGATTGATGTTCCCAGTTACTAATAACGAAGCTGAATATGAGGCGTGCATCATGGGTCTCGAGGAGGCTATTGATTTGAGGATTAAAAATCTTGATGTGTATGGAGACTTCGCGCTACTCGTGAACCAAATCAAGGGTGAATGGGAGACACGTCAGCCCAATCTGATACTGTATATGAATTATGCAAGGAGACTGTTACCTTTCTTTGACCGGGTAGAGTTTCATCACGTGCCACGGGCAGAAAATCAGATGGCTGATGCTCTTGCGACATTGTCTTCGATGTACAAAGTTAACTTCTGGAATGAGGCTCCCAAAATAGTTATCTCTCGCCTTGATAGGCCCGCCTTCATATTCGCCATTAAGGAAGCTTCCGATGGCAAGCCGTGGTATTTTGATATCCAGAATTTCCTAAAGAACCAGGAGTATCCGACTGGGGCATCCAGCCGCGATAAGAAGACTCTTAGGAGATTGGCTGGTAATTTCTACTTGAATCCGGATGGTGTTCTGTATAGGAGAAACCATGATTTGGTGCTTTTGCGATGTGTTGATGAGAAAGAGGCTAATCTACTCATGGAAGAGGTCCACGAGGGAACCTTTGGCACGCACGCTGGCGGACACGCTTGTTGCACCCTAAAATTTGACCAACCGGTCCCCGTATCTGGTTTATGTTTCGACGCATTTTGCATTCGCATTCGCATACGGCATGCATTGCATTTTTATCATTTAGATTGGTTTTTATCGGGATTATAGCCCCTGGCGTTTCAGGCAGTACAGGCCAGTCAAAATAAAAGTTTGTTGAGAATTGGCGCCCGTCTCCAGTGTTTTCAGGCCATCTCGGTGCCAGGGTTTCGCTACGGTTGCACAATTGGATTTTATTCGATTTAATCGGCTTCCTGGCATTTTTAGGGTCTTTATGTCATTTTTCTGAATTTTTAGTGCATTAAATGGATTTTTCGGGATTTAATAGAGTTTTTAATATTTTTTAGAATTTTAAATAAATTTTCTTTTCCCTTTTAGAAAATTAATAGATTTTAAAGAATTTTTAGATATTAGATATTAATTTTCTTTTATTAGTTTAATAGATAAATAGATCTTTTTCTTTTAAAAGAGTAGAGAAAAATAGATAGTATGGTTTTTTAGATTTTTTAGTAGAGTTAATTGTTTTTTTTTCAGGTTTTTAAATAGGGTTTAATTGTTTTTAGATTAGATTTTATTTGTTTTTAAAAAATGTTAATAGTTTAGATTTTAAAAAGAAAAAGGATAAAAATGTTTAGATTTTTAGATTTTTTCAGAATTAATTAGGGTTTTTTAGAAAATAATTTTTTAGATATTGAATAATAGTTTTAGATTTGTTTCTGATTAATTAGGAGTTTTATAGGTTAATGAGGATTAGGTTGTTTAGGGATAATTAGGTTTTTCTTTTATTTATTTTCGGTTGGTTTAATTAGAGGTGATTAACAGGCTGATTAGGTATTAGTCATTTTGTTTTAGGGATTAATTAGGTCTAATCTAGGTCATTAATTTTGGGCCATTTATCCATTAATCAAAGCCCAAGTCCAGAATCAGGTCCATTTTTGAAATGACATTTGTCACAATATATAACCTGCCACGCGTACGCCAGAGAGCTTCTCCACCTCACTTTCTCTCTCTCTCTGCCACCTATCCCACGTGGTGCTCTCTCACCCTCCCCAGCCACACGTGTAACCCATGCACGCACACCCTCCTGCCACATGCCCCATTCGCCGGAATCCCACCGCCGGCCATGCAAAGACCGGCGGCCACCACTCCAACTGACTCCGACCGCCACAACTAACCTCCGACCACCGCTAATTTCACCGGAAACACCAAAAAACCCAGAAAATCCATCGAGCTTCATCTTCTCCGATCCAAACTCATCGCTCCTCCATAGTTTTTTTTCCAGAAATCCTCTTTTTTCAAGAACACATAACAACCTTCAACGGAGTTTTGTTTTCCAGATTCATCCATCGTTCATCAATTCCATCGTGTTCGTGAGCTCTTTTTTTTCCAGAAACTCAAGAGGACTTCATCAACTTCATCGTGTTCTTGAGTTTTTTTTCCAGAAATGTAGTGTTCTTCATAAATCTTCCTCCGTTCAAGATTTTTTTCCCAAAAATTCAAGAGAACTTCAAGAACTTCGGCGAAGTTGCTTCCTCGCGCGTCAAGATCCACAGGACATCAAGATCGTCTTCGTCTGGTACTCGCTGAACCCCTTCTGACGTTGAAGAAGAAGTTCCCAGGGTCGCTGATTCTTCAAGATCTGTTGAAGCTGCTCCACGTATCCAGAACACGCATATTGGAAGATTATTGCTCGTCATCGTTTCCGGAACCATCAACTCCTTTGTATCCCCAGGTTTCCTTCGAAATCCGTTAAACTTGTGTAGTTTGTTGTTTGTTTAGTTGTGGAACTAGGGTTTTGTTTAGGATAGGGCAATCCGTTTGAGAGTTCGCGTTGGAATTTTGTTGAGGTTTGTGTTAGGTAGGTTGAACTTAGAGAGGAAGAGTGTGATGAGATGTTTTGTTTCATATTGAGAGATTTTCAGAGAGGACGGTTGAGGAGAGGCGCAACTAGGGTTTCATGTTGGGGGAAGGAGATGAACAGTATCGAGGGATTGGATAGTGAGAGTAGTTTTAGGGTTTGGTCAATGCTGATTGCAATAGGTCTGGGCCTTAAGCCCAACTGCGTGATTTCTAAACCATACTCCCTTGTCTATTACCTGCGCCCCCCTTTTCGTTTTTGTTTTCTGAAGCAAAACGTGGGCCTAACCCCATTGCTGTTGGCACCCCCAGTTTGGAAGCCCAAGCGAATAACAAGTGTAAATACTGCTATTTGCCCCCCCCCCCTTGCTTGTTTTTTTTAAGTGTTTTTCTGAATAAGACATGGGCCCAGCGCAATTACTGATTACACCCCCTTTGCTGGGCCCAATATGTTCTAAAGTATTATTAGCTGCTTCTGGCACCCCCCTTGTTTTCATTTTAATTGCATTTCTTTTTTTTCTTTTTATTTGTATATAATTCACCAAATAAATCATAAAAAATTCAAAAATGGTCATTTTGATATGGGGATTTTTACTACATTTCAATAATTGTCTCAAGAATATTGTGAAAAATTAAAAATAGTATTTTAGGTTTTTTTCCATTTATGGTGATTTTTTACATTTTAATTGCTTTTATTTTCATATTGTTCATACATGCATTTTGATGAATTTTGTTTAGGCATTTAAATTCATATTTTGATCCCGTTCTTTTTGTGGTAGTTAGATTAGAACATTAAGTTCCCCCTGGATTTATTCCACATTTTGGTGGATTAATCTTGATTAGTTTTGATTAGAAAACATTAGGTTAGTATAATTAGGGCTCAAACTCAACATAGGTGCATTCTGACATTTTATTTTGGGGTTTTTAGCATGAGTTAGGTTATGGGACATATAGGGTATGTAGGGTAGGTATAGAACTCCCCTTAGATTTAATCCTAGAATTTTAAATACTATTTTACTATTTTTCAGTATATTTTGCAAATTGTGTGGTTGTTTGGTGTGCCCACTTGGGGTTTTATCTGTCTGCTTGGGCTTTTGGGCTTTATTTTTTGGTATGGGCTTGGTTTGGGCTTGTGGAAGCATGGAGAATCAATGTAGAAGATTGAATACAACAATCAAGGTTGATGCATGGAGATGGCTTGGATTGAGGATGCTGATTGAAGGCTTAGGAGAAATAGGAGATAGGAATAAGCAGAGCCTTAGAATAGAGCAAATTCTTTCATAAACATGGATAGTTTCCTTTGCTTCCATTCCTCTCTATGACATAAGGTCCCTCTATGGTATTCACCTCTCTCCTTAGGAGGGATAAGTGGCCTTACCTTAGAGGTAGAACTTTGAGGGAAACAGTCTGTTACAATGTCAACTGTTCATAGACTTCCTTTGGTCGTCAATGAACTGTTTGACATTCAATTTCTTCTGATAAAATCAATTCTCTGCTGGAGTGCTTGCCTTGAAGAAAGAAGCCATTGAAGATAGAGATGAAGATCAAAGATGGACAAAGATGAAGGTTATTCATGTCAAAGCTGTGCAGCTGTTGAAGCTAGGATTTACTACTATTCGGAGCTATCTGCTGTCTGATGCTGTCAACTGGTTAAGATTATGTGCTTGCTTAAGCTTGGTGATTTCTTGGAAATGGAAGCTTGTTGTAGCTTGGGTAGATTGCTGTTTACCAATTGTCAGAGTTTGCTGTTTTTCATAGTTGCTGCTGTAGGAGCTGGGGTGCTGTCAGGGCTGGTTTTGGGGTTTTATTTTCTTTGCTGTATTGTTTGTTAATTTTCCCCATAGGTTTGAAGTGAAGCCATTTCACTTTGCCCATTGTTTTCTAGGTTCGAGGTCGAGTGGGACTCCCTTGCCTCGCTTGTACTGCTGCATTCATGCATTTTACTGCTTTACTGTATATATGTTGTTGCTTTTCCATTTATCCCCTTAGGATCTCTGTTTCTCTCTGCGCAAGAGAGAAATATGACAGACCTTAGGTTCTCACCCATGCATGCCAACATTAAGATAGTTTTGATTCCCATTTTAACCATAGGTTTTAGAGTTCTGTCTTTTCTTCCTCAAAACAATAAAAAAATACAATAAAAGGATAAACATCAATAAAAAACAGTTCTTGCGTAAAAGACTGTAAACCAATCCAAAAGAGTCATTTTTGTCCGCTTGGACCCATAATCAGGAGAAAACCTTTTTCAGAAGGATAAAAAACAGTCAAACAATTTGTGTCTTCCGTAGCCCGAACTACGTTTTCTCTGATCTTTCATGTTGTATGAAAGTACATAGGCATAGGATGTGATATCCTAGCGAGCAACCTTCCCCTCCTTTCCCGTAGGTAGGCGAACTACGTTGACTCTGATTTCTCGTTCCAGACGGGAATACGTAGGCATAAAGTGCGATACTTTGCCGAGTCATTTTATTTTCTTTTAACCCAGACCTATAGAATAGATAGAATAACAATCCGTACCAGAAAACAAGCGTGGATCCCGTCGAGTACGACGGACGTGAGGGGTGCTAATACCTTCCCCTTGCGTAACCGACTCCCGAATCCAGGATTTGGTTGCGATGACCATTCCTTTCCCGTCTTTGCGGTAGGTTTACTCTGAGTGTTTCCTTTCCCTCCTTTAGGATAAATAACGCACGGTGGCGACTCTTCTGTTCAGCCGGCGCCGATTTTCGCAGTAGCGACAGCTGGCGACTCTACTTGGGACTGCGATGGTTCCCTATGCATTTGGGATCCAACATCCCTTAAGAGAGTCAATCCTAGCGCTTGTTTTCCCGTCGAGGATTTTGTATGGATTTACGTTTCTGTATTTTTCATTCAGCTTTATATTACTGTTCTTATTGCTGAGGGTATGAGGGGGTTCTATGATTGAGAGATAAGTCGGACCTGGGCTTGAGGTTACACCTAGACTTAGAAGTAGAGAGTAGTGGTTAGCCTGCTTGCTTAGCTCGCACCAGCTAGCCGCGAAATTTACGCTCGGACGAGATTCTCTTTGATGCTTCTTGCCTGGCCCTTAGGGCTCGACAAGTTGTCTGACCCGAGGATTGTCGACTCCGGGAACCGATCATTTGGAAGTTGGCTAAGTGAGGCCTCTTCAGGACATGATGATGCCACACCTTCTGGGTATCGTATCATCAGTCTTGAAAGTCTGTGACGCCGACGACCGCATAGGATGCCATACTTTGTGTCAGTTATTAGGGCACCTACCTGTGAGAGGGGTTGGGGCATGCAGGTAACTTGACCTCCAGATTACCGGTTTTTCTTGATTGAGATTCAGTGGCGTTGATATTTGAGGACAACATTCTGAGGTCTGTTGGAGACCAGGTTCGAGTATAGTTTTGGCTTGTTGAGACCAGGTGTAACCCGGTGAACCGACTTTAAACAATGTTGCGGATAGCAAGAGTCGCCACCGACTTTTATTTTATCCATAAGTAAAGGTTATAAAAGAACAGGAAAGACCTTAGAGAATATTTTTTTTTTTTTGGGTCCGGGGGGTAGGTTATGAAAAGGAAAGGTGTTAGCACCCTTTTCATCCATGGTTATCCATGGGCTCTTAGGTACTTAAGCTCACTTTTGAATTGTTTTGAAAGTGTAGTGTGTGAATAGCAAAAAAATTTCAGAATAGTTTAATAATAATCCGTGTATGGATGTGAAAAAACTTGTTTGAAAATTTTGTTGGAAATTTGTTTAAGTGTGAAAAAGTTTTGAAGTGAGCAAGTATCTAGGAGTAGTCTACCCTAATGTTTTAAGGTCTTTCTTATTCTTTATCCTTTCCTTAGTAAGACTATCCCTACTATAATGGAGTAGGTAGTCCTTACTTTGGATGTTAAGGGACATGTGAGGGACAATTGGATTTTTGAAGGTCATTGTGGGGTGTAATAAGCAAACTGGAGGGACTATCATCATTTTTCGAAAGGGACTCGATTCGTAAAGGCAACCATAAGGGACTTTGATGATTTTCTTTTTGAGGGACTTGCTTTATACACCCCACTTAACCATTATTCGTAGGCAACTTGAGGGATATCCTTAGGAAGTGAGACGGCGATTAAAATCGACTTACGTGTGTGACGTGTTTGTTTTAATTATCTTTATTTAAAAGTGATCTAAATTTATTTTAATATTACATACATGTTGTTACACTCCCTAATTACTAACCATAATAATAATTAAATAATTAAACAACTTTATATCCAAGAAACAATTACAAAATAATAAGCAAAATAATTAAATAGCAAAGATAAATAAAATATAAATAAGCAATAATAAATAAAAAAGGGGGTTAATTCTAAGTTTACTCGGCAAGACATCGCATCTTGTGCCTACGTATCCTTACGGGAGTGGAATCAGAGTAATCGTAGTTCCCCTCAAAAGGGAGGTTAGAGACTTCTTGACTGTGGTCAAGGTCTCAAGGGGAATAAACGCATCTTAAGGACACGCTTACGTGGAGTGTAGAAACTCCAAATCTCTACGTTGAAATGTTAAGTTGTAATTAGGGTTAAATTAGGGATTCCACGGCGGGAAACCCTAAAATGAGCGCGGCGGCTCTTTGACCTAATGCTAGGGGTAAAATTGTAATTTTGCCTGCGGCGAGGCATTTGTGAAAATTAGGGTTTGTAAGGAGAAAGGGTTTGAAGTTGAGGACTATTGGCGCGGCGACCAAAAGCTAGACCTAACCTTCGGATGTGTGTAGTGTGATAGAATAATTGATAAATGTGTGAAATAATTGAATCATGCAAACAGAGAATAATGTCCTAATTTAACCATGCAAGCAGAAATTTAAAGACAGAATTTAAAGAGCGATTGTTAAGTTCGCGAGGTTACATGAGAGGAGCAGATACAATACGATAATGAAATTTGAATTGAACAATAATAAAATAAAATAAATAACGGTTCTAGTTATTATTTTAAAAAAAAGATTTTAGTTATTATTTTAAATTTATCTAAAAAAAAGTTTTTCTTAAAAATAATAGGTTTTCATATTAATTTGGAAAAGATGTTAATGTTATTTATTTTAAAAAACAGATTTTTATATTATAACAAATTTTAATAAATTAATGATAACAATAATAATAATAATGGTAATAATAATGATAATAATAATAAATAATGATAATAATAATAATAATAATAATAATAATAATAATAATAATAATAATAATAATAATAAAGCAATAATGAATTTTAAATGTGCCAAATAACCCAACAATGTTGCTAACGCAGAAATGCGCTCATCGCAACCAGATCTAAATCGGACGAAACAAAATTTATCGCAAAGAAAAAGAAATTAAGCAAAAAATAGTATTA
This sequence comes from Lathyrus sativus, assembly GCA_963859935.3. Classification (NCBI taxonomy): domain Eukaryota; kingdom Viridiplantae; phylum Streptophyta; class Magnoliopsida; order Fabales; family Fabaceae; genus Lathyrus; species Lathyrus sativus. The sequence continues at coordinate 570,191,041 of OZ012735.1, read as the reverse complement.
TTGCTCACACAAAAATGCGATCATCGCAACCAGATCGAACTAACACAAATGTCACGCGTCATGCACACAAATGTGCAAACATCGTATCGACATAATTCGATCAAAAATCTTATATATATAAACTCTAACAATTTAAAAATTATATATATATAAACGTAACAGTAATAGATAAAGAAAAAGAAATAACGGTAATAGATGAAGAAAAAGAAATAACGGTAAAAGATGAAGAAAAAGAAACAACAGTAATAGATGAAGGAAAAGAAATAACGGTAAACGATGAAGAAAAAGAAACAATAGTAATGGATGAAGAAGAAAACTAAATAACGGCAAACGACACTCACTCCTCTTAGGTTTTTTTCATTCTCCTCCTTTTTCCAACAAGGCAACACATGTATATATAGGGAACAAATTAGGGTTAACACCAAATTGTCAATAATGTCCCTAAAGCCCATTTTAAAGCCCAAACTAAATAATTAGTTAAGAAAAAATAAAATTTAAATAATTTAAAATAATTAAAATAAACTTAAAATAAAAACTAATAATCCTATTGATTCCTAAAATAAAAAATATTATAAAAAGAACAAAATTTTTTCAATATTTTTTATTTTATGATTTTTTGGATATTTTTATGAATAATTTAGAAAAAAGTGAAAAAAATAATATTTTAAAAAATGATTTAATTAAAATACGAAAATAATAATTAAATAATAATAAAAAACTATTTTTGTTATTTTTTTAATGAAAGATAGAAAAATTTAGAGTAAAAATAATAAAAAACAAAAAAAAGTGACAAAGGTGAGATTCGAACTCTCAACCTCTCACACTCATAACTCCTTACACATGTCCTCCTGCCAATTGTGCCATTTTTACTTTTTAGAAAAAAAAATGCATGCCATATGATATTTACCTCTCTTTGATGTTGGCAAAAAAAAATCATGAAGTTTGACTTTGGTTTGACCACAGTTGACCTCAGTTTGACCTTTTAACTGCATTGACTGCTTTTGACTTATCTGATCATCTGACTGAGCAAACTTTTGAGAAAAGTCTTGAAACTTGACATGGGGGTTCTTATACACATATAAGATGTTATGAAGCTCACTTGAAGTCTTGGAAGTCCATTTAGCCTGATTAAAGTCAAAACCCTAGTTTTGGATGCACTGCTTAGGAGGTGCATTGTCTGAGGGAATTGTCAACTCTTCTGACCAATTGTGAATTTTGTGAACCTTGTGAACCTTCTTGGAACACAAAGTCTTGTATTGTGAGGGCAAATTTTGGGGTGCAACAGCTGCCCCTGTTCAATTTTCTGAAACCTGAGGGGTTAGATTGGTATATTTTCCAGTCGTAACCTGGAAGGTTGAAGGGGATTGAACACAAAAGCCCAAAAATTTGCACTCACCAGTGCATGGAGTGATATTGATGGTTGGTTGAACATGATTGAGTGGGCTTAAAGATGCCACTAGGGGAAAGTTCTTCAGTAGTATAATGAGAACTGTCAGGAGTCTGGAGTAATACTGATGTAACAGCATGTCTTCATGAGGATAGAGCAATCAATAATGATAACCCTAAAGCAGTCTTGAAGTGATAAATCTGACCTCAGGAGGATAGAGCAATCAATAGCTCTAAAGCAGTCTTGAAGTAATAATGGCTTCAGGAGGATAGAGCAATCAATAGCTCTAAAGCAGTCTTGAAGTAATAGAATGGCTTCAGTAGGATAGAGCAATCAACAGCTCTAAAGCAGTCTTGAAATAATAATGTGATATGTCTTCAGGAGGATAGAGCAATCAATAGCTCTAAAGCAGTCTTGAAGTAATGATTTCAGGAGGATAGAGCAATGGATAGCTCTAAAGCAGTCTTGAAATAATAATGTAATTTCAGGAGGATAGAGCAATGGATAACTCTAAAGCAGTCTTGAAATAATTAGATGGCTTCAGGAGGATAGAGCAATGAATAGCTCTAAAGCAGTCTTGAAGTAGTAATATGACCTCATGAGGATAGAGCAATGAATAGCTCTAAAGCAGTCTTGAAGTAATAGGATGATTTCAGGAGGATAGAGCAATCAACAGCTCTAAAGCAGTCTTGAAATAATAATGTGATATGTCTTCAGGAGGATAGAGCAATCAATAGCTCTAAAGCAGTCTTGAAGTAATGATTTCAGGAGGATAGAGCAATGGATAGCTCTAAAGCAGTCTTGAAATAATTAGATGGCTTCAGGAGGATAGAGCAATGAATAGCTCTAAAGCAGTCTTGAAGTAGTAATATGACCTCATGAGGATAGAGCAATGAATAGCTCTAAAGCAGTCTTGAAGTAATAGGATGATTTCAGGAGGATAGAGCAATCAGTAGCTCTAAAGCAGTCTTGAAGTCATGAGAGGCTATCAGGAGGATAAAATAACCCTGAGGTTACAATAAAGCAGTCCCAAAGTAATAAGAAGCTCATCAGGAGGATAAAGTAACCCTGAGGTTACAATAAAGCAGTCCCAAAGATCATAAGATTGTTTGTTGGATAATTAACCTGAAAACAAGGTAGCATTCTGTATAACAACATTAGTTTATGCTTTATGTATGCATGTATGACATGATGCACTTAGGTAATGTACTATAGACATATATGTTATGGTATGATGTAAATGATGTATGTATGCTATGACACTGCTGGAAGTGTCTGGATATCCTTGTATAACAACTGCTGGCCAAGGAAAATAAATCCCGATTCGTTGTTGAAGAATATATAACCCTCCGTCTGCTGGGGATAACAATGTATAGATAACCTCCCGTTGTTGGGGATAACAAGGTATAGATAACCTCCTGTTGTTGGGGATAGCAATGTATAGATAACCTCCCGTTGTTGGGGATAACAAGGTATAGATAACCTCCCGTTGTTGGGGATAGTAGGGTATAGATAACCTTCGTTTTCGTTTGATAGTAGGATAAGTATAACATCCCGTCTTCGTTCATCGTGCCCTTATTGGAAAGTAATTTCCCGTATATCCGTATGAGGATAAAAGAGATGGATATAAATTCCAGGGGAGATTAGACTTTGTGAAAATGGATTAGTCCTACTGATGGTTTGTAACTGTCTTGTAAAGATGAACCGGCGAAGCTTCGTTGAAATCCTTCCCTCGTTCGTCCTTAGTAAATACTATTACTGCATTTTCATGCATTTCTGGTAAACATCAATCATATTAAAAGCATACATGCGTTTCTGGTAAACATCAATCATATTCAAAGGCATACATACATTCAAACACAACCAATGGACGTTTCGCTTATGTAAATAGGGTAAAAGTGAATCTGGATTCAAAAGATGGAATTTATTTATATCAAACGTGACCCATACACGGGTAAGTTTGTACAAGGAGACATAAACCCTAGTAAGAGAATTTTGTCATGAAGCTTTACAAAAAGAATCAGCTATGTGGGAAATAATCCTATTGAGTTTCAATTCTACTATTGCCACTCAAGTATCTCATCTTCTTGCTGTTGAGACGGAAACGATTGGTTGAGCTTTATCTGTTTGAGCTTGAGTAAGTAGTACAACTGGTTGCAGTTTCATGAGTGATCCAAACGAGACATAGTCATACGCTTTAATCCCTAACTTTTGCCTGGATTGCCCTTTCAGGTTTTCAATCCACCGGGATACCCTTTTTTGCCCAAGCCGCCTTTTCAGGTTTTCGACTTGCCGGGTGTACATCTTTTTATATATATATCCCTAATTTTTGCCCAAACCCTTTTGGTTTGCCGGGATGCCCTTATTTTTGCCTAGGCCTGTCAACCTAGCGGGTCTCTTTTTATGCGTAGTATTTTTTAACTATGTCTGCGTTTACAGGTTGTGGGAAGTCTTCACCATCCATTGTAGTCAGTATCATGGCACCTCCTGAGAACACTGTCTTGACTACAAATGGTCCCTCATATGTTGGAGTCCACTTGCCCCTAGGATCACCCTGTGGTAATATGATACGCTTGATTACCAAGTCACCAGCCTGATATACCTTTGGCTTAACCTTCTTGTTAAAAGCTTTGATCATCCGTTTCTGGTACATCTGGCCATGACAAACTGCTGCTAACCTTTTCTCATCAATCAAATTTATCTGGTCAAGTCGAGTCTGAATCCACTCATCTTCATCCAAGCCTGCATCCTTCATAATTCTCAAGGAGGGGATCTGAACTTCAATAGGCAGAACTGCTTCCATACCATAGACTAAGGAGAATGGGGTTGCCCCTGTTGAAGTACGTATTGTAGTACGATAACCATGCAGAGCAAATGGTAACATCTCGTGCCAATCCTTGTAAGTAACAGTCATCTTCTGTACAATCTTCTTAATGTTCTTATTAGCAGCTTCAACTGCCCCATTCATCTTTGGACGATACGGAGAAGAGTTGTGATGCTTAATCTTGAACTGCGTACAGAGATCAGTAATCATAGTGTTGTTCAGATTAGAGCCATTGTCAGTGATAATCCTTTCAGGGATACCATACCTACATATGAGATTATTCTTAATGAACCGAGCCACAACATTCTTAGTCACAGATGCAAATGAAGCTGCCTCTACCCACTTCGTGAAGTAATCAATAGCAACCAGGATGAAACGATGCCCATTAGAAGCAGTAGGCTTGATCTCACCAATCATATCAATGCCCCACATGGCAAAGGGCCAAGGAGCAGTCAACACATTCAATGGAGATGGAGGTACATGTACTTTATCAGCATAGATTTGACATTTGTGACATGTTCTGGAGTGTTGATAGCAATCAGCTTCCATGGTAGACCAATAGTAACCTGCTCTCAAAATCTTCTTTGCCATGGTATGACCACTAGAATGAGTGCCAAAGGTCCCATCATGCATCTCTTCCATAATTTCTGTAGCTTCCTTCTTATCCACACAACGAAGCATAGTTGAATCATGATTACGCTTATACAGAATGCCATTACTCAGAAAGAACTTAGCAGAAAACCTTCTCAGGAACTTCCTATCTTTGACAGATGCCCCTTCAGGGAACTCCTGAGCTTCAAGATAGTTTTTCACTTCATAGAACCAAGGCTTCTCCTCTGCCCCTTCAGTGTCAATCTCATTGCAGTATGCAGGCTTCTCAAATCTATCAATGGTAATCTTGGGAGCTTCATCATCCCAGCTGATCTCAAACATAGATGCCATGGTGGCCAATGCGTCTGCCAACTGATTCTCTCTTCGTGGAATATGTCCAAAAGTAATCTCTTTGAAATGTGGGATCAAAGACAACACATGTTCTCTGTAAGGAATGAGATTATCATGCTTTGTATCCCAATCTCCTTTAATCTGACTTACTACCAGAGCTGAATCTCCATACACCTCAAGGAACTGAATCTTCATATCAATAGCCACTTGCATACCCATGATACATGCCTCATACTCAGCCATGTTATTGGTACAATAGAAACAAAGTCTGGCAGTAATCGGGGTATGACAACCTTCAGGGGAACTAATCACAACACCAACACCATTACCATGTGCATTGGAGGCACCATCAAAAACCATAGTCCATCGAGATCCTTGTTCAGGTCCGTCATATTGTCCAGGTTCTTTGGTAACAGACATAATGTCTTCATCAGGGAACTCAAAATTCATTGACTGGTAATCCCCTACTGCTTGATGAGCCAAATGATCAGCAACAACACTCCCCTTAATGGCCTTCTGAGTAGTATACTGTATATCATATTCCGTCAAGATCATTTGCCATCTTGCAATTCTTCCGGAGAGAGCAGATTTCTCAAATATGTACTTGATTGGATCCATTTTTGAAATCAACAAGGTAGTATGGGTCAACATATACTGTCTTAGTCGGCGAGCAGCCCATGCCAAAGCGCAGCAAGTTTTCTCGAGCAGTGAGTATCTTGTTTCACAGTCGGTAAACTTTTTGCTAAGGTAGTATATTGCCTGCTCTTTTCGACCAGACTCGTCATGTTGCCCCAATACACACCCCATTGAGTTGTCTAACACTGTTAAATACATAATCAAGGGTCTTCCATCAACTGGTGGCATTAAAATTGGAGGTTCTAGCAAATATCTCTTGATTTCATCAAAGGCAGTCTGGTACTCATCATTCCATTCCATCACCTGATCTTTCTTCAACAACTTGAAGATTGGCTCACAGATGGTAGTTAATTGGGAAATAAATCTTGCAATGTAGTTCAATCGTCCCAAGAAACCTCTAACCTCCTTCTCAGTACGGGGAGCTGGCATCTCTCGTATAGCTTTCACTCTTGCAGGATCCATTTCAATACCTTTTCCACTGACAATGAAACCCAGGAGCTTTCCAGATCTAACTCCAAAAGTACACTTGTTTGGATTTAATCTCAACCTGTATTTCTTCAACCTCTCAAACAACTTGTGCAGATGATCAAGATGTTGTTCTTCATTCTGAGACCTGGCTATCATATCATCCACATATACCTCTATCTCATGATGAATCATATCATGAAACAAAGCCACCATAGCACGCTGATATGTTGCCCCTGCATTCTTCAAACCAAATGGCATTACCTTATAGCAAAAGGTGCCCCACTGTGTCACAAATGTAGTCTTCTCCATATCTTCAGGTGCCATCTTGATTTGATTGTAACCAGAGAAACCATCCATAAAAGAGAATACCTTATGCTGAGCAGTGTTGTCTACCAGAATATCAATATGAGGAAGTGGAAAGTCATCTTTAGGGCTAGCCTTGTTCAGATCTCTGTAGTCTACACACATACGTACCTTACCATCTTTCTTAGGAACTGGTACCACATTTGCAACCCACTGAGGATAAGAAGTTACGGCCAAGAACCCTGCATTGAACTGTTTCATTACCTCTGCTTTGATCTTTTCTGACATTTCAGGACGCATACGACGAACCTTCTGCTTCTTTGGACGACAATCTTCTTTCACTGGCAAACGGTGAACCACAATGTCTGTATCCAACCCTGGCATATCTTCATAAGACCAAGCAAAGATCTCCACATAGTCACGTAGCATCTGAATCAACTTGCTCTTGACACTGTCCTCTAAATCAGCCCCTATCTGGACCTCTTTTCTGTTTTCTTCAGTTCCCAGATTCACAACTTCGACTGGCTCTTCATGTGGCTGTATAGCTTTCTCTTCTTGTTGTAACAACCTAGCAAGCCCTATAGGTATTTCACAATCGTCCTCGTTTCCGTCTTCAGTTTGATAGATCGGATTCTCGAAATTGTAATTGGCAATAGTAGAACTGTTATCAACTGGATCCAGAGTGGATGAGGATCTGCATTTTAGTGACGTGGGTGTGTGTAAGAACACATAGCTGATAAAGCAAAAATAAAAGAAAAAGAAAGACAAGGAACACAATATTTACGAAAACGAAACGTCCACTGATTTTATTGAATGAAGTATGCAAATGAAATGACAACCCGTAACAAGCACACCATTGTGCCCCGGGTAAGGCACATGGCTTGAAAGTTTTAATTGTTCCAGAAATCATAACACAGTAATAGTATTTACTCCTGACTAAAGGAGATAGGGATAACATCTTCAGCTGTCCAATTATTGAGTCCAGCACCCACAGTAGGAAAAATCCATGCCTCCAAGTTGTAGTCTTCATCTTGATCTCCCACAGCATTGATAACCCCTTGATTGGTGATACGAACAGCACGAGCACGACGAACAGCCTTCTGGGACTCTGCAGTGAAACCCAAACCAAACTTGTCAGACTTGTATGGAATATCAGGAAGCTGACCCCAAATAGTACAACCACCTTCTTCCACCACAGCTTTTGCATCATTGAGGGAGGCCATTGCCATTGTCGGAGGGTTTCTGATGACCACAGGAACCTTCTTCACAGCAGGAGGAGTCACACAATCCTTAACAGCCCAGGGAACCACTTCAAATGACTGACATGGAGTTTCAATGTATTCACCTTCTACTTCCAGATACTTGAAAGTGTTTACATGGCTGACAAAGTATTCTTCCTCTCCAAAGACAGTAACAACTTTTCCATTCACCGGATATCTCAACTTTTGATGTAATGTGGAGGTCACAGCACCTGCCCCATGGATCCAGGGACGACCAAGCAGACATGAGTACGAAGGACGAATATCCATCACATAGAATGTAGCGGTAAACACCTGAGAGCCAACCTTGATTGGAAGATCAATTTCCCCATGCACTACTCTTCTAGAACCATCAAAAGCCTTTACCACAATATTACTGGGCTTCAATACCGTATCTTTAGGACTCAGCTTGTTCAGGACTTCCTTAGGCAACACATTCAGAGAGGAACCATTGTCTATCAGCACATGAGACAGGGTAGTGCCCCTGCATTCAATTGAAATATGCAAGGCCCTGTTATGATCCCTCTTGGCAGGGGTCAAGTCAGCATCAGAAAATCCTAACCCGTTGTCATAGGTCAGGTGAGCAACACAATTCTCAAACTGGTCCACAGAAATTGCACTGGGTACATGAGCCATCTTTAGAAACTTGATCAATGACTTGGCATGAGCCTCAGAACATAATAACAGGGAGAGCATAGAAATCTTTGAGGGAGTATGCCCCAGCTGATCAACAATATCATAATCACTCTTGCGAATGATTTTCAATACTTCTTCCATCTGCTTAGAGAGGTCATCAGCAGCTGGCACATCAGTAGATACAGGCTCAATAACAGGACCCTTGCCCCGAGCATCAGTGGTGGAAGTAACAGCAGGAGTAACTGCACTCTTAGAAGCAACTGGAGGAGAGAAGACTCTTCCACTACGAGTGATCTTGCTAGATCCAGCAATATTATCAATGTCAACAGGCATATCAGGTAAAGGCTCCTGCTTGACACCATGGATGTAAACATCAGACCCATAGTGCCAAGGCACAGCTTTGTCAGATGTATAAGGAATAGGACCAGGAGTGGTAATGATCAGAGGAGCTACTCTGGCTTCAGCAACAACTTTCACAGGACCTTCAGCAATAATCTTGATTGGGCCCTGATGAGTGATTTTAATGGGACCCTTTGAAGTGATTCTTAGTGGTACTTTGTCAACCATGTCAATCTCTTCAATCTTCTTACCCTGAGTCAGATGATCCACCATACTTTCTACAGATGCTGGTCTTCTTTCAAACACTATAGTATATTTATCCATGAGACGTTGAATCCCATCTCTCAAAATGAAGCAACTATCCGGCTTATAGGTACAATATAGACAATCTTCATGACAACCTGGAAAGATCCCAGCTTGTACTAACCTCTTTTTGATAACAGACAATGGTGTGCTCAACTCCATAACTGAATAGACATGCAGATCTGCATCAATATCTTCATCAATGGCGTTGACAGTCTTCTCGTGATTTGGCATTGGAGCTGTAATCACATTTGGAGTACCTGGTGGATCAAACTCAATTTCTCCAGCATCAATCATATCCTGAATTTTGTTCTTCAAGACCCAGCAGTTATTAGTATCATGTCCTGGACAGTTTGAATGATATGCACATCGTGCATTGGGATTGTACTTGGGAGAGGTAACATTGGGATTCTGAGGGGCCTCCCTCAGGGTAATAAGTTCAGCCTTCAACAAGTGTTGCAATGCCTGAGCCATTGACATGTTGATCTTCGTGAACTGTCTTCTAGCCCTCTGTTGGTTGCCTTGAGGCTGCTCTGTTGTTGCAGGAGTTGGATTTGAAATATGAACTGCACTAACAGACTGATGCCTTCTGTTACGATCAGGCTGATCATACACAGCATTAGATTCTTTCTTCCGAGTGGGAGGCTTCTTTGCAACACCTGATGAAGAAGTGCCCACTTGGATCTTACCACTCTTGATACCATTCTCTACTCGCTCTCCTGTCATGATCAACTCAGTGAAGCCAGATGATGAGCTTCCAATGAGATGACTGTAAAACGGACCATTCAGCGTACACATGAACATATCAACCAACTCCCTATCAGTCAAAGGGGGTTGAACTCTTCCAGCTAAGTCTCTCCACTTCTGAGCATACTCCTTAAAGCTTTCTTTGGAACCCATAGACATGCTTTGAAGCTGCATGCGAGTGGGGGCTAAGTCAGCATTGTATTGATACTGCTTGTAGAAAGCTTCAGCAAGGTCATTCCAATCTCTGATGTTGACACTCTCCAACTGATAATACCACTCTAGCTGAGCTCCAGATAAACTCTCTTGAAAGAAATGGATCCACAACTTCTTATCAGCAGTGTGGGGTTGAATTCTTCTGACATAAGACCTCAGATGCAATTTGGGACAAGAGACCCCATCATAGACAACAAATGTAGGAACTTTGAACCCAATGGGTATGACCACCCCAGATATCAAGCTCAAATCCTCAAAATCCAGCCCAGATGATTTCTGTAATTCCATAGCATCCATTCTATCCACCAGCATCTTGAATTTGTCTTCGTTAGGCTCATGGTAGTAGTTAGCCTCAGAATCAGAGTCCCCCATAGTGTTGTGGAGACTGCCTCTCTCTTTCTCAGATTCCTCAGATTCATAGTCTTCAACCTGTTCCTTGGTCTTGTCAGGACCTTTGAACCTTCTTCCCATGTTGAGCAACCCAGCAGACCTTCTAGCCTTCTTAGTCTTCTTGGCCAGCAGTGTCTTCAATTCATCCTGCCCCTTGGATAGGTTCAGGATCAGCTCTTGGAACTGTACATTCTGTGCCTGGAGATCCTTAACTGATTGTTCAAGAGCCATTGCTGAAATAAACAGCGAGGAGATGAGAAACCTGTGCACAATTATAAACCTGTGATGCAATGATATGGGAATGCATATGCAATGTTTTCAAGGACCGCAGGATTTAAATTTGCTTAAACAAACAAGAAAGTAACTTTTTATTGGTAATAACTTGTTTTGCCTTTTAGGCTTACAAAAAATGAAAACGAAATAAGTACAAAAGATGGGGTTTTAAGTCTCCCATGGACGTTTCCTCTTTGTGTTGAGGTATGAGTTGAGGTTTCGTTCCTCATGAAGTAGCTTTGTTAGCTCTAGGATCCTTGCTTGGCTTGCTTTGTAATGAGCCTCGAAAGTATCCCTTTGCTCTTTCAGTTGGATCCATGATCTCTGCAAGTCTTCCATATCAGTAGGCATGTCTGGGTGAAGGATGGTATAAGCTGTGTCTCCTTCAGCAACAGGTTCCATGGTAACTGGTAGGATGGCAGGATATGGCATCATGAGTGTCTGAGCACGAAATCGTACCCATCTGAGATAAGCCTCCATAGGAATGGTGTACTTAGGCTCCAGTGTCTTGCTGTCAATCCTGTTTACCTTTCCCCAAGCTCGTATGAATCTCTGGTGGTAACCCTGAAGATCGTTGTCGTAATCAAACACAATGCCCTGAATCAACATGTCATGTGGACCATCGCTTCGGGCGTAACCAAACTGTCGTAAAGCTAGAGATGGGTTGTAGGTGATGCCTCCTCTTATGCCTAGAAGTGGCACATTAGGAAACTCCCCACAACGGTCAATGATGGTGACATTCTCCATAGATCTGGAGCACCAATGGATGTCTGAGTGAGAAAGTGACATGATCCTCTTGGACCATCTGAACCCTTGCTCATTCTTCATTACTGAGCGAGGAAGGTGAGAAATAAACCACCTAGAAAGTAAAGGTATGCAGCACATCAAAGTTCCTCTTGCCCTTGTAGTACGGGTGTGAAGAGAATGTAGGATGTCTCCAAGTAAGGTAGGCACTGGATTGTGACTCAGGAATATGTTGATGGCATGAACGTCTATGAACTGATCAGGATTGGGGAACAACACTAAGCCATAAATCAATAAGGCTAAGATCTCCTCAACAGCATCGTAGCTCATAGCCTTCAAGAACATTTGAGCTTTATCCACTAATACCTTGGCAAGAATACCTTTAACTCCACTTCTCGTCTCTAGAACAATGTCAGACTTCTTCAGATGTAGAGCTGCAGCAATAACTTCTGGTTTAAGCTCCTTCTCTAAGCCTGTGAATGGCTTCTGATCAAGAACAGGTATACCCAGAAGTTTAGAGAACTCCTCCATGGTTGGAACCAGCTGATAATCAGGAAATGTAAAGCAATGGTGCTTAGGGTCAAAGAACTGAAACAACACACTCATCATGTCTTCACTGAACCCTGAAGTAACTAGATCCAATAAGTGACCATGTCTCTTGTTGAACTGGGAATGATCAGACACTAGGGAAACCAACTCCTTGAGCTTAGCAGGTATCCCTACAAAGTTGATCCTGATGGTGTTTCTACGAGCAGAAGCCATGACCTGCAACAAAGAACAAAGATAAATCTTTTGGTCCTTGAAATGGTTAGGGAAAATGATATGCTTATGATGCATGATGATGTCATGATGTCATGCTCAATCACAAACATGTGGCACACACAAACAAGTCACACCATAGCCTTAGGTTTAAAGGCTTGCATGAGGTTCAAAGGCAAGTACCCTCCCCTGAAGTTAGATGGTTCATCCTGTCCTACAAAAGTAACCAGGTTCTAAGGGATCTCAATATCATTGATCCTTCACAAGGGTGGTTGTTCAGAAGGCAACTTACTTGCCAACCAAAACCCTCCAAGTTTAAGATCTCAATGAGCGTAGTATCGAGTGTCAACCAACTTCAGTCTGCACCAAAGCCGGTTACCTCACTACTTTCTAAAGGCCAAGATGAGTTAACTAGGGTTCTAAAAGTCAGTTAGTGCATTGACAACATATGGCAGCCTCAATATTATCCTCAACTTGACTTAAGGAATATAAGCACCAACCAAGAAGTCGCACTAACTATGGCCACCAGATCAACCGTATCGATATACGTCGTACAGTTTCCTTGGTCTATTGCCATTTACCTAAGGTACACTAGATCCGGGTTAGGACCTTTCACACATAAGAGCACCCCAACAATATAATAATAAAGCAAACAAGGCAAACAATTTAAAGTGATCTTAATTCCTAAGGGTACCCCTCTTAAACAGATCCCCAGCAGAGTCGCCAGTTCTGTAACCCGGTGAACTGACTTTAAACAATGTTGCGGATAGCAAGAGTCGCCACCGACTTTTATTTTATCCATAAGGAAAGGTTATAAAAGAACAGGAAAGACCTTAGAGAATTTTTTTTTTTTTTTTTGGGTCCGGGGGGTAGGTTATGAAAAGGGAAGGTGTTAGCACCCTTTTCATCCATGGTTATCCATGGGCTCTTAGGTACTTAAGCTCACTTTTGAATTGTTTTGAAAGTGTAGTGTGTGAATAGCAAAAAAATTTCAGAATAGTTTAATAATAATCCGTGTATGGATGTGAAAAAACTTGTTTGAAAATTTTGTTGGAAATTTGTTTAAGTGTGAAAAAGTTTTGAAGTGAGCAAGTATCTAGGAGTAGCCTACCCTAATGTTTTAAGGTCTTTCTTATTCTTTATCCTTTCCTTAGTAAGACTATCCCTACTATAATGGAGTAGGTAGTCCTTACTTTGGATGTTAAGGGACATGTGAGGGACAATTGGATTTTTGAAGGTCATTGTGGGGTGTAATAAGCAAACTGGAGGGACTATCATCATTTTTCGAAAGGGACTCGATTCGTAAAGGCAACCATAAGGGACTTTGATGATTTTCTTTTTGAGGGACTTGCTTTATACACCCCACTTAACCATTATTCGTAGGCAACTTGAGGGATATCCTTAGGAAGTGAGACGGCGATTAAAATCGACTTACGTGTGTGACGTGTTTGTTTTAATTATCTTTATTTAAAAGTGATCTAAATTTATTTTAATATTACATACATGTTGTTACACTCCCTAATTACTAACCATAATAATAATTAAATAATTAAACAACTTTATATCCAAGAAACAATTACAAAATAATAAGCAAAATAATTAAATAGCAAAGATAAATAAAATATAAATAAGCAATAATAAATAAAAAAGGGGGTTAATTCTAAGTTTACTCGGCAAGACATCGCATCTTGTGCCTACGTATCCTTACGGGAGTGGAATCAGAGTAATCGTAGTTCCCCTCAAAAGGGAGGTTAGAGACTTCTTGACTGTGGTCAAGGTCTCAAGGGGAATAAACGCATCTTAAGGACACGCTTACGTGGAGTGTAGAAACTCCAAATCTCTACGTTGAAATGTTAAGTTGTAATTAGGGTTAAATTAGGGATTCCACGGCGGGAAACCCTAAAATGAGCGCGGCGGCTCTTTGACCTAATGCTAGGGGTAAAATTGTAATTTTGCCTGCGGCGAGGCATTTGTGAAAATTAGGGTTTGTAAGGAGAAAGGGTTTGAAGTTGAGGACTATTGGCGCGGCGACCAAAAGCTAGACCTAACCTTCGGATGTGTGTAGTGTGATAGAATAATTGATAAATGTGTGAAATAATTGAATCATGCAAACAGAGAATAATGTCCTAATTTAACCATGCAAGCAGAAATTTAAAGACAGAATTTAAAGAGCGATTGTTAAGTTCGCGAGGTTACATGAGAGGAGCAGATACAATACGATAATGAAATTTGAATTGAACAATAATAAAATAAAATAAATAACGGTTCTAGTTATTATTTTAAAAAAAAGATTTTAGTTATTATTTTAAATTTATCTAAAAAAAAGTTTTTCTTAAAAATAATAGGTTTTCATATTAATTTGGAAAAGATGTTAATGTTATTTATTTTAAAAAACAGATTTTTATATTATATCAAATTTTAATAAATTAATGATAACAATAATAATAATAATGGTAATAATAATGATAATAATGATAATAATAATAAATAATGATAATAATAATAATAATAATAATAATAATAATAATAATAATAATAATAATAATAATAATAATAAAGCAATAATGAATTTTAAATGTGCCAAATAACCCAACAATGTTGCTAACGCAGAAATGCGCTCATCGCAACCAGATCTAAATCGGACGAAACAAAATTTATCGCAAAGAAAAAGAAATTAAGCAAAAAATAGTATTATTGCTCACACAAAAATGCGATCATCGCAACCAGATCGAACTAACACAAATGTCACGCGTCATGCACACAAATGTGCAAACATCGTATCGACATAATTCGATCAAAAATCTTATATATATAAACTCTAACAATTTAAAAATTATATATATATAAACGTAACAGTAATAGATAAAGAAAAAGAAATAACGGTAATAGATGAAGAAAAAGAAATAACGGTAAAAGATGAAGAAAAAGAAACAACAGTAATAGATGAAGGAAAAGAAATAACGGTAAACGATGAAGAAAAAGAAACAATAGTAATGGATGAAGAAGAAAACTAAATAACGGCAAACGACACTCACTCCTCTTAGGTTTTTTTCATTCTCCTCCTTTTTCCAACAAGGCAACACATGTATATATAGGGAACAAATTAGGGTTAACACCAAATTGTCAATAATGTCCCTAAAGCCCATTTTAAAGCCCAAACTAAATAATTAGTTAAGAAAAAATAAAATTTAAATAATTTAAAATAATTAAAATAAACTTAAAATAAAAACTAATAATCCTATTGATTCCTAAAATAAAAAATATTATAAAAAGAACAAAATTTTTTCAATATTTTTTATTTTATGATTTTTTGGATATTTTTATGAATAATTTAGAAAAAAGTGAAAAAAATAATATTTTAAAAAATGATTTAATTAAAATACGAAAATAATAATTAAATAATAATAAAAAACTATTTTTGTTATTTTTTTAATGAAAGATAGAAAAATTTAGAGTAAAAATAATAAAAAACAAAAAAAAGTGACAAAGGTGAGATTCGAACTCTCAACCTCTCACACTCATAACTCCTTACACATGTCCTCCTGCCAATTGTGCCATTTTTACTTTTTAGAAAAAAAAAATGCATGCCATATGATATTTACCTCTCTTTGATGTTGGCAAAAAAAAATCATGAAGTTTGACTTTGGTTTGACCACAGTTGACCTCAGTTTGACCTTTTAACTGCATTGACTGCTTTTGACTTATCTGATCATCTGACTGAGCAAACTTTTGAGAAAAGTCTTGAAACTTGACATGGGGGTTCTTATACACATATAAGATGTTATGAAGCTCACTTGAAGTCTTGGAAGTCCATTTAGCCTGATTAAAGTCAAAACCCTAGTTTTGGATGCACTGCTTAGGAGGTGCATTGTCTGAGGGAATTGTCAACTCTTCTGACCAATTGTGAATTTTGTGAACCTTGTGAACCTTCTTGGAACACAAAGTCTTGTATTGTGAGGGCAAATTTTGGGGTGCAACACCAGGCTTGAGCAGTGTTATGGGGTTGGTTAAGACCCGTATGGTGGATTCTTCTCAGCCAGGGGCACTTGGTCCCTTGTGTGTGCATTTTGCATTTTGCATGACTGTTTGCATTTGCATTTCATTTTGCATATTCATCCTTAGCCGGAACAGGGAGCTTACCCGTTTTGTCCGCTTCATCAGTTGATTTCCCGACATTCGCATTGGACTTGAGTTAGTATCTGGAAAGATCATGGCTTCAGGAGAGCAGAACTTGGTTGTTACTCGAGCGGAGTTTGAATTATTGAAGTACCAGGTGAGCCAGATCATGGAAGCCATAATAGCTATAAATGGAGGAGGAAGCAAGGGTCAAAGAGCTCAGATGAACAATGTTGCTCAGCCAGTGCAAACCCCTGTCAGAGGTCCATATTCTTTCAATGACGCAGAGTGTCACAATTCCACTTTCTCTACGCCAGACTCTCCAAGGATTGTTCCATCTCCAAGAGTCGTTCCGCAGGTTAATATTCAGGACCCACTGACTGCTGAGTATATGAGAAGACTTCAGACGTTGGAAGATCAGATTGCTGCCCTGGTGAATAAGAATACTCTTGATCTGAATGCTGCAGGCATGTGTTTGGTGCCAGATCTTGTATTGCCTCCGAAGTTCAAAGCGCCCAATTTTGAGAAGTACAAAGGGGATAGTTGTCCGAAGCTACATTTGGTTATGTTCTGCAGAAAAATGACTCCGCATATCACCAATGACAAGCTCATGATTCACTGTTTCCAAGATAGTTTGATCGGAGCATCTTTGGACTGGTACATGCACTTGAAGAGTGATAGTATTAAATCATGGTCGGACTTAGCCAATGCCTTCGTGAAGTAGTACGACTACAACCTGGAAATGGCTCCTTTTCGCGTGCAGTTGCAAGAATTATCTCGTACGGAGAATGAATCCTTTAGGGGGTATGTGCAAAGATGGAGAGAATTGGCTGCTCGTGTTCAACCACCGATTCAGAGAGAGAAATGGTTAGCCTCTTTTTGGATACTCTGAAGGGTCGTTATTATGACATGATGTTCACTTGTACAAGCTTTGAAGGCTTGATGAGAATGGGAGAGCTTGTTGAGAGAGGACTCAAGAATGGAAAGCTTCGAGATGCTCCTTATATCCCAGTTGATAAGAATGAATCAGTTCTCAGTTCTCAAGAGGAGTGGGAAGAAGGAAGCGATGTTGTCTCAGAATCTCTAGCGCCTCAGGCTCAGTTTTCAGACACTTCAAATCAACAGTCATATTATCGTCAGCCGCGTCGTCACGCCCGACAAAGACCAAGGAAGCCTGAAAGGCAGTTTACTCAGCTACTGGTGTCGTACAGTCAGTTGTTGCCAGATTTGGTCGAAAGCAGATTAATAGTGCCGAAAGAAACTAATCCAATGATCCCGCCTTATCCTTCAGGTTCTGATGCCAGCGCCCGCTGTGAGTACCATGTTGGGGTACAGGGGCATTCGACAGATGATTGTAAAGTGCTTAGAAGTCAAGTTCAGAATCTGCTAGACGCTAACAAGATCTTTATCACGCCTCAGGGTTTTGTTCGGATTATTGATTATCCTTCATCCAGTTGTGTGGGTTCGTCAATCAACGTTATGGAATACTCCACTGGGAGTGTATGTTTGGAAGAATGTCCAACTGAGAGCTCATGTTGAATATGGGGGAAGTTGCTAGAGGTTTCTGTGCCGGGTGTCGCATCTGTTTTTCTCTGCTGCCTGCTTAGCTTTCGTGCATTGTTGTTTGCTGACCACCACCAGGCTTGTTGGATGGGGTCATTGTATTTTGTACTTGGGTGTGCTTGTTTGCTGTTCTTGTTGGCTTTACATAGTGGTGTGAGGTGTTTACCTCTGTGCTTATAGCTTGGGGTTTATTTGTCTTGTCGTGAATATGTGTTTGATTTCTGCATTGCATTCTCACATAACAGGTACATCAGAACTGTGGGCCTTATTTCCCATCTCCAGTTTGTTGCAGGAATTCCTCAGAGATATGGAACAGAATCAGGCTGAATTGATTGAAGTCCGATGCTAGCTAAGGCAGATGATGAAAGACATGCAAGAGTTGCGTCTAGATCAGAAGATACTCAAAGAGGAAAATAATCAGCTGAAGACCCAAATGAGCTTGATCATGGAAGTAGTCAAGAACGTGATTAGGAAAGAGGATGATCAGCTATCTGAAGCCGCAGTGAAGGAGTTTGTTCCACCTGTGCCTGTGGAGCCCGTGCCTGTGGAACCTGAGCTTAGAAGACGTGTTGATCGACACCAACAACAACCACAAAAGATGCATTCGGTTCGGCAAAGGTCAAGGAGGATGTTTGAGGCGCCGCCTTCAACATATGCTAAGCTCTTTCAGACTTTAGTGAGTTTGAAGCTGGTTGAAGAAAGAACATTGGAACCACCCAAGGGGACGATACTTCCTTATGGGTGTGATACCAGTAAGCACTGCGAATTTTATTCCGGGGCACCCGGACATGATATCGAGAGTTGTCATGCTTTTAAGCACAACGTTCAGGACTTGATTGACGCAAAAGTTATTGAACTCACGCCGGGCAGTGTAATTGTACCTAATGGTCTTACCCCAGTTAGTGCTAAAACAATGGACGTTCCCGAAGCTGCTGTAGATCAGAAGTATATTCTGCAATCATTGGTGTCAGAATCCCCCTGTCCTCAGTTGCTGCCTAGACCAAGCCTGAGGATGAAAGCGCCTGAACAAAAGGAGTCCCTGATAATTCAAAATCAACTTCCAAGTGGTTCGACTGATCAAAGTCAACAATCTATCCAATCTTCGCAACAGACGTCAACTCCTTTCCAGGGTCAGCAGCCTTATCGTTATCGGTCAAACCTGCGTGCTAGACAGAGCCCAATGAAGTCAGAAAGGCAATTCACCCGGCATCCATTTTAAGAAGTATGGTTTCAACAGGAAACCTTGAAGATGGCTGGTTCAGCAGCAAGTCAGATGTGAAGGCCCGGTTCTCGGAAGCTGACGTTTTCCTGTGTTTCATCTTGTCATTTCTTTATGTTTGTAGTTTCTTTCTTGTTAAATTGCAATCTTGTTTGTAAAACTGGTTGTTTTCATTCAATTGATGATAATGAAATGAGTATGCATGTTTTGATTAAATCCATTCGTGTTCACTAATTGATTTTTACAGATATCCAACGCTTGGTTAAGCGGAATCCGGGGAGGATGACGAAAATGAACGACATGCAAGCTTCCGATATTGTATGCCTTTGAAATAAAACCTGCTGATGATGTACAAGCATTGTTTCAAATCCCTAAACACCGGAGACATAAGGAAGATAATCCCTTGATAACCCCTTTGAGCCTAGTTGTAGGAGTTTCTTTCTGAAAACGAAAAACCCTCAATGTCAACCTGGGGCAGGGTAGGTATTAGCTAATTTGACCGAGCGTCCAAATTGCAAAAGGAGTGTCCGTTCGAGGATCAATCACACCTCCATAGGTCGTGCCTAAAAAGCCGCAGTGGTTAAGCGTCAGGAGTGACCCAGTCACATCATTCCCCAAAGAGTCAGACAACCAGGGTCACACGACTTGTTCGGAAAAAAAACGAAAAGCGAAAAGAATCAAAAGCCCGCTAAGTCAAAACTTGAAAACAAATGACTTAGGAAAAAATAAGGGCATCCCGCTGGACTGGAAAATCAAAAGAAAATCAAAAGAGTCAGTCCAGGAAAAAATTGGGGAAAGGAAAGAAAAATGAAAAGGATTACAAAAGAAAAATCCTCAAATGAAATACAAGTCGTGTGACCCCAAGTGTCAAAGACGAAAAGTGAGTGGCTGTCACTCCAAAAGCTCATAGTTCCTCGAACTATCATTCCTATATTTCAATCTCTAAGAGGTGAGCACTAAAGGTCTGTCGCTACTGCGAAAATTGGCGCCGGCTAAACAGAAGAGTCACCACCGTGCGTTATTTATCCCAAAGGGGGAAAGGAAACGCTCGAAGTAAACCTACCGCAAAGACGGGAAAGGAATGGTCATCGCAACCAAATCCTGGATTCAGGAGTCGGTTACGCAAGGGGAAGGTATTAGCACCCCTCACGTCCGTCGTACTCGACGGGATCCACGCTTGTTTTCGGGTATGGAGTGTTATTCTATCTACTCTACAGGTCTGGGGTTAAAAGAAAAGAAAATGACTCGGCAAAGTATCGCACTTTATGCCTACGTATTCCCGTCTGGAACGAGAAATCAGAGTCAACGTAGTTCGCCTACCTACGGGAAAGGAGGGGAAGGTTGCTCGCTAGGATATCGCATCCTATGCCTACGTACTTTCATACAGCATGAAAGATCAGAGCAAACATAGTTCGGGCTACGTACGACACAAGTCTGTCTTGATTGCTTTTATCTCCTTCTGAAAAAGGGTTTTTCTGATTAACAGCCCAAGCGGACAAAAATTGATGTTTTGATGAGTTCACATTCTTTTACGGAAGAAGTGTCTTTTATTGTGTTTGAAATATTTATTGTGTTTTTCTGTTTGTTTTGAGAAAGAAGAGACAAAACTCTAACCTACGATTGAAAAGGGAATCAAACTAACCTAATGTTATCATGCATGGGTTAAGACCTAATGTTTATCATGTTCCTCTCTTGCACGGAGAGAAACAGAGATCCTAAGGGGATAAACGAAAACAGAAGCAACGAATACAATAAAACAGTAAAATATGCATGAATGCAACAATACAAGCGAGGCAAGGGAGTCCCACTCAACCTCGAACCTAGAAAACAACAGGCAAAAGTGAACAAAATTCACTTTCAACCTAACAGGTTAATTGGCAAACAATACAGTCCGGGAAACTCAAACAATACATCAAAAATTATAAACAGCAAAAATAAACAGCAAACAGCAATTCTGCACAACAAGCTCCATCATCTTCTATCTTCAAGTCATCTTCAAAACATCTACAAGCTTCAAGCAAGCATCAACCTTCATCTTCACAGCCTTCAAGCAAGGTCTCTATCTTCAATCTTTCAGGGCTTTTCTTCAAGTCCCACTCTCCAAGATGAGTAGCAGTTAACAAGATGAATTGGATGTTAAGCAGTCAGTTGCCTACCAAAGGTGGCCTACTGACTATTAACATGATACAGACAGTTTTCTCTCAAAAGTTCTATCTTTTAAATACATTCACTAATCCTTCCAAAGGAAGGAGGTGGGTATTTAAAAGAGACTTTGAATCATAGAGAAAGAATGGAGGCAAACAAGACCTTCCATGTTTGTGAATCAAGTTCCTATTCTAGAGCTCTACCTAGCTCCTAGATCCTATAACCTTCAACAGCTACAAGCAGGCTGCAATCCTCATCAACTCTTGAAATTGATCTTCACTCCTTTTGTCTTCAATGGGCTTCAACAACAAGGTCTTCAACTCTACCCCATACCCCAAACAAGCCCAATAACCCACACAATCAACAATAACCCTAGCAAGGGCACACCATACAATCAATCAAATACAAAAATACACTAAAAATATTAATACCATGGGGAAAATTATAATATTTATTCTAAGGGATCTATTATGCTTACCCTCAATACCCCTATAGTCCCATCTTCTAATTTGTCCTAAAAAACCCAAAAAGAAATTTGTTTTGCTACACCTATGTCATATTCACAACCCTAATTGACTATCCTAATAATTTCTAACTAAACTACCTAAAATAAATCCCTAGAAAATGTGGTATAAAAACCAGGGGCACCTAATATCCATATCTAGTTGTACTAAAAAGAATGGGGTAAAAATCCTAAAGGAAACTCTTAAACTAAATTCAACAAATGATGGCATCAACTAAAAGAATTTAAAAAGCAATTAATTGTAAAAATATGCAAAAAATATGAAAATGAAGTAAAATGACAATTTTATGTTTTCATATTTTTCTTGACAGAAAATAGAAAATGGGAAAAAAAAAGTATCATTAAAAAATAATGATTTTTCATTTTTTTATGAATTTTTAAAGATTAAAGAAATTTGGAGTGAAATTTAATATGAAAATGATGAGGGGGTGCACAGAGTAATAAAATTCAGTTATTATTCACATCTGGGCCCAGCATGGGGGTGGCAATAGCGAAGCGCCTGGGCCCAATTTTAAACTCAGAAAAACCAAAAAAAAAAAACTAAAGAAAAAAAGAACACAGGCGGTGCATTAAGTAATGAATTACAGTTAAAAATCAATTGGGCCTTAGAAGGGGGGTGGGGAAAATAACATTCACGTGAGGCCCATGCTGGCACATTAGTGAAACGCGGTGTTTCACGCCCAGCTTCCCTCCATATTCGCGTTCGAATCTCAGCCATCCGATCGGCCTCCAAGTCAACTTTCAACGCGTGATCTGACGGCTATGCTATCGTCTTCTACCTTGGTTCATTAGGGTTTGCAGCAACCATGAGAAACAAGCTTCGTGCATGGCACTTCCTCACCTTCGTTCTCCCTCGTCCCTCCACCATTTAACACGTTACAAGAACCAAACCTGCTCTATTTTTCACGTAGAATCCAACAGTAGCATTGGTTTGCATTAAAACAAACTATATCGTGCAAACCGAACGGCATAACATCATGAACTCAAACTTTCTTCAGTTTTCAACTTTCACCAAGCTCAACATTATTTATATAGAAATGATCCTTATGTCATGCTGATTAAAACTAGCCAAAGATCGTGCATTATCATCCATTAAATCCCTCATTCCAACTCCATCAAGAATCAACCTCCATTAATGAAACCTTACCAATTGGTCTTAAACTCATCCAAATGAATCACCTAATGGTCTCTAATGGTTTTACAACAAGAACTAACCCTAGCCATGCCTAAATTAGAGTATGGAAGTGATTTTGCTTACCTTGATTCTTGCAATGGTAGGTGTTGAAAAGCTTCGAATCAAGCCTTGTAGATCCTCAAGAATAGTCTTTAGGTGATGAACAATCCTCTGCTTGCACAAGATTTGATGGAAATGGCTTGTATCTCAAGATCCAATGCCTTTTGCTCCCTTGCAACTTCACTTGTAACTCCTCCAATTCTTCAACAATGGAACCTCAAGCTAGCATGAACATACTCAGGGATGTTTGTAGTGATGACTTGTGAAAAAAAATGGAAGGGTAATGAAGAGAAAAATGAAGTTTCAATACAATTTGCAAATGGAGAATTTTTGGTTCAAT
Organism: Lathyrus sativus; assembly: GCA_963859935.3. Lineage (NCBI taxonomy): Eukaryota > Viridiplantae > Streptophyta > Magnoliopsida > Fabales > Fabaceae > Lathyrus > Lathyrus sativus. The sequence goes on along the minus strand of OZ012735.1, from coordinate 570,167,678 downwards.
CTCTATTCTCTACCACCATTAACATCAACAATCACCAACCTTTCACCAATGGAGATTTTATTCAATATATAGACTGATTTAGAAAGGCCTAGAACCTCCTAGAGCCATCTAGTAGGAACTTGAAGTTTCATGACATGATAACTTGCATTTCACTTCTCACCACATGATATATCATGACAAAAACCCCTATAATGCTTGCAACCAACTTGAATATCTCCTTACATGAGATTTAGGACAATATACAATGCATATTTCCCTTATTCATTAAGCTTTTCCTTGTTTTGGTTTGGTATGCCATTATGCAATCAAGCAAATTGCAAAGCAACCCCAAGATTCAAGCCTCAAATCAAAATTGTGGCTGAACCATTGTTCTTAAAAAGTCCTTTGGAGTCAAAATGACCTATCATATGACATGGTTTGGATTTGGAACTTGGATTTTATGATTTTCCATTTCACTTGAATTAACTTATGCCTCATTTTTAGGCCATTTTTATCACTTTTTGATATGAGCCTTTCCAACATCTCATGACCACCCTAATAGCCTTAAAACATCATTCTAAGCAACTTTGATGTTGAAGGTTTTTCCATTTGAAGCTTGGAAGTAGGAGATATGGCCATATGCTTGAAATGACCTATAATTTTAAATGACCAAAATGCCCTTGGCTTGCCAAGGTCATAAGTAGAGTTCCACAAATCAGATGAAGGCATACCATACCTTTATAGAAAGCTACGATCATGAGGAACAACTTTCATGTTGGCCAGAAATCCATTTGAAAGCTCCTTGAGAGGTAAAAGTTGCTTGGAAGTCAAGTAACTTTCACAGACAAATTTCAGTGTCCTCAGATGACCTGTAACTTGCAAGAACCATAACTTGAGTTCTATAAATCTCCTTGATTCCTTCCACCACTCAAATTAAAGGTCTTGATATACTCTACAGGTTTCATGTTGGCCAAGGATCCATTTGAGACTTGCATTTTGAATTATATTGCTTGGAAGTTTGCCCTAAATCGGGGGATTTTACACAGAAACCCTAATTCAGGAACTTCTCTTCTTCTTGATTTCTTTTGATTTATCCTTGGAACAACACCACATCCATATCCACATGTCAAATGAGGCATCCCACATCTTTAAAACAGGCCTTGATGCCCTTCAATCAAGCATTTGACCTAGGGTTGACCCAGATGAAACCCTAGTTGACTGTCTTCAACTGCAGCTCTTGCAATCACACCAATGACTTGTCTCACTTTCAAAATGACCCTCTAGGTCTTCCATGCTGTCAATTCATAGCTCACAACTTCTATGATGATCCTCACATATCTTCAAGATAGGAGAGAAACCCACTGCTTGGTCCACTAACTTCTCAGGCTTCAATTTATTTCTGATGACTTGGATAGGCTTGAATTTGAATAAGAACCTCTTGATATGCTCATAGAGATAAGAATAGCACTTGGTCCCTTGTTGGATGGCTTGCCCGTGCTATGCTATGCAGATGAAATAATTATGTACATGACCTAGTATGCAAATGCTAATGCAATTGAAACATAAACCAAGTGAAGTAGGTTGAGCAAATTTTAGGGTGCAACAAGGTCGAATTAGATGAACGTAGGATCGGAGAACATCAAGGAGAACAGGTGGGTTAAAATTAGACTTTGAGCCTTTATCCTTTCTTTAAAAACCGTGAACCTGACCACGTTACAACCTTCGAAAGTCCTAATTGAAGCATGGTTGTCTCGAAGGCGTACATCGGCTAAGATCGCGTCGAAGCTGACTCCTAAAAGGGTTCTTCTTACCATGTTGGTACTGATGTTGATAAATGATTGTGCATTATGTGTCATAAACTGTTTTTCCATTTTTCCAGTGAACAGATTGGATGTTAAAACTGTCATATGCATTGCATTAATGTATCTTTTATGCAGAACAACTTGTTTTACTTGCAAATCAGCGCTTGACGGCAGGAAAGTTTCCTACAGTGGAAAGTCTGATCAAGATAGAATGCAGGATGCCTGAACATTCCGAGAGTCGGGGCAAGCTATTATCAAGTGATCCCCGGTGAGGTCAGCCATCCAAAGCAGTTATTCTGGGGCAATCAGGTCGAGATCCGGTAAATCTCTCGTAGTTAGAGGCGCTACACTGAATCAGCCAATCAGGGGCAAAGTCATTGCAGACAGGGGCAGACCAACCTAAGAGCGCAGAAGTTATTCTTTATTCGAGGGGCATGTGATTTGAAGTTTCGCCGAGGTTCAAAATGCTGGGGCATTTCCTATCAGACCGTCAGGGTACAGATTTTTAGATTTCCTTTTGAGGATTATCCCCACAGAGGTCCCACGTGCTGGGGCATACTAGAAGTGAAGGAATTGTTTTTCTCCGTGTCATCAGAGTCATCAGAGCTATTCGAGCAGATTCAGCTAATCTCCAAGTGCGAGTCGAATGTCGGGAAGTCATGTTACCGTCTATTGACCCTTCAATCAGAAGCTGCGAATTCAAACAGGATATTGTTCCAGTGTCAATCATATATGACCCATCACAAATGGCCTAAAGCCCAATCCTTATTGGCAATTTTCAAGAAGCCCAATCCATATTGGCAATCACTGTGAGGCCCAATCTGTGGTGGCGCATCAGTTTCAAAATCCAATTTTCATTGGTACGCAGGAAGACTCCGTCTGTTTTCCCCAGCAAAAATCCAATTTTCATTGGTACGCAGGAAGACTCTGTCTGTTTTCCCCAGCAAAAGTCCAATTTTCATTGGCACGGGTAAGCTGTCCCTGACAGAAGTCCAATCATGATTGGCACATTCGATTATTCTCCAGCAAAGTTGGCTTCACTTTTCCAACATTTATTTTGCTGGAATAATTCGGTGATGCCTGGTTATCCCCAGCGGAGTTGGCTTTGTCTTCAGCATTTATTTTGCTGAAGCGGTTTTCTGTATCCAGTTTCTCCGGCGACCCGAGCCGGCATTTGCATTTGCATATATCATTATATTTGCATCATACTTGCATTTCATCCTCAAATGCGTAGCATTTCCATCCTATATGGAGCATTACGCCATAGAAAAATTCAAACATACGCATATGCATACGAAGCATAAGCCAGTTTTTCTATCAGCCTTCGGTGGCAACATAAAGTACTCTATAATCAGTTCAGGGGCATTTATCCAGCAGCTTTATTCAGATAGCACTTTGGTGTTCGATTCTCAGATCATGCAACAGTTACGCTTTATTCATCAGTCGTCTGATGTTGACAGACTTCTCTTCCCGTTAGTTCACATTGACGATGGGTTTCCCCCAGCAGGCCTTCTCCGTCTATCATTAGGCATCGGGAGTTTGGATATGGTTTTCTCCGTCTATCCATAGACATTGGGAGGTTTCAAAGCGATCTTTCAGATATTGGCGTTCTTTCTGTTTATTGGACGAGATGGCATTTCAAGAAGGTTTTTCTGACCGTCGATCCTTATTGACGTCGAGGCTCTTTGAAGAATGTTTGGTTTTCCTAGTTGTCGATCCTTATCGACGGCATGGCCTTTTGAAGGTGGTTTTCCTTCCTGTCAATCCTTATTGATGATGTGGCCCCTTTGAAGATATTGTTCTTTCCATCAATTCCTGTAGACGAAAGGATTCTGAAATTTGATGGGTGGTGATGAATATGGGTTCTCTTTCTGCTGACGGGTTGTCCTTCGGGATGGGGTCTTTCTGTCTATCCTTAGACAATGTGAGTAATGGATATTTGTGTTCCTTCGGGAAGGGGTCTTTCTGTCTAGCTGTAGACAATGTAAATATGGGTATGGTTTTCCTTCGGTGGACGGTGTAAATATGGATATTGGTTTTCCTTCGGGACGGTGCCTTTCTGTCTACCCTTAGACAATGTGAGTATGGGTATGATTTTCCTTCGGGACGGTGTCTTTCTGTCTATCCTTAGACAATGTGAGTATGGATATTGGTTTTCCTACGGTGGACGGTGTAAATATGGGTTTGGTTTTCCTTCGGGATGGTGTCTCCGTCTATCCTTAGACAATGTGAGTATGGATAATGGTGTTCCTTCGGGACGGAGTCTTGCTGTCTATCCTTAGACAATGTGAGTATGGATAATGGTTTCCTTCGGGAAGGGGTCTTTCTGTCTATCTGTAGACAATGTAAATATGGGTATGGTTTTCCTTCGGTGGACGATGTAAATATGGATACTGGTTTTCCTTCGGGATGGTTCCTTGCTGTCTATCCTTAGACAATGTGAGTAATGGATATGGTGTCCCTTCGGGAAGGGGTCTTTCTGTCTATCTGTAGACGATGTAAATATGGTTATGGTTTTCCTGCGGGATGGTGTCTCCGTCTATCAGTAGACGATGGGAGGTGATCAAGTGCATGTTGATCCAACCTTCGGGTTTGTTATTTGTGGTGTCACACAAGTAACTGGTGTTGAAGTCAAGGCTTTATCAGGTGATTGATCATTTTTGTTGTCAGAATAATTGGATTCAGTTCTCTGGATAGTGTTCCCCAAGCGAGGGTGCAGTTTATTTCTGCGGTTGGCAAATTTTCGGGTTTATTTTGTATTCAACCGTCTTCTACCTTTGAATGTTTGAAGGTTGTTCGCTCTTCAACCCTTTAGGTCCAAGCCGCTTGAATAGGGGCAACTGTTGCACCCTAAATTTTGACCAACCGGTCCCCGTATCTGGTTTATGTTTCGACGCATTTTGCATTCGCATTCGCATACGGCATGCATTGCATTTTTATCATTTAGATTGGTTTTTATCGGGATTATAGCCCCTGGCGTTTCAGGCAGTACAGGCCAGTCAGAATAAAAGTCTGTTGAGAATTGGTGCCCGTCTCCAGTGTTTTCAGGCCATCTCGGTGCCAGGGTTTCGCTACGGTTGCGCAATTGGATTTTATTCGATTTAATCGGCTTCCTGGCATTTTTAGGGTCTTTCTGTCATTTTTCTGAATTTTTAGTGCATTAAATGGATTTTTCTGGATTTAATAGAGTTTTTAATATTTTTTAGAATTTTAAATAAATTTTCTTTTCCCTTTTAGAAAATTAATAGATTTTAAAGAATTTTTAGATATTAGATATTAATTTTCTTTTATTAGTTTAATAGATAAATAGATCTTTTTCTTTTAAAAGAGTAGAGAAAAATAGATAGTATGGTTTTTTAGATTTTTTAGTAGAGTTAATTGTTTTTTTTCAGGTTCTTAAATAGGGTTTAATTTTTTTTAGATTAGATTTTATTTGTTTTTAAAAAATGTTAATAGTTTAGATTTTAAAAAGAAAAAGGATTAAAATGTTTAGATTTTTAGATTTTTTCAGAATTAATTAGGGTTTTTTAGAAAATAATTTTTTAGATATTGAATAATAGTTTTAGATTTGTTTCTGAGTAATTAGGAGTTTTATAGGTTAATGAGGATTAGGTTGTTTAGGGATAATTAGGTTTTTCTTTTATTTATTTTCGGTTGGTTTAATTAGAGGTGATTAACAGGCTGATTAGGTATTAGTCATTTTGTTTTAGGGATTAATTAGGTCTAATCTGGGTCATTAATTTTGGGCCATTTATCCATTAATCAAAGCCCAAGTCCAGAATCAAGTCCATTTTCAAAATGACACTTGTCACAATATATAACCTGCCACGCGTATGCCAGAGAGCTTCTCCACCTCACTTTCTCTCTCTCTGCCACCTATCCCACGTGGTGCTCTCTCACCCTCCCCAGCCACACGTGTAACCCATGCACACACACCCTCCTGCCACATGCCCCCTTCGCCGGAATCCCACCGTCGGCCATGCAAAGACCGGCGGCCACCACTCCAACTGACTCCGACCGCCACAACTAACCTCCGACCACCGCTAATTTCACCGGAAACACCAAAAAACCCAGAAAATCCATCCAGCTTCATCTTCTCCGATCCAAACTCATCGCTCCTCCATAGTTTTTTTTCCAAAAATCCTCTTTTCTCAAGAACACATAACAACCTTCAACGGAGTTTTGTTTTCCAGATTCATCCATCGTTCATCAATTCCATCATGTTCGTAAGCTCTTTTTTTTTCCAGAAACTCAAGAGGACTTCATCAACTTCATCGCGTTCTTGAGTTTTTTTCCAGAAATGCAGTGTTCTTCATAAATCTTCCTCCGTTCAAGATTTTTTTCCCAGAAATTCAAGAGAACTTCAAGAACTTCAGCGAAGTCGCTTCCTCGCGCGTCAAGATCCACAGGACATCAAGATCGTCTTCGTCTGGTACTCACTGAACCCCTTCTGACGTTGAAGAAGAAGTTCCCAGGGTCGTTGATTCTTCAAGATCCGTTGAAGTTGCTCCACGCATCCAGAACACGCATATTGGAAGATTATTGCTCTTCATCGTTTCCGGCACCATCAACTCCTTTGTATCCCTAGGTTTCCTTCGAAATCCGTTAAACTTGTGTAGTTTGTTGTTTGTTTAGTTGTGGAACTAGGGTTTTGTTTAGGATAGGGCAATCCGTTTGAGAGTTCGCGTTGGAATTTTGTTGAGGTTTGTGTTAGGTAGGTTGAACTTAGAGAGGAAGAGTGTGATGAGAATTTTTGTTTCAGATAGAGAGATTTTCAGAGAGGACGGTTGGGGAGAGGCGCAGCTAGGGTTTCATGTTGGGGGAAGGAGATGAACAGTATCGAGGGATTGGATAGTGAGAGTAGTTTTAGGGTTTGGTCAATGCTGATTGCAATAGGTCTGGGCCTTAAGCCCAACTGCGTTATTTCTGAACCATACTCCCTTGTCTATTACCTGCGCCCCCCCTTTTCGTTTTTGTTTTCTGAAGCAAAACATGGGCCTAACCCCATTGCTGTTGGCACCCCCAGTTTGGAAGCCCAAGCGAATAACAAGTGTAAATACTGCTATTTGCCCCCCCCCCCCCCTTGCTTGTTTTTTTTAAAGTGTTTTTTTGAATAAGACATGGGCCCAGCGCAATTACTGATTGCACCCCCTTTGTTGGGCCCAATATGTTCTGAAGTATTATTAGTTGCTTCTGGCACCCCCCTTGTTTTCATTTTAATTGCATTTCTTTTTTTTTTCTTTTTATTTGTATATAATTCACCAAATAAATCATAAAAAATTCAAAAATGGTCATTTTGATATGGGGATTTTTACTACATTTCAATAATTGTCTCAAGAATATTGTGAAAAATTAAAAATAGTATTTTAGGTTTTTTTCCATTTATGGTGATTTTTTATATTTTAATTGCTTTTATTTTCATGTTGTTCATACATGCATTTTGATGAATTTTGTTTAGGCATTTAAATTCATATTTTGATCCCGTTCTTTTTGTGGTAGTTAGATTAGAACATTAAGTTCCCCCTGGATTTATTCCACATTTTTGTGGATTAATCTTGATTAGTTTTGATTAGAAAACATTAGGTTAGTATAATTAGGGTTCAAACTCAACATAGGTGCATTCTGACATTTTATTTTGGGGTTTTTAGCATGAGTTAGGTTATGGGACATATAGGGTATGTAGGGTAGGTATAGAAATCCCCTTAGAATTAATCCTAGAATTTTAAATACTATTTTACTATTTTTCAGTATATTTTGCAAATTGTGTGGTTGTTTGGTGTGCCCACTTGGGGTTTTATCTGTCTGCTTGGGCTTTTGGGCTTTATTTTTGGGTATGGGCTTGGTTTGGGCTTGTGGAAGCATGGAGAATCAATGGAGAAGATTGAATACAACAATCAAGGTTGATGCATGGAGATGGCTTGGATTGAGGATGATGATTGAAGGCTTAGGAGAAATAGGAGATAGGAATAAGCAGAGCCTTAGAATAAAGCAAATTCTTTCATAAACATGGATAGTTTCCTTTGCTTCCATTCCTCTCTATGACATAAGGTCCCTCTATGGTATTCACCTCTCTCCTTAGGAGGGATAAGTGGCCTTACCTTAGAGGTAGAACTTTGAGGGAAACAGTCTGTTACAATGTCAACTGTTCATAGACTTCCTTTGGTCGTCAATGAACTGTTTGACATTCAATTTCTTCTGATAAAATCAATTCTCTGCTGGAGTGCTTGCCTTGAAGAAAGAAGCCATTGAAGATAGAGATGAAGATCAAAGATGGACAAAGATGAAGGTTATTCATGTCAAAGCTGTGCAGCTGTTGAAGCTAGGGTTTACTGCTATTCGGAGCTATCTGATGTCTGATGCTGTCAACTGGTTAAGATTCTGTGCTTGCTTAAGCTTGGTGATTTCTTGGAAATGGAAGCTTGTTGTAGCTTGGGTAGATTATTGTTTACCAATTGTCAGAGTTTGTTGTTTTTCATAGTTGCTGCTGTAGGAGCTAGGGTGCTGTCAGGGCTGGTTTTTGGGTTTTATTTCCTTTGTTGTATTGTTTGTTAATTTTCCCCATAGGTTTGAAGTGAAGCCATTTCACTTTGCCCATTGTTTTCTAGGTTCGAGGTCGAGTGGGACTCCCTTGCCTCGCTTGTACTGCTGCATTCATGCATTTTACTGCTTTACTGTATATATATTGTTGCTTTTCCGTTTATCCCCTTAGGATCTCTGTTTCTCTCTCCGCAAGAGAGAAATATGACAGACATTAGGTTCTCACCCATGCATGCCAACATTAAGATAGTTTTGATTCCCATTTTAACCATAGGTTTTAGAGTTCTGTCTTTTCTTCCTCAAAACAATCAAAAAATACAATAAAAGGATAAACATCAATAAAAAAACAGTTCTTGCGTAAAAGACTGTAAACCAATCCAAAAGAGTCATTTTTGTCCGCTTGGACCCATAATCAGGAGAAAACCTTTTTCAGAAGGATAAAAAACAGTCAAACAATCTGTGTCTTCCGTAGCCCGAACTACGTTTGCTCTGATCTTTCATGTTGTATGAAAGTACGTAGGCATAGGATGCGATATCCTAGCGAGCAACCTTCCCCTCCTTTCCCATAGGTAGGCGAACTATGTTGACTCTGATTTCTCGTTCCAGACGGGAATACGTAGGCATAAAGTGCGATACTTTGCCGAGTCATTTTATTTTCTTTTAACCCAGGCCTGTAGAATAGATAGAATAACAATCCGTACCAGAAAACAAGCGTGGATCCCGTCGAGTACGACGGACGTGAGGGGTGCTAATACCTTCCCCTTGCATAACCGACTCCCGAATCCAGGATTTGGTTGCGATGACCATTCCTTTCCCGTCTTTGCGGTAGGTTTACTCTGAGCGTTTCCTTTCCCTCCTTTGGGATAAATAACGCACGGTGGCGACTCTTCTGTTCAGCCGGCGCCGATTTTCGCAGTAGCGACAGCTGGCAACTATGCTGGGGACTGCGATGGTTCCCTATGCATTTGTCGTTGACTTAACACCTGTGGCGTCACGCAGGTGGTTGATATTGAAATTAGGTTCTTTATCAGATGATTGATCAGTTGTCGCTGTGACAAACGAATTCAATTGTTTGGATGTGGTGTTCCCAAGCAGTTTGGAAGTTTACTTCTTCGGTTAGAAAATTTTCGAGTTCTCTGGTATTCAACCGTCTTCTACCTCGATTGCCTGAAAGCCGTTCGCTTTTCATCCTATCGGGTCCAAGCCGCTTGAATAGGGGCAGCTGTTGCACCCCAAAATTTGCCTAACCTTTTCTTACTGGGTTTATGTTTCATTGCATTAGCATATCATTGATCTAACATTTGTATAGTATAGCATTATTCATTTAACAGGGGATCAAGTGTGGAGCCTATCTAGAAGTCTTATGTAAGTTTGAGAAGTCACCATAGTCATCAGGAAAAGGGTGGGTTTCTTGAGGAGTTCAGTTGTTTGTATGGGGTTAGCCTCCTAATTTGAGGACCAGTTGAAGATCATCAAGGGATGGTGAAGTCTTGACCAAGGTGAGGGGGTGTGAGTAGAACTCATTGAAGTGCTTGGAAGGTCATGGTGGAGCTCAATCAAGTCATTGTGCCAAGTGTGAAGAGCCACAGTTGAGGGTGTTGTAAGTAGGGTTTTCATCTGAGTAACCCTAAGTTAACTGTGCAATTGAAGAGGATCAAAGTTCATTTTTAAGTCTTTGCAATCATGGATAGTTGTGTTGAGACACATGATATGATATTCAAGATCTATGCAAGAAAAGTTCAAGGTGTGAGGAGTTGCTAAATTAGGGTTCTCAGGGTAAAATCCCCTATTTAGTGCCTAAATTCAAGACCACTTATCTCAAGATTCAAGTTTCATCTCCATTTTTGGCCAACATGAAACTTTTATAGCATGCTCTTAGCTTTAATTTGAGTACTAGAAGTCCTCCATTGGATTTATAGAACTCAAGTTATGGTCCAAACAAGTTACAGGTCATCTGAGGAATGTGAAATTTTTTTGTGAAAGTTCACCAACTTCCAAGGAACTTTTGACCTACGAGGGTGTTTCTCATAAACTTTTGTCCAACATGAAAGTTGTAGGTCTTAATCTTATCTTTCCAAATTGTATTAGAAGTCTTCCATCTTATTTGTAGAACTCAAGTTATGAGGTTTACAAGTTAGGGGTATTTTGGGAAAGTAAGATTATAGGTCATTTGGCATTATAGGTCATTTTCTCCATCTTGCAAGCTTCAAATGCAATTTTGTTCAACACAAAACTTGCTCAAAATGATTTTTTAGGTCAACCATATACTCATGATGAATTGATTTGGATTTAGGTGAGACTTGGTTTGAAAAAATTTGCAAAAGGAAGAAATTAAAGGCATTTGGTTGAAAAATTCATGATCAATTCATTTGCGCTTAAAATGGATCATATGAATACTCATTTTGATCAGAAAAACAATTCTAAACACTTTGGAAATTTTAGAATTTCCATTTGAGGTCAATTTCATGGTGATATGGTTTGTTACTTCACAAGTAAGTTACACTTCATAATTTGATTTTGTGATAAGTTCAAACACTCAAATCACTCCAAACACCCTCACCAGACTACAAGGAATTTATTACAAGCTTCCAAGGGAAGTTTCAAGTCAGAACACGCATCCATCATGGTTGGTTTTGTGAAGGAAATTTGAAAATTGGATTTTCTGTTTTGGGCCTCAATTGAACCCCTAAAGCCCACAAACCAATTGTATTTAAGCTCTGTGAAAGGTTTTGCTCCATTTTGGAGATCACTTCGCACCAGAACCAAGGATTGAAGTTGGAGCTTGAAGGAGAGAGTTGAAAATCGTGTTTTCATTTTCAAGCCAGATCCAAGCAAATTGAAGTTACCAAAGTGTTCCTCATCAAGCATCGAAGCAATCTGCATTGTTTTGAAGCCAGAATCGTGTTCTAGATACCTCAATTTGAAGCTCAAAGTCAGGTATGTAGTTTTTAAATTTACACTGGTTATAGCATGATCTAAGCATGATTAGTATGTGGATAGGTTTTGATTTAGGATGTAGACGGAATCTGGATCAGAAATTGGATGTTTAGAGACAAATTAGGTGATGACATGATTTCTGTTTGGATGTGAGTTGATCTGATCTTGAGGCTTTAATTCAATTGGAATAGCATGTGATGATCAGTGTTAGATGAGGATTACATTCGTACCATTAGTTTGAGTTTTGGTGAGAGTTCAGATTGAAGTGCATTTTGAGATCTTCTTTGTGTTTTAAAATCTAGTAGGATTTAGAGGATTTGAAGGTGATATTTGAGATCAGGACAAAATTTGGAGTGAGATAATGTTAAGTTTGATGAGTTTCCATGACCTGTAAGTGTGTGCTCACCGGAGAAGATGACCGGAGGTCATCTCCGACCGCCGTCTGCGAACTTCCTTCCATCTGAGGATTCAAATGAAGACGAAGGCTGTGAGGCGTTGGATCTGGCTGGACTCAGGACTTTGTATGCTCATCGTGTGGTTGTGTCTTAATCTGAGGATTTGAACTTTTGGACATGAAACACAGCGTTTTCATTAATTGATGTGGCGTGTACGTGGTGTGTGAGTTGGACAGCATGAGGACCTTTAGATTAGATTACTAAGTCAATCCATCCAACGCGTGTGTTATTTTCTAGTTTATTTGATTTTCTTAATTCATTTCTTTATTATTTTAATTGCATTTTCTTACTTTAATTCATTTTAATTTCATTATTTGTCAGAAAAATAAAATAAAAATATGCTCATGTTCCTCTTTTAATTTGTGATTTTTCTATGCTGTTAGATTTAATTTTTGATGATTTTGCAATTTAATTTGATTTTTTCTCATTTTTTATATTTCTTTATTTTTGCATAGTTGATACATCGGTTTGTTGATTTTTGTTTGACCATTTGGTATTGAATTTTGCTTTGATTTTTTGTTGGATTATATATTAGAAATGTATGTTCCCTCAAGAATTTTCTCTTGATTTTTAGATAATCATAGGTTCTGTTTTAGGTTAGGGTTTTAGAGCCTTCCCTTTCATGGTTTCCCTTTGACACATTACAATTTAGGATTTTATTAGTGGCCTTAGAAATTGAATTAGGCTCTTCTATTTGAACTATAGGTTCTTAACACTTTCATGTTTCCTTAGGAAAATTGGTAGATTTTTAGATTCTAGTTTGCTATTTTATATAGAATTTGCAAGGAGGTTGTTCTTTTGGTGCTCCTAGCTTGGTGCTTGTTTTGTTTTGCCTTCTTTGGTGGCTTTTGGTGCTTGGTGGGATTGTGGTTCTTCTTGGGGATGATAAGGGCATGTTGTAGCTTCTGTGGAGTTGATTGTGGAGCTTGGCTTGGAGTTCTTATTTCCCTTTGGTAGCCTTCTTGTAGCTTATAGGAATTAGGGTTTAGGAGAGAGCTTAGAAGTAGTTTTCTTTCTTCTTCAAACATGGATTGCTTTGATTGCTTTCCATTTTCATCCTATGATTCAAGGTCCCTATGTGAAAGCCTCATCCTTCCTTTGGAAGGATGTGTGGCATTTTACAATGGGTAGAACCTCTGAGGATGCCTTTCTCAGATGACTGGTTGAGTGTCTGGTAGGATTCCTTTGGTTTCCTTCCTGCTTCCCATCATCAATCCAATATCCTTGTTGTTCATTCTCTTCTCTTTGGTTGGAGCTTGAAGATGGAGCATCCCTTTCCTTCTCTTGAAGATGGTGGACTCTAAGAACAGGTACAGACTCTGGATTGGATTGCTGTCAGAAGATTGCTCTGCTGTGGAGATTGCTGGCTTGTTTTCCCTGTTTGTCTGTTTTCTTTTTGTCCAAATGTATTGATGTGATTTGCTTGGAGTGTTGCATGAGTAATAGGCTTCATGTATATGATTATAGGCCTAAGAGAATCCTAAGGGTTGAGCTTCTCCCCTTGCTTGTATTGCATTAGAGGTTGAGTTTCTCCCTCTGCTTGTATTTTTACTATGTGGCTTTGCTTGCTGGTATTTGGTAGAGCTCAGCTCCCTTGCCTATGTGGTGTGTGGTCTTTGTGCCTTGTTTGTTTAGAAGTTGAGCTTGGCTCCTTCTGCTTGTGTGATGCATTGCATGCATTTTATTTACAGTAATTTCTTTTCAGTTAATCTATTTACTATTTTGTTTTCCTTTGCCATGTTCCCCTAGGAATTCTGACTTCTCTGGTTCCAGAGAAGTTATGACAGACATTAGGGTTCTAACCATGCATGATAACATTAGTTAGCTTACCTCCTAACCTCAACCATAGGTCCATTTTGCATGACAACTTTAGGATTGGATCAGTTCCCCTTTAGTGCGTCTTTTCTCTTCTCCTCTGCAAACAAAATCAAAATACAATAATAAAGGTTAGTTGACGTCGTACGTTACGAGCCTTAAGCTATCTGAGAAAGGATTGTTGGAGAGTTTCTTTTCAGCAGTCTGGATGTTTAGTATGGCATCCTTTGGGTGACATGCGACGCATTCACTCTCAGGTCATAGTCTCTAGTGCGATATCAGTTGCAAACATCCATAAAAGATACTTCTCTAAAAAACAGAAAACAAAGATCAAACTCTTTTTGTCCTCTTGGACCCTTAATCCCTTGGAAACCCTTTTTCAGAAGGAGAGTTTTGTTAACTCCCGGTTCTACCGCAAACGGTAAACGCCTAAGTCTCCGTCGAGCGAGTTGCATACACCAAACTGCTGGAACCGTCTGTTAACCCTACTCGGATAAAAAAGACAAACCTGTGTCTCTCGTGTCCCGAACTACGTTTGCTCTGATCTTTCATGCTGTGTGAAAGTACGTAGGCACAAGATGTGATATCTTGGCGAGCAACCTTCCCCCGTAGTTAGGCGAACTACGTTGACTCTGATTTCTCGTTCCAGATGGGAATACGTAGGCATAAAGTGCGACGCTTTGCCGAGTCATTTTCTTTTCTTTTCAGACCAGGCCTTTAGTGTAGATAAATGTAACAAACCCGGCAGATAAACACAACAAGCATGGATCCCATCGAGTACGATGGACGTGAGGGGTGTTAATACCTTCTCTTGCGTAACCGACTCCCGAATCCAGGACTTGGTTGCAATGACCATTCCTTTACCTTTGCGTCAGGTTTCTCCGATCGTTTCCTTTCCCGTTCTGAGGGATAAATAACGAAAGGTGGCGACTCTTTTGTCTTGCCGGCCTCGTTTTTCGCAGTAGCGACACTATCTAACTTGCAGCCCACAAAATCAAAATCAGAATAACATACTAAGCTATAATAACTACCTTTAGGATACCAAAGATCATGTTAGAGGTTTCGTTAAGATACCTAAATATACGTTTTATGATCTTAAAGTGGAAATCCTTAGGTGATGCTTGATATCTAGCATACTTGCACACACTAAACATATTATATGGCCTACTTGAGGTTAAATAGAGTGAGGATCCTATTATACCTCTATATCTGGTTAAGTCAAAATCCATTCCTCATTCGTATTTGTCAATAAGCACATTTGAATCCATATGTGTTAGGATATTCTTCGAATTTTCATATAAAACTTATTAAGAAGATCTAAACAATATTTAATTTGACTTATGAAAGTACATTCTTTGGCTTTCTTGATTTGCAATCCTAATAAGTATGTTAGCTTTCCCATAAGTGACATCTCAAATTCTCCCTGCACCAAACTTGCAAATTCTTACAAATATATTCATTAGTAGACTCGAAAATAATATCATCTACCAAAATTTGAACTAAGACAATACGCTTTTCCTTATGTCTTATAAACAAAGTGGTATCGACTTTCCCACAATTGAATCCTTGTTTGATTAAAAATCGACCCAATCACTTATACTAAGCTCTAGGAGCTTATTTGAGACCATAGAGAGCTCTTTTCAATTTAAGAACACGATTAGGACTATCTTGATCCACAAAACCCGTTTGTGAGAAATGCACCTCTTCGTTTATATGGCCATTTGGGAAAGAAAATTTAACGTCCATTTGGTAAAGCTTAAAGTATAGGTAGCAAGTGAATGCCAAAAGGAGTCTAATAGCTTCTAGATGGGCTACAGGGGCATAAGTCCCCTCGTAGTCTATTCCCTCGGCTTGACTATATCTGTTTTCCACTAATCTTGCTTTATTTTTAGCAATTACACCATTTTCATCCATCTGGTTCCTAAATACCCATCTTGTGCCAATGACGGTTTTATCAACCAAACGCGGAACAAGGTCCCAAGCGTCATTACATTTAAATTGGATTAGTTATTATTGCATAGCAAGTAACCATACCTCGTCAAGTAAAGCATCGAATATTGATTTAGGTTCGATATGAGAAATGAAAGCAGAGTACTTACAAAAATTCTTAACCTATGAACTAGTACTTACTTCTCTTTTGGTATCTCCTAGGATTTGATCTAATGGATGATCCTTTTCAATTGTTCAATCTTGAGGCATCTGGTTCAAGGTCTCTTGTTTTTCATCCTCATGTAAGCTTTCCTCTTTATCTTTCATAGTTTCCTCATCCTTTGTAGAAGGAGTAGGACCCTCCTTGGAACAATCGTCGTCCATCAATCTTTCTGTTATCACACCTGAAACATCACAACTAATATCCTTCCCCACCTTTCAGGGTGGGACTCATCAAAAGCAACATGAATTGACTCTTCTATAGAAGCAGTTCTATGATTGTAAACCCTATAAGCTTTACTCGTAGATGAGTACCCTAAGAATATACCTTCATCAAAGGATTTCCCACAATAATTTTCATTGGTAATTGTGGAGGGATTTCCCACAATACATTCATCAATAATTTTACCTTTTGTATTATCTCTGTACGTGACGTGACCACTTTCCTTCTCATCGAACTTGATGAGCATGGGAGCATCTCCCATCATGTGTCTTAAACATCCACTATCTATAAACCATAATCTTTTTATGGAGGAAAGACTTTCCTGCAACAATTCAAATAGGTAATTTAGGTCCCCAACTAATGGATCCTTTAATGTTAATTGAGTTACATTTACGTATCCATGTCATTTCACCATTGAGAACTTGAACATTCCCAACATGACAAAGAGGCCTAATGTGACCATTATCTCCACAATAACGGCAAATAGCTTTAGATGAAATGCTTCTTCTATTTCTTTTAGTGACATGAGGGTTTTTCTTAAAAACTTTCCCTCTTTCACTTGAAGAACTAGAACAAGTACAAGATAGTGAAATATAATGTGTTAGTTGTCCCTTAAGAGTTTCAATTTCAGCTTTTAAATTTGGACACTTAACATATTCCATAACTTCCATCTTTTCAACTAAAGTATCTGAAAAATTACAATGTTCATCCATTAGAAAAGTATGTGTTTCCTTAAGAGATTCTAAAGCACGATTAAGATGATTTATCTCCTATTCAATTTTTAAAATCATTTATTTTGGGAGAGAAATTTTCTTGAACGCTTTTATAGAATCCACATACATGGAATTGAATGCATTCAATAATTCACTATAAGAATATTATTTTTCGAAATCAGAATTATTTAACTTTGAAGTTTCACCTTTCTTAAGAGACATCAAGCAAAAGTTAGCACGGTCATCATCTAAACTCAAGAAAGAATCAGAGGAGGAGCTCTCATCCTCTTCTTTATACGCGTTGGAGGTGAGAAAAGTACACCAGAAGGGGGGTGGGTTGAATTGTGTTTTTCGTTTTCTTAGTTTGCATCTGATTAGAGTTCAGAATCTAAACTGGTGTTCAGATTCTGGTTAATTTTAAGCAGCAAAATGTTAAAAAAAAGCAAATAAATAATAGCAAAAGACAAAAAGATTTATATTGGTTCCTCCTAAACTGAGAGTAGTCCAGTCCCCTTGCTTCATAAGAGATTCTCTCTATAATCAAATCATAATTACAATTGCTTATGCATTCTGCATAAGAATTTTACACTTGCTCGGGCCCAAGGTCCAGGACATCTGCTCAAGCTTCTCACTCAAGACTTCTTGCTCAGGTTCCATGAACCCAAGAATTTCTTGCTCATACCCTCATCCCAAGACTTTTGCTCCACGTCCCATGAAACAAGTCTCTCTGATTGCACCCCTCTAGTAAATACTTACTGCTCTAATTCCATGTAATGAGCATTCTTGCTCAAGCCCCTCAGGCTCAAGACTTCTGCTCCAAGTCCCATGAAACGAGCCTCTCTGCTTACACCCCATCAGTCAAGACTTATTGCTCCAAATTTAATAAACTGAGCTATTTTGCTAAAGCCATGTTGGCTCAATACTTTCCTTATCAATCAATCTACTTGATTAAGACTTTCACAGCTCAAGCGCGTAGCAAGATACTTACGTGACACAAGCATCTTGGCTCGAGACTTCCTGGCTTGTATCCCAATGACACAAGACTTTTATCTAAATTGTTGAACAAGCTCAGGAGAATAGAGACCAAGGTGTACATGATGCAAGTATCAGAGGTACGGAAAATCACCACAACAAAGACCTAAAGAACTTAAGATTTCTAAGATATTCAATGTGTAAGAAATCTTAAGGCTTTTACAATTACAACCTACATCAGAAAAATCTGCATATACAATGAGTTGATAATTTTTGATCTTGTTACTCCTTCTTCTGGTTGATCCTTGTTAAAGATTCAGTTTGAACCTTTAGCCATATTTATAACCTTTTCAGAAACTAACCATTGAAAAGGTAACTTGGTCAAGAGTCTTTGTTGTTACTCCATAGTACAAGAGCCATTGAATATAGATACACCAGAAGATCTTTATCCAATGTGTAACATGTTTAACCTTTGAGTCTTCAAGAGATTCTGTACTATTAGAGTCGTTGAGGGTAGATATCCATAAAGCATCTCAGCCTTTCTTGGCCCTTGCAATGTGTAGACTCTAGCTGGCAAACTGATTTTACAATACAACTTGCTTTCTGCAGTACGGACAACTTCAACTTTATTACCAACTCTGAATGGTACTAAAAGCCAATTTGCATTCACTAAGTGTATAAACAATTATGTTGCTTCTTCTGATGTTGATACCTTCAGCTTCAGAGTCTACGCTAGACATCACTTAATAAGTGTTCTTCATATTCTGCCACCAGAAGCTAGCAATTCAGCAACTCTCAAAGTGTGCATAATGTAGAACAAATTCTGACAATAAAATTTACATGTATTTGAACCTGCACACATGTAACACACATCAAATAAACCATTATCCTTTCAATACTTTGTTATCATCAAAATCCAAGGAAAATAGGTCATGAATAAATCTTGTCTAACACGCGTCTCACATACCTTTAGCACTCATATGATGTGACATCGAATAGACCACTTTAACACTAAAGCAGAAAGAAGTATGTTCCTCGCTTTCAAATCATATGAATCCTTTTTAGGTTCAGCATCATCCCAATCTTTTGGATATTTAACAATATCGTCATTGCCTTGGGAATATATGGTCCCTCAATGATGGCACACCATAATTTTTGTCATCTAATAACAACAGTACATACATGTTTGCTTTCCAATAAGTATAATTTTCTCCTTTAAAAATAGTTGCTCTATTATACGCTCCCTTAGGATCATCATCTTCCATCATATTCATAATTTTTGGATGTTGATTAGACACAATCGAAAGACCATCTCTTGATGTCAATTGTTGGGAGTGAATATAGGAGTAGAAATATGGTCTATATGGGGTGAATAAACCCAAATAAAATCCAACCCACATTTACAAAAATTATCAGAGTGTTTTTAAAAATAATTGCGAGCAGAAAGTTTGATGCGAAAATGTGAAAATTATACTATTCAAAATTTTGATCACATTAACACTAGATCGCTTCACAAACACTAAAGATGAATATGATGAAACCCTACGTATTCAATTGATTTGATTGTGTAATCCACTGGGTGTGTTTACACAATGATTCAATGTGAAGAGTTCTAACATCAATTGTTTATAAGAATTTTAATCACCAATTCAACTCAGCAAGGTATTCAATTCCAAAACAACTTAATGCTTACGTAATAAATCGCTATCAATTGAATCAATGATAAACTACACTAAAGTGGAAATACCTATGCATGCAAATACAAAGAAACTAAATGCAAGAGTAAGAAAGAGAGATGACACCGATATTTATAGTACTTCGATGTTCGTCCTCACTTTTCTTACATGCACTCTTCAATGGTTTCCTATTGGAACCTGCATAGTTCCTTTATATTTGACATATATTTTCAAGATCTCATACAATCACCAATCACAATATAGCTGAGAAAATTAAAATTTCCTATCAGGATCTTGACTTTTATATAGCATAATTCCAAACTCGTCTACATAATGTTTACTCGATTAACGCTTTATTAATCTTCCAATATCATAAATTTGCTCCAAGCCTTCGCGTGTAGAAATTAACCCCTTGATCTTACTGATTCCTTGAACAATGAATTGTTAGAAGATTTGAAAAGAACTCCTCCTTATTTGTAGCCTTCCACACAATCACTACTAAAGAAATTCTAGAGAGAAGAAGCTACTTCTTTTTAATGGAATTTTTCATCACCATTGACAATTACCTTAATGTTGCAAGAAACTTAAAAATCCCAACCAAATCTTTAAAAAAATTAGTTTTAAGAACATGGCTCCTTCAATCAATTACGAATCTCTAGTTATCAAGATCTGAATCAAATTGAAGTTGAAGATGCAAGAATTTCGTTGCAAGAACTTTGAACCTTCAAAAACAAGAAAATTGATTTTTCACAAAATCACACAAAGAAAATTATTTGATATGATTCGATTTTATGAAAAATGATGACAAAAATGTTTTATATGTGCTTGAGATTAAGCACTGAAAATGGTTGAAAAAGTCAGTTAGATTCGAATCAAAGGCAATTCATTATTTGAATCAAATGAGCAAGTGAAAGGGAATAAAGGAAAAAAACAAATTTTTTAAATCATTTTCACTCACTTCGAATCAGAGGAAAGCGTGATTCGAATCAAGGACCTTGTGATTCGAATCATGTACAAATTTTGATCTGAATTAAATGCAATATGCCACACTAGAAAATGCTGAAAAATGTCTGATTCGAATCATGTATCGTATATGAATCGAATCAAATCAAGAAGAGGTGACCAGTAAGGAATTGATTCGAATTATGTTTATTAAATTATTCAAATTAAATGGTTAGAAAATCCCAATTTCTCCTCTGTCCAATTTAATTTGAATCGGAAAGTGTGTTTGATTTTCATGATTCAAATCAAACACATAAAATCTCATATTTTCATAGTTTTAAAAACACTTTGATATTTTTATTTGAATCAAACTCAAATAAAAAAAAACACAAAAGGTTTTTATTCCACTTACTCATGCAATTAACCAAAAATGTCCTGATCAAGATCAAACCTAACCAATGGTTTATGCATGTTAAAAATGAATCTTTTCAAACTTGATTCTGAGATGTGCACTCATGAAGAAGACTCAAAAAAATCGAAAGTAAATCAAAGATGAAAGCGATAAGACATGAAAAAAAATTGTATTTGGGTGCTCCCTCTGAATGTATTAGGGACCTGCAACTATAATCATTACTATAAATCTTACTTTTTTCTCCCTAATTTTCTTATTCTCAGCATCACCTACTATCACCGCTTTATTTTCACTATCCTTTTTCTCCTCACTAGTTGTTGTGGGTGTACCTACCACTTTACTCCTCAACTCGATAATGTTGGAACAAGATTTGTTTATTCCCATAAAAGGTTTTGATGATAAAAAAGTATTGAAAGAACAATAGGGTTTGCTAACATATGTTCAAGTGTGCAGGATCATAATATAAAGAATTCATCATTAGTCGTGTTGAAAGCATAAGTGAAGAAGAAATACTTAGATTCTGACTTATCAAAATATGAATATGTTCATCAGATTTTGAAGGCATCAAACTCTGGATTCATGACCCAGCTTCTAATGACAACTCAGTTTCTAAAGACGTAGTGATCCGTATATTGAACTAAATCAGGCTTGTCTTATCAGAGTCCTAGATTTCTAGATAGAGTCAACTAGGGTTTAGTTTTGCAATGCTCAAGGATGGTGATGTGACCTCTTCATTATGTACTACCTTTTAGTAGATACCTAGTTACTCAGAAAGGTGTTACGGATAACTCTATTATTCAATGGACAAAGCTTCTGACCAAATGGAGTTCTCCAACATTTCTCTTGGCATTCTTATTCACTAATTTTGTTATTGCTCAAACCTGAAACGACTCTTTTTCTATCTCTATAAAAGGAAGTCGAAGACTCAAAGGAAGGTTACAACATCACAACATATAGAATGATCTTAGCATAACTCTGAGTTTTTATTGTAATTGTAATAGGATAAGATCTTAAGATTTCTCATCTTAGATTTATCTTATAAATATTAGATAGGTTGTAAAACTTTGTGATTGTTGCACAATTGTTATGCTTCTAATTGTGTATCAAAGTATATTAGTTATCTTATCTACTAAATATTTTGTTTAAAGTAGAAGAAGTATCTCGCATGCGTCCTTGAGCAAGGAAGTCTTAAATCGGGGGTTTAGGCATGAAGTCTCATTCAAGGTTGATTGAGCAAGGAAGACCTAAAACATAGGGTTTAAGCAGGAAGTCTTGAACCAGAGGCTTTAAGTAGGAAATCTTGAGCAGTGGCTTAAGAAAGAAAGTCTCATTCAGAGTTAATTGAGCAAAAAGTCTTGAGCAGTGGCTTAAGCATTTGTAATTAGATAATATCTTTTTGAGGAAATGGGACTTGAGTACTCTCAATTGAGGAGAGGAACTAGGATAACTTCTCTATGTTGATTGCATTTACTTGTGAACTTTATTTTCAGCTTCTATTATTTATTCTATCAACAAACTCTGAACATAGTTTAGACTTTGAACCTTTAAGTTCAGAAGTGGAACAATATTTTAATAACACAGTTCAACCCCCTTTCTTGTGTATTTTTATCACCTTCAAATAACACTACAATTTTCATTCTTCGAGTTATCAACAGTGTTACCATTGAATCCCCATCCCGAATTAGCCTGAGCTTCTATTTGCTTAGACAACTGCCAAATCAGTGCCTTTAAATTCTGTATGGAGGCTTATGTGTTCTTGTTTATTTTCAGTTATCTTTGCATTATGTATGACTTTCTTTTAAAAAACTCTCTTGAATATAGGGCATGAACCCTTAGAGAGTTTCCACCAACACAAACGGTTTTCATTAAGGCACTTGAGATTCTTGAGGTGCACCTTGACCGGCACTCATGGTTTTATTATTGTTGTTCCACTTAAAATTATGATGATCCTTCCACCCGAGGTTATACATGTTAGAGTACGGACTGTTTTTTTTGGAAGTTTTCATACTTAACTTCCGCACTTTCTATGTTAAGAACACAATTTCCATTTAAATGCTCACCTCCATAAAAATCATATTTCAGGGTTTGGATTTGGATCACATTATCTTGAGACAATTGAGAAGCAACCAACTATTTGGGTATGGTCGTTAGTTGGGCAAGTATAGCAGTTTGTGTGTTAACAGCTAACACACATTTTCCTTTCATAGCTCGTTCACTTGAGCGATACTCGTTTCAACACATATTTTCAATGAGTGTCGCAACTTCATCATCAGTTTTTCCTCTCAATGTACCTCCAGTTGAGGCATCAAGGAGCACTCGGGTGGATGTTGTAAATCCTCTCATAAAGTGCATCAGCCGATCCATCAAATTTGTGTTGTCGTTTGGCTACTTGCGGAGTAAAAATATGAATCTCTCTCATGCATCTGACAAAGACTCACTATTCTCCTGGCTAAAACTCTAAATTGCAGCTTTTGTTTCGACAAAATTCACACTTGAATAGTATATTACCAAGAACTTATCTTATAAATCTTTCCATGTTTGGGTCATCCCATTGGGAATACACTACAACCAATCTTTTTCACTACCAATTAATGAAAATCTGAACAGGTGCAATTTCACTTGGTCGTCAGTTATATCTTCTCCTAATGGTTTGCACATGGAGTAGATCTCATAAAATTACCAAGATGCTCCCAAGGATCACGAGTGACGTGCCCTTCAAACGGGTTATCTCGCAAGCCTTACAACACAAAATTCTTAATATCAAAAGTCACGGGACTCGCCGGTTGGAATCCCTGTGAGATTTGATAAGTATCGATATGTCTACAATAATCCCCAAACATCTGGTGCAGTGGGTCTACCATTTTAGGTTCCTTTTTTCCTATTATTCAGCTAACAAAACCTTAATATTTGCTTTACTAAGTGCTCGTGCAGTTCTCTCTATCTCCAAATCAAACGGTAAAAGCGTCGGATTCGAACCTTGCATAAACACAGAAAACAATACCTTAATAACATTGTTCAATGCAGAATAGAGTAAAAATAGAAATCAAAATAAGAAATTATCAGAAATAAAAAATAAAAAAACCAAAACAAGTTGCATACTATGCCTTGTTGAAAATATCAATAATCCTCATAAACGATCCAAATACTTGATGACAATTTACTAGCAAGTATACTAGCATTGTTATCGAAGTAATAAAAATAAATTTGTTTCCACAGGGATTGCAAACTTAGAACAAGTTATTTTTTTGCAATGTAATTAAAAATAATAAACAGGGGGTTTTAATGATTTGTTTGGTTGGTCGAAAACACGAGATAAGCTATTAATAACAATGATGATAAAGGAGGCCAAGTATTATTATGAGAATCCCCTACTTCTACTTGATTAATGAAATATGCATTAACATGCATGCAATGACTACAGAGTCACACTCCAGACTAACTCTACCACTACACCCAATCCATTTGCGTGTATCTCACTAGCCTAAGCATTAATTCACCAATCTCTCTGGCCAATTGTATCGTCAAACTATGCAACAAAGTGCATTATTCCCTAAGTCACAATTCTTCATCATATTATCTCTAGTCAATTAGAGAATTCAACAGTTAAAGTATGTCAGATAAATATCCCTAGGATCACTAGTCACTACTTATTATGATCAAATTGAATATCGTAACAAACAATAGGCAATGAGACCAATCAATATTTGAACAATAACAATGAGCCAAAAGAATTACATTAACATCATCTGATCATATGTCCTAATCAAATAAAGATAGATTCATCATCAAATAAGACCTAACCTAAGAGAAATCAATCTAGTCATGTTGAAATTAATCAATACCATAAGCGTAGATTCGAAGAGCGTGAAGAATCACCGAAGAAAAAGTTCTCTAATTGCCTCCAAAAGCTCCAAAATCTCCCAAATACGTCAATTTTCTCTCTAAGGAATCCAACCCCCTTTTCATCTCCTATTTTTCCTTTTAAAGCAAACAAAAGGTGTGTCAGGCAAGTGTAGTAACGCGAACGCATTGGGTATCAACATGGTCGCGTTAAATAATGCTTAGTCCAACCCGGGAGCATTTAGGAGTGGCGCGGGAGTGTAAAATCCAGTAGTTAGCAGCAAGTTTTTGTTCTTTTTTTCAGCAATTTTCACAAGAAGTAATACTCTTCACCCCAAAAGCACTTTTCCATGCTTTTTCCACTTTTTTTCTCCTAACTTGCTCATTTTAAGTCCGATTTGTCTGATTTTTCTTGCTAAATGACGTGCAATGTCAACTTGTCATTAACAACGAAATGAATCTATCTTTCAACCACCATGTCACAAGAAGGGTAGTTATTGTTGAGTATCACTATCAGTTAGTCGACGATGATGGACGTGTTCGCTACACCAAAATGCAAGTATAAAATGACAATGATGGAGGTATTGTCAATATTTGGTCAGTATTATTCCTTGGGACCCGTCAAAATAAATGTTGCCATAATCAAACATATATGTTATGTTATATGTCCAACAACAAGTTTGATGAGATTGTGGTGTGCATATCTTAGCTTGATGAAGAAGTAATTAATTTATCTGATATATGATCTTTTTCTATTTAGTTGATGTTTTTAATTCTTCACGATTTATTATTGGTGTTTAACACGTATCGTGTTGTTGAATTTCATATGATTTAATGAAATCTTCTAGTTCATTGTGTTTGCTCATAAATCTAACCATTTCAGATTCTATAATTTGGAAGCCTCAAAAACACTATAGATTCTAAAATCTAGAGAACATTTCTGTAGATTCAAAGAGTTCCTGAACAAATTCAAGGGGTGAGAAAAGAAATTATCAAAGTATTTGTAATATACAACAATAATATTTTATCTTTTTTCTTCTTTTAAACTCAACTTGGTCCGGCCCACAATAGATTATAGCACGTTTGGGCCAATAAATCTGACTACGGTAACAATTATTATTTAGATTATTTAGTTTAGTTTAAATTTTACTAAAGGTAAATCAAAAAACATTTTTAGAAAAACTAATCATTAAAAATGTCTTACATTTTTCACAATGAACTTTTTAAAGAATAATTTGTCACAAATGCATTGGAGTGTATACAGTGACCATTATTATTTATTAACTAACTATAGTTTCATTCATATCCCAAGTAAAACTTATTAAAACAATGGTGATCCACCTAATTTTTCACATTTCCTAAGATCAAATGCATACTACCATATATGCTATAAGTTCCTCATAAATCATAAAGCCATGAAAGTACTACAAAGTGAAGAAAAAAAAACAGTAAATAAAAAAATTCCTCAATAATGAAAATTATTTTATTCTACACTTTTGAATTATAAGAAACTGATGTGTGAAATTGAAAGGCTTAAATAATCATGGAAAATCTAAAAATAATATTAATTTTATTGATAGTAAAGATGTGCAATTAAAATAAATGATCTTAAATAACAAGATAATCTGCCATCAATCTATTCAAGAGGAGAGTGTAGTTTTCTAATTTAATATACTTTTGAAAATTGTTACAAAATATTATAAAAGAGTTTAAAAAAATAATCTCTCAAATTTTCAAGAACAAATTCTATTTTTCACTTAAATGTTTCTCAATCTTTGTAGATTTTTAAATTCAATGTATTTAGAAGTATTTCACAATTCTTTTAAATATTTTTAAGAATGTGTTTGGATGAGGTAATTGAGAATTTTTAAGGAATTTAAAATTCTAAGCAATTTAAATAATTCAATTGAAATCCATTCATTTTTTAATTCTTTTGTTTGGATAGAGTATTAAAATGATTTATTGTTAAATTTTTAGGATCGTTTTCATACATTTTAACACTTTTAATTCAATAGGGACCAATTTGTACAATTTTTGAAAATTTGAAGAGACCAATTTGTCAAATTTGAAATTTTTAGAAAAACTTTGGGATGAATTTGACATTTTCATAAAATATGAGAACCATCTTACAAAATTTAAAAAGTTAATAATAAATAATTTAACAATTGTATGATATAGAGTGAAGGAGTAATTTTAAATTCATTATTGTTTGGTTTCATTTAAAATTTCTTAAATTTAACTTGAATAAAATACTTCATAAATTTACATCATTTTAACAATTCTCTATATTTTTTATCCAAACAACAAATTTTGGTCAAGTCATTTTAAATTCCCTCAAAAAATTATTTTCCCTCATTAAAATGCTTCATCCAAACACACTCTAAAGATTTTTTCAAAACTCTATGAACTCCAAATAATTTCTACTATTTGTCTCTCTAAGTTTCTCTACTAGAATTATCACATTTTTCTTATATCTTTCTTCAAGTCCACTAACAAAGTGATATAGAAACATATTTATAAATGTTGAAACTCAAGAGATATATAACGGGCTCAAAACACGACCCATTAATGAATGGATATGCGGTTCAAAATTACTAGTGTATCTGCATAACTTATTATATCAGTAACTAGTGCATTTGCATAACTTACTAAACAAAAAACTAGTGTTAATCAGGAATCGATATTTGTTTTTAGTGTGAATAATTTATTTTCCTATATTAGAATATTAGTTATTATGAATTGTAATTACCTGTAACTACTGACACTATTATATATAGTGTGAAATACAATAGAGAAAGGCATCAAGCCAATTTTCCTGACATGGTATCAAAAGGTTCGATCAAGCCTGTGAAATCTTTTTATTTTGGTTGAACATCGACACCCCACTGATTTTCTCTCGTAATCTTGTTCATTGTTCGAGTTTGTTTTAAAATCTTCAGAAATCGGAACCTTGTAGCTGCTTGCGATTCTGATTTTCTGATTGTCAGAATTGTGATTTCGTCTTTGCGATTTTCGTTGTTGTGGTGTCATCTTTGTTCTGTGTTTATTGAAATTGATTTTTTATTTATCACAATTGATTCTTTTTCGTTTGATTGTGATAGATTTTGTTTCGTTCAGTGATCGATAATTATCATTCGTTTGGCGGCGATTCTGTTTCAGTGATTGCTAATGAGAGATCGTTGTCCGGTGATCCAGATATTTGTTTCGCGTTCGCAGATTGTTGTTCAAATTGTTTGATGGCTAATATTGTTATTGTCTGCTTCTTTTTTTACACCTTTTTGTGGTTCTTGTGGTTTTGTGGTAGTATACTGCCTTGCTTCTTGTTAGTTGTTGCACGTTAAAAAAACTTATATTTGGTGCACGTGCAAAAAGTCTAGTATATAAAACAAATTTACTTGGATCATGATTTCAGAAAATAAGAAAAGTTGTTTTTGTGTTCGTTTTATCGGTAAGAATTATTTGATTTGAAATTTTTAATTCAAAAATTATGTCAAAGGAAAGAGATTATAGAGTCACTTAGATGCTGTTTCGAAGGCATTTACAGATAAAGTTGCATTAGATGAGTGGAAAATCAAATATGCTCAAATAATTACTTGGATCTTAGTACTATTGATCCTCAAATAATCAATAATTTGCATTCATTTTCAATTTCTCAAGAAATGTTAAACTATTTGAAACAAATTTACAACAAGGATAATGGAGTAAATCATTTTCAGTTTGAGCTAGAGATAACCAATTATAAACAAGGTAATTTATCCATGCAAGAATATTATTCTAGTCTTTTGAATCTGTGGACAGAACACTCTGCTCTTATTCATGGTGATGTTTTCAAGACTGCTTTCGCGACTGTCTAAGAGGTCTACCAGACAAGTAGTCGGGATCAGTTTCTCATGAAACTTCGCCTAGAATTTAAAGTTGTCAAAGTTGATTTGCTTAATAGAAATCTCGTTTCATCGTTGAATACATGTGTTGGAGAACTTCTAAGTGAGGAAAAACGCCTCATTACTCAAGAAGTCATGTCTCATGAAGTTGTTGTTTCTGAGCCTATGGCGGTTGCATATATTGCTCAGAGTAGAGATAAATGTCGTGATATGAGACAGGTTCAATGTTTCTCTTGAAAATAATTTGGACATATTTCTCAGAGTTGTAGTAAATATTTATGTAATTATTGCAAGTAGCAATGTTATAATATATCTGATTATCCCACACGTCCTCCATGACCAACACATCGTTCGTTGC
The DNA here is from genome assembly GCA_963859935.3 of Lathyrus sativus. Classification (NCBI taxonomy): domain Eukaryota; kingdom Viridiplantae; phylum Streptophyta; class Magnoliopsida; order Fabales; family Fabaceae; genus Lathyrus; species Lathyrus sativus. The sequence goes on along the minus strand of OZ012735.1, from coordinate 570,138,988 downwards.
AAGCATTTCATGGAACTATAAATTTTACAGTTGGTCCTTCTGTTACTAGTGCACCTAATGGCGATACTTTACAACCTGAAATAAGTCAACAAATAGAACTTTCTGCTCTTTCAGCTTTGGGAATTTAGGGTAAGTCTTCTAATATTTTAAATTCATGGTTTCTTGATTTTGGTGCATCCAATTACATGATGGGTTCCTTTGAAAACTTGCACAATTTACGGTTTTATCATGGTCATCAACAAATTCAAATTGATGATGGTAATAACCTATCTATCACTAATGTTGGTGACATAAACTCTGATTTTCGGGATGTATTTGTGTCACCTGGTCTTGCTTCCAATTTATTGTCTGTTGGTCAATTGGTGGATAAAAATTATAATGTTGATTTTTTTCGTGTTGGTTGTCTTATGCAGGAGCAGGTTTCGGGGAAGATGATCGCGAAGGGGCATAAAGTAAGAAGATTGTTTTCACTCTAGTTTATTTCTAATCATTTACCTCTTGCTTGTAATAACATTTTGAATTCTTATGAGGATTGACATAGAGAATTGGGTCATCCATGCTCTCCAATTTTGTCTCATTTATGTAAAACTTGTTTATTGGGTGATAAAAATGTTGTTTTTAATGCCTCTATGTCATGTTCAATTTCCAAATTGCCTAAAAGTAAATCACTTCCTTTTCCCTCTAGTGCTCATCGTGCATTAATTTGTTTTGAGATGATTCATAGTGATGTATGAGGAATGTCTCATGTAGTTTCTCATGCTCACTATGAATATTTTGTCACATTTATTGATGATTATTGCCATTTTACTTGGATATATTTTCTCCGTTCTAAATCTGAAGTGTTTTCTATGTTTAAGAAATGTTTGACATATGTTGAAATTCAATTTTGAGCAAGTGTTAAAAAATTTTGCTCTTACTCTGGTGGTGAGTACATGTCTTATGAGTTTCAGGATTCAGACTTAAAACAACCACACAATAATTTTACTTGAAACGATTAAGATTTGAAGATGAAGAGTTCAGATTCAGACATATCAAACATACACAAAAAATGTTTGAAGATGGAGAGTTCATACTCAAACATATCAAACTATTCAAACTATTCAAAAAAAAGGTTTGAAGATGGAGAGTTTGGATTTAGGCTACAACTATATATCATTCATTCGATTGAGACATCAAACATATCAAACCTATCAAAAATAATTCAAATGCAGACTTAACATGTCGACCAAAGTTAGAGACAAACGAGAGAGAGAGAGAGGGAGAGAGTGTGTGTGAGAGAGAGACGAAGAACTTACATCAGTAGTGGTTCGTGGTTGAATGTTCGACAATAGAGGCATTTCATGGACAGTGGCTAGGGTTCATGAGACTTCAAAAAGGTGAAAACTTGAAAACCCTAATAGAGATTTGAAATGAAATGTGTTTGTATTGTGTGAATTGAGACGGAGAATATGTGTTGGTTGGTTTGGTTGGTTTTATTGGGTTAAAAATTTCAATGGGCCCAAACGTACCCAGTGTCTCAGCTCAATCTTATTATAACCTAACCTCGCAACACCTTACTAGACCGATTGATTTAGGATTTCGCTATGCCCAGAAATTCAAACCTAAACTAATCATTTTAACCCATGCGAACCCTTTTCTTTTCAAACAGGCAACCCGATAACACAACCCACCTGAACCGGTAGCTAACAGACCTTGTGGATTGGTTGGTTTCGTCCAAATTCCTTTTTTCTTATCCAAACCTATGTGAATCTAGTCAAACTGATCACGCACATCGTCCTGCTTTTCAATGGAGTTTGTCTTCAAGATCCTCCATTAGAGCATGTCCAGCCACTCTGCTACGCCATATTTAGGAGCGGAAGTCGTGGTCCATATATAAATTTCATCATCTTATAATGAGATGCAATGAGTGCAAGTCTATCAACTTAAATTACATTTGGCGAAGCCATGTTAGGAACAGAGAAAATGCTTCCATAAATTTCAAATACTCAACATCGCGTAAGAAAATGGAAAAAATTAGCAAAAATAATAAAAATAAAAATAAAAACACTTCAATTTCTTGACTTTAATGAAGAATAAAAAAAGATGCATAAGTCTTTTTAAGAATATACTGCAAAATGTGTAAATGAGAGATTTTTTAATCTTTTATTTAGTGGTTGAGGGGACAAAATGGTCATTTTATACTGAGATATAACAAGTAAATTGCTTCTTCCCTCAAAATACAAAACAACAAAATAAAACATGGGCCTCTTATTCAAGTTTAAAAGTAAAAGATATAACAAGCCCAGAGGCATAGCTCCATTGTGTTGAAGTCTTGAACAAAACAAAAGCTAAACCCTGCTTGTTTGATTTTAGCTGATGGATTGAGAAAATATATATTTTAAAAAAAGGGTGTAAATTTTAAAATAAGATGATCTTTTAAAACTCTAAAAAGAATGTAATTCATTTGTGTTTTAAAGTATAATCTTCACTCTTAGTTATGCATGCAAGTTACAAACTAATTCATTACAAAAAAACAAATATCTACTAAATCATCATAGTAATAAAACCCTTATCCTTAATTACAATAATCATCTATAATTTAAATATAAACAAATATCATCCATTAAAAAATGTGGATGAAAACATATTTTTAAACCAATAAGTATAAGTATGTCCCACATGACATGTATATGGAATAATATTTCAATAAAAATTAATAAATTTATTCATCAATCAAACTCTTCCTGGTGCATTAGGGTCATGGTGATTGTTTGCTCCTGTCCCTGGATAATCATCCATTTCCAAATCTTCACCTTTTATTGGTCCAATAGCACTTTCCTATTATTGAAAAAAATATATATAATAAATAAAACTCTTAATTAAGATGGTTGAATAATTAGAAGCAAACTATAGAGAAACTATGAAATTAGCAATATTAAAAATATAAAAAAAAAACTAGAATTTTACCTTAGCTAGTTTAGTTTGCATTGGGGAGGATTTCTCATCCTTTGACAAAATTCTTCCTGCAAAAAAGTTTTTGAAAAATTAATATAAAAATTTGTTTAAATAATATAAAAATAATATGGAAATGGAGTGATTCCATATTTTTTTTTATAAAAAAAAATAATATTTTTTTAATACATACTTGAAGAAGATGAAAGAAGAAGACATGAGATAATCATGAAGAATAAGAGAAACTGCAGGGGAAATTTGTTGAACATGTTGAAGAAGAAAACAAAGAAGGATAAGATAAGAGAATAGGAAGATAGTGGTGATAGGAGAAACTATGTGAATGCAATGTTTATATAGAAGTCTTATAAGACAGCAAAATTTGTTTTTTTTTTTAATTATATATTGTAGTATTAATTGTTCTTTTGTCGACTTAAATATTATTGTAATTTCTTTGTGCAATAACTTATGGTTCTTAATAAAATTTATATAATTTTTTATATATACAATGTATAGTGATATTTGTTCTTATGTCGACTTCAAAATTATTGTGATTTCTTTGTACAATAATTTAAGGTTCTTATTAACTTGTATAAATGATTCCACTTGCTTGGTCAACTTTTGAGCTTTATCTAGATGTGCCTAGCTTCTCCACATGATTAATTAAATTTCATTTTAATTTAACAAAATATTAGGAGATCTAATTTTATCCCATCCAATGGAGTGGAAAAATATTATATGACAAATTAAAAAATATTTTTTTAATTTTGAAGATGTATCTCTGGATGTATCCTTTTGTTCCGGGGGGAATAGCCTCTCATCATATTGCAGCAGGGACATTGGGCATATTAGCGGGTCTTTTCCATCTTAGTGTGCGTCCACCTCAACGTTTATACAAAGGATTGCGTATGGGAAATATTGAAACCGTCCTTTCCAGTAGTATCGTTGCTGTATTTTTTGCAGCTTTTGTTGTTGCTGGAACTATGTGGTATGGTTCAGCAACTACCCCGATTGAATTATTTGGTCCTACTCGTTATCAATGGGATCAGGGATACTTCCAGCAAGAAATATATCGAAGAGTTGGTAGTGGGCTAGTCGAAAATCAAAGTTTATCAGAAGCTTGGTCTAAAATTCCTATTATACACTAATTTTATGACGCACTAAACGAGTGTCATTCTAGATTAACAAAAAAAAAATTCAACAAATATATTGACAGTTGAGCAGTCCAGCAGTCCAGTGAATTTATCAGAGATGCATCTGCGAAGGTTTGGGGCAGATTTTGAAATTTCTGTCAACTTTGCATGTCAGATATTTTCAGAGATGCATCTCCGGAATAATTTGATAAAACACTGAACTGCAAGATCACACAACCATACTTGTTTTCTACTCTAAACCCTTACCAAAACTCTTCCATTCTTAATCCACATTTTCATTCCAAATCTTCAATCTTATGTTTCATCACATTAAAGAGAGGGAAAAAATTTGAAATTTCAGGTAAAGATCATTTATTCAAGCCTCATTACTCACATTAATCTTGTTTTCAGACTGAAAAATGTGTGTTTATTTCAGAGATACATCTCCAGAGTCTGACTTGAAATCACCATCTCAACCGGTAAAAACAAAAGGTGCGGCAAAGAAGCTCAAGCCTACACTGAATTACAATTCAACGGTGTGGTCTCCTTCGTATTTTGAACATGTTGACAAAAAAATTATGAACTCATGTTCCTTGCCTTAGTGGACCGGCATTAGAGGCAAAATGAATGTGTTTTCCTGAAATGGGTTACCTCATAAAATGTGTATGATAAAGCGTGTATTGATCTTACACAATACGATTTTTCAGAAACCTTTTTCCCACTTCACACTGCCCTACCTCAAAATTCAAATGATCGTATTATGTGTATTGGGTGGCTTTCAAAATCACAATACTTTGTTCAAGTTTACTTGAAACTGGGATGCCCTATACGACTTACATCACCAGAGTGAGCAACTCATACAACAACAAAAGCCGAGACTTGGGTGGATCATTTTGTGGAAAGGATGCAAGAGTTCGAGAAATATAGCAACATTGAAAGAGAATCAAATGCATAAAACTCAAAGGGGGCACCACCCATACTTATAGATTTAGCCAGCGACAGATCTTTTGATTCGTTTTAATTTTGTTTAGTCGGACAAATAAGTGTATGTTATTATGTCTTAATACTAATGAAGTGCAATCTATACAATTTCTAAATATTTTAATATATTTTTATCTTTTCCAAAACATTTGTACATTTTTCAAACAAAGTCATCAATTAAGTTCTATTTTCTGCCTGGTTCAGGATAGGTTCCGGATATGTATCTCTGAAATAAGATAATAGAGTGTGGTACTGGAGATATATCTCTGAAACCATCACTAATACATGATAAAATTTTTGAGGTACACAATTGTGTACAACTTCTATAAATTAATGGGTTCTTGTTTTTTATTTCACACAAACAGAAATGGTCTCAAATGCCACAAATAAATATCATCTAGTATGTCGCAAATGTCTCCTTCTCTAGCGTGACACCCGAGTAAAAATTTTAGCTCAATGAGTATACCTCTTTTGCAGACTTGAAGTACGAAGTTCATAATCTCCTACCTTACAGAGACAATCAAAAAATTGTCAAGCTCGAGTACTGTTCATCGTCGATTGACAACGAAAGGAAGATTGAGTTCCGCAACTTTGAGCTCAAGACGGATGCAGATTTACGGGCTATGTGGAATATTTTTTTTTTTGTTTCGAAACAAAAGTTATGCTCGAATTGGAAGCGACGACTTCAAGATCGATCGCAGATATTATAAAGATGTTGAAGCGTCCACCTGGATATTGAAATATAATGTTTCATTTTATGTTGAAATAACCTATGTAATGTTGATTTTATGTTATGAATAGTAATTTTATTTTGTCTAAATACATGTTTCTGGTTTCTGCCTCTGATTCTGTTGCAAATATGGTACGAAAATGCATCTAATTCTGGGGATGCATCTCCGGGTTTAAAAAACCCAATTGCTAGGGTGTCATTCCCAAAGGCCTAAGTTATGTGTATATTGGGTGCGTTCGAAGATGCATCTCCGGAATCTAGAGTCATTTTAATATTTTTATGTGGTGTACTAGTAATATATATATGATCCATTAAGAAATTCTCATATATTATTACATGATAATTGGACAAAGGACCCATTGGGATGAATCCATTATTGAAAAAATGAATGTCAAACTTAATGTTTAGATTTCAAGAGAAAGAAAACAATTGCTTTAGGGAATTTCTTAATGCACCCCATATGTTATCAACGCACCACGTGAAAATACAAAAATGCTCTTAGTTTTCGGAGATGCATCTCCAAACACACCCTGAGTAACTAGAATTCTAATTTAACATTAAAAAACTTTGCAGATGCATCTTCCAAATTATTTCAGAGATGCATCTCTAGACAATATTGGAGCTTAAATCACTCCAGAATCTTATAACTTCCTCATTTCTAAAAAAACTAAAAACTTTCTCAAACTCTCTCAAAATTTCTTCCATCAACCAAGTCCAAAATCAATCAAGCAAGCTCAAAGGTTCTTCCATCAAAATCAGATACATTAGAGACATCATTTAACACTAAAGTAGAAGTTGATGATTTAGGTGATAAATGAGTAGAAATTGCATGAATGATAGTGTCGCAAATGTGAAAAGGGCCGGCAGAAACAACAGAAGAGTCGCCACTAAACGTTATTTATTCCAAAGAGAGGGAAATTAAACGATCGAAGAAAACCTAAAAGAACGGGAAAAGACAAGGTTATCGCGACCAAATCTTGGGTTCGGGAGTCGGTCACGCAAGGGGAAGGTATGAGCACCCCTTACGTCCGTTGTACTCAACGGGATCCACGCTTGTTTTCTATAAAAGGGGTGTGTTATCTAAAAGCTACTACTAAATGGGAAAGGAAAAAAACGAGACTCGATAAGACCTCTCCGCCTTATGCCTACGTATTCCCTCGTGCAATGGGAAAGTCAGAGTCAACGTAGTTCAGAAAACTACAGATGACGGGGGGAAGGTTGCTCATAAAGACATCGTTGTCTTGTGCCTACGTGTCCTCATCTGGTATGAGAAATCAGAGCAAATGTAGTTCGGGTAACTAAACCACGGGTTGGTTAAGTGTTTTTTATGAGGGACGTTAAGTTTCCATTCCAGCAGTTAGGGTTCATACGTGTTTGCGATAGAACGGAAAAACAACGTACTCTTTTCTGAAAATGATTTTAAGAACAATCTCGAAGGATAAAAAGATTTGAATTTGGTTTAAGAGTTTTAGTGAAGTGAGTTGAATTTGTTTGAGATTCATGTTGCACTAAAGACTATGAAATAGGAGCGAATGTGTCGCATATCGCCCAAAGGGCATACACTAAACACTCTAGACAAGTGAGGAGAAACTCCTCACTCATCATTTCCCATATACTTAAGGCTCGTGGCGCACAACGTTCATCATTATTTATTAAGTGTCTTAAGATTGTTTGAGATGAGAAGAGAAGACACAAAAAAAAAACACTAAAGGGAAACTGAAGACCCTAATGTTATCATACAAAATGATCCTAAGGTTAGGATGGAAAAGAAGTCTACCTAATGTTATCATACAAATGATGGACTTAAATTTGAGGTAAAAGAGACGATCCTAATTGTTGTCATGCAAAGGATTGAAAGTCTAATGTCTCTCCTACTCCCATCTTAAACAAAGGGACTAGGAATTCTAAGGGATCATGTGAGCAAGCACAAGTAAACACCAATCAAATCAATCACAAATAAAAACAAGAATGAAACTTAAACAAGTTCCAAAAAGAAAAGAAAGATGAAGAAGAAAGAAGAATGAAAGGTCATTAACAAACAATAAGCACATTCATTTCAATCTCAAGCAAAACAAACATAATCATCAACAAACATCAAACATTCACCAACACAAAGAAAGATGAGATGAAGTCAAATGGCATTAGAAGCAAGGTAGGGCAGCAAGCACATCATATCATACTCAAGTCATATCAATGGTCAAAACAAGAGCACACAAGAAAACAATCATACATCCCATCCATATACAAGGCAACACCAAATCATACAAGCATGCATACAAAGCATCGCAAAAGGGCAAAGCATGAGAACATGGCATGAGAACAAAATGAAGCTACACATCAACATGATCAATAAGTTTTCATTCAAACATGCACACACAAGATCATACAAATGAAGTCACACAAGTGAGAACCAAAATCATGCCTCAAGAAACATCAAATCAACCATACAAGAGGACTAATCATCAAACAAATATCAAAAACTCAAAAGACATGAATAGGGACAGAATATCACTCAAGAAAAAAAATCACTCTAATTTGCAATTTAAACTCAAATAAAAAAAGCAAATAAAACCTAAAAAAGGATGGAATATAGTTAGTCTACAAACAAAAGTGCAAGAACATCACCATAGATCAGAAACCATCATGGAATCATATGCTAATTTCCTCACAATTTTAAATGGCTCAAAAATAAATTTAAACCAATTAAAATTAACCAAATAAATCAAAAAAACATGGAAAATAGCAAAACCAAAAACAAAAATCCAAGAAAATCACCATAGGTTCAAAACCAACATAGGATCATATACTATTTTTCTCATAATTTTAAAATGCTTAAAAACAATTTTAAACTAATTAAAATTGGCTCAAACAAATAAAAATTCAACAAAAATAGCAAATGGAAAAATAAAAATGCATAAAAATAAAAATCAGAAAGAGAAAAATAAAAGGAAATTTTAGAAATTATTTTGGTATTTTTCTGATTAAAAATGAATTTTCTATGAATTTCTGAAATTAAAATAAGTTTAAAAACAAAATAGAAAAAGAAAATAAAACAGAAAAAACAATATGCGTTGGATCTGACTTTATTAAATGACGTGTCATATCCAAAGGCCAGAAAACGCGCATCCACGGTGGATCTGAGTCAAACTCATCATTTCCAACCAACGAAAGTCAAAACCACCAAATTAGAACAAGTGGCATGATGGACGGTGAGATCATCATCTTCAACCTCCAGCCACTGAAAAATCTCAGAGATTTGCAAAAATTCGAAGGTCCATCAAACCATAACCATTGGAGCTCATAGTGGTTTCATTTGATGCGTCTTTTTAAGACGATCTCAACCATATCATCGCACCATATTTCTTTAAACTATAGCTCACTCGATTTGAAAAAAGCCAAAAGGAAAAGCAAACACGGATTTGAAAATTGAACATCAAAACTCAACCAAAACCAAAATCTAACAATCCTAACAGCATCAGCACATCAAAGACTACATCCTAGCAACAAATTTGAGTTGAAATGGTTAAGAATTGTACCTGTTGAAATTCAACTTCAGAGCTCTAAAAATTGAGTCCCCTAGTTTGATTCAGGCCACGATCCTTCAAGTTCTTGAGCTGGTTAGCTTCACTGAATGTTGGTGAAACTAACTGAATGGAGAATTTGAGTGTTTAGGGTGTGGAAATGAAAATTTGAAGTTCAAGCTTAAGAGTTTAAGTGGGATCTCAGCAGGGTGATTCTGGCTATCAAAGCTTGTGAAAATTAGTGGAATGAGTCCGTTATTTATAGGGGAAGCCTTATGAATAAAGAGGGATGGTGAATGATGTCAATTTCACCAAAATCGTGCACACCTGCAGCATGAGCAAAGTGTGACTTGAAAACTGCCAAAACTCACTCAAAACTTGCGTTTCAAGGTTCTAATCAACCCAAGAAAGTTGGTTAATCATGTTTAGATTGAATTCGTGGCTTAATTTTGTGATTAAAGGCCAATTCAAACAAAATCAATTCTGACTTAAAGTGGATTTTCAGTTTTGAAATTCAATCTTTCCAACCATGGTGCTCACAACGTTGAGGCTTTTTTAGATACTTCTTCTTGCATTGGATAGAGGATGATGCCAACTTTGCAATGTGAAAATAAATTATTGATTTGGAAGTCGAAGTTGAGAGATGTGATCTTTCAAAGTAGCCTCCATGAAAAGGTTTCAAATTGCAAAACACTTAGAAAACTTTCAAGTCTTTTTAGGGACCAAAATTAACCTATAATGTTTTGACAACAACTAAGACCTTCCATAGGTTTTTAGCACTTCCACCTTGAATCAAAGTTGAGCAGCCCATCGGGTTCGATGCCTGTTTGTTTAAAAGATGCATGACGGTGAGGTCAGATGTTCTTCTCAACTTCGGGTTGAGCCGGCCTTCGGGTTCGATGCCTGTTTGTTTAACAGATGCCTAACAGGGAGGTCTAATGTTATTATCAACTTCGGGTTGAGCCGCCCTTCGGGTTCGATGCCTGTTTGTTTAACAGATGCCTGACGGTGAGGTCAGATGTTCTTCTCAACTTCGGGTTTAGCCGGTCTTCGGATTTGATGACTGTTTGTTTAACAGATGCTTGACAGTGAAGTCAAATGTTCCTTTCAACTTCATGTTGAGCTGACCTTCGGGTTCGATGCCAGTTTATTTAACAGATGCCTGACGGCGAGGTCAGATGTTTCTCTCAACTTCGTGTTGAGCCGGCCTTCGGGTTCGATGCATGTTTGTTCAACAGATGCCTGACGGCGAGGTCAGATGATCTAATCAACTTCAGGTTGAGCCGCCCTTCGGGTTCGATGCCTGTTTGTTTAACAGATGCCTGACGGTGAGGTCAGATGTTCTTCTCAACTTCAGGTTTAGCCGGTCTTCGGATTTGATGACTGTTTGTTTAACAGATGCTTGACAGTGAAGTCAAATGTTCCTTTCAACTTCATGTTGAGCTGACCTTCAGGTTCGATTCCTGTTTGTTTAACAGATGCCTGACGGCGAGGTCAGATGTTCCTCTCAACTTCGTGTTGAGCCGGCCTTCGGGTTCGATTCCTGTTTGTTCAATCAAAGTTTATCAGAAGCTTGGTCTAAAATTCCTATTATACACTAATTTTATGACGCACTAAACGAGTGTCATTCTAGATTAACAAAAAAAAAAATTCAACAAATATATTGACAGTTGAGCAGTCCAGCAGTCCAGTGAATTTATCAGAGATGCATCTGCGAAGGTTTGGGGCAGATTTTGAAATTTCTGTCAACTTTGCATGTCAGATATTTTCAGAGATGCATCTCCGGAATAATTTGATAAAACACTGAACTGCAAGATCACACAACCATACTTGTTTTCTACTCTAAACCCTTACCAAAACTCTTCCATTCTTAATCCACATTTTCATTCCAAATCTTCAATCTTATGTTTCATCACATTAAAGAGAGGGAAAAAATTTGAAATTTCAGGTAAAGATCATTTATTCAAGCCTCATTACTCACATTAATCTTGTTTTCAGACTGAAAAATGTGTGTTTATTTCAGAGATACATCTCCAGAGTCTGACTTGAAATCACCATCTCAACCGGTAAAAACAAAAGGTGCGGCAAAGAAGCTCAAGCCTACACTGAATTACAATTCAACGGTGTGGTCTCCTTCGTATTTTGAACATGTTGACAAAAAAATTATGAACTCATGTTCCTTGCCTTAGTGGACCGGCATTAGAGGCAAAATGAATGTGTTTTCCTGAAATGGGTTACCTCATAAAATGTGTATGATAAAGCGTGTATTGATCTTACACAATACGATTTTTCAGAAACCTTTTTCCCACTTCACACTGCCCTACCTCAAAATTCAAATGATCGTATTATGTGTATTGGGTGGCTTTCAAAATCACAATACTTTGTTCAAGTTTACTTGAAACTGGGATGCCCTATACGACTTACATCACCAGAGTGAGCAACTCATACAACAACAAAAGCCGAGACTTGGGTGGATCATTTTGTGGAAAGGATGCAAGAGTTCGAGAAATATAGCAACATTGAAAGAGAATCAAATGCATAAAACTCAAAGGGGGCACCACCCATACTTATAGATTTAGCCAGCGACAGATCTTTTGATTCGTTTTAATTTTGTTTAGTCGGACAAATAAGTGTATGTTATTATGTCTTAATACTAATGAAGTGCAATCTATACAATTTCTAAATATTTTAATATATTTTTATCTTTTCCAAAACATTTGTACATTTTTCAAACAAAGTCATCAATTAAGTTCTATTTTCTGCCTGGTTCAGGATAGGTTCCGGATATGTATCTCTGAAATAAGATAATAGAGTGTGGTACTGGAGATATATCTCTGAAACCATCACTAATACATGATAAAATTTTTGAGGTACACAATTGTGTACAACTTCTATAAATTAATGGGTTCTTGTTTTTTATTTCACACAAACAGAAATGGTCTCAAATGCCACAAATAAATATCATCTAGTATGTCGCAAATGTCTCCTTCTCTAGCGTGACACCCGAGTAAAAATTTTAGCTCAATGAGTATACCTCTTTTGCAGACTTGAAGTACGAAGTTCATAATCTCCTACCTTACAGAGACAATCAAAAAATTGTCAAGCTCGAGTACTGTTCATCGTCGATTGACAACGAAAGGAAGATTGAGTTCCGCAACTTTGAGCTCAAGACGGATGCAGATTTACGGGCTATGTGGAATACTTTTTTTTTTGTTTCGAAACAAAAGTTATGCTCGAATTGGAAGCGACGACTTCAAGATCGATCGCAGATATTATAAAGATGTTGAAGCGTCCACCTGGATATTGAAATATAATGTTTCATTTTATGTTGAAATAACCTATGTAATGTTGATTTTATGTTATGAATAGTAATTTTATTTTGTCTAAATACATGTTTCTGGTTTCTGCCTCTGATTCTGTTGCAAATATGGTACGAAAATGCATCTAATTCTGGGGATGCATCTCCGGGTTTAAAAAACCCAATTGCTAGGGTGTCATTCCCAAAGGCCTAAGTTATGTGTATATTGGGTGCGTTCGAAGATGCATCTCCGGAATCTAGAGTCATTTTAATATTTTTATGTGATGTACTAGTAATATATATATGATCCATTAAGAAATTCTCATATATTATTACATGATAATTGGACAAAGGGCCCATTGGGATGAAACCATTATTGAAAAAATGAATGTCAAACTTAATGTTTAGATTTCAAGAGAAAGAAAACAATTGCTTTAGGGAATTTCTTAATGCACCCCATATGTTATCAACGCACCACGTGAAAATACAAAAATGCTCTTAGTTTTCGGAGATGCATCTCCAAACACACCCTGAGTAACTAGAATTCTAATTTAACATTAAAAAACTCTGCAGATGCATCTTCCAAATTATTTCAGAGATGCATCTCTAGACAATATTGGAGCTTAAATCACTCCAGAATCTTATAACTTCCTCATTTCTAAAAAAACTCAAAACTTTCTCAAACTCTCTCAAAATTTCTTCCATCAACCAAGTCCAAAATCAATCAAGCAAGCTCAAAGGTTCTTCCATCAAAATCAGATACATTAGAGACATCATTTAACACTAAAGTAGAAGTTGATGATTTAGGTGATAAATGAGTAGAAATTGCATGAATGATAGTGTCGCAAATGTGAAAAGGGCCGGCAAAAACAACAGAAGAGTCGTCACTAAACGTTATTTATTCCAAAGAGAGGGAAATTAAACGATCGAAGAAAACCTAAAAGAACGGGAAAAGACAAGGTTATCGCGACCAAATCTTGGGTTCGGGAGTCGGTCACGCAAGGGGAAGGTATGAGCACCCCTTACGTCCGTTGTACTCAACGGGATCCACGCTTGTTTTCTATAAAAGGGGTGTGTTATCTAAAAGCTACTACTAAATGGGAAAGGAAAAAAGCGAGACTCGATAAGACCTCTCCGCCTTATGCCTACGTATTCCCTCGTGCAATGGGAAAGTCAGAGTCAACGTAGTTCAGAAAACTACAGATGACGGGGGGAAGGTTGCTCATAAAGACATCGTTGTCTTGTGCCTACGTATCCTCATCTGGTATGAGAAATCAGAGCAAATGTAGTTCGGGTAACTAAACCACGGGTTGGTTAAGTGTTTTTTATGAGGGACGTTAAGTTTCCATTCCAGCAGTTAGGGTTCATATGTGTTTGCGATAGAACGGAAAAGCAACGTACTCTTTTCTGAAAATGATTTTAAGAACAATCTCGAAGGATAAAAAGATTTGAATTTGGTTTAAGAGTTTTAGTGAAGTGAGTTGAATTTGTTTGAGATTCATGTTGCACTAAAGACTATGAAATAGGAGCGAATGTGTCGCATATCGCCTAAAGGGCATACACTAAACACTCTAGACAAGTGAGGAGAAACTCCTCACTCATCATTTCCCATATACTTAAGGCTCGTGGCGCACAACGTTCATCATTATTTATTAAGTGTCTTAAGATTGTTTGAGATGAGAAGAGAAGACACAAAAAAAAAACACTAAAGGGAAACTGAAGACCCTAATGTTATCATACAAAATGATCCTAAGGTTAGGATGGAAAAGAAGTCTACCTAATGTTATCATACAAATGATGGACTTAAATTTGAGGTAAAAGAGACGATCCTAATTGTTGTCATGCAAAGGATTGAAAGTCTAATGTCTCTCCTACTCCCATCTTAAACAAAGGGACTAGGAATTCTAAGGGATCATGTGAGCAAGCACAAGTAAACACCAATCAAATCAATCACAAATAAAAACAAGAATGAAACTTAAACAAGTTCCAAAAAGAAAAGAAAGATGAAGAAGAAAGAAGAATGAAAGGTCATTAACAAACAATAAGCACATTCATTTCAATCTCAAGCAAAACAAACATAATCATCAACAAACATCAAACATTCACCAACACAAAGAAAGATGAGATGAAGTCAAATGGCATTAGAAGCAAGGTAGGGCAGCAAGCACATCATATCATACTCAAGTCATATCAATGGTCAAAACAAGAGCACACAAGAAAACAATCATACATCCCATCCATATACAAGGCAACACCAAATCATACAAGCATGCATACAAAGCATCGCAAAAGGGCAAAGCATGAGAACATGGCATGAGAACAAAATGAAGCTACACATCAACATGATCAATAAGTTTTCATTCAAACATGCACACACAAGATCATACAAATGAAGTCACACAAGTGAGAACCAAAATCATGCCTCAAGAAACATCAAATCAACCATACAAGAGGACTAATCATCAAACAAATATCAAAAACTCAAAAGACATGAATAGGGACAGAATATCACTCAAGAAAAAAAATCACTCTAATTTGCAATTTAAACTCAAATAAAAAAAGCAAATAAAACCTAAAAAAGGATGGAATATAGTTAGTCTACAAACAAAAGTGCAAGAACATCACCATAGATCAGAAACCATCATGGAATCATATGCTAATTTCCTCACAATTTTAAATGGCTCAAAAATAAATTTAAACCAATTAAAATTAACCAAATAAATCAAAAAAACATGGAAAATAGCAAAACCAAAAACAAAAATCCAAGAAAATCACCATAGGTTCAAAACCAACATAGGATCATATACTATTTTTCTCATAATTTTAAAATGCTTAAAAACAATTTTAAACTAATTAAAATTGGCTCAAACAAATAAAAATTCAACAAAAATAGCAAATGGAAAAATAAAAATGCATAAAAATAAAAATCAGAAAGAGAAAAATAAAAGGAAATTTTAGAAATTATTTTGGTATTTTTCTGATTAAAAATGAATTTTCTATGAATTTCTGAAATTAAAATAAGTTTAAAAACAAAATAGAAAAAGAAAATAAAACAGAAAAAACAATATGCGTTGGATCTGACTTTATTAAATGACGTGTCATATCCAAAGGCCAGAAAACGCGCATCCACGGTGGATCTGAGTCAAACTCATCATTTCCAACCAACGAAAGTCAAAACCACCAAATTAGAACAAGTGGCATGATGGACGGTGAGATCATCATCTTCAACCTCCAGCCACTGAAAAATCTCAGAGATTTGCAAAAATTCGAAGGTCCATCAAACCATAACCATTGGAGCTCATAGTGGTTTCATTTGATGCGTCTTTTCAAGACGATCTCAACCATATCATCGCACCATATTTCTTTAAACTATAGCTCACTCGATTTGAAAAAAGCCAGAAGGAAAAGCAAACACGGATTTGAAAATTGAACATCAAAACTCAACCAAAACCAAAATCTAACAATCCTAACAGCATCAGCACATCAAAGACTACATCCTAGCAACAAATTTGAGTTGAAATGGTTAAGAATTGTACCTGTTGAAATTCAACTTCAGAGCTCTAAAAATTGAGTCCCCTAGTTTGATTCAGGCCACGATCCTTCAAGTTCTTGAGCTGGTTAGCTTCACTGAATGTTGGTGAAACTAACTGAATGGAGAATTTGAGTGTTTAGGGTGTGGAAATGAAAATTTGAAGTTCAAGCTTAAGAGTTTAAGTGGGATCTCAGCAGGGTGATTCTGGCTATCAAAGCTTGTGAAAATTAGTGGAATGAGTCCGTTATTTATAGGGGAAGCCTTATGAATAAAGAGGGATGGTGAATGATGTCAATTTCACCAAAATCGTGCACACCTGCAGCATGAGCAAAGTGTGACTTGAAAACTGCCAAAACTCACTCAAAACTTGCGTTTCAAGGTTCTAATCAACCCAAGAAAGTTGGTTAATCATGTTTAGATTGAATTCGTGGCTTAATTTTGTGATTAAAGGCCAATTCAAACAAAATCAATTCTGACTTAAAGTGGATTTTCAGTTTTGAAATTCAATCTTTCCAACCATGGTGCTCACAACGTTGAGGCTTTTTTAGATACTTCTTCTTGCATTGGATAGAGGATGATGCCAACTTTGCAATGTGAAAATAAATTATTGATTGGAAGTCGAAGTTGAGAGATGTGATCTTTCAAAGTAGCCTCCATGAAAAGGTTTCAAATTGCAAAACACTTAGAAAACTTTCAAGTCTTTTTAGGGACCAAAATTAACCTATAATGTTTTGACAACAACTAAGACCTTCCATAGGTTTTTAGCACTTCCACCTTGAATCAAAGTTGTAAAGGAAATCTTCAAGTTCATTATAGCAAGAGAATGGGTTCCAAATGATAAAAAATGACCAAGTTATGACCTTTTGAAGTTGACTAGAAAATCCTTCCAAAAATTAAAATGACCTATAATGTCATCAAACTTCTGATGACCTTCCAAGCATAATTTAATCTTTCCTTGCAAAGAGAACTTTATAGGGATAATGAGAAGAGTTCATTATAAAAGAACCACCTCAAGATGTTGAAAAATGAAGGAGTTATGCCCATTTGATCATATCATCCACAAATTGCTAAACTAGGTCAAACACCTTGAACCAAACTTGAATATCTTGATGATTTCTTGCACAATAAGTCATGGTAAACCACATATGATCTTGAAATGATGTTACCTTGAATCACACTTGATGATAAGGGACCTTTGGGAGCTTAAGAGTACCATAAATTCAATAAGAAACATTGCTTGAGGTTGAAGAAACATGTTCCTCCTATCCTGAGAAACAAACCATGATGCCTTGATCCTTTGTCAAGAACAATGTATGCAAAAATGAATATGAGATGCAATAAAAAAATAAGCCAAAGATGAGCAAATTTTGGGGTGCTACAGCTGCCCCTTTTCAAATAACTTGGACTTGAAGGGATGAAAAACGACCGATTTCAAACGTTCAAGGTAAAATGTGATTGAATACCAAAAGAACTCGAAAATTTGCAAACTGTGGGATACCCACAACGCAAAGATTGCCAGTCGAAGATGGACTTAAAACAACGGGTACCAACCAAAAGTTGGGATAACTAAAATGGTAACTGATCAAGAAGATAATAATGGCTACTAACCAAAAGTTAGGATCACCAAAGAGTAGTAACCAAAAGTTGTGAGAAAGAGGCTACTAACCAAGAGTTAGGATCACCCGACACGTCCGAAGGCAAATACAAAAACAATAAAGACTACCAACCAAAAGTTGGGATCGTCCAAATGCTTACCAACCAAAAGTTGGGATGAAGGCTACTAACCAAAAGTTAGGATCACCAGAACACTGACTGAAGGAAAACACACCAACAAGAAGACTACCAATTAAAAATTGAGATAACGACTTCGTAAAAGCATAATTGAGGACTACCAACCAAAAGTTTGGATAACATCCAAACAAACAACGGACTACCAACTAAAAGATGGGATAACATACAAACAAGCAGATGGCTACCAACCAAAAGTTGGGATCACCGGGATGTCGGCCGAAGGCGAACCTACCCGAAACGAAGCTTAACAACCAAAAGTTGGGATAACGGCTCCGCGGGGAAAGAAAAAAGACTACCAACCAAAAGTTGGGATAACTTTCAAACAAATAATAAACTACCAACCAAAAGTTGGGATAACATCCAAGAAATTACTAAGCTGGGGATTACCAACCAAAAGTTGGAATAACATCTGGGATAGGCAGGAAGTAGAATCAACCGACTTACGACCTGAAGAGAGTACTCCGCTAGGGAAAGAGATGTTTAAACAAACAAACTCTGCCGAGGAATAAGATGAGCACACCCACAAATGACCTCTTCGTTGGGGTAAAGATAAGGAAATCTTAAGTCACAGTTATTTGCTGGAGAGATGTCTTTCAATAGTGATATCAAAACTTGGCTTATGCTTCGGATGCATATGTTCGAAAATGGTGTAATGCTCCATACAAAATGCAAATGCTACGCATTTAGGAGGATGCAAATGCAAATGATATGCAAAAGGAACTCTTCCAGAAAGAGCGCTGCAAAGAGAGCCAACAAACCAACTCTGCAGAAGAGAAAAAATTGCCCTGAATGGCCTTCTGCTGAGGAACACACCCTGAATGACCTTCCGGAATAAAAAAATCTTCTAGGGAGGGATCTGCTCCATTGGGAAGAGAATATCATCTGCTAGGGAATGGTTCTTGAAATTTGAGTTTGAAGAATGCCAATAATCATTAGACCTTAATGAGAAAATCAACCACCTTTGAAACAACCATCAAGGAAATCAACGCCAACCGCTGCTTGGGGAAATAACCTTTCATCCAATCTGGCAGTATAATTGCCAACCAACTCTGACAACTAAACTCTGTGGGGAGAACAAAAATCTCTGATGTGAACGCCTGGCTGCATGTTACATCCTGACTGATGTAATCAACTCCTGAAAACTTATTGGAGAGATAAGCTCTACTAGGGGAAAGAGATCATGTCATCCTGCAAACAATCAACAAAAACCCTGTATGCAAATGGTTGTTTTGGTTACCACCCATGACATCATTCAGGTAAAATTAATCTTTTCAATATTACTTGCAATGCCCCAATGTTTTCACATGTAAAGTTTAACAAAAATATCAGACGCCCCTTTTTTCAAACAAAACAGTAAAAGTAACAACAGGAAATGGGAAGATCTTTGAGTGAATAATACTTTATTGATTGGAAAGGCCTGTAAAGAGGCAAGTTACAACAGATGCAATTCCTGAAAAGAGGTAATTGCGCAAAAAGTACAACAAGAAATATAAAAATGTCGGCAATATGGTAACAGACAACCATCATGTGTCAATTCGGGTATGACCCATATGTCTTCAATGTATCTCCAATGTTTTGCTTTCTGAAGAGACTGATTGAACTGATTTTTACCCTTCGGAACTCCCATGAGTCAAAACGCGTTCACAGATCGAATGCAGACCATAGTCATTTGCTTTTAAATCCCTAACTTTTATCTGGATCGCCCTTGCGGGTTTTCAATCCACCGGAATACCCATTTTTGCCAAAGTCGCATTTTTAAGTTTTCAACTTTGCGGTTTATTCTTTTCTCTTTTTATCCCTAATTTTTTCCCAAACTTTTTATTTTTATTGTTCGCCGGGATGCCCAATTTTTTCCTGGACTTTCTTTTTATATCCAACAGGTTTATTTTAAGCAAAGTATTTTTTGACTGCATCTGCATTCACAGGGGACGTAAAATCTTCACCATCCATGGTTGATAGTAACAAGGCTCCGCCAGAGAAAACCTTTCTTACCACGTATGGATCGTCGTAATTAGGAGTCCATTTGCCCATGTGATCTATTTGTGGAGGAAGGATCCTCTTTAACACCAAGTCACCTATCTAGAAATACTGAGGGCGCACCTTCAGATCAAAATCCTTCTTCATCCTGCTCTGGTACAAGCGTCCATGGGAGATAGCTTCCAATATCTTTTCATCAATCAGACTAAGTTTATTCAACCTAGCATTCACCTATTCTGCTTCGTCAAGCTTCACATCAGACAATACCCTTAAATAACGAATCTCGACCTCTAGTGGTAGGACAACCTCTGTACCATATACCAGCGAGAAAGGCGTTACCCCGGTCGATGTACGCAACGAAGTACGATAACCATGTAAAGCAAAGGGAAAGATCTCATGCCAATCTTTATAAGTCACCACCATCTTCTGCACGGTCCTCTTGATATTCTTATTTGCTGCCTCAACAATGTCATTCATCTTTGGACGATATGGAGAGGAATTATGGTGTTCAATTTTGAAACTCTGGCACAGCTCCTTCATCATCTTATTATTCAAATTTGAACCATTGTTATTAATGATTCGTTCTAGTATTCTGTAACGGTGATAACACGAAATCGTATATATATATATATATATATATATATATATATATATATATATATATATATATATATATATATATATATATATATATATATATATATATATATATATATATATATATATATATATATATATATATATATATATATATATATATATATATATATATATATATATATATATATATATATATATATATATATATATATATATATATATATATATATATATATATATATATATATATATATATATATATATATATATATATATATATATATATATATATATATATATATATATATATATATATATATATATATATATATATATATATATATATATATATATATATATTGATGCATAATTCAACTGATGTTTGACTGTTTTCGATCCGATTTCGGGTTCTTTCCGTGTTATTTGTCTGATATTTTGCAGGTATTTGATGATCATGTCTAAACAAGGCAATATGAAGAAAAGAAGCAATCACAGATGAAATATGGACGAAAACCAGATGAAAACAACATGAAAAACGCAGAATGCATATTTTGCTGCTGTGACGACCGTCACAGCTCCATGACGACCGTCACACGGGTGACGACCGTCACACACCGTGACGACCGTCATGCAGGCAAAAACGCCCAACTTCAAATGAACGTGCAAAATACAGTTCCAAGTCCCAAATAGTGGACCACTACTCCCTGATATTTCTACCTCTAAGTCCACCTTCTTCAAATTACAACCGTTAGAATTCTATTTCTATAAAAGGGGAAGGAGGGGAGCTGAGAAAGGGAGCCGCATTCAGACAACGAAGTGCTGCCAATTTATCTTCAGAGCAACCTTTCCATTATTTTATTCTTATTTGTTTCTCTTTTCTTTCTCTGTATTTCTTTGATATTTTGTAATTCCTATTTCCCTTGTACAATCAATTGGCACAAAGACCAGAATCCTGCCAACATTTGTGGAGGATCTGCCCAAAGGTCAATTGGAATATTTACAGGTTTTAAATTTTAATCGTAATTTCAGTTTTCATTATGATGCATGTTATTAATCATTGTTTTTATTTATGTTTTACCTTTCCCAAATCCATGTCTAGCTAAATCAGAGTAATCGATATGTAATAATAATTCATACGGGATTTGATAATAACCGGTTGAAAACTTTCCTTTTCAAAAGTTGTTTATGGTCTGAGTGTTTAAATTTATTTACTGAATAAACTTCGTCGCGAAAGCGAGAACTTATTTAAAAGTAGTTTTGCCACGACAGTGGGAAATTAATTAAGGTACGAACCAACAAGCGAAAGTTGCGGTAAGACCAGATAGTAAACACTAGTCATTTGTTTTAATAACAGCGAAAGCACTTTAAAATGAATTAGAACTTAGAGATTTCCAAAAAATAGTTTTAACCCCGAATGGGACACGAAAGCGTACATTTGGCCCTTAGAATTATGACTAGCGTCAACAACCATCGTGAGACGAAAGTCTTCAGATCACTATTTTCTGCTTAAATAAATTCCGAAAAATATTTCATGTACCGGTAACTTGTCAAATCCCCGAAGAACACAATTACTGCATATCGATTCACGTAATTATAATTCAAGTAACATCTTTAGTTCCCTTTAGTGACAAAAAAATTAATTCCCTTAAACATTATCTACCTAGCTAAACATAGTAACTCCCGAGAACACTAGTTTGATAACGAGTCCCTGTGGGATCGATATCTTTTATTACTACGCGATAGACTGTGCACTTGCAGTTAAGTTGTATTAGACATAGAAAGTCGCGATCAAACGGCAGACGATATCTTTCTTTAGAAAACAGGCAACCACTTGCCTTGTGACATTGGCATAGGAAGCTGCATCTACCCATTTGGTGAAATAATCAATTGCTACCAAGATAAAGCGATGCCCATTGGAGGTAGTCGGCTCAATTTTCCCGATCATATCAATGCCCCACATTGCAAAAGGCCAAGGAGATGTCAATATATTTAGAGGGCTCGGTGGCACATGAATTTTGTCAGGATAAGTCTGGCATTTATGGCATTTTATGGCATATTTAAAACAATTGGAATCCATGGTCATCCAGAAATACCCTGCTCTTAACATATTTCTAGACATTGTATGCCCACAGGTGATACATTGTCGCGCACGGATCAAAACCGAGTGATTTTAATTAAACGTAGTAACAGCGACGGTAACTCGGATGTCGATTCACAAGGATTCTTATTTATAAAATAGCCAATTGAAACAATTTTTTTTTTTGGGGGGGGGGGGGGGTTGTTTGATTAGGACTCAATTAAGAAATTAAACGGTGAAAATAAGTGATTTTTGAAATAAGTAATTAAAACAGATAAATCTACCGGTTCGACTCCCAACTTATCATCGGTCATTACAATTCCAATTTCTATTCAATTGCAATATTGATGAACAAGCGTCGACAATGTCGCACGATTTATATTCCTAATTACAAAATTAAGCAGACGGTTAAAGATGGCGCAAATTAACAAAAAAGCTAAGTTAATCCGCGATTAAGGCAAGGAACATTGATCGATCGAATTAAATCCAATTAATCTTATAATAACGAATTAAGCAAACGAAGTTATAAAATGAATTGGAACGGAATTAAATAAATCAAAATTGAAATAAACCTCAAAGAATTACGGGATTCGAAACCGACAGATTTTCCCTCATGATTTGTTCGCCATGGAAATTATGTAAAACAAAATAAAATTCGGAAATAAAACTAGGGTAGCCGTTTTTCATCACAGCAGCAACCTTATAAATAGAATAAGGTTTGCATTACACACTCAACTAGGTCAGAAACCTAAACCAGACCCAAAAGGGAAAAACAACTACATTATCACAAGTCAGAAACTTCAACGAATTATTCGAGACTCAAGCAATCTGAATTAGCTTCTTCGTGCAACATAAACATTGTATATCTTTTCCTTATCTTTCTAACGGCTGGTAGAATGCCTCGATTCGATTTATGTACCTCCAGTTATGAATTTTTAATTAAAAGTTGCTAATGCTGAAAATAACAAACGAAAATCAAATAAAGCTGAAAATAAATTAAATTGTAAAAGCATAATAAAATAGGAAATTAAACAAACTAAACTATAGAAACGCCTAAGTCTAAACATAGAGGAAGGTGCATCAAAATGCACTGATCAAATTCCCCCACACTTGAACCTTTGCACTCCGAGCAAAGTATTATCAAAACTTATGAAACACAAAAACCTTTAGATACTCATTCTGGACTGTGAACTCTTCTTTGGTCAAGATCGCATCGATAGGTACTAATCTTGCATACTAAGGATATCGTAAGAACACAAATCCTCAATTGTGCGGTCATAAGCCTCCCTCCTATACAAACCAATCCAAATCATGTCATAATGCCTAAGTCTAACTTACTCATCCTCCTTTTTGCTCTCTTTCATTCTAGTGCAATCACATTAAGCCCTTTATCTATTCACACACATGGTAAATAAGCTTGTTAGTGACTATGATCCCATATATTTTTAACAATTCACAATTAGAATTTTTTTTCTTTTTTTGTCTCTTTTTTTTTTAAGGTTTCACAACCATTAGCCTAAGTGACCAGGAGAGGGTCACCTAACTTAAAAGGCGGATTCCTATTTTGACTTCTTATTAAGTACAGGATCATTCACTTATTTGCATCAGCTTAATTACTTAGCGTGTGACTTCTAGATGGTGTTGACTGCTAGATAAACTACTTAAGAGCTATTAAAGGACGAGAACTCAAGACTATGTCATAACAAGTATTTAAATCGATTTCCATATTCGAGAGACTTAAGGTGTTAAAATGATACCGATCTTATGAACTGTTTTCAAGTCTCCACAATCTAACCTCAAATTGATCTATAGCCTAAAAATTTCAAAAAAAATGCATTGTGTTTCTAAGTAAAACAATTTTTTTTTAATTTAAGACAAAACCAAACCAAAATAAAATAATGATTCTCTCCCCCATACTTAAAACATGCACTGTCCTCAATGAAAGGACATAATTATTAAATAAGAGTGAGAGAAAGGAAAGAAGACACCCAGGTAGTCAAGGTGGATATGTGATCATATAAGCAGCCTTTTCCAAAGAGAGATCTTCTACAGGCTCCTCTCCCAAAGTGGGGATGTCATAAAGTAACTTTGGGTAGCATCCATTGACCGCTTTTTTTCCATCTTCAATTGAGACCCTACGCATACTCATGGATGGGCTAAAATTACGAGTGTCAACCAAGGTCCATCCAATTCTCTTCTTATGTTCCTGCAATAACTTTTCTTCCTGCTCAAATTGAAGCTTTGATGAATAATATAAATCCTCAGTAAGTGGTTCAGAAGGTGGTTGTTCAGTAGAATGTTTGGTTGGGGCAGCCGGGATGTCGAGAGCTTCAACTGTATAAACAACTTCAACAACTCCATTTGTAGGAAAAATGTTAACCTACAAGGCAACCTTAATCTCAGAACAAAGGTTAGTTTCAATGCAGTCATCATATGAGTAACTATCATAAAAATAAGACAATGATGGAAAATTAGCTGCAAACAAATCAGTACAAGTATCATCAACCAACTTAGAAATCAATTCAATATGAAAAACAAAATACTCTTCTTCCTCATCAATCTTCTTACTTTTCAGTACTCTATGTGGAAAAGGAATTGGTGGTACATACTCATTTTCAGGCTCAACAACAATGGAAGGTTCAGGTTCAGGTCCAGGTGTAGGTTCAGGTGTGACCTCAACAACTTCTTTATTTTTTTCTAAGGCTGGTTATGCAACTTTTCCGGATCTTAAGGACATTGCACTCATATCAGGGTTAGTGACATTAGGATTTACTACTATTTGGGCAGGTACTTGGTTTGATCCTTGAGCTTGTTGTATAGCATTCATTGAAGTGGCAAGTTTTCCAATTTGTGCCTGTAAGGTTTGAATACTAGAATTTATCCGTTGCTGAAATTAGAGATCATTTACAGCCATTTGCTTGACAATGTCCTCTAGTGAAGGTCCAGAAGGTGCAGAGGTGGTTACTTGTGGAGGGTTATGTGGAGGTGGTAATGTTAACATTAATTGTTGTTTCACTAAATAAGTGAGCTCATCAAGTCTGGTTTTTAGAGTTTTATTGTAAGAAGAAACCTGAATCTCATTCGCACCTTTTGTTTGGACAGAATTGTTTATAGTTGTAAATTGTTGGGAGTTGAGTGACATATTCTTAATCAAGGCTTTGGCAGCAGCCGGGGTCTTATCAAAAAGTGCTCCACCACTAGCAGAATCTAAAATGTTTCTATCCATTGGTAGCAATCTCTCATAGAAATATTGGATAAGTAACTGTTCAGTAATCTGGTGTTGCGGACATCTGGACACTAATTATTTGAATCTCTCCCAGTATTCGGACAATGACTCCATATCAATCTGTCTAATACCACATATATCTTTTTTGATTGAGGCAACTCTTGAGGAAGGAAAGTATCTCTGTAGAAAGACTTTCTTCAAATCGTTCCAGGTTGTGACAGAAATAGGCTTAAGATAGTAAAACCAATATTTGGCAGCTCCCTGTAGTGAAAGCGGGAAGGCTCTCAGCTTGATGTGATCTTCTGTGATTCCTTCTGGTCTCAAAGTTGTAGAGCACACAACCTGGAATTCTTTCAGATGCCTATACGGGTCCTCACCTGCAAGACCATTAAACCTTGGCAACAAGTGTATTAAACCAAGTTTCAATTCAAAAGGTACAGTAACAGCATGATATTTAATACATAAATCATTATAATTCATATCAGGAGCAGCAAATTCTCTGAAAGTTCTTTGATCAGCCATGTTATCAAAAGGGAGAAAAAATTAACAAAGAATTAGAAATCACAAAACTAATTCAGCAATGCAGTAAATAATTTGAAAAATCCCAACAATGTCCCTAATTATAAAAAGAATGGGAAAATAGAAAACCAAATAAAATAAAATCTAAAAATTATGAAAATATAACTAAAAATCAAATCTAATCAGAATGAATCAATAAAAAAAATTTCGGATTTTTTTGAAATATGAAAATAGAAAGTAAATCAAATAAAATAGAAAAATAAGGAATTTGCGATTTTCAGGATCAGATTCTTTTAGAATTTTATTCTAAAGGAGTATTTTTTGTCGATTCTTTTTGGAGCAAATCGAAACAGTAGCTTCCAACTTACCTGATAGGCTGAAATGCTTACCCCTATTCTGTAACCCTGAAAATTAACACACAAAAAACAAAAAACAAAAAAACAAAAAATCTAACAAAACTCTAAAATTAAAATTCTAAAATTGACTAAAATTAACAAGAATCCCCGGCAACGGCGCCAATTTGATCTGCTGTCGCGCACGAATCAAAATCGAGTGATTTTAATTAAACGTAGTAACATCGACGGTAACTCGGATATCGATTCACAAGGATTCTTATTTATAAAATAGCCAATTGAAACGATTCGGGGGGTGTTTGATTAGGATTCGATTAAGAAAGTAAACGGTGAAAATAAGTGATTTTTGAAATAAGTAATAAAAACAGGTAAATCTACCGGTTTGACTCTCAACTTATCATCGGTCATTACAATTCCAATTCCCAAGCGGTTCCAGTTCCTATTTGATTGCAGTATTAACGAACAAGCGTCGACAATGTCACACGATTTATATTCCTAATTACCGAATTAAGCAGACGGTTAAAGATGGCACAAATTAACGAAAAAGCTAAGTTAATCCGTGATTAAGTCAAGGAACATTGATCGATCAAATTAAACACAATTAATCTTATAATAACAAATTAAGCAAACAAAGTTATAAAACAAATTGGAATGGAATTAAATAAATCGAAATTGAAATAAACCTCAAAGAATTACGGGATTCGAAACCGGCAGATTTTTTCTCAGGATTAGTTCGCCATGTAAATTATGAAAAACAAAATAACATTTGGAAATAAACTAGGGTAGCCGCTTTGTGTCACAGCAGTAACCTTATAAACAGAAAATAAAGTTTGCATTACACACTCAACTGGGTCGGAAACCTAAACCAGACCCAAAAGGGAAAAACAACTACATTATCACAAGTCAGAAACTTCAACGAATTATTCAAGGTTCAAGCTATCCGAATCAGCTTCTTCGTGCAACATAAAAGTTGTAGATTGTTTCCTTAGCTTTCTAATGACTGGTAGAACGCCTCGATCCGATTCCTGTAGCTCCAGTTATGAATTCTTAATTAAAAGCTGATAATGCTGAAAATAACAAACGAAAATCAAATAAAGCTGAAAATAAATTAAATTGTAAAAACATAATAAAATAGGAAATTAAACAAACTAAACTATAGAAATGCCTAAGTCTAAACATAGAGGAAGGTGCATCAAAATGCACTGATCAAATTCCCCCACACTTGAACCTTTGCACTCCGAGCAAAGTATTATCAAAACTTATGAAACACAAAAACCTTTAGATACTCATTCTGGGCTGTGAACTCTTCTTTGGTCAAGATCGCATCGATAGGTACTAATCTTGCACACTAAGGATTTTCCCTCAAAAGCAGATAAAAGATTCAAGTTAATTGAGGAGAAAAGGAAGGCCTACGAGAACCAAAATTCTTTGTGACTCGACATATCAGATTTGGGACTTGTACCAGGGGTCAGAATTCCCCCAAAGTTCAAGGTACCCAATTTCGACAAGTATAAAGGGACGACTTGTCCTATAGTATATCTCCGGGCATATTTCAGAAGGATGTCTGCGTATTTCGATGATGAAAAGTTATTGATGCACTTTTCCAAGACAGCTTGTCAAGACCATCTATGAAATGGTATATGGGGTTAGAAAGGACTCACATAAGAAGATGGAGGGAGTTTGGAGAAGCTTTTGTTCGCCACTATCAATATAACAGTGATTTATCACCTAGTAGGGTCTAACTACAAAATCTATCGCAAAGAAACAATGAAGGATTTAAGGAGTACGCCCAAAGGTGGCGGGAATTGGTAGCAAGAGTCCAACCTCCGATGATGGAGCGAAAGCTGATGGATATGTTTGTGGCTACATTACCAGGGAGATACTATGAAAACTAGTTGGATGTATGTCAGGAAGTTCCTCAGATTTGGTTATGATAGGGGAGAGAGTACAAAATGGCATTAAGACATGGAAGATACAGAATGGAGCAGGATCTTCATCCGAAGGAATGGAAAAGCCATATAATGGAAATCCTAAGAAACAAGAGGGAGATTCCAGTCTAATATCTTCTTATAGAGGCAAAGACCGAGCGCAACCTCATCATCACCAACAAGTTGCTAGTATAGCTATCCCAGCTGCAACACAGCAACAAGTTAACGCGCCTCGCCATTACCAAGACAGAGGAAGAATGGCTAACAGACAGTTCGAGACACCACCAATGCCTTATTCTCAACTATTACAGCATTTTTTGCAGTTACAACTTATTCAAAAAAGGACATTGGCGCCTCTCACTGGTGCGCCTCCTCCGGGTTACGATGCAAATGCAAGGTGTGAGTTCCACTCAGAAGCTTCGGGCTATCATATTGACAACTATAAAGCGTTCAAGCATAAAGTCCAGGATTTGCTTGATTCGAAGGCGATAAACTTCACTAATGAAGGCCCAAATATAAATCAGAACCCAATGCTGAATTATGGTGTTGCCGGGACCAATATTATGATAAAAGGGGAGAGGTTAAATTTGATCATGGATGTTAAAGAGCTGAAGACTCCTTTAAGCTTTGTGAAGGATAAGTTGTTAAAGGGAGTTGTGTTTCCAGGGTGTTAGGTTGAATGTTCAGAGTGTGTTTTACAGCCTGAGGGTTGTATTTTCTTAAAGAATGGTATTCAAAAGTTGATTAATAAAGGTTGTCTGCAGTTTGACAGAGTTGTGGAAGAAGATGTAGATGATAGAATTAGTAATGATAAAAGTGAAGTCGCCACGATTTCAATTTCCTACCAGACAATTAATATTCCAGTGCCTGCAAGGCCAGCTCCGACCATCATTATCAAACCTGGACCTGTGCCATACGAGATCACTAAGGCTATCCCATGGAATTATGGGGTGGAAGTGTTCTGTAATGGACAGAAGCAGGAATTGATAGGGTCGTCGTATGGTGGTTCTTCAGTTGAAAATATAGTCGGAGCAGGAGGAATTACTAGAAGTGGGAGGGTTTTCTCTCCACCTGAATCTAGTACTGGAAAAATGATAAGGGGAAGGGTAAATCAGTGGTTGAGGAAGACTTCCAATAGTAGGCTGGTAATGATGTTTTTTCAAAGGACGACAAGGAGTTTATGAGACTCATTCATAAAAGTGACTACAAAATTGTGGATCACTTACATCAGACTCCGTCGAAGATTTCTATCATGTCATTGTTGTTGTGCTATAAGGCACATCAAAATGAACTTTTGAATATTTTGAATTCGGATTTTGTACCGCAACAGATTTCAGTAAACCCGTTGGAGGGGGTGGTAGCTCATGTCAACGCTGGCAACTGTTTCGATTTTACAAACCTAGATTTAACTCCCGCCCGAAGGAATCATAACCATGCCTTACATATTTCAATGGAGTGCAGAGGGTCCCTACTGTCACATGTCCTGGTTGATACAGGATCATCCCTCAATGTACTACCCAAGAAGGCATTGATGAAGCTAGACACCCAAGGGCTAATATGTACGCCCAGTGATTTGGTGGTAAGAGTGTTTGATGGCTCGAAGAGGTCAGTGTTCGAAGAAACCACAATGCCTATACAGGTTGGGCCTGAGATTTTTGATGCAACATTCTACATTATGGATATCCATCCGGCATACAGTTGTTTGCTTGGTTGGCCATGGATACATGCTGCGGAAGCAGTTACCTCGATGTTGCATCAAAAAATGAAGTATATGATGGAGGGTAAAGTTGTTACAGTGTGTGGTGAGGAGGATATTATGGTAAGTTAACTGTCGCCATTTAAATATGTGGAAGTGGATGGTGAGATCCAAGATACACTCTACCAGACTTTTGAAACAGTGCAAATTCAAGAGAAGCCTCTTGTTGAAGTTAAAAGTTCTAAGGTCTCTATGTCGTCGTTTAAAGAAGCCTATGCTATCATGGAATAGAGGTCTTCCAGGTGGGATCAGGTGCTTAACGTTCCTATTAAACAAGACAAGTTTGGTCTAGGGTACAAACCTTCTGCTCCTTCACAAGACCCCCCGAGATATAAAGGACCTATTCGATTCACTAGCGGTGGAGTTATTTTCGACAGGATACATGCTATTGGGGATGACGAAGGTGATAGTGACTATGCTATGGATTCCTGGATCCGTCCTTGTGTCCCTGGATAGAAGCTATGCAATTGGACTGTGGAGGAAATCATCCAAGTTACTTCTGAATAGTAATTTCCACTTGTTTTTTATTATGTCTAGCCCTACGTTTTACCCAAGACGTAGTGACTCATTTTGTAGGGCCCTTTTTGATACTTTCAAACATTATCATGAATAAAAATACGTCTTTTTTTACATTCAAATATTTTGATCCCTGTTTTTTCTTTTTGTTTTTACATTTTGATTAAACAAAAAAATGGCAATGTATTTGTTTTTGTTTGCATATCATAATGAGCATAAAACATCATCATGCTGGTCTTTTCTATCAGATACCATCGATTCCGATTTGGCTATGGCTCAGTATGATTTCGATAGTCCTATCTATCAAGTTAAAGAAGACACTGATGAAGACTGTGACCTACCTGAGGAACTAGCCAGACTGCAGAAGCAAGAGGAAAGGTTCATTTTGCCTCATCAGAAGGATATTGAAATCATCAATCTGGGTACCGAGGATGAGAAGAGAGAAGTCAGAATAGGGGCTTCTTTGGAAGACAATGTTAAGAGAATACTGGTCAAGATGCTCTGTGAGTATAAAGATATCTTCGCTTGGTCTTACCAAGACATGCCTGGACTGGATACAGACATAGTGGTGCACGGCTGCCTCTTCGAGAAGAATGTCCGTCAGTGAATTAAAAGTTGAGAAAGACAAGGCTTGATATGGCAGTCAAGATAAAGGAAGAAGTTCAAAAGCAGTTGGGCGCTGGTTTTCTTGCTGTCACCAATTACCCTCTGTGGGTCGCTAATACTTTCATGTGCCTAAGAAAGATGGAAAGGTCAGGATGTGTGTTGATTACCGAGATCTGAATAGAGTGAGCCTGAAAGACGATTTCCCACTCCCCCATATTGACATGTTGGTTGACAACACTGCTCAATACTCTATGTTTTCCTTCATGGATGGCTTCTCTGGGTATAACCAAATTAAAATGCCCCAAAGGACGTGGAGAAAACTACCTTCATTACACCGTGGGGGAATTTTTGCTACAAAGTGATGGCCTTTGGATTGAAAAATGTTGGGGCAACTTATCAGCGGGCAATGGTGACTCTCTTTCATGATATGATTTATCATGAGATTGAAGTATATTTTGATAACATGATTGCAAAGTCACAGACGGAGGAAGGACATCTGGTCAATCTTCTAAAGTTGTTTGAAAGATTAAGGAAATTCAAGCTGAGGTTGAATCCTAACAAATGCACCTTCGGGGTGAGATCTGGGAAGCTGCTGGGGTTCATTGTCAACGAAAGGGGTATTGAGGTGGATCC
Organism: Lathyrus sativus; assembly: GCA_963859935.3. Lineage (NCBI taxonomy): Eukaryota > Viridiplantae > Streptophyta > Magnoliopsida > Fabales > Fabaceae > Lathyrus > Lathyrus sativus. The sequence goes on along the minus strand of OZ012735.1, from coordinate 570,106,883 downwards.
TTCCAAAATAAAAGCTATACAAGAAATGCCTGAGCCCAGAACAAAGAAAGAGGTTCGTGGTTTCTTGGGGAGATTGAACTATATTGCAAGGTTCATCTCTCACCTTACAGCCACTTGCGAGCCAATATTCAAATTGTTAAGAAAAGAACAAGCGATTAGGTGGAATGAAAATTGTCAAAAGGCGTTTGAGAAAATAAAAGAGTATTTGCAGGAGCCTTCAATACTAATGCCTCCAGTTGCAGGAAGACATTTGATTATGTATTTAACGGCTCTAGAGAATTCAATGGATTGTATGCTCGGTCAACACGACGAGACAGGTAAGAAAGAACATGTTATTTACTACCTGAGTAAGAAATTCATTGATTGCGAGTCGAGATACTCAATGTAATACCCTAAATTTTGACCCTTAGATTGGTCGGCTCATTTCGCATTCCATCTCATTTCGCATTGCATTTAACTAACCACTAACAGGTGTTGTGTAGTCTGTTGATTCTGCAGGGAAAAATCACGATGGACACTCTTTAACTTATGAAGGGCAAAATAGTCATTAATGATAGTCTAGCGACAGTTCGTGAGCTTGAGTCGTCATCAGAGGTTCCTCACATAATTTTGGTTTCACCGCTTAAGCGGGGTTTCTCGTCGTATCTGGTCAAGTGGTTGATGGTCAGACGTTGTGGTAATCAGACAAGTTTCGTTAAGTGGATTTATTTGGTTAAGCGTTAGCAAAGGATTTATGAGGAAATTCACTTGAAGGGGTTTAGTAAGCTATTGAATTGAGTTGTATGGATTTAAGCGGAGAATCTGAGTCGGACGAATTAATTTGGATGAATTAATCAAGAAATAAATTAATAGAAAATAGAAGTTTTATTGTATTTTTGTTGCAATATCCAAATAATATAGTTAAATTTTATTTATACTATTATTTTGGTGGCAATATTAATAAAATTAAATTTTTATTTATTATTGTTTTATGCCAAATATCCAAAGAAATAAATTTTTATTTATTTATTATTGTTTTATGCCAAATATCCAAAAAAAAAGTAATTTTTTATTTAATTTTATTGTTTTATGCCAAATATCCAAAATAAATAAATTTTTATTTAATTTTATTGTTTTATGCCAAATACCCAAAAAAATAAATTTTTATTTAATTTTATTGTTTTATTCCAAATATCCAAAAAAATAATAATAAATTTTTATTTAAATTGTTTTACAAATATAAAAAAAATGAATAAATCTTAAAATAAATAAATAAATAAAATTACAAGTTCTAAATTACTTTTTTTTTTCTAAAAATCCTAAAAATTCTCAATTTGTCCTAAAAAGTTCTCCGACTTCCGATTCTTCGAGTTCCGACTTTGTTTTCTCCGACTTTGTTCCAATTTTTCCTAAAAGTGATTTTCAGCCAAACCAAGTGAAGCAACTTTTCGGAAAATCTCCAACGAGCCAAGACAGTCAAACAAATCCTCAAGAATTCCTGAAAAATCTCCAGGTCAAGCAAGAACAAATACCCGTGAAATTTAAGCAACAATATCGCAGCAAAAGCAACCAAATCCCTTAAAAAGCTGCGTAAATCAAAACGTGAAAACCCAGTCAACAAAGCAACAAACAGGAACAATCTTTCCGAAAATCAAGCCAAAAAAAGTTTCCAACAAACGCAACTTCATCATAAATCCGTAACCCCACTCAAATCAAAGGGAAAAAGTACTCATCAGAAAAAAGATCATCGAAAGTTATTCAGAAAAAGGGGGTTTTTTCGAAGGCGAAATGGGAAATTTTTGGAGGTTCAGAGAAGCATCTAGCTTCATCATCATCACCGTCCGCGGATCAGGAAAAGAAGAAGAGGAAAGTTTCATCATCACCATCCAGAAGGTCAAAGAAAAAGAAGATCGAGTTCATCATCAACGCGAACAACCGGACCCACCAGGAGGCGGCGGCGGAAACCTTGAGGTTTCGACGCCGGCCTAGCACACCCGGCGGCCGTTTGCGCCAGACGGAACCGCGAACGTCAAACTCAGAGGGAGGCGAACCTCGCCACCATCACCATCCCCCGACCTTGCACCATAACCAACAACAATCAGTAGCAAATCAAAAACGGTAAGGACTTCATCACATGGGTTTTTTTTTCATGATCACTTAGGTAGTAATGAAGGAAAGAAGAAGAAGAAACAGGCATGCAAGAAGAAAAAAAGGGGAACGAGAGCTTCACAAATCAACCATGGCGTCGGCGCACATAAGGAAGAAGAAGACGGGGTTTCTAAAAGAAAACCCTAAAAGTGAAATGTCAGCCAAGTCGTCCGCCCCTCCCCCTTTTGACTTGTTCCATGTTTTTTTTATTTATTATTTTATTTTATTTAACTTGTGGTTGTATTATAAGTTAATAAAACTTTTCTTTTTAATTAGTTAATAAAACTCTCTTTTTTTAGTTAAAGATTAAAACTCTATTTTCATAATTAAACATTAAGATTCTTTTTTTTATAATTAAAAAAACTTAATTTTTTTTTAAAATAAATTAAAACTTAAATTTTTGTTTTATTTTTTTTTATAATTTAAACTTAAAACTTTTTCTTTATATGTAAAACTTAAAACTCTTTTTTATAATTGAAGACTTAACTAAATGAATTTTTTTCTCCAAAAAGTATATTTCTTTTTTAATAAATTAAAGTTTTAATAAATCACTAACCTTTTAAAAAACATGAAAATAAAAATCATTTTTCGGTTAATCCTAAATTTTGTCTTTCTTAAAACTAAACTTCTAACCTAAAAATGCAAAAATAAAAATGGTTAACACTGACGCTAATTATCCTCTGGCATTTCCTGCATGTGGCTACTAATTTTCCATTTGGCTGTATTTTCATTTTTTCAGTTGTAATGATGTGAGGTTATTGTCGCTTATTATGTCGTTTATTTTTTCTGCTAGAGAAAACATGTTGTGCACTTGTTTGGTCAGTTAAACGCTTAAGGCAATACATGTTAAACCATACAGCTATGTTGATTTCGAAGATGGATCCGATCAAATATGTATTTGAGAAACAAGTGCTTTCTGGAAGGATCGCTAGATGGCAGATGGTTCTGGCAGAGTATGACATTCAACATATCTCCCAAAAAGCCATTAAAGGGAGTGTCTTGTCAAAATATCTTGTTGAGCATCCGATTGAGGATTATCAGCCAATGAGGTTTAAATTTCTTGACGAAGATATAATATTTTTGAAGATGAAGGATTACGATGAGCCTTTACCTGACGAGGGTCCTGAGATTGGATCTCATCGGAAGTTGATTTTCTATGGTGTTGTTAACTCATACGGCAATGGAATCAAGGCAATTATTATAACTCCTCACGGTTCTCATATATCGTTCACTGCCCAATTGACGTTTGCATGCACAAATAATGAGGTTGAGTATGAAGTGTGCATCATGGGTTTAGAGGAATCCGTTGATCTGAGGATCAAGAATCTAGATGTGTATGGTGATTCAGCGCTAGTCGTCAATCAAATCAAGGGAGCGCGGAAACTCGTCATGCCAACTTGGCAGATGCCTTGGCAACATTATCGTTGATGTATAAAGTGAGTTTCTAGAATGAAGCTCCAGCAATCACTATCATGCATCTTGGAAGGCCAACCTTCATATTTGCAGTTGAAAAAGCGTCGGATGGAAAGCCTTGGTACTTCAACATCAGACATTTTCCTAAAAATGTCTTGGCGAGCAACCTTCCTCCCATCACCCATAGTTTTCCGAACTACGTTGACTCTGACTTTCCTATTGCACGAGGGAATACGTAGGCATAGGGTGGTGATGTCATATCGAGTCTCCTTTTTCTTTTTCCTTTCCCGTTTAGCAGTAGCTTTTAGATAACTCACCCCTTTATTTAGACAATAAGCATGGATCCCGTTGAGTACAACGAACGTGAGGGATGCTCATACCTTCCCCTTGCGTAACCGACTCCCGAACCCAAGATTTGGTTGCGATAACCTTGTCTTCTCCTTTCTCTTAGGTTTTCTCTGATTGTATCCTTTCCCTCTCTTTGGGATAAATAACGTTCGGTGATGACTCTTTTGTTTGTTTCCGCCGGTCTTTTTTGCAGTTGCGACAATCTCATCAATTGATAACACATGCATTCTTCTAATCACTTTATACATAACTTAAACGTTCGTCTAATATCCTCATGTATCACCCACAACAGAAGTTATGTCTAACCCAAAGTCGAGAGGCTAACCGTATTGTCTCATCGGTGATATCTCACGCAACAAAATCAACACATAGCATTAAGAACTGATACTCACATGAATGTTCAACCTAAATCTATGTCTAGATTTTAGACCCAACAGATAATACTATAACATCCATATCAAATTAATGATTTGATTCATATATAACGCCATGATCAGAATACGTACACATGATTAACCCTTTTTACATGCATTCACCTAATCTGCCAAATGTATGTGAACAAGTTTCTCATCTCTATTATCACGCATCTTCACAATACTGTCAGTGTCAAGAATTTTATAGTGGTCTCTACTGTGTTGATCCTACTCATGGTACTCATGCTACTAATCAACACAATATGATGCAAATGAATATCAACTTACAAAACCATGTCAACAATTTGCCCATTGATAGATGAAAATCTAAGACCAAATATTTGAAAAGAGTTTTGTCAAGAGCCACAAATAAGCAATCAAAGAGAATCAACAATATTGAATCAAAACTAGTTCACAAACATAAATTAGATGAAATACATAAGGTATCAAAAGATTAAATCCAAACCCAACAAGAGATTGAAGATCTTACCTTCTCCCTCTTAGGATTTGTGTTTCTCTCTCTAGAATATACTTGGAATGAAGAGAGATAAAATTCTGATCCCAAAAATATAACATAACATTCTAAAATGCAAGAAAAGTAATTATATAGTATTTGCAAAATCTGTCATGTTTGCATTGTGAACAACCTATTCCCTTAGACCTTCTTTTTTTATCTTCTCTCTCTTAATACAAACAAAATACTTAATAACTACGATGTGTATTGTGCGCCACAAGCCTATGTGCGTGAGACGTTTGGATCATTAGCGTGAAATACTCGATCCTATGTCATAGACTATAGTGCAATAAACGTCACAAACAAAGTCAATCCACTTCTCTAGAATCCTTAAACAAACTGCAAACCTTTTTCAGAAAGGGCATGCTACCTTCGTTCTACCGCAACCAGGCATCGACCCTAACTGCTAGAACATGAGCTTAGTGTCGCTCATAAAAGACACCAACAAACTCGTGGTAGGTCAAACTATGAGTATTTTGACTTCTTCATTCTCGTCTGAATGAGGATACGTAGGCACAAGATGGCGAAGTCTTGGCGAGCACAATCCCTCATTCACCCGTAGTCCCCAAACTACGTTGACTCTGACTTTCCCATTGCACGAGGGAATACGTAGGCATAGGACGGCGATGTTCTATCGAGTTACCTTTTGTTCCATTTTCGTTTAGCAAATAAGATTTAGATAAACACACCTTTTAATAGAACAACAAGAGTGGATCCTGTTGAGTACAACGGACGCGAGGGGGTGCTAATACCTTCCTCTCGCATAATCGAATCCCGAACCCAGGATTTGGTTGTGAGACCATGTCTTCTCCCTTTTTAGGTTTCTTCGATCATTTCCTTTTCCCCGTTGGGATAAATAACATTCGGTGGAGACTCTGTTTTTTCGCCGATTGTTTTTTATGTTGCGACACTCGGTATCAAAGCATGGTCTGTGAATAACACTTAACAGTGATGCAGATAATGATCCAATGAGAAAAGTATGTTTGTTAAAGACTTTCCTTCAAGAAGGAATCAAGTGCCACATGAAAAATATTATATTTCTTTTCCTACAATATTGAAAGGGTGATTCTGCTCAATTTAAATGATGGAAAAGTTAAATATATTTTTAATTCATTGGTCTTGATAAAGGGTTTTGATGAAGGTCTATAGAATATCCTTGAGAAAGGTGTTACTATAGAAGTTGATGGTGTAGGGATGATCAAAGTTTGAAAGTCCCTCTCACCAGCTCAAAAGAAGCTTATTGAAAATACCTTTAGAGGTAGATGCATTCTGGTAGGTGCTCTACCTCGATTCTGAGTATATCAACATCATTAATACGTCTAATGCTCAGAATATCTTTGAATCCTTGTGTTCATATTTGTGGGAATCAGTGAAGAAGCTTGTCCGGTTACATTTCATCTAATCTCTCCAAGTAAATTATGAAAAGATTGTCCTTGGATTCAAACCTAAATTCACAATTATTCAAGAAGTCATACAACTTGAATTTATTGTGTCTTGTAGGTTTATCTAGCAATCCCCAAAGAAAATAAATGGAATTAGATGATGAAAAAGTATCAAACAGATCACTCTTCCTAAAAACATGTTGAAGTAAATCATATGGAATGTCTGATGATGAGGAATTAACAGTCCTTATCAGAAGATTTCTTTAATTGGAAAATTGGAATGTGATATCTGTTGATAGAAGAGTAACTTCATAAGCTTCTAAAATATTTGTATTTCAACTGATTTCCCAAATCTTAAGAACAAGAAAAAACACTACCAAAAATTTATGTCAGAAGTCTTCACTGCATATTCAAATGAAGCTGGCATATGGCAGAATTCAGAAGATAGAGTAATCTAGCTCTGCTAGTCATTACTGGTTCTGAAGAAGCATCGGAATCCTGGAATAAAAATCAATTATTGAAGAGAAAAAGATAATGTCAAATCTATCTTGCTTCAATATTTGATAATAAAGAGTCTGCACTTCAAGTTGATATTTTAAGTGACTCTATTGCTCCTTGATTTAAGGTCATCATTAAATTTGTGTTAAAGGACAATTCTATGAGAAACATTCAGTTCTTCTTTGTGTTCTACTAGCAATACTATGACAGTGTTGTGAATTTTTTTTATGCCAATCTCTGATAGTAAACGCTATATGGTTCTATGCTTGTCAAAGATTTCACTGTCAAAAAATTTAATCCAAGACAATGAAATCAATGACTTTGCTAAGAACAAGATCTTGTTCTTACCATAACTCATCCTAGACTTATACTCTGGAATGAGTCCCGGTACTGCTATTAGATTGAGGCATAAAGCAGATGAAAGTTTGTCAGAACTAACATTTCTGGTCTCATAGAAATATGGATACCATTAATAAAAATGTATTTGTTGCAAATATTAAAGAAAGGAGCATAGGTATATTCCATGGTACTTAATCAAAGGTTGCTTACAATATTTGATGGAAGAAGAGTCTACATTCCAGACTCAAGTGCTAGAGGTACTGAGTTTGGTGAAAGAAATAGAGTCAATAGTTAAAAAACCATTGAAACAGAATCCACCCAAGACAGTATTCAGATTCTATGGTCAAATCTAAATACTCATATGTGTATGACAAAAAAATATATGTTTGTTCTTTTCTGGATTATTTCTTGATTCAATGAGATATTTGTGTATGATCAAATACAAAGTCTCTGTTAGATTTCTAGAGAAGTTCTTTTGATTAAAGAATATTAAAAAATATTTAAGAAGAAATTATGTTTTATTTATCTATACTGAATATATCATTAGCTACATGATGATCATATTTATGGAAACAGTTTCCTCACTTTTGTGATGATACTGCTGTTTGTTAGCTGCCAAGAATCCAATAAAATATTTATTAATTAAGCATGACTATTGCTTCAAGAGAAAATTCTTGGTTTTGAAGAGAATTTCTAAGACTGATGATTGACATAAGATGTCTTACTCGAATTCTAGATATATTAGTCTTTGATGGATGATAGTTTCTGAAAATTGTCAAACTCTAAGATTCAGAAAAGAATTATTTACTTCTAATAAAGTAGTTTATATAAAAGGTTTATCAAAACTTTTATATTACTTAAATTTTTTGAAGTTGACAATCATTTAGTGGGTTCAGGAAATTTGCTGGATAAGAACCTTTGGGTAATGATGTTTTTCTTTTTATATATTATTATCATCTCTATCCCCTGTCTTATAAAACATCATTTTGTGTCATTTTTCTCTGACAAGATTCTTATTCCTTTAGAGTCTTGTTCAGTGTTTTTTTTCTTTAGTTGTGTTGATGAAACCAAACTTGAGATGAATTCTCTAGTCAATTCTCCTTTGAATCAACTACTTGTCATCAATGAAAAGTTTGTGAATTTTGATGAATTTCTTAAGCTATGAACAAATATGGAATGGATAATTTGAGATGCTCTGTGGTTTTACTTATCCAAGTCTTGTCAAAGAGTTTTGGATTAATGTTTTCATTGTTGAGCTGAATTCTGAGAGTGCTATTTTTTTTAAGGTGTCTGATGTTTCTATATCAAAAACCTCTAAATCAATTGCTAATGTAATTAATTGAGAGGTGTCATACCCCAAATTTGACATACCCTTTCATTCAAATTTTATGGCTTATGCATCTCATTTTCCTCATGCACACACAATCATTCATTCATCTGCATATGCATATCGATCGTTTATCTAGGTCGATCGTTTATCTAGGTCAATCATTTCATCAACATTTTACACTCTTCATTTCATCAATGCCCTTGTATCATCATTCATCATTCAATTTCATGTAGTTTATCTTTCATAAGCATTTGCATTGAGGCTTTTGATCATGTTGTTAACTTTCGTTATATTGTTGACTTTTGGTTTTCTTGACTTAGGTAATCAAACTAGCTAAGTTTTGAAGTCATATTCATTTCGATTGCCATTTTCTTAACCATGCGTTACCTGGTGAATGGGTGTGATTCCCTAAGTTATTTTGTCAACTTTTTTTCCTTCTTTGACTTTTATTTTGTTAACTTTTGATCCTAAATAGTCAACTTATCATTCTAAGGTCATTTACATAGAAGTCACATTTCTTGGTCTTTCATGATAGTGTAATTTCTCTTGACTTTGTAGCTTATGTTGACTTTTGTTGACCGAGTCAACAAAGTCAACACTTTTGGACTTTGACTGTGAATCAGCCCATCATTCATTTTTCATTCATTCTCAATCCTATTTCATTCACAATGTACCAAATGAATTTCTTTACATTCATTTTTTTCTAAATAGATCTGTACATTTCCCAATTCAAGCTTCATGTCATAACTATAATATAAGCTCTCAAAAAGAAGCTACCAATGTACAAGTCAAGTTCATTCGTTAGCAAAATTCTCAAATTTCATTCAGAGTCATTACCAATACACTTCAAGTTTCACTACAACAAGACTACAAGTTCATTACATACTATATGTTACAATTTTACAGGTCACAATCCTAATCTTGGCATAGGTCCTCATCCATAGCCTTTTCCATACATGAGACTTTCAAATTCATGACCATACATTACATTCAAATCCATGTATTCATGAACAACTGCAAATGGTTAAGCCCCAAGTGCATCAAATACGGGCTTCCTGAAGAAGAGCTTGTACACATCTGCCCCGCACATGAGACACCTGTTTTCATGTTCAAAGAAAATGAATGACACCAGGAGGTTGCATACAGCTGTATGCTCTAGACATGGTTGGTTCATAATCCACAATTCATATCCATCTTTAATCTCCAGCTCAATGCAAGGCTCTTTGAGATTCCTTCATGTCTACATATTATGCTACTTCCTCTCCTAACCAACTGTCATTAACTGCATCACACCATAATCATGTAGAGGTTCTTATCCTAGTAACATGGCAACCGTAAGCCAATTAGGTCCAACGCTAAGGCAAAACCTATAAAAGGAAAAACAGATCATGATACAAGCATAAGAGGCACTAACTACTTGTTCTCAATTGTTAACTATCATGAAACATAGCAGGGGATCCTTCAAAATGGATTCATCAGGATAAGCCATCACAAAAACTTCAAGAGCACCATAACAAGAGGCTCATGGTCATTCATTCAAACTCTAAAGAAACCTCTTAACCAATTCCAACACTTCAACAAAACCTACACACTGTAACGGTTTGTTCACCTTTAACTAGCTTCCTAACTTAACACAATGAACAACAACATCCATATGCTTCTATCCCAATATGTACCTAATAAAAATTGGTTTCACTGGCCTTTAAAATTCACCAACAGAATTTTAAGTCAAAAAAAAACTCAGAGCTAGTTCACATTTTAATCATTGATTTCCAAAACAGAAAAATAACTAACTTTCCAAAGTTCCTAACTAACTATCATTGAAGTTTCCTATTCTAACCTCCATAAGCCTAGCCTATAAGTCCTCTCAAGTCTCAGAATTCGCTCTCTCTAACACACTCTGCATTTTTCTCTTCAATCACTTTCAGCATTCCCTATTCTCTCTCACCCTCAAATCTCAAATTTTCTCTGAATTTCACCTCACAGTTCAACTCCCTCACATTCTCACCCTCTCCATTCATTGCTCCCTCGGCAACAAGCAACCAACTTCGCAACAATGATTCAGTAGCACTCACGAACTACTCTTATTCATAGGAGCACAACAACAACAATAGAAGCGCACAAGAAAAAGAGGAGAATGCAGATTCAAGATTAGTAGAGCATAATAGAATCAAAGAGGCGAAGAAGGAGAAGAACGAATCACAATTCCGTACCTGAAGTATTGTCTCATCGTTATCATTTTTTTCGCACAGGTGTGTTAACTTCACTTTGAATCTTGATTTTTGTGATGTAGTCGTTGGAGTATTGGAGCCAAACCTCCATGTTTGGGCTCCAATCTCATATTTATTGTCCTCCCATCGCGGTTGCTACAAGTTAGGGCTAGGTTGTTTGTGTAGCGATTCATAGAATTAGGAGAAAATCGGCTTAAATCAAGTTGAGATTCAGGGGAAGAGAGAGACGTTTAGATTGTGAAGCTGGCTCTTTGCCGCCGCCGGCGACAAGCTTCGGCGCGACGGAGCTAGGTTGAGGTTTGGGAAATTTGAGGACGATACTTCTGAAACACTTTTTTAAATTAAGTGGGGGATTTTTGAAACATTATGTCAATATTCTAATGTAGAAAGATAAAGAAAAGGGGAGGGGATGGTAAGGATTTTAATAAAGGGCAGGAAGGGGAGAGATTTTAATGAAGAGGAGTGGAGGGATTTTTTTAATCAAATAAGTGTTTGGTTTAAAAGAGAAGAGGAGAGAGAAAGGAAGGGATTTTAATTAAAAATGTGTTTGGTTCAGAAGGGGTGGGAAGGAGTTTTATTAATAATTTACATTTTTATCTTTATGATTTTATATAATTCATATCATATTAAAATATAAAAAATTTACGTATTTATGTTAGTAATAAAATTTTTAATATTGAGTGATTAAAAAAGTATTTATTTGTCACATAAAATTAAAAAATTGAGTACAATTGATTCGACTTATAACTTTCCAACATAAATTAAACTATATGTCAATAATATCGTTTAAATTGTTATGAATCATATAACAAAACAAATATATAAAATAATTTATTATTAAATATTAATTGGTTCAAAATATTTAATAAAATGAATAAACAAAAATAAATAAAATGAATGGTTTATAATTTGATATAAAAAAAATATGATAGAATACATAACAAAATTAAAAGAAAAAACCGAATATAACTAAACATAAATTTTTTTTATAAAAAAAAAACAATGATTATGATTTATATTAAGTATAGAAATTATAAAATAATTTGAAGGTGGAGAACAATTATAATAAGTTGATGAAAACAATCGAGAAAAAGTAATAACACGAAAGAAAACGAATAGTTTTGAAATACTGAAATTAAACGAAGGATATTTTAGTAAATATAATAATTTTTAAATATCAAAACTCATATTCCCTCCCCTCCTCTCCAAATCCCCCCAATTCGGAGGAATCAAAAAGTGTATTTTTGAGGAATTTTGTTCCCCTCCCCTCCTAAGATTTGAACCAAACATATTTAATTAAAAATTTCTCCTCCCCTCCATTTATGCTGAACCAAACACACCCTAAGTAAAGTCTCACATTGTGCGTTAGTTGAAAAAACTCATTAGTCCTACATTGCTTAGGTGAGATTTATTTCCTTCCTCACTTCATTATATAAGTAAATTCTCTATTCCACTCTAAAACATACCAAAAACTAATTTTGAATTTTTTCCTTCATCACTCTCATAACTCTACGTCTTTTGAATTGTCGAAGCGCTAACTTCTCCCCCTTTTTTCTACTCTTTGAATTTCCTGAGTATTTGCTTGAATTGAGAAATTATCAAGTATAATTTTTGGATTCTCTTTTTTAGAATTATTCGAATTTATTTTTGTTTGAGAAATCATCTTGAGTGGTCAAATGACCATTATTAAATTCTCTTTGGAGAACTACTGAAATTTTTCTTGGTTTTAGAAATTATTACGACTGGTTATTATACCATATACTGCGAGTGGTATTAACCATATTCGAATGGTCTTTGTACCATCAGAGGGTGTATTTCTAGATCGATTATCTACCATGCAAGTAGTAGTTATATAGTATAGAATTGGGTTGTTTTATCCTAGAGGCGGCACGCTAGTTCGACTGCTTTGCATAACTTTGGGCAGTGTCGCGAAACGTTTTAAAGAGAGCTAATTTCTTATGTGGCTAATTTTTAAAACTGTGAAACAACAACAACAATATATATATATATATATATATATATATATATATATATATATATATATATATATATATATATATATATATATATATATATATATATATATATATATATATATATATATATATATATATATATATATATATATATATATATATATATATATATATATATATATATATATATATATATATATATATATATATATATATATATATATATATATATATAGGCGGGGATCAACTTACTCCAAATCATAACCTTTAAATTGAATCTAATCTAATGGTTAAATGAGTTTTTTAATTGACCATTAAATTATATTCAATTCAAAAGTTATAATTTGGAGTAAGTCAAAAAAACATACTCTTTGAATAACTTGATCCCCACTATGTGTGTGTGTGCGCGCGCGCGCATGCGTGCGTGTGCGTGTGCGTGTGTGTGTGTTTGAGTAGTACCGATAATTATTAAAGTTGTGGAAGTCGATGGTAATGACGAGTGATCAAAGTAATAATAAGAGTGATAGTCGATCATGGTGAGTGTTGATTAGATTAACAAGCATAGATATATTGAGTGGTGATTAGTAGTGATTGAAGTGATGGTAGAGGCTAGTTAAAATAGTGGTTAGTGGTGATTAAAGTGGTAGTTAACAGTTATCGTAGTGATGAAAGGTAGAGTGTAAAGTGGCTGTTAGTTAAAATGGTCGTCTTAATAATGATCTAATAGTAGATCAAAGAATGTGGATAAAATAGTGATCGGAGATAATCAATAAGTGGTAAATAGAGTCAGAGTTGGTGGTGGTCAAAAGAATGGTCACCGACCATTATGGTGATACTTTAACTTTAAAACAAAAACAAATTTTAAAATCTAATTCTATTTTTGTTTTGAATTGTAGTGAAAAATATTTTAAAATTAAGTAAAAATTCAACACAATCACATTTTCCAAACAAATTTTAGTTTTAAAACTGATTTTCAAAACCAAAAACTCACTATCACCCGGACAAACCCTTAATTATTGAGCTATTGTTTAAAAAATGTTAACTATTTCAAATAATTAATTTTATAAAAAAAACGTTACAAATTTATATTTTCAAAGTCTAATTTTGTCACTGTGGTGTAAAAAATTGAACAATCAACAAATCACAAGTCTTTAATTATAAGACTCCTTTTCTTTAAATGTAATCAAATTTTATAAGACTTTTATTAATTTTTACATACATTAATGATTTTTGATATCTATATTAAACCGTAACTGTTAAATAAACTTAGTTTTCTCTCCTATTATATCATTAATTGTATGAATAATTCCTAAAAGTAACACATAATTTTTTCAAATTTATTGTAACCATCATTATTTTTAATATCCGTAAAATTTATAAATCTTATAATAAAAAATGAATGGAGTACGTGTAACTTTAGATTGAAAAATAATTAGTTTATAAAATCTATATGAATTGGGAAATATAGGTTTTTTTTTAGATGGCTATGGTTAATTCTAGGAAATTAGAATTGATGGTGCAGATCAAAGTATGAATCCGCTTAGAATTTTTTTTTAAGTATAACAATGTTATTCAATTAAAACATTAAATAAATTAAAAATTTTTAAAAAAAAATTAAAATGGTTAGGTTTTAAAGTGATGTCGCCAATTGATGTGGCGAGTTGAACCAAAGTAGGTGGAGTAGCCAAACCAATTGTCTACTCCTCCCATTTGTATTTTTTATTTTATTTTTTAAATTGAAATAAAAAACGTAAACACTAAAAAAAAAAAAAGGAGTAGCCAAACCAATTGGCGACTCTCTATTGGGCCAGTTGGGCAATGTCGTCATTTGAAATGGCGAGTCCACTTCATTTGGACTCTGTCGCCAATTGAACTGGCGATCCAACGTAAAAACTTAGCTATTTTAGTAAAATTTTTGATATTTTAATTTGTTTAGTATTTTTGTTAAAAAAACATAGTTATATTAACAAAAAATTCATCCGCTTATCCTAAATCGAATTAATTTATAAATTATATGAATTCATTTATTTATTAGTATATCTAATTCAATCTAAAACAATCTTTATAATTTTAGTTCGGATATCATATTTAAAATTTGCAATTCACGAATCCGTTGACCTAACCCATTATATGACTTTAATAATTTTTTACTATTATTATTATTATTATTTTAAATAAAAATATAAAACTAATATCTCACAATAACTATAATTTTTCAAAAGAAAAAAATGTTGTCCACCAATAATACTACTAGAGAAATGAGTTTAGGTAATAATAAAATTAAATATTGTTTTTTATTTTCTTTAGTATTATTTCTAACTTATGTATTTTATAAAAATAACGTTTTTGGTTGAATTTTATACTATTATAAAAGTTTATGTCTTGTTGATGAATTTTATTAGATATTATATAATATGTTTTATCGAATTTAAATGTTATAAATGAATATGATTATATTGAGTTTTGTTATATTTTTTAAACTGACAAAATGAATCATAAAAAAAATATATTTTTTATTACTCAATTCATAAATGAGCGGATCGATTCAAATTGATTTTGACAATAAATTGTAAATTAGATAAAGAATCCAACTTATTAAAATTTGAACAGATTAGATAGTAAATTAGATCAAACCCGGTTCAATCCAACTTATATACACTCCTAATCAAATAAAACTTATAATAAGTTGATAATAGTTTTCAATATCACAACAATCTTGAATACCGTGATAGTTCTTAATCATTAGCGCACTTGTTACGAGTTTATACTTTTAACAAATAAAATTTTTAAATTACTAAAAATACTTACAACAATTATTAAATTTATATTTTTAATTAATAATCTAATAAAATATTAAATTATTACACTCTAATTGCTTAATTTATATAAAAAAAATCTCAAACTTGTTCCTGAAAAATATTTTATTACAATATTTATCTAGGATCTATCGCCTCTAATGTAAAAAAGTAACAACTTTAAATTATTATATGGCACAAAAATAGTGAAGTTCAAAGCATAGAAGTCCTATTCCATGGTAAGATCCTATTCACACGCTTTCTTCTTCAACTTCATTCCAATTCTCACCATAACACACTAAGTCACATTATCTTTGTTTTTTTTATGTCAACAACAATAGCTACAACAACTCACTAAAACAACCACTTTTGTTTCTTTCTTCATGTTTCTTTCTTGACCTTCTATCCAAAGTTTGTGCATTGATATTGTCAAAATTAGATAGATTCATTGGTAAAGTTTCATACTTTTGATTACCCTTTATGCTTCACTCAAATGGGTTGTCAACAAAATTGCACAATGTTGTTTATGTAGCTAGTAATCAATCACTCAAGAAATCTAAGGTTAGGTTATTCTTTGAATAAACCTTGTAAATATGTATGTGTTTGATTGTTGAATACATGGATGATTGTCTTTGTATATTTTCTTTGAAACCATTGAAAAAGTGAATCATTTCATGGTTGTTAATTGTGATTATATCAAATAGACAGAAGTGTTGAATTAGTGTTCTTGAGTTGTGAGTACTACTAACTATGACAATGGTTGAGAGGCATTTGGATTCTTTCAAACTTGTTTCTAAAAAATCATTGCTTTTCTTCTTCTCAATGACATCAATCATGTTCCTCATGTCATGGGTCTTCGTCTTGCGATCCACAAGTCGTCCGTATTTCATTGATCACAACTTGTTGCCAAGTTCAAAGCTTTTCTCCACCCTTGAAGATTCCATGTTTCATACAAAAGTCCCGAATGTCGAGTCCTCGTTCGGGAACCGAGCAATACTCGTGGACAACGAAGATGTTGAAGACGAAAGTGAAGCTAGCAAATCCAATGAGAATACAGAATGTAGTGATAGAAATGATGCTTTTCTTCTAAAAGTTTTCATGTATGATTTGCCTTCCGAATTTCATTTCGGGCTTTTGGATTGGAAACAAGATGGTAAAAGTGTTTGGCCTAATGTTAGAACAACAATACCCGGTTACCCCGGAGGTTTGAATTTGCAACATAGTATAGAATTTTGGCTCACATTAGACATTCTTGCCTCGGAAATTCCGAATGCTCCAAAGGCGAAGACCGTGATTCGAGTTCAAAATTCTAGCGAAGCCGACATAATATTTGTGCCCTTCTTTTCGTCGTTGAGTTATAACCGAAACTCGAAACCTAAGCCACGTGAGAAGAAAACTAAGAACATGATACTTCAAGAGAAGTTAGTGAAGTATCTAACATCTCAAGAGGAATGGAAGAGATCAAAGGGAAAAGATCATTTGATTATGGCACATCATCCTAATAGTATGTTGGATGCAAGAATGAAATTGTGGCCGGCTACATTCATACTTTCAGATTTTGGAAGATATCCTTCAAGTATAGCTAATGTTGAAAAAGATGTGATTGCACCTTATAAGCACTTAATCCCTTCTTATGTCAATGATGATTCAAGCTTCGATAGCCGCACGACATTGTTGTATTTCCAAGGAGCAATTTATCGAAAAGATGTACGTATGTCTCTCTTGTTTTGCTCGATTCATTTGAACTCATCTACTGTGAAAACGGCTTATGACATTATCTATCTGTTGTTTTCAGCTTATTACCATAAGCACTCCAATGAAAAGTTTGACTTTATTTTAAGTCTTGTTATAGGAATAACTTATATATAAGCACTTATATGATAAGTCTTTAGAATATAAATACTTATGCTTATTGACTTCAATTTTTGTTTCATCTTATGATTAGGGAGGTTATGTAAGGCAAGAGCTATATTATTCATTGAAAGATGAACCTGATGTACATTTTTCATTCGGAAGCATTCAAAAAGACGGAATCAAGAAAGCGACGGAAGGCATGCGATCATCGAAATTCTGCCTCAACATAGCAGGCGACACGCCTTCGTCGAACCGTTTGTTCGACGCAATTGCTAGTCATTGTGTGCCTGTGATCATCAGCGACGAAATCGAGTTACCGTTCGAGGATGTCCTAGACTACTCCGAGTTCTGCGTATTCGTTCGAGCTAGTGATGCTGTCGAGGAGAATTATCTCATAAATTTCATCAGGAGTATAAGCAAAGATGAGTGGACAAAAATGTGGAAAAAGTTGAAAGAAGTTGAACATATTTTTGAATATAATTTTCCATCTAAAGAAGGTGATGCTGTACAAATGATTTGGCAAGCTGTTTCACATAAAGTTCCTGCTATGAAGTTGAAGTTGAATAGGTTTAGGAGGTACTCTAAGTCCCCTCCAAGTATAGATAAAGATTTGAAATCAATACATTTACCTATAAACTTCTGGTGATAAAGATAATTTACGCACCATTTAGACTTACCGAATAATTGATGTATCCGATCAATACAATGATTTTTGTGCTTATAATAGTGATCAGATGGCGCGTACGTTAATATCAAGTTATGCAGTTAAGAGGGACTTTTGGATATGAAAAAGAAAGGGTTTAATTATGTAACAAATGAGGTTGGTATTATAGAGGGAAAACATTAAAGTTGCATCATGTTATAAAGTATTCTGACATGATATTTATGTTGATGTTGCAGTGTGTTTGGCAGATGTAGGATTCATGATAGAAAGAGGATTTAAGGCAATAATGTGACTTTGTAGTTAGGATATTTAATGAGAATTTGTTCTTTATATCTTTTCTTCAAACATTTTCAACAACTAGAAACATGTTACACACCATTCAATTAAGATTGTGTTTCTCAAGTAGTTTACAAATTAAATGCAGATGAGATCTAGTTCAAAGATATCATGTCTTTGTCTCTATTTCTCTTATGAAAGATATCTTATCTTTTTCTCTTTTACATTGAGTTCTCTATCATTGTGTCTATCATTGATTGGTTGAAATAAAAGAAAATGATGAACAATGTATTACAATCATTGAGTCCTTAGCACTCTCTTTGACGTCTATCCAAATGTTTTTGAATTCTTTAGGATTGTACATGACTTGATTCAAGAAAAACTGATCTACTTTGGTATGAATGTTAATAAATTATGACAGTTAAAAAAATTGAATCATATAGTCCAAAAATCGAATAAAAACTCTTTATAAAATACCTAAATGTATTGTCTCATTAAAACAACTCATTTCATAGCTTCAAAGACATCTAAGTACACAATCGCACATTCATAAAATGTACAACCAGTTAAATCTTTTTTGAATCTAAGTGTACCTGAACATTTAAAAATTGAACCGAAAAATCTTTAGTTCAATTTGCAAACTAAGTTCAACTTGCAAACTATTACTTACAATTCAACCTAAATTTTTCTAACAAACCCATACAAATTAATAGAATAATATAGTAGACATGTTATATACTCATCTTTTAGAATGTCCAACACAGACTACCACACAAAACCTAAAATTATCACGATTTAATTATAGTTAAATAAAATTTTATAAAATATTTGTCAAAATTAAATTGTAACTAAAATATTTGTTAAAATTAAATTGTAGCTAAATAAGACCCCTATTTATTTATTTATTTTTTTTTTCCAGTTGACTTGTGACTAACTATCTAATCTTATCTAATCTAATCTTAAAAGATGATTGATGTTACATGTCATTTAATAGTCCGAGCATTATAAGATGCTAAATTATACTTCCTCTAGTTCAAAAGGAGTGACTCAGTTGAATACTTCACACAATTTTTTTTTTAAAAAGAATAAATGAAAGAGACAATGATATTTTTACTAAAATACCATCATCTTGTATTAGAAATAGTAAAATTAGTATTAATTAGAGGGTAAACTTAAAAAAAAATGCATTAGAAATTAAAATGGATCATTCATTTTAGAACCGTCTTTATTTTAAATGAGTCACTCG
The DNA here is from genome assembly GCA_963859935.3 of Lathyrus sativus. Lineage (NCBI taxonomy): Eukaryota > Viridiplantae > Streptophyta > Magnoliopsida > Fabales > Fabaceae > Lathyrus > Lathyrus sativus. Next base: position 570,087,477 of record OZ012735.1, on the reverse strand, counting down.
AGTGAGAGAGGAGGGAGTAGTTACAAAATTATGAACAAAGTGAGATATCCTTAATAGTCTCAATCTCAAAATATCAAGAATTCTAACTATAATCTGTTCAATTAGTATTACAAATCATCGCATGAATATATTAAGGGACTGTGAATTGCAATGCTTCCTCGAGTGGAAGTAATGAGTTACATTTTGATCTAAAAAACATCAACATTACTTCACTCAGTACCTAACACTGGCTACGCCCAAATTTCTATTAGGAAACAATAGTACAATGTACAAGACGTGTTTCTACGCAAAAGGATTTCTGCCAATCGAAGCAACTGGTTCTTGTGCTTGGATATTCCTGTCAACATGCAACTCAAGTGAAAACACATGCATAGAATGGACTAGATCGTCTTTCATCAACGATTTACAAACAAATGGAAGAATAAAAAGAAGAGCTAGTAGGTCGCGTAGTCGAGAAAAGTGCTGCCAGTCACAGATTTCAGAAATTGGGAGTTTGTTAAAATCTCAGTATGTAAAAATAGTGCTATAGCGGATATTTAACAACATTTTGTACTAAATAACTAACGACATTTTGTACTAAATAACGTATTGTGGAACAGAAACGGTTTTGTCTAAGTTCCACTATGCTATAGCAATAAACAGCAGAGACAAAAAGACAATGTATGCAATGGAACTTACTGTAAGTGAGAATTTGGTGTTTGCACGGCCATGAATGATAAACCTCCTGCATAATTGAATCAAAATAAGAGCAAAATTCTAGTATGAAAATTGCAGACGATATCGATTTGAATTAACTACTGAGATGTATGTGGGGACGCATGAGATGGTTCAATCTTTCACTTCAAGTTTTTAGGATTACCTTCACCTGCAGAGGAAATATATGGTGTCGCTGTATTTTGAGGGAGCCAGGGTTCAGGGATAACACCAAATGTGGCTGGTAAGAGGGCATCTGGAAGAGCAGCTTGCAAAGAGCCCAAATCAAGGAACTGCAATTGAAAACCAGACATATTATATATGAGGGGAAACTGAAGACCATGTTAGTATATCTCAGTCTCCATCGTAAAATTTGTATCTTTTTAGAATGCGGAAATGTGACCAGAGTGTTGAAATTCATGCTTCAATAATTAATTGAAATCAATTTTGAAAGATTTTTGAAGGTGTGTGGTGACGTTTAAATTCTGTGGTTTGGGCATGTAGAAAGAAGATGATAGGAATGGATCGGATCCCACAAATGATGATGGGAATGTGTTAGTTAATAGAGATATTATTGGACCTAAACAATGGAGGGTATATGTGAGAAAGAATAGAAAACTCCACAAATAAATAGGAGTTAGTTTAGATATTATTCTCCATATAAATAGGAGTTAGTTTAGGGATTATTCTCCATATAAAGAGGAGTGTATGGGGCAGTAGTGAGGCATTAATTGATTTTCTGTTTTTGATATTAGGGTTTGGGCAGTGAGAGAATAGTTTCTCTGACTGAGGAGCAGTAGCTCTGGAATTTATTTTACTTTCACATTCATTAATAAAATACTTTTCTTTATCATATTAAATCATACCTCTGTTCTATCAATTGGTCCGACCTACCATTGTTCATGCCCAAAGCTCCTAAGATGGCTGACTGTATTTCTGCAGTGGAAGAAAGGTTGGAAGGTGTCGAGGCTAGCATTGTTGCGTTACGAGAGTTCATTGGTGCTGAGATTCAACGTGCAATGGCTCATCGTAAAGTGCCGCAGCCAAGCAGTGCGACAGTTTCCTCACCGCTGGATGAGTTTCGTTTATCTGCGAAGAAGGTGGAGTTGTCGGCATTTACCGGTGACGATCCGGTTGCATCGATCACTCGGGCAGAGACATACTTTGAGGTACAACGAATTTCGCAGGATTTTCGTATTCAGTTGACCAAATTGAGTATGGAAGGCCCTACTATCCATTGGTTTAACCTATGGCATGATTCAACAGAGGAAGTGTCATGGGAGAACCTCCGTGAGGCGATGATGGTTCAATTTGGAGGTGGGCGTTTGGAGAATCCGTTTGAGGAATTAAAGGAACTAAAACAATCGGGATCAGTAGAGGAATATATTGTTGAATTCGAACTGTATTCTTCACAGTGTGGTCGTTTACCAGAACAACAGTTTCTAGGTTATTTCATTGGTGGTTTACGTCATGATATTCGTTCTCGTGTGCGTACCTTCAAGCCTCACAACCGTTACCTAGCAATGCAATTGGCTCGTGATGTTGAAAGTGAATTTGCAGTGGCTTCTGGACAGGGTTCTGGATCACGTTACAAACCGGGTCATGGTTCTTGGACAAAATCTCAAAAGCCTAATTGGACTTTTCGCGAAGGGGAAGGGAACGGATCTGCAACTCAGACCCAGCCTAATAATTCTTTGGGCCAAACGCGGACTGGTTCGGATTCTGGATCTCAAACCGTATCAACACATCCTACCAATTCTACAGCATCTTCTCGCCCAAATTTAGGTGACAATTCACGCCGTCAATCTCGTGGTGTTCTCCATCTACCAAGTGCAGAGGTTAACGAGCGTCGTGCGAAAGGACTTTGTTTTCGTTGCAACGAACGATGGGATCCTCTCCATCAATGTGCAACAAGACAGTTACGAGTGATTATCTTGGGGGATGACGAAATTGTTAACGATGCAGGAGAGATTGTGGTGTTGGAGGCTGCGACAGAAGAAGAGCTCACACAAGAGGAATTAGAATGTAAAACCATGGGGCTGTTTGGTGTATCCACTAATCCAAATCAAGTCCGGAGGATGAAATTGGAGGGATGTTTACAAGGTGCATTAATTCTGGTACTTATTGATAGTGGAGCCACACATAATTTCATATCACCTAAGGTGGTTGAAGCCCTGGGATTGTCTATGGTGCCTTCTAATCCGTTGGGTGTTAAGTTAGGAGATGGTCGTCGTGTCCTAACTAGGGGTAGATGCAATGGAATTCAGATGAAAGTGGGATCAGTGCAGATTTGCTTTGATGCTTATGTGTTAGAGTTAGGAGGTGTGGATTTGATTTTAGGAGGTGTGTGGCTAGAAACTTTGGGGAAGGTGACCATGGATTGGAAAGAAATGTCTATGGAGTTCAACCATAAAGGCAGTATGGTGAAACTACTTGGTCAGGCTGTAGATGATAAGATGGCTACTTTCCAAAGCATTATCACTCCTTCTCGAATGATAGCAGGTTGTGAATGGCCTACCTTGATGGAGGTGTTAGGGTCATCGGTGTCGTGTGTCGCTGATCAACAGACTAAGGAGTTGGAAGGATTGCTGAAGAGTCAATTCCCTGATCTGCGCCTTGAGGACAAGGCTAATGTTGTAGGTGGGGGTGATGATAGGAATGGATCGGATCCCACAAATGATGATGGGAATGTGTTAGTTAATAGAGATATTATTTGACCTAAACAATGGAGGGTATATGTGAGAAAGAATAGAAAACTCCACAAATAAATAGGAGTTAGTTTAGATATTATTCTCCATATAAATAGGAGTTAGTTTAGGGATTATTCTCCATATAAAGAGGAGTTATGGGGCAGTAGTGAGGCATTAATTGATTTTCTGTTTTTGATATTAGGGTTTGGGCAGCGAGAGAATAGTTTCTCTGACTGAAGAGCAGTAGCTCTGGAATTTATTTTACTTTCACATTCATTAATAAAATACTTTTCTTTATCATATTAAATCATACCTCTGTTCTATCAGAAGACCTTTAAATTCTGTGGTAAGGAGAATAGATCAAATGGAAAAAAGCCAAACAATTAGAGGAAGAGGAAGACGTAGAAGTTAATAAAAAACATCTCGATGTTAATGATTTAGATAGAAGCATGGTCCTGAATAGAACATTATGGCGAAAGTTGATCCATTGAGTCGACCTCACTTAGTGGGATAAGGCTTGGTGGTGGTTGTTTGTGTGTGGTGCCGCTTGAAAAACTATGATGTCAATTGGAACATTACAATTTAAAAATGAAAAAACTATAAACACTTTAAGTATTAAGTTACAGGCAGAATAAGATACTAATCAATAGATCTACATCTATACATGGTCTAAGAGACTAAGACATACCATATTGCTCTGCTCTTCATCAGAATCAAAGGGAAAATCAAATGGATTAGTTGATTTTCGACTGATTCCATTAGGTTGAATATCTCCCTGAATGAAAGAATGCAAAATTAATAACCAAACATGTATATATATCAAATAAAAGAAAATCACAATCAACCTTAAGCACAAACTAGTAGAGAAAGTATGGTGAAAAATATGATGAGTCACTTACTTGTGATGGAATGACATGATTATCAACACCTCCAATAGGAGCAACACCTTGGATTCCATCTTTATTGGGTCCCTGGTTTTTATCATAGAGAAGAACTTAAACCCAAAATTTGATCATATAGATTATCATGGTAATACAACAAGCATGCACCAACCTCAGAAGCACTTAAACCCAAAATCTGTGGTGGAAAACAGTGCAAATTTAATCCTTGACTAGTGTCATCCACAGGAAAGTGTGTACCAGAATCTTCAAATGCATTCCATGTCTGTTAAGTTACAAAATACAAAACATGAGTTAAATTATTCTGTAATGCACTAATGCTTTTTTTAAGTTTAATGCGGAACAAAAGCAAAGAACACCGTCAATTTCTTATGCTTGTGAATAGTTTTATATCCAACCGAGTACAAGAATGCAAAACCAAAAATGGACCAAACTTATGTCTTACTTGAGTATCTGTAGCCACAACAGGAACTTGTTTTTCTGCATTCCATACACCGCCGTGCCATACATCAGATGTAACAGAAGGTACACCAACACTAGAAATTTCAAAAGATGGCCAATGCATATTATCATTCACGGTCGAAAATGGATCAAATCTATCCTGCAAAGATTCAGCACTTAAAGGTACTGTCGCACGAGTTTCCACTTGTGCAGTAGCTGGTGTGAACTGAGGCGTATCAAATGTTGCCCACCCTTCATTTTTAGGGATGGACATATCCGCTGATTTTGCATCAGAGGTTGCAGTAGTCTCCACAAAGAAATCAATAGATGCAACTTGGGATGTTTGTGTAGGTTGATTTCCCTTGAAAGATGTAGCTGAAGCCATATCAGATAATTGAAACAGATCTCCCAATGGAGCTTGAGATGGTGCAGCTGTTTGAGAAAGAACAACAGATGAAGCTGATGCCACTGGTGCCTTGGAAAGATCCAAGCTAACAGTTCTTGCAGGACCAGATGGCAGTGAAGTTCCTGATGCTTTATCTTGAAGGGACCCTGAAGATTGGACAGCTTCCGAGAAAAAATCAATTGAACTGCCAGAATTGTAAGATCTTAAGGTTGAAAAGTTGCTGTCTGTTGGTTGCAATGATGTAGTTCTCTGAGGAAAGAAAACAAACCAGTTTCATGTAAAATATGTCAGAAACACAAGACCCACTTGCTTCAAAAATATGACCAAAAGCACGGTGAATGTGACGTAATTAATAAATAAATTGAAATGTAGAACCAAAGTTTTAATGATAATAAATTTCTCAAACTAATAAGCCAATTCAAAGTTAAATTTGAACGATTGGACATCACAAGAAGAAGACCGCAATTAAATTTTTAATAGTAGGATTGACACGGACAACGATGATGTGTAGTAAGCAACAATCAACATAGTATATCACAAACCATTGTTAATGAATAGGACTTGATTTTCTCCCTTCCGTAAGCCATCTTACTATCTTTATACAATGTATGGGTTATCTTCCCCTCTTACAGAGTAAACTATAAATGATTTTATTTTTCCTTGTTTCTATTCAAGATTTTACCATTCCTATCTTCTCATGCTCTAAAAATTATTTTCTTAGTATTATGTTACATTTAAAAAAATAGTAAGGGAGGGAAAATGTTATTTAATTAGGTGGGAGTCACAAGGCCATATATTCCGATGTGGAGATTCGAACACAGTCCCTTTGGATTACAAAGCTACACAGTCCCTTCCGCTACCAACCACAGGATAAAAATGTGAATTTTAATACAAAGTCTTAGCTTAATGGTTACTTGATTTAAATCCTAATTCTTAAATGTTGTCCATCTATAAAAAAATATTCCAATTCTCCAAACCAATACGGTCAATTGAAAAACAAAAATGTGAATAGATCTCATTCGGCATCTCAAGAACTCCCACAATATTGATATAGCATTACTCAAGGTTGTTAATCTTGGATAGCGGCGTGCAGCACCGAACCTCCAAAATGCTATAGCGGCATAGCAGGTAGTGGGATCACCGCTATTGTGAGCTTTAAAAACCAAGGTAAATATTTAGCATGAATACATAAATACTTATAATAGATTCCAACAACATACATAATGCCTTGAAAACAAAAGTTTCAGCAACATACATAAATTCCAACAGTACCACAATATAAATTCCCATCAAAATCAAATTAAAAATGTGCTTAAAATGACTAAACCAAATTTTAAACGCGGACAAAATGACTAAATCGCATCCACCTCATCTTCACTTCTAAGTTCCACTATGTTAATATCGTGTTACTCACATGATTCAATTTCAAACTCTTTTTCTTCCACCTCCAACTCCTAAAACATCACTAGCAGCTTCTATATTAGTCACAAATAAAAGGGAGAAATACCAATTTACCCTTAAAAAAATTTCAAACTAACACTATTGCTGTCATATTCACAATAGCGGTCTCTAAACCGCTACAGAACCGCAATCACGGATAGCGGTTAGAAGCCCAAAAGAGTGGCACTGAGGTTCTGTACTGCTACGCTGTGCCGCTATAGCGCGCTATCGACAACCTAGGCATTATATTTATTTGGTGGCTTTTAGTATGACATTACTAGTGAAGAAAAAAAAAACTATTTTGACCAAGCATATATCGAAATACATCAGAAGAGTAAGACAAACCTGCGGATGACGAATTCCATCTGCATCTCTCTTGGCAGCGGCATTAGATTCGAGAGCTGCATTTTTTGCTTGAGTCCACACATCTTCACTTGAACTAGAACCAGGACGTTTATGAGATGGGCTGTTAAACTCAACGTCCTTACGAAACTGAGGAGACTGAACATCGGATTTGAATTGCTCCTGACCACTGGACGCGGAAAAGTCAGAATTTCTTGGACCAGATCTCTCATTTGCAAATCTTTCATCATATGCATTATCACTGAAACGACCAGGACTATAGATAATACTAGATATCTTCCCTTCATAACGGACTTTATCTGAACCAGGCTTTCTCGTCAGAGCCCCTGCTTGCTTTCCATAGCGCCGATCCTCATATTGATTATCATATGGAGGACTTTGTGAATATGAATGATAAGAACTGGCACGTCTAATCTCGTCATCATGAATTGTGGGGCTCTACAGACAATTGCAGTTAAAATTGTTAAGCATTTAACTAAAGGTTGAAACTAATTGGGACTATAAGAACACTAGAGCATTTAATTATATATCTAGCTGATATTTTCATTGTTTTTATGGTGTCATTCATCTTCACAAGTCTAAGTTTTTAGTTAACAATTATATGCACAGCATTGGAATTACGATCGGTTTGATCGCCAGATTCATATATAACATTTTAATTTCATTTGTTTCATTTTTAACTGAATAGAAATCAATGCAATTGAATTATAATATTCAGAGCAGAGGTGTTGTTTAGATGGAAAAAGAAATGGCAAATCAAGGCTTAGCCATATATGTACATATTCGTATAAAGAATCAACGTCTAAGAGTATATTGCCTGTGCATCTCTTGGAGGCCTTTCAGATGACTTTGTTCCAGCATATAGTTTATCCACATATACATTCTTTATGAACTCCCTTACTTTATCAACGTTGCTGCAAAAACATACATGATAATGTCACATAATGAATTAAGCATATTTAGATATGTAAACTGCACATTAGCTTAATAGCTATAACAGCAAGCCGCATAATTATATTTGTACCTGCTATCTGGCAACCGTTGTTTTTGGAAGTCCCAATTTTTCAAATATATTTCCCTTGCACGCTTAATCAAAAGAATCGCAGATAAATCTCATTTCAATAAAGAATAGCCACATATAAAGAAAATTTGCCCTTATACCTGGTTGCCACCATTCTGAAGAGCATCAACTTCTTGCAAAGTGAACTTTGACATTGACACAGACTTCACACGATGAGTAAACTCACGACTGCATGACATTAAATTAGACAGTGCAATGAGTATAAAACATCAACAAAAACTAATAGTAGAAGACAGAACATGATGTTTAGGATACACAAAACAAGGCACATAACTATGACTATAAGTTGAATCCAGGTCATTATTTTTTTTATTTTTTTAATACTCCCTCTGGTCTTTAATATAAGAAAAAGTTACCTTTTAGATTCATTGATGAATCATCGTATTTGGACTACATATAGTCCTAATACATTGATTTTTCCATGAATCTAAAAAATAACTTTTTCTTATATTAAGGACCAGGGAGTATTCAGAATCAAATATTTCCTATAGAAAACAATAACTATCAAGGAGGATTCCTTTTTTCTAAGAACATCTCACACCTAAACTTGTTCACAAGGAGAGCATAAATCCATAAAAAGAATAATAATCTAATTCCTGAGATAGAAACTTTTTACTCAGTATCACAAAGTTTAAAGAAAATTGAGTGCATAAATAAAAGGGTTAAATATGTTTTTGGTCCCTATAAATATCTCACATTTCATTTTTAGTCCCTATAAAAAAAGGACATATTTTGGTCCCTAAAAAAATTTTATGCATGCAGTTTTAGTCCTTGTTATTTTCTAAAATTTTGAAAACTATTTAATTACCCCTAAACTTTTAAATTTTTGAATAATTTTTTTCATGCGTGTTCAGATTACTATAAAATGTTTCTTTACCAAATTATATAATTTTTTAAAATGAGAAGAATTAAATATGAATTTTTTAAATTTCAAAAGATAATGATAAAAGTAATGAAAATCTTGTCTTATAAATCAAATTTTGAGTTTCTTTTGTTTCGAAGAACTTTTTATAGCGTTTTAAACATATCTGCAAAATAATCATTCAAAAATACACATTGGTTTAACAGTAAGGACTAAAACTACGTGCATAATTATTTTGTAAAGACCAAAACACGTTATTTTTTTATAGGGACCAAAAACATAATTATAGGGACCAAAATCATATTTAAAATAATGCAAGTTCGTGAATATTTTCAACCAGAAGAACATCTAGCATCATCATATAACATTGCAAATATGTCAAGACCTTTCATAAGTAATATTTAAATATAATAATTAGCTGAAGCTGGTAATCACACCCTACGTGTGCTATGAATTTGAATTCCTAATCCTAATTAAGTTGTTTACAGTATTTTTATACCTATTTCTGTTTGCATGTCTTCATATTTCCTTGGTATTGTTTTATAGAGAAATGCTGAATAGTGTATATTTCAAAGGCACAAATATTGCTCGAAACATACAATACCACAAAATTGCCAGAAACAAATATGGAATTTGGTACATTTTCATATGAAAATATTGCATGCTCTGGAGCATGGGGCCATTCCAGATACGTACCGGGTACACATACACCGTACGGTACTTGTCAGGTATTCAATTTATTGTCATTATTTTATTGTGAGTGATATTGGAGACTTTCTCATATGTTAATAATATTTCTTATGGGTATTTGAATTTCTTTGTTATTGTAACTTATAACCAAACACAACTTTTTACTTTTTATTCTTTTGTTAAAAAATAATGGCATATAAGTTTAGTATTTACTCAAAAACTTAATACAAAAACTACATTTTCTCACTTCTTTCAAATCAAACAGAAGTTTGGAGGCAAAATCAATTTTGAAAATCACAAACAAACATGATAATTAAAATAAAAACAAAAACATGTTTGTCCTGCATAACAATAAGTTTGGAGAGCTCAAAAACTCGCCACCAATGAAGCACAGATACTCTAAAATCTATACCGTATCATATCCAGTACATGCCGATACGCTCTGATACGTATCGAAGGATCCGATTTTTTTAATTTAAAAAATAAAAACAAAAAAGTTCTGATATGGCGGCGACACGTCGCGATACACTAGCGACGTGTCTCCGATATGCTACAGATACAACTAGTTAATCTCATACGACTATTCCTATTTCTAAAACATGAATCAATCTTCCTCATCATTAATTCTTCTTTTCTCCACTTTAATTACCTCATCACTTTCATTTTTCTCTTACAAGAATCAAATTTTTCCTTTAATTACTTTTCTCTCAACTTTAACTATCTTTTCTTTTTCTCATAATTCCTTTACCAACAATTACTATCAAATTTTGCAAACTAAATTGTTTTTCGTTAGAGAATGATTTAACTAATGTTTAATTTTAATTTTTAATATATGTATCTTAAACGTATTGTATCCTAGATTTTTCAATAACGAGCATATATCCATACCATATCCGATACCCATATCGTGTCCGACAACAACAAAGAATAACAAAGAATGATTACAAAGAATAACAAAGAATGATTACAAAGGAAGCATCATTAAAATAAAAAGGAACTCACTGTATTCCACTGCAAGTTATGCAAATGAAGGTCCAAAAAGTCGTACATGCATACTGAGGTCCCTGCACAAAAATTTGATTTCAATCATCCAAAACGCAACTTACAAAAGAGACCAAACCATGCATAAGTACAACATAAAATTCCTAGAGCATTAGATCATAAAATTCATCAACATTGCAAACCTTCTCAGTTCTCAGCACTAACAGTTGATACATCCAAAACAAAAAAGGTAAACACAAGAACACAATAGGCTAAAACTATAACAGTTCTCAGCACTAACAGTTGATACATCCAAAACAAAAAAGGTAAACGCAAGAACACAATAGGCTAAAACTATAACAGCTAAAAATCAAAGAAGAACAAAAAGCTGAATTTACCAAACTATTACAGTTGATACATCTTCGATTCGGCGGAAGCTTCATAAGCCCCCTAATAATCTTCTCAATCTTCTCTTCTTGCTTTCTGCTTCCCATTTCAAACCCCAAAAAAACCCTAGAAACTGCAATTGAAATCGAACCTATTCCCAACGGAAAAAAATACTGCTAGATATTCAAAATTTTCGGAAACAGAAACGGAGATTTCAGCCACCGAGAATTACGAGACGGTGGTGGATTCGTTTGATCTAGGGCTTTTGAGGGGTTCCTGAATTGGCGAAAGGTTGAAGATGAAGAATGCGAAAAAATAAAAAGTTTTTTTTTTATGATTTGTTTGGTTCACATAAAATGAATGAATTTGACAGAGAATATTCAAAAATAAATGAAACGTTTGCTTTGCTGTGAGTTTTTCAAATTTCAATTTTAAATTGTTTTTTGTCGGCAATTATGTTCATTTATTGATACCTTCATTTCTAAATCAGTTTTTCATAATCAACAAATTTTATTTTAATTTAACATAAATAATTAAAAACACAAAAAATATACCAAAGAAAAAATAAATATTTATGGTGATAAAAATTAAATTAAAATATAAAAAATTCAAAATTCTCATATCAGTATGTCGGTTTTTTAAAATAATTTAATTAGAAAGTTGTAGTTGGATTATGTTTATATTTATAAAATAATATTTATTATGATTATTTTTGGATAAACATGTTTTTGGCATTTAGTAAAAATCATGTTAATAAAATGAAAAAGAACTTCTTAAATAAATTATTTTTGTAAAAAATATGGAAATTTGAAATTATATAATTATTTATCATATATAATATATAATATCTTAATGTATAAAATGTTAATTAATATATATAAATTATTAAAATATGTATAAATAGATATTTAAGTTATTTTAAATTTTATATACATAAATATTGAAATAGTATAAAATTATTTGATTTATATTTCATAAAGAATTATAAAAAAATATAATTATGTTAAGTTTGACATTTAATATTAAAGAATTTTAATTTTATATATGTAGCTCAACTTTGTTGTTAAAGAATTTTTGTCTTTGGTGGCTGAACAGAATGTTGATTTTACAACTCAGCTCCAACTAAATTTTTGTGGTTTTTCAAGTCAAGTAAGTATCGATGTCAGTATTTTTTTAGTCTCATAAAAAATACACTAAAATCATTATCTATCTTTATTTTCTTGTTTTTATCCTCTCTTTTTTTTCTCCTTTGTTTTTTATATAATTACAATTGCACCAAGATCTCTTTAAAAGAAGAACTTTAGAAAGAAATAGAGGTAAGGGTTGTCATCACAATGGTTTCTTTAGTGATAACTGTGTAAAAAAAAAGAAGATTATATACCTAATCAAGACTTAGTAATTCAACCAATACTATTGAGCTTCTGAGGAATAATATAATAAGACACGAAGGTCAAGAGAACCAACTTGAGTAAGTTTCTAACCATAAATAATTTCAATTTTTACTATGAATTATTTTAATATCAACCATAGCACTAATTAACTAAATTTCATTAGCATTAGAAATCATGTTGAGACCTTTTGGTTGGAGGTTGTAATTTTTCTTCAATGTGCAAAACTTTTGTCAGGGTTTGCTTCTCACATTTGGAGCTAGTTCACTAGCATAATAAAACAAAACTATCAACTTCAATTCCATTTCTAGTATGTTGAATACCGATCTATGAGAACCGTAAGTGGATAGTTGTGTCGAGTAGTAAAATATCGAACTCACAGAGAGATATGTGATTATCAAATTTTACCTTAATTATGTTTATCTAAAGCGATCACAAAGAGTTTGAGTGATGCAGATTTAAAAATAGAGTTTTAACAAATAATGAAAATAAAGACATAAGATTGTGATTGCTACTCTAGACTCACCACAATGAATATCCAAGTTTGATTACGAGAATAATTTATTAGCATTTTTATAGAAAAGTAGACAAAAATGTGTATACCCCCTTTCATGACTTGCACAATTCTAAACCTTTATTTAGACACAACTAACGGCTTTCTTAATAGAAAGCGAGTTGCCTTGTCACGGTGGACGCCTCACTAATCTATTATTTAGCAATCCTTTTTTAGATATCAAATCATTATCTTTCGACACATGATCAATATATATGTTGTCTTTACTTTAGCAATAGACATAGACGTGAATAAAAATAAATTATAGTTTTTTCTCGTAATTTGAAACAGATAATTCAGTGGGGTTCTATTAAAAGCATAACTCTCAAAACTCCTAGTCCTTCAGAGACTATTCACACATGGTGAGATAAACAACAATAATAAATAAATGTAAAGACATTACAAGTAAAGTAAATGGTTGAAAAGTAAGTAAAGTAAATAGCAAACAAGTAAAGTAACAAAATAAGATGAAGATAAAAAAGCAAGATTAAAGTACTACAAGTGTCGAAATTACAAAAGAAATAGCATATGGTATTTTGGATCGAACTCTAGTCTCAACAGGGATAGCTTCATATTTCGACAAATTTGTGCATATTGTAGTTGAAGTCTGTTCAAGCATGCAAGAGTCGAAGATGTGCATGGCGTAGTCGAAGCATGTTCTAGCATGCAATTGTTTAAGTTATCTTAGTGTTTAAGTTAACTTGGTGTTTAAGTTAGTTTATAGTCTATAAATAGGTTGCTCTCTCAGGTTGTTAAGAGAGGGTTATATTAGAACAAGATTTGTTCATGACATATATCCTTTGGGTTTTGATGATAATAAAATATTGAAAGAACAATGGTGTTATCTAATGTATGTTCCAAGTATGCAGGTTCTATAGCATAAAGATAATGCATTCATAATTTGATATAAAGACGCATTTGAGAGAAGCTGAGTTACTAGCCTCTGGTGGATCAGAACCTGAAGAACACTCTCTAAGTGATGTCCGACATAGACTCTGAAGCTGAAGGCATCAACATCAGAAGAGCAATATATTGTCTCTACACTAAGTTAATGTATCAGCTTCTGGTGAATATTCAAAGTTAGTAATAAAAAGCTTAACTTATATGTACCGCAGAAAGCAGGTTGCATTATCAAATTAGCTTGTCAGCTAGAGTCTATGTTCACAAGGCTCAAGAAGAGTTGACATGTTTTGTGGATATTTACTCTCAACAGATCTATAGTACAAGATTACATGGAAGACACAATGGTTAGACATGTTACAGAATGGAATAAGATCTTTTGGTGTATCTATCTTCAACATCTTTTGTACTATGGAAAAACAAAGACAATTGTCCAAGTTATCTCTTCCAATGGCTAGTCTCCTACAACTGCTATATAAGTAGTTGAAGATCCAATCTGAATTTTCAACAAGGAACAAGGAGTAAATAGAGAAGGAAATCTAAGAAGGATAAAAGTGTTTTACACTTCTACTTGAATAGAGGAATAACAAGATCAACAATAAGCAACACAATCGAGTATGCATAAATTATGTTATTTGTTATAAATTGTACAAAGCCTTAATATTTCTTAAATATTGAATATCTTAGAAATATTAAGTGCTTAAGATTTTTGTTATGGTGATTACCCTGTACCTCTGATTTTGTATCAAGTACACCTTGTTCTCTATTCTACTAAACATGTTATTTAGTAGTTTTGGTAAATCCTCTTGTTATATTCTTGAGCATCAAAGTCTCTTGCTGAGAAGCTTGGGCCAAGTAAGTCTCCTGCTATGTGCTAGAGATTTGAAAGTCTTGATCAGTTGTTGATTGAGCAGAAAATCTTGGACTGTGAGTCTGAGCAGAAGTCTTGGGCCTGAGGGGCTTGAGCAGAAGGCTTGAGTTCGTGGAACTTAAGCAAGGAAGTCTTGGGTTTGAGGGGCTTGAGCATAAGCCTTGAGTTATTGGAACTTAAGCAAGGAAGTTTTGAGCTTGAACAGAAGTCTTGGGTTCGTGGAACCTAAGCAGGAAGTCTTGAACCTGGGGGATTTAAGTAGGAAATTTTGGGCCTGAGGGGCTTGAGCAAGGAAGTCTTGGATTTGTGGAATCTAAGTAGAAGTCTTGGACCTGATGGGTTTAAGCAGGAAGTCTCAGGCTGAGGGTCTAAGCAAAGAAAAGTCTTATGCTTAAGTGCATAAACAATTGTAATCATAATTTGAGTATAGTGAAAAAAATTATGTGTTGTAAGGGAACTGGACTACTCTTAGTTGGGGGGAAACAGGATAAATCTGTGTGTTATTTATTTTTTATTTTCTCCTGTTAACATTCCGCTGTAACATATTAATTAGAATTCGAACATCAGTTTAGATTCTGAACTCTGATTAAAGTCAAAGTTAAGAAACAGAAAACACAATTCAACCCCCTTCTTATGTATTTTTATCACCTTCAGGTTAAGCATTGGTTGTTGTTATTAACTTGTAATACTTTTCCTTAATTGGAAAAGTGAATAGAAAAACGATTTTAACCAATTCTTTTTCTTCCCACTTCTTTCTCTTTTGTAACAGGGTCATTTTTTGTGTTTGTTAGAGAAAACATATTTGTCTCTCACGGTATTGCTTTGTTCATAATGCGACGATTGTCACAAAAAATCGGTGCGGTGAGCATGGGTCAAGATGTTGTCAACGAAGTATGAGATTGAGAAATTCACCGATGTGAATGATTTTGGTTTGTGGCGCTTGAAGATGCAAGCTTATTGGTTCAACAGCGTTTGTTAAAAGCGTTGTAAGGATCGGAGAAGATGGATGTTGCGCTAACGAAGAAGGAGAAGATGACGATGCTAGAGAGATCCCACAATTTAATCATCTTGAGCCTGTAAGAATAATATTTAGTTATGCATCTGACCTTATGTTTTGATGATAAAAATGCATTAATATATATATATATATATATATATATATATATATATATATATATATATATATATATATATATATATATATATATATATATATATATATATATATATATATATATATATATATATATATATATATATATATATATATATATATATATATATATATATATATATATATATATATATATATATAAGTGTGCAGATACTAGATATAAGTTTTGGCTCTAAAGAAATGACGTGTGACATCATCAATTTCTGAACCTAGTGCACTCTGACTCTAAGAAGTGTGTTCTATAAGATAATCAAGCTCTGGAATACTCTACTCAATGCTTCTGAATATTACTCATCCAAATATTTGCGACTCTGACAAGAGAAGCATTTGACATTGTCAAGCTCGAAAGTCTTGCGCTCAACAACTATGATAAACTGTGTCACCAGACTCTGAAGACCAAGTTTTTTAACACTCTTTCATACATTCTCTGAAACTTTTTCTATGCATACTTCATTAACTCTCTATATGAAGCCCTTGAATATTTAAAGATAAGATCAAGAAGGTTTTGCATGGGAAATAGTACATAGTACAAAATCAAATAGTCTTTCCACTATACTGATTTTGTGGGAAAAGGTTTGTACTATTGTACCATTGTGTCTCCCATTTTCACAGACCACTAGGCAAGGATACACCTACATTTGTGATTTCTTATTCTATCTTCCAACAGATCTTTTCATGCATATATAAAGGAGACTTGGAAGAATGGAAAAAAGTGTCAACTTTGAAAATATCATTTACGTGAATATTGCATACTGTGAATATTTTTTAGAGAAAGATAAACTAACACATAGGAACTTCTGTTCATATTCTTCATAAAAAATATTTTGTGTGAGATACTTTGTAGTTCATTTGTGTATTATACTTTCTTAGAAGTATTTTATAAACACACTTTGTATTTCAATCTTATGATTGTACTTTCCTTGAATGACTAGGGTTTAGTCAAAATTACTCAAGAATACATTGACAATTAGTCTTTGTGGGTTGTAATTAAGTTTGGTTATAGTGGATTAAGTCCTTGTTGATAAGGCAAAATCACCTTGGCGGGTGGACTGGGGGTAACTTTGTTAATAGCGAACCAGGATAAAAATAATTGTATTTATTATTTTTGTTCTTTGTTCTTTCCTTGTTATTTTGGGTAGCAAAAATTTTTATTTTGTAAACCCAATTTAACCCCCCCCCCCCCCCCCCTCGGTTCTTGTGTTTCTGTTACCTTTAATTAGTATCAAAACTTTAGTTCTAGTATTGATTATTTATCAAATACTTCACAGTGTCAGAAAAAGATATATTTTTAAAGACAACAGGAGTTTTTCCCCTAGCTGCACCTGTTGCTAACAATGACAGAGATCACTATAGTGTCAAACCCCCAGTTTTTGATGGAGAAAAATTCAACCATTGGAAAGATAAAATTGAAAGTTTCTTTCTTGGCCATGATGTTGATCTAAGGGATATGGTATTTGATGGCTACACACATTTTATTAATAATAATGGTAATAATTTAGAAAGAAGAGTGATGATTGAGCACCAAAAGAAAGATTACAAGAATCACCACAAAGCTAGAATAATTTTGCTAAATGTTGTATCTTAACACTTTTTTCTACCCCAAAAATATAATGGCAAATCATTCACATTTACCAGAGTAATATTTTAAACATAATAAAAATCACCTCAAAGGGCGTACATTTCGCAATAATTCAAATCAAATTCAATGCTCTGTAAACAACGGGTTTTCCCAAAATTACTCAAAAATTGCTCAAATGGCAGCGGAACTCAAGAAGGCAAATCCAAAGTTTTCCTTGCACATCAACATAATCAAAATAACAAGAATCAATAAAATATGGTTTAACTCAAAGACCCCAACCCGGTGTTACACTATCAGAGAAAGACCCTCTAAGTCAACCAAAATGTCAAAAACTCCAAAAAGTCCTCGACGGCATCCACGGCTAAACCTGGTAAGTCCAGAGGAATTCTTCTGCTGTGACGCAAAATGCCTGACGGTAAAATCAGCTATGTGTTACCAGTTAGCAAGTAACTGGTGATCCCTTGATGACTTGAGGACAAAGTTCTACAGCAAAATCAGATGATCATCCTGACGGAGATTTGAAGTTAATCATTCACCAGCAAGTTGTCGTGCAACTATCATTTCAGTTTCCGGAGTTTTTCCATCAGAGTATCGTTTACTCCCGCTGTTGGTAAATTTCCGGGTTTATTGGTATTCAACCGTCTTTTACCTTAATTGTTTGAGAGCCGTTCGCTTCTCACTCAGTCAGGTCCAAGCCGTTTGAATAGGGGCAGCTGTTGCACCCCAAAATTTGCCTAACCTTTTTCTTTACCTAGCTTATGTTTCATTGCATTCATTTTAGCATTATCATCTCCATTGCATTGACATGTGTGCAGGAGATCGAAAGGTATGACTACCAACAAAAGGCTACCAAGATTATGAAGCTATCTAAGAGTCTTCATTCAAGTATCCAAGGGTTGATATCCTCATCAAAGAAGTCAAAGTTCCTTAGAGAGAGGGTTGGACACAAGAATGCATATCTCCTAACTTGAGGGTTGTGGGAGGCCATCAGATGATTCTAAATCCATGAAGTTGGACTTGAAGCCTTAAGAGAGCTCATGAGAAGTATTGAAAGTCATTTTGAAGCCTAGACAGGTCATCATGTGAAGGATAAGAAGCTACTACCAAGATTGGTGCAACTAGGGTTTCATCTGGTCAACCCTAAGTCAACAGTTGATTTGAAGAAGCTTGAGACCTAATTTCAAGGCCATGTGACCATGGAATGATGTGTTGAGACACACAAGGGATGATTCCAATACTAACTCATCATGAATCAAGAGTGTGAGGAGTTCCTAGGCTAGGGTTTCTAAGCTTGACAGTGTAAAATCCCCTGGTTTAGTGCCTAACTTCAAAACCACATAACTCAAGATGTGATTTTCATCTCACCTTGACCCCAACATGATTGTTTTAGATCATGATCATAGATTTAATTTGAGTACTAGAAGTACTTGATAGGGTTTATAGAACTCAAGTTATGAAGCAGACAAGTTACAGGTCATCAGATGAATGTGATTTTGGTACTTGAAAGTCAACCAACTTCCATGCTATTTTTTAACTAGAAGGAAGCTTCTCCTCAACTTTAGGCCAACATGAATGTTGTTGCTTATCTTCTTAGCTTTCCAAAGAGTACTAGAAGTCCTTGATTGGATTTGTAGAACTCAAGACATGAGCTTTGCAAGGCAAGGGTATTTTGGGAAGTTGAGATTATAGGCCATTTTTTATTATGGGTCAATTTCACCATCTTACACACCTCAAATGGAATTTTGTTCAACTTGAAAGTTGCTCAAAATAGGGTTATTTGCTCAGCCAAGCATCAAGAGTTAATTGATATGGATTAGAATGAGAGTTGGTTGAAGAAAATTTGACAAAAAGAGATTTAAAGGCATAAAATGAGTAAAAATCCAAAATAATTCATATTGGCTCAAAATGTTGCAAGTAGGTGCATATTATGAGTGCATTGGATATTTGGAACACATTGGCATTGGTAGAATTTCAAATTGAGTTACATTTCATGTCCAAATTTGGAGTTACTTCAAGGAGAAGTTACATGACAAAAACCAACCATTGACTGAAATCAAGGGTTGAATCATAGCCATTCATTCTCCTTACATCCCAACAATGAGTTTGAGCCAATTTGGAGCTGGAAACAGAGTCATTATGGTGGACTGTCATGAAGGAAAAAGTGAGAAAAAGAGAAAATTGAAATTGGACTTTCAGTCAAGCTTGGGCCTCCATTGCAGCCCAGAAAGTTTCTATATAAGCTCATGAATGAATCCAGATGAAGGTTGGTGATGGATTGAGAAGGATCAGGTAAGACACATTTGAAAAAAAGTTAGTTAGAATTGAAATTCGAGTTTCACCATTGGAGTCATTTCTGAAGAAATTGAAGGTTCAAGAAGCATCTACCATCATCACTGAGTGATTTTGCATAGCTTTGGGCAAGAATTCGTGGCTGAATCATCCACTGTTGAAGCATTTATCAGGTTTTCTTCTTTTCACGATTACTCTCAATTGATGAGAATTAGAGTAGTTTTTATGTGGTTAGGTAGTACTTAGGTCCTAGATGGATTTAGGATTGATCTTGGAACCTTTTGTGAGCTTTCTTAATGATGAGCAACAACTTTGATGGATCGGTTATGGCTGTTTCTTGGTTGATATCAAGATTTGAACCTAGTTTTAGGATCAGTGTGATGTGTAGAAGAGATTAGTGGAAAGAATTTAGAGTTTGGAGATGATTCTTGGAAGTGTGCATTTTCTGTTTGGCTTCGTATCTGCTTGGATTTTGAGAAAAAATAAAAACAAACCATGGCAGATTGACCTACGTGGAGAGATGAAGAGATTGGTACAATTATTTTTGAGTTTGGTGAAATTTAGATCTCTGGTTATTTCCCCCTCGCCGGAGAAGACGTCCGGAGTCTTCTCCAGCCACCGTGAAGTTCCCTCCTGCGTTTGGAATTTGAATTGGAGAAGATGATGTTTAGTCTGTTGGATTAGCTTGACTCTATTGACTTAGTAGTTAGATCCAATGCGTATGATTTAATTTCAGATTTTTGACCATTGAATGGATGGGGTGGCACACTGGTGTGTGTTAGATGTGAATACTTTCTGAATGAATGGCATAGATTAGGGACTAGGGTGAACCTCAGTCAACGTAAAACCACACAATCCATAATGAAACGCTCAGTTTCATTTATCCCCTTCAGAGCCTGCGTGGCATGTTCTCTGCCTTAGGATAGGTTGACTGGTAATCTAATCTTGTGGCTGTGTTATTTTCTTGCAGTTTTTATTTCTTTTATTCATTTTTGGATTTCTTTTATTCATTTTATCATTTTTAATGCTTTAAAAATACTTAGAATTGCTGGAAAATTATGAAAAAAATCATGAATGATCCATGACATGTTTAGCATTTTTCCATACTATTTAATTGCATTTTTGGTTGTTTTTCCATTTATTTCTATTTTTTCATTTTAATTAGTTGATTAAAAATGTAAAAAATGCATGATTTCCTTTCTGATTTTTGTACTAGATCATGGTTATGATTTAGGATCTAAATTTTTGCATGATTGTATTAAACATCTTGATAGAGTTGTATGATTTTTCTTTGGTTTTTTTAGAAACTTTTAGGTATAGGTTTGAGATATATTTCTAGGACCTTTCCCTTGTGGATTCCCTTAAGCATACCTTTAAGTGTAGAATTTGTTTAGAACCTTTAGACTTAGGTCTTGGCTCTGGATTTTGTACCATGATTCCTTAATACACTTAGGAAGCCTTAGAATTTTTCCTAGCCTTTTAGGATTGATTTTAGTATTTTTCCTAGAATTTACAAGTTGATTATGTTTAGGGTGATCCTAATTTAGCCTACCTCATAGTTTAGTTTCTAAAGTGAACTTTAGCTACCTTTAGGCTTCTAATTACTTCTTGATAGAATAGAGTATAGGTTGACACCTATTTAGAACAATTTCTAAGCCTTGATAGAGCTTCTGAATTCATTTAGATGGTTAATCTTTAGAACTAATCATTAGGTTTTCATTAGAACCTTTAGGTAGATGACTCTTCCTTGAATGTTTTGCATTCATTCAATATCATCCATGATTGGTTGAGTGTCATGATGGATACCTTTGGTATACATCATGCTTCCCATAATTTAATTTCATCCATGATTGGTTGAGTGTCATGATGTATTCCTTGGGTTTACATCATGTATTCCATCCATCCCTTTCTCACTAGGTTAAGTGCTTTGATTGGATCCTTGGAATGATTTCTTTACATGCCATCTTGTTCATCCAGTTCTCCTTCTTTCATCATGATTGTTTGAATATTGCTTGATGCATTAGGATAGTCTCATGTGTAGAGTATTTTAGGCTAGGTGCATGACTGCATTGAAAGGTTAAGCTGAGCTCCCTTTGCTTGATTTCTTTAGAGGTTGAGGTGACCCTCCCTCTACTTGTGTGTTATTTTCCCTTTTTGTAAGTGTTATGTTTGCATCTAAAGGTTGAGGTGACCCTCCCTTTGCTTGGTTGTTTTTTCTTTTTGCTTGTTTGCTTAGAGGTTGAGTGTTATCCCTCTGCTTGTATTGTTGCATTGCATTTGCATTTGTACTTTCTATTTCTTATCTGCTTTATGATTTTAGCAGTTGTTTTGTTTCCCATTACTATGTTCCCCTTAGGGCTCTCACTTCCTTATTTAAGGAAGTGATGATAGACTTTAGGTTGAAACCATGCATGATAACATTTAGGAGTTCCCTGTTTCAAACTCAACAATAGGATGAATCCATTGCATGACAACAATAGGATGCTTGATAGTTCCCCTTGTAGATTCCTCTTGTCTCTTCTCATCTCCCAAACAACATTAAAACACATAATAAAGGCAAGTTGATACAGTACGTTAGGATCCTTAAGCCACTTAGGAAATGGTTATTGGAGGGTTTCCTTCCAGTAATCAGGATGTTTAGTATGGTACCCTTTGGGTGACATGCGACGCATTCACTCCTAAGTCATAGTCTCTAGTGCAGTACGAACTACAAACATTCCAAAAAAACACTTCTTCTCGTAAAAGACAAAAACCAACATTCAAACCTCTTTTTGCCCCGTGGGCTCTTAATTCAAGGAAAACCTTTTTTGATGAAAAGAGTGTTGTTAAACTTTCGTTCTACCGCAAACAAGCATTATCCCTAACTGCTGGAATTGTTGTTTAACTTTACTCAGGTAAAAACTGATGAATCAAAACCTGTGTTTCGTTATCTCGAACTACGTTCGCTCTGATTTCTCTGATGAGAATACGTAGGCACAAGACGCAATGTCTTGGCGAGCAACCTTCCTTTCACCCATAGTTAGCCTAACTACGTTGACTCTGATTTCTCGTTCCAGACGAGAATACGTAGGCACGGAGCGCGATGCTTTGCCGAGTCACTTTCTTTTCCTTTCTTTTTCTTTTGAGCCAGCCTTGATAGGTAGATAGATAAACAACCCGTCAGATAAACCCACAAGCGTGGATCCCGTTGAGTACAACGGACGTGAGGGGTGTTAATACCTTCCCCTTGCGTAACCGACTCCTGAACCCAGACTTGGTTGCGATGACCTCGTCTTTTCCTTTTCACTAGGTTTGTTCCGATCCTTTCCTTTCCCTTCCTGTGGGATAAATAACGAAAGGTGGCGACTCTTCTGTCTTCGCCGACACCTTTTTTCGCAGTAGCGACAGTAGCCCATGATAGGCAATTTCTCTTACTTGAAATGGAAAACAATGAACTGACCCAATCCTTACCTTGTAAATCCACATGCTCGATATGCACTAGAATGGTGTATGATATGATGAATGTAGGATATGAAAGGCTAAAGGCGAAAAATGAGGGTGTGACAACTGCCCCTATTTAATACTTTTGGACCTTAATGTCTAGAGGATAAAGGTGTTCGAACATTCATGGTAGAAGAGAATTAAATACTAGAATGCTCGGGATTTTCAACTGGAGAGGCGTAGAATGAAAGTAAACAGCCAGCGAGATGGCTTAAAAAAGGTGTATGTTAGTGAAAAAGGGTTATGGGGGATATGTTGATATGCTTGAGATGCAATGTGGAATGAACATGAGTGCTTTGCCAGCCGGAAGAGGAGACACCTCGTAATAGAGAATCATAATTGGCTAGGAAATATAGAAATGTGAGATACTTCTTTTACGAAAGGTAGAAAGGACTCTAAAAATAAAGGATTATGAGATATTCCTTCTACGAAAGGTAGAGAGGACTCTAAAATAAACATTGTGAGATATTCCTTCTACGAAAAGTAGATAGGACTCAAGAAAATGGATTGTGAGATATTCCTTCTATGAAAGATAGAGAGGACTCTAGAAATTGGTTTTCCTCTTACAAAAGGCAAAGAGGAATCCCGAACAAAAGGTTTGGAGAAAATGTTTCCTTCTATAAAAGGTAGAGAGGACTCCAAAACAAAAGGTTTGAAGATAATATTCCTTCTGCAAAAGGTAGAGAGGACTCCAAAACAAAAGGTTTAAAGACAATATTCCTTCTGCAAAAGGTAGAGAGGACTCCAAAACAAAAGGTTTGAAGACATGGTAACTCCTTCTACATCAAGTAGAGGAGACTCCCTTAGGAGAATATGATCGTATTTCCTTCTGTAAAGGCATAAAGGACTCCATAACAAAAGGTTGGGAGAAGAAGCTCCTTCTACAAAAGGTATAGAGGACTCCAGAACAAAAGGTTTGGAGATAATTCCTTCTACAAAAGGTAGATAGGAGACTCCCTCAGGAGAGAATGATCGTACTTTCTTCTGCGAAAAGCAGAAAGGACTCCTGAACAAAAGGTTAGGAGAAAAATTCCTTCGACAAAAGGTAGAGAGGATACTTATAAAAGGTAAGCTGACAAGAACCTGTACAAAAGGCACAGGAGGTCTTACTAAAGGTAAGTTGAATCTGTTACGAAAGGTAAGGTGTAGATACTTCATGAAAGAGACACGAAAAGACTCATAAAAGGTAAGTTGAGGGCAATAATCATCCTCCTGCAAAAGGTAGAGGAAACTTGTATAGGGTACTAGAATGTCATTTGACCTCACAGGCACAACAGCAAAGATGATATTCTTAAAGTATGGCGACCATTCAGTTCTTGGCCACACAGGCATCAAGCGTCCAAATTGATCGAAAATACCTAAAACAAAGTTGTTGTCGCGTGTAAAAGACAGCGAAGACGCGCTTACAAAAGGAAAGCGAAAGGGAAAGATTTCTCGCGAAAGGCAATGAAATCCATTATGAAAGGTAAGGTGAGAAAATATCTCATGTAAAAGGCTCAGAAGGACTTACAAAAGGTAAGTGAATGGATAAACACTCCGAAAGGATCCTACCAGGATGTCTACAGGAAATCCGCGTCTTTGGGAATGACTAGCTAAGCACACATGCAATGATGCAGGATGTATGCAAAAAATGTCGGGGACGTAAGGACATGGAGGTTAGGGGTGATGATTTATGCCAAGTGATTAGGCTTTGGTTTGGGGTGTCAAGTTTGACTTCTCGACATCCTTGTGACGAAATTTGGATCATCTCCAGATGGTCTTAACAGACAAGCTGTGCTGGTCAGTTAGGTTGCCCCTGACTTGGTCGAATCTAGGCGAACTTTGTGATTTGATGATGCTTCGTTTACACGTGCTCCTATTAGATATCGTGTTTATCCTTCATACAACTTGATCGGAGAGCAACTTTATGCTTTCTTTTGTCATTATTGTCATCCCATAATTCTCAATGCAATGTTTATTAAGGATGAAAATTCCACTTTTTGCAGACAAACATTAAAAGCAAACAATGTGAAGCACGAATTGATAAGAAAGATTTTATTGATGATAAAGTGACCCATAAATGGGTAATTTTACATAAGGATACAATTCTTAAAAAGAGGTAATTGCAAAAATATTACAACAAGTACAGTGGCAATGAGAAAAAAATCGGATTTCCACTGAGTTCCAATTCTGCTATGATCCCTATGGACTTGAAGCTTCCCGTACATTGCCTTTGAGGAAGGTGGTTGAATTGATCTTTCCCATGTGTATCTCTCTTTATTCTGATGATGAGCTCACAGACTCTTCGTAGACTGCAATCTTTTTCTTTTTAAGGTCCCTAACTTTTGCCTAGACCGCCCTTTCGGGTTTTCAGTCTACCGTGATACCTCTTTTTTTTTGCCTAAGTTGCCCCTAAGGGTTTTCAACTTATCGGGTATTATTGTTTTTTTTTCATTTTAACCTTAAATTTTGCCTGGACTTTTTTCTTTTTGTTGTCCACCGAGTTTGCTTTCAAGCGTAGTATTTTTTGACTGCATCTGCGTTTATAGGGGATGACAGATCTTCACCGTCCATGTTGGATAATATCAAGGCTCCTCCGGAGAAAACCTTTTTCACAACATATGGACCCTCATAGTTAGGTGTCCATTTGCCCCTTGGGTCTGTGTGGATTGGCAGAATCTTTCTCAATACCAAGTCTTCCACTTTGAAATCTCGAGGTGAACTTTCTTGCCAAACGCCCTTTTCAACCGCTTTTGGTAAAGCTGGCCATGGCAGATGGCTGCCATGCGCTTTTTATCAATGAGATTAAGTTGATCAAATCTCACATGTACCCATTCTGCTTCATCGAGCTTGACATCAATCAAAATCCTCAAGGAGGGAATTTCTACCTCAACAGGGAGTACCGCATCCATACCGTATACAAGAGAAAATGGAGTTGCCCCAGTAGAAGTGCGCACTGAAGTGCGGTAGACATGCAAAGCAAATGGTAGCATTTCATGCCAATCTTTGTATGTTTTCACCATTTTTTGAACAATCTTCTTGATGTTTTTGTTTACTGCCTCAACATCGCCATTCATCTTCAGGCGATATGGTGATGAGTTGTGATGCTCGATCTTGAAATTTTCACACAATTCCTTCATCATCTTGTTATTGAGGTTTGAACCATTATCAATAATGATTTTATTTGGGACCCCATAATGATAAATGATTTCTTTCTTGATAAAGCGAGTGACCACTTGTTTGGTGACATTGGCATAAGACGCGACTTCCACCCATTTACTAAAGTAGTCAATAGCCACTAAGATGAAATGATGACCGTTTGAAGTAGTTGGCTTGATGCGTCAAATCACATCTATGCCCCACATGGCGAAGGGCCAAGGCGATATCAATACGTTTAGAGGAACTGGTGGCACATGTATCTTATCTGCATAAATTTGACATTTGTGGCATGTTTCGTGACGATAGCAATCAGTTTCCATCGTCATCCAATAATAACCAGCCTCAGAATTTTCTTAACCGTCGTGTGTCCACTGGCATGTGTACCAAAAGAGCCTTCATGAATTTCGTTTATGATTCGGACGACTTCGTATCTATCCACGCATCTGAGCAGGACCGAGTCATAGTTTCGCTTGTAAAGCACATCTTCGCTTTTGGCCGAGAGCCTTCTTAAATACTTCTTGTCTGTGATGGAAACATTTTCTGAATACTCTTGCTTTTCTAGATACCTTTTGATATCATAGAACCAAGGTTGATCATCAGTTATTAATTCTGCTTTCAGACAGTGGGCAAGCTCATCGAGATGTTCAATGCGGATATCAGGTGTTGCACCCTAAAATTTGACCAACCGGTGCCACTTTCGGTTTATGCTTCGACATATTTTCGCATTCGCATTTGTATACTGCATATAGCGCATTTCCTCAATCATGGTGATTTTATCGGGATTACAGCCCTGTTGTCGCTTTTCAGGTGTCTCAGACCGGTTTGGATAATCGGGGTTTATTTTGAGAAGTCGTGCGCTTCCTAGGTGTTTTCAGTTTATGCAGTGATTTTTGAGATTTTTGGTGTCCGGGTTATTGTTTTGCTTCGATCTGGTCTCGCGCTCTCTTTTATGTTGGTTATTTGCCTTTGTTTGCATTTTTAGGATTTAATAGCCTTTTGTAGATTTTAAATAGGCTTTATAGATTTTTCAGAATTTAAATAGATTTTTTAATATTTTTAATAGCTTTAAATCATTTTTTAGAATTTTATAGAGTTTTTAATAGGTTAATAGCTTTTTTAATAGTTTTAAATAAATAATATAGATTTTATTAGAATTAGTAGAGTTTTAATAGATTTTTTAAATAGAGGTTATTAGAGTTTTATTAGTTTTGGTTTAATATAGGTTTAATTAGATTTTAATCATCTTTTAGATTTAATTAGGATTTTAATCTTTTAATTAGAGTTTGTTAGATTTAATTAGGATTAGATTAGTTTAATTGTCATTTAGACTTAATTGTAGTTTTAATTGGTAGTTAATTGAAGTTTAAATCTATAATCAGTTTTTAATTGTGGTTTAGTTTTAATTAGTTCTTAATTGAGTTTAATCAGTTTTATCCAGATTTTTCAGGGTTTATTGGCCATTTTCGTTTGGGCCCAGCAGAGGTTTTTGGAGGCCCAAATCTTTCAATCTTTTTGTCCATTTTTTGTCCAGATATCAGTGCCATGTGTCCCCTATATATTTAGCCACGCGTGCAGATGAGAAGCCCCCACCTCATTTTCCACCAATACTCAGAAGCTTCCACGTAGCGCTCCCCACTCTCTCTCCCATAACACATGTTTCACATGCAGCGCTCACCATCGCCACCTGTCATCATCTGACCCTCGCCTGAGCTTCGCCGGTTGCATGGTCGGCGGCCATGCAACCACCCCCCACCAGATTCCGGCCACCACAACCTCCAGTTTCCGGTCACCCTAACCAACCTCCAACTTCTTCCGAACACCCTAACTCCCTCCGGTCGCCGTAACAACCCGCCGGAAAACCCTAAAATCCCAGAAATTCATCTCCTTTTCCAGAAATTCATCTTCTCCGGTCCAAATTCATCCAACATTCATTGATCTTCATCTTCCTCCTCCGGTCAACATCATCAGATTCACCAGATATTCACCAGATTCAAGAACGATCTCCCTCAATATTCCAGAAAATCCTCTAAAATCTGCATCGTTGTTCATCATTCCTCAAGAACGTTCCTGTGTTCTTCGACGTAGATCCAGAATCATCAAGATCTTACAACTTCATCATAGTGTTCTTGGCGTTCATCGTTATTCGTTCATCATCATCAACAAGTTTTCCAGAAACCTTCAACACTCGTCGTTCTTCATCGTAGTCTTCCAGAAAGCTTAACTCAGCATCGCATATTCATCATCTTCGTCAGCGAATCATCAAAGATTCATTTCTTTCAGCAAGAACGAACCTCATCCCAGTTCGTCAGCTCCAAATGAACATCATCAAGACCGTCAACAATTCTTCAAGACGCTCCAAGAACTCCATCGCATGCAAAATCTCCAAAAACCTCCTCCAACCGCCATCATCAGGATTCAAGGTGGATCTTCCACATGCGTCCGTCATCAGAAGTTTGCTCCGGAAATGTTCTTCATGTTCGTTTTCCACCGGATTCCTCATCAACCTTCAGATTCATCGACTCAACCTTCAACATCATCAGTTCTTCAAGACGACTTCAGAAATCTTCATCACCATAGATCTTCAATCCTCTGTTAACCGCCATAGATCCACCATAACACCAAGTTTTTGTATGTAGTTGGTATTTGAAGGAAGAGAGGTTGAAACAGAATAGAGAGCAAGGGTTGAGATGAAGATTGAGATGGAGATTGAGAGAGGGAGTTCGGAGACGGAGTGGCGCCGTTTGGAGGTGAACAGTGACGGAGAGATGGAAGAGGAATTAGGGTTTGTCTTTCAGAATGAGTGGAAGGGGAGGAATGGGAAGGGGGACCGTGAAGGATTGGGCTGGGCCCAGGATTTTCGTCCGTACACCCCCCCCCCCCCCCCCCCGTTTTTGGCCATTTACCTCCGTTTTTGTTGTTAGTTGGGCTGGGCCCTGTTGCTGACTATACCCCCGTGTTCTTCCCCTACCCCCCTGTGTGTGTGTCTGCTGGGATATTGGGCTGGGCCCAGGTTGATTCTGCTTTGTTTTTTTAATACTGCATCCCCCTGTAACAGTCACACCCCCCTCCCTTTATATTTTCTTTTATATGGTTTTGTTGTTTTATTATAGAATGAGAGAAAATAAATGAAAAAAGAAATATTGGAAGAAAATATATGAAAAAGAACATGAAAAAAAGAATATTGGAAAAGAGAAAAGAATATTGAAAAAATAGTTTGAAAAAGAAGAAGAAAAAGAATAAAAAGAAAATACTTGAAAGAGAGTACAAAAATATTAGTATAGTTTTTTCTATTTTCTTTTAGAGTATATTTTTCTTCATGGAGTTTATTTTAGGGATAGTTTTAGAGGTCCATTTATTAGGGGACTTTTTACACTTTTAGGGGTAGTTTAGAAGTCCACTTGTTAGGGGACTATTTTCCATTTGATTTTCCATTATAGATGGCTAGGATAGTGTTTTTTAGGAGTTTATCTTTCCGTATTCAATCATTGTAATCATTTTCAGAATATCAATAAAATGAGATTTGAGTTGTGGTCCCGAAGTAGCCGAACTACAGCTGCTCTGATTTCTCGTACCAGACGAGAATATGTAGGCATAGGATGCGATATCCTAGCGAGCACACTAATAACTAACCTTTTGTTCTCTCGCTGCTGTGCGATCGAGACTTTCCCGCTGACGACTGATGTTACCCCTTTTCTCTTGCCCGAGTGCATTTGAGACCAGACAATAGTTTTTCCCATAGGTTCCCGTACCTTTAAAACCAGTTTAATTTCTCACTGCTGTGTGAGAATACCCAGCCTAGCCGTAGTTAGCCTGAACTACGTAAGCTCTGATCTTCCATGCAGTGTGGAAGTACGTAGGCACAAGACGCGAAGTCTTGGCGAGCCAATTTCCCCGTAGTCCCGAACTACGTTGACTCTGACTTTCTCTCTTGAGAATACGTAGGCATAAAGTGCGACGCTCTATCAAGTCAGTTCCCTTCCGTTTAGATTTAGCAGCCGTAGATAGATTGTTTTGCATCCTTTAGACAAACCCAAGCAAGCGTGGATCCCGTCGAGTACGACGAACGTGAGGGGTGCTAATACCTTCCCCTTGTGTAACCGACTCCCGAATCCAGGTTTTGGTTGCAATGATCATACCTTTTCCTGTTTTTTGCGAGGTTTACTTCGAGTGTTTCCTTTCCCTCCGTTGGGATAAATAACGCACGGTGGCGACTCTTCTGTCAGCCGGCGCCGATTTTCGCAGTAGCGACATCAGGTGCCTCATTTTTCCACTTAACTTTGAACATGGATGACAATGTGGCAAGAGCGTCTGCCAATTGATTGCTTTCTCTAGGAATGTGATTGAAAGTAATCTCATCAAAGTATGGGATTAACTTCAAGACGTGATCCTGATATGGAACTAGTTTGCTGTCACGTGCTTCCCAGTCGCCTCTGACTTGACTGATGACTACTGCGGAATGCTCATACACTTTCAAAATCTTGATTCTGTGATCAATAGCAGCTTCGATTCCAAAGATACATGCTTCATATTCAACCATATTGTTGGTGCATTTGAAACATAATCTTGCGGTGAATGGGAAATGAAAACTAGTAGGAGATGTGATGATTGCCCCTATTCCATTGCCTTAAGCATTTGCGGCGCCATTGAACACAAGTGTCCATCGTGATCCTGGTTCGGGTCCGTCGTTTGGGCCTAATGTTTCATAGTCTCTGACAAACATGATGTCTTCATCAGGGAAGTCAAAACGCATGGGCTAGTAATCTTCCACGGGTTAGTGGGCAAGATATTCATATAACACACTCCCTTTGATAACTTTTTGTGAGACGTACTAGATGTCATATTCTGTCAGTACCATTTACCAACGGGCTACTCGTCCTGTGAGAGCAGGCTTTTCGAAGATGTACTTGATTGAATCCATCTTTGATATCCACAATGTAGTATGGGTCAACATATATTGCCTTAAGTGTTTGGCAGCCCATGCGAGCGTACAACATGTCTTTTCCAACATTGAGTATCTCATTTCACAGTCAGTGAACTTTTTGCTTAAGTAGTAGATATCGTGCTCCTTTTACCCGTTTTGTCATGCTGTCCCAACACGCATCCCATAGATCCTTCCAAAACGGTCAAGTATATGATGAGAGGTCTTCCTGGCACGGGAGGCATCAAGATCGGTGGCTCTTGTAGATATTCTTTTATTTTCTCAAATGCTTTTTGACAGTTGTCATTCCACACAATTGCTTGATCTTTGCGAAGCAACTTGAATATTGGCTCACATGTGGCTGTCAGGTGAGATATGAATCTGGTAATGTAGTTTAATCTCCCTAAGTAACTACGAACCTCCTTCTTTGTTCTTGGAGCTGGCATATCTTGGATAGCTTTTAATTTTTCAGGATCGACTTCAATTCCTTTTTGGCTCACGATAAAACTTAGCAATTTACCAGATCTTACCCCAAAGGTACATCTATTCGGATTGAGCCTTAGCCTGAACTTTCTCAACCTTGTAAACAACTTTTCCAAGTGGGTGAGTTGTTCCTCTTCAGCTTGGGATTTTGTAATCATATCATCGACGTAGACTTCAATCTCTTTATGAATCATATCTATTGCGGTGAAATTTGGATACCAAACTATTGATTAGCTTGAATCGTTAATTCAATTTGCAACCGAACTTTGATTTGTCCAAAGGAAGGGATAAAGATCGAAATTCCCACAATGCAATGCAAATGCAAGGTTTAGAGACTTTTAGGTTCGGGGGTTGGTTAAACTTAGGGAAGGTGCTAGCATCCTAAGTTTCTGTAGTACTCTACAGGAACCTATTGTTTTATGTTTGTTTATTGCTATATGTTTATCTGCTTAGTGGTTGAAAGGGACCTAGAGGTTTATTTCTAAGTATACTCGATAAGATGTCGCATTTTATGCCTACATATCCTTACGAGAGTGGAACCAGAGTATTTGTAGTTCCCCTAAAGGGTATGA
Organism: Lathyrus sativus; assembly: GCA_963859935.3. Classification (NCBI taxonomy): domain Eukaryota; kingdom Viridiplantae; phylum Streptophyta; class Magnoliopsida; order Fabales; family Fabaceae; genus Lathyrus; species Lathyrus sativus. Next base: position 570,055,199 of record OZ012735.1, on the reverse strand, counting down.
GGAGTTCTTTGACTGTGGTCAAAGTTCCTACGAGTTTAGGGTGGTTGTTTGATTGATTTTAGAAGAATAGATGTGTTATCATTTTAAGGGAGTTTTAACTGCCACAGGTTATAGGAAAATAGTCTTTGCATCGTCTTAAGAAAATGGCTCAAATACTCGGATTGTTTGACGAGTACGCCTTTATCTCTCTTAAGGCAAAGTTCCTACGGTATTGACTGTATTGATGTGGGGTGGAGATTCTATCTCGCTTAAGATGATTTGACATCTTTCTCTAATGTGTTTGAATATTGTTTGTATTGTGTTGATTGTTTTTGTCTAAGTTGTAAAGATAAAGGTCCTTCCTAGGGGTAGGTCCTAAACTTAAGAAGATCGACTTGAATGGGATCAAGGATCATGTGGGGAGAATGATGCAAATGTGAATGCACTACACACAAGTGTTGACTTTTGTGTAGGTTTTTCCTTTGGACGGAATGCAAGGCGGAAAATGTAGATTGACGATAATGTAAATTGCTGAAAGATAAATTGCGGAAATAATAAGGGCATACACATACGCATGAAAGCGCTAAAGTGTATGAGAGTGAATGTGTCGTGAGGTGTGCACGATTAGATTAAGTCGGGAGATTGATAAGAGGAAATTGAATTGAATTTAAGATAGCGTTATATTAATTTGTTTTAAAAAAAGTTGAATTGAATCATATGAATGTTATATTAATTTTAATTATAAGTTGATTAGTTCTTTAATAAATTTGATAGAAATGATTTTTAAGAAATCTTCCTATTAAAATAAATAGTTTTTTTTATTATAAAAGGCGAATTAAATTATTAAAAGATTTACTATAAAAGTTATACTAATTATGAAATGATTTGAGAGTATGAACGATTTGATTTATTACAAAAGTTACTAAGTTGAAGAGATAAATTAATAAAATAAAATAAAATTAGTAGTAAGTTATTAAAAGGATAAGTTGTTTATATAGAAAAGTCTTTCCTTAATTAGAACCTAAATAAAATGTTTTTATTGAATAAGAGGGATTATTGAATTACTGAGTAAAAAAAGAATTAGTACCATTGAATTAATTAATAAAATTGAAAGAGTTAATTTAAAGGGTTAAAAAAGTAAATTAAACAAAAAAAAAAGATTAATTCAATTTAATTGAGGGAAAGCTGATTAGGGAAGGATTTGAATAAAATAAAAAGCATTAGTTAAATTTTATAAAAAGGGTTGATTTAGGTGTTAATGATTAGTAATAAACTGATTTATGGGTTAATTAAAGGTTGTTAGTTAATTAAGGTTACAGTGTGTGTACGGGATATGTGGTAGTGTGTGTGGAATCATATTACAACAGAATAATAATAAAAAAAGAAAAAATGCAGGGAAGCCCTAATCGCCCAAATCCCCCCCCCCCAATTCCCGGAATCAATCGCTCAGCCCCCTCTCGATTCAGTTCCTCCATCGCTCGTTCTCATCCATCCCTTCATCGTTCTCCATTTTGAACCTGAAAAAAACACGAACAAAGCGTCAAAAGTTCATATAATTTTGGCGTAAACCGAAGGTTTACCGAATGTTGATGGTGGCGCGCTTGAGGTGATGAGGTAGAAGTTTCGTCGGTTTGGATCTTCGGCGGCTGATGATGGCTTCGACGACTGAAGAGATAAGTCTCTTCCTACAATCTCCTAAGTTTCCGAGACTTTGTTTTTTTCTGATAGTGATTTTCGAATTCGATCCCTTTTCGTCTCAAACTTCTCCCTTTTATAGGCTTCACAGAGAATCCTTTGTTTTAAAACCTGATTAAAACGCTTTGAGTGCCTGATTGGGCCTTCCTTTTTGGGCGTAGGCTAGATTTGAAAAGCTTCCTCTTTCGTCCAATTTATTTAATTCTTGTTAAATGGAAATTCAATCTCTGATATTTTGTATCAATTCTGTTTAATGCTTTAATTCAATATTGGATTTGATTTGGTCTTGAATCGAATCTTTTTTTCTCAAGTGAATATTCTCTGATGATTTTGCTAACTCTGGCTTTGTGACCTGGCAGGTGTAGATAATGATGATTTTGGGCCAGGGGAGGAATTAGCAGCCCAGAAAATTAAGCTTGCATCTGATACATGAAGCGCAGATGCTTGCTGATATCTGATTTCATCGTGGCCTATGTACGGTTTTACGTATTTTTAACTGGTAGTGATCAATGTTCGTATATCCAGGATTGGTAACATCATGAGGAGCACAAGCGACTTTTTCATTCCTGGGCGCTTGACTGGTGGATCATGATATTTGTGAGAATGCCATTAAATCTGCAAGTGATAGTTGCGTGTATGGTGAAGGCCACTCAAAAAACTCTGAAGTAGTTGACTCTCCACATATAGGACTCACTGTACTGTACGGTTGCATTACCTCAGGAGCAACAGCTCTATCACAAGGAGGAACTAATGTGGGCAAGACAAAGCCAATCTGGCTTTCACTAATATCCAATTTAACATGAAAACTATTGGAATGAATCTCAGGAGCATCTGTGACTCAGGAAACAGACTTGAAGCCAATGCCTTTCTTCCATATGTATCCAATACTGGACCCCTTCTTCGTTGAATTTCCAACATCACAAAGTGCTCTCATATTTTGAGCAGAGAATCCTTGTTCATTATTCAGTACAACAATACCAGAATCTTGAAGAATGAAAGCAAGAGTTGGCTCTACACTTTCGGGGTAATTATTATCATCTTTGCCATTTTAAAGTGAATCTTTTATGTGGCTAGTCATAGATTTGTCAATAGACTCTTCTGCATCAACTGTTTGACTAATCTCAGTACACCTTTCATTGAGCCCACATGGCACTAGTGATGTAACCATATCTACTTCAGGCACGAGAGACTTATCCGAGAATTCTTGGTCATGCTTCAGTCCTGTACTTATTTTAGTTTTGCCATCTTTTAAGCATGAAACATGAGCACAAAACTGATCAAATGTGTTGTTCTGTGTTCGATTAATTCTTTGGGAACTCTTAATGTGCAACAAGTTTCTTCTTGCAGGGAAAACAGGTTGGTACGAGATGCTTCAGAATGATCATTTTGTTTAGATGAGAGAAACGGTTGTCGGTGGGGGGAGATACAGATGTATGCTTTGCGGTGAACGGGGATGCCATTGAGGCATCACCGAGCTTGACAATGGGTGCACGCTCATCTCCGTCCTTATTAAGCTCATCCATCATCTTCTTAAGCTTATGTCTTTGCATATCAACAGCTGTTTGATGACAGTTAACAGCTGAATGGCTAGTGGAGTCTGATTTAGAAGCAACTTTGGTTTGTTGCAGGATTGGTGGATATTGTCTGAGAAAAGAAACTGGTGTATTGACGTTTGTCCTCTGCTCGAGATACGGCTTGATCTTCTTATTGTCGTGAGTTTAGGTTTGTTTGCATATCCGACGGCGAGAAGTATATCACCGATAATACCGGCAGGCAGCAGTACTTTGTTTAGGCCTTTGCAGCTGATGTGTTTGGAAATTGTTGCTAGGAATGCTTCGTTCACACAACTGATATTTGAATTGTGAATTTGCAGGGATTTTGATCATGGCCGTTTACTGTCGTGATTCTTTATTGTGTTCTTAGGCCCCTCAGCATAACATGGTGTCCTCGCCCCAGCTGTGTAGTGAATTACTCAATGAAGGCCTTTCCATGTCACAAAAATATCTTGGATTCATGTTTGGTGAACTGACATATGAAGCAAGTTGAACTTGTTGATTGGAATCTGAAATGTCACTGTTGAAGTCTACTACTGAGTCTGCAAGCTCCGCGAAAAGATTGGGTACGCTTTGGTCCTTAAGACCGCTTTTAATACTCATTTGACCCAAGTCAGTTTCCAACCTCTTGTTAGTACAATTATCAGCTATACCTTTTCCCTTGGTGTCATCAGAATGAATGCCAGTTGCCGACTCCGAACCAGGAACTCCATGGGCAGGATGTTCAATCTTGCAGCGAGCACTTTTTGCTAGGAATGTATGCAAAGCCAATTCAAACTGCTTCTTCTCACAGGGTACCCACAGGTCATTAGAGGTCAGTAATGCATGTATTGTAATAGATGAAAGTTTAGGAAGCACCTCTCTCAGTTCTATGCTAAGACATAATTAATCTTGTCATATGGAATGGTGTTGTCAGGACTAGGACATATGTTTGATCATGTTTAACTATTATGAGCAAGGTTAACCTGTTTTCTTTAGTTTCTAAAAAAAAATCAATTTGACAGGTTGCAAAAATCGCTCTGGATTTCGGACAGTTGCGAGTATTAAACATGATGGTTTTGAAGGTGCGGCTGCCGTTGAGTTTGCTCTCATCATTATGTTCACATTTTAACCATTAATTCGTTCTGATATTTGCGGAGGTTGACATGAACTGAAATGTGAACTGCAGGAAAACCCTCTTTGAATTTGCTGACGGGAGGAACACTTGCACTGGTTAACGGAAGCTTTGAATGGGTTCTATTGAAGCTGTTGCAGTTCTGATTCCCAATGTCTCATGAGGTAAGAACCTCTTCTTTTGCGACGAAGCCGACATCCTCCTTTTTAGTACTAGTCTGTTATTTATCAATGGATGTTTTTTGACATTTTCGTGACCTCTCTTCATTATGCAGGTCCGGTCTTTGAGGACTGTACTAAAATTTTCTCAAGTTCATGCTCATTCGCTTGGAGTCTTAGAAGTGGAGGCTGAAGGTGGTTCTGCAATCTATTCCGGAAACGACTCGATACGACCAACCTTCCATGAAGTTGCACAAAAGTGATCTTGTGTTTACGGCGTGGAAAGAGGGGTGAATGTGCTCTCGGCTTCGATTTTGTATGCAGGGGATCCCTTATGTAGTCTGGTGTAACAGTAGGGCATTCTTGCTGTAAAGCGCATACTTACGACAATTAACCGAACCTTAGGCGCGTTGTTGATGTGAATAGTCTCATTTCCCATTCTTTTAGTGTTTCAGTAGCATAGCCGGACCATGAATGCAATGGTTATGTCAATATTGTTTTCCAGAACTTGTACAGACTTATATAAATAACTTTAACAATGTAAACTGGTTGTTGGCATAATGTAAGATCCTTATGTATTTTGCTTCCAAATGAACAGGCTGATGAGATTATGAAACTAAAAAGAGTATGTTCATGCCTCTTTTGATTGTCACACAAATTCTTCTTAGATTCACATACCAAGGCTTGGTCGAGATGAAAAAAGAAGCTCTCATTTATGTAAGGTCGTGGACTAGTTGAAACAAGAATGAGTTCTCACTTAGCTTTTGAACTTGCAAACCAATATTTGAATATTGTAATGAAACGAAACTCGTGAACTTTGCAATTCGGTCATAAAGCTCTTGAATCTAATAAATTTCAAGGACTTGAGTATTGCTTCCTTAAACCCTTTAATTGAACTCGAACTTCGAAGTAAGGAAATCAAATTGTGCAAGCCAGCCTTAGAACTAGTAATTAATAGTAACATCCTTATTTTGCAACCTCTCGACAACGTTTGGATAAGCCGTCAACACACTTTAATGAGAATACCCAACAATTTTTCCAGAATATGTGAAAGTCAAACGCGAGCAGACCAAAGAACAAGGGAAATTAGAGTTACTGATACAGTTGAACCCGTTTTTGTGGTTATAGCCAGATCCATTGCAAATTGAGTTTTGAAAATGCTTGGTACTCTCTGGATCTTCAAATTGAATCTTGACGTTACTGCGTCTGCATAAACTAGTTAACGCATAAATACTAAATATAAAGTCACATAACAAAAGAAAAATGCGCTAAAAAAGGTGGCATCTTACGGTCAAAAATTAGGGTGCAACAATATCATGAAAGAGAGTCACCGTTGCTCGTTGATATGTTGCATCAGCATTCTTTAGACCAAATGGAATAACCTTATAACAGAAGGTTCCCCAAGGGGTGATGAAGGTAGTCTTTTCCATATCCTCTGGAGCCATTTTAATCTGGTTGTATATGGAGAAACCATCCATGAAAGAAAACACAGAGAATTGAGTCGTATTATCCACTAACACATCAATATGTGGTAGCAGAAAGTCGTCTTTTGGGCTGGCTCTATTTAGGTCTCTATAGTCGACACACATCCGCACCTTACCATCTTTTTTAGGCACAGGTACAATGTTGGCAACCCATTGAGGATATTTCGATACTGCCAAGAATCCGGCATCAAGCTGCTTTTGCATTTCCTCCTTAATCTTAATGGCCATTTCGGGTCGAGTTCGTCTCATCTTTTGCTTTACAGACAGACAATCTTCCTTGAGCGGCAATTTATGTACTATGATGTCAGAGTCTAATCCAGGCATGTCTTGGTATGACCGTGCAAATACACTTGCGTAAGCGTGTAGGAGCTCTATCAGTCTTCTATTCACACTCTCTTCTAGAGCAGCGCCTATTTTGACCTCTTTCTTATCCTTTTCGGTTCTGAGATTGACAACTTTCACTGATTCTTGATGCGGCTGAATGATCTTCGATTCTTGCTTTAATAATCTGGCTAACTCCTCGGGGAGCTCACAATCTTCCTCACAATCCTCATCAGCGTGGTAGATTGGGTTATCAAAGTCATATAGAACCGTAGCAGCATCGTTATCAATGGAATCTGGGGTAGATCTGCATGATTGGTGATTTTATGCTTTATTTTGAGAAAATGAAAAAAGGAAAATGCAAGAAAACATTGCCATTTATTTATGCAAAAATAAAAAAAGAAAGACAGGGAACACAATTGAATGTAAAAGGTTCATTTCATTCATGATAAATATTAACTGAAAACATGGGAGGCCCTACAAAATATTCCTTATGCCTTGGGCAGAGCATAGGCTTTGAAAGCAAACAAGGAAAATTCCTCTTCGACAAAGGTGACTTCCGGTATCTCCATGATAGTCCAATTACTGAGTTGTTGATTTGGGGCTCTTGGGTACACCATGCAGACTTCATTCAGTGCATCATCTTTGGCCTCCATAAAGGTTACCTGACCATCTACTATATGCCCACCACTAATGAAGGCAAGCGGATGAATGAACCCTTTACTCTCGTCAACAGTTGTCTTCTGCTGAACTGTGTGATTGCTTGGGTAACCCAAACCAGCTTTGTTCTTGTTGATAGGTAACTCCAACACTCTTCCCCAACCTTCAGGGTGACCGGACTCAGTTATAGTCTTTGCATCCTTCCAAGTAACTATGGGGGATCCAGACCTTTCTGACTTCTTCTCCTCCTTCTTAGCAGGGATCATTTCCACATTTATCACATCAAATGCTTGGAAAGGGGTCTCATGAACTTCATCTCTCACTTCAACATAGAGAAATGAGGACATATGACTTACTAGCATATCCTCCTCTCCCTCAATGACAACAAGTTGATTGTTAACCATGAACTTTAGTCTTTGGTGAAGGGTGGATGTTACAGCACCGACTGCATAAATCTAAGGACAACCTAGCAAACAACTGTAAGCTGGATAGATATCCATCACATAGAATGTGGTAATGAAAGTATGAGGTCCTATTTTGATGGGAAGATCAACCCCCCTATCACAATCCTTCTTGCTCTATCAAAAGCTTTCTTCATCAATCCTTCGATGGTCAGCTTGGCCAAAGAATTCTTTGGTAAGACGTTTAATGATGATCCAGTATCTACCAACACCCTTGACAAAACAACATCAACACATTCAATGGAAATGTGCAAAGCTTTATTATGATTCTTCCCCTCGGGGGCAACTATCCATCATTGAAGCTTAGAATATGCGCAGAGGCAATATTTGACACAACTCTTTCAAACTACACAACAAATATTTCCTGGGGAACATGAGCAGTCTTTAAAAACTTTATCAATGACTCCCGATGGGCAGGGGAGCACATTAATAGCGGCAACATGGAAATCTTGGAAGGTGTTTGGTTGAGCTGGTCAACCATCTTGAGCTGGTCAACCATCTTCTCATTTGTACTGTTTGGTGGTGGTATGGGTGCAAAAATCCTCCCGCTTCTAGTCATTCCACCTGTTCCAACAATGTTCTCTACAAAGTTGTTAGCTTTCACAACATCCTCATCCACCTTCTGACCATTAATGTAAACAGTTGGCTCATACTTCCAAGGGACAACCTTGGTGCTCTCAAAAGGAAAAGGAGCAGGCGTAAATATCACTAACGGAGCGAGTGAAAGTGGAGACAGTGGGATCTCTACTTGATCGTACGGTATTTGCAGTGGTTAACGAGCTTGATTATATGGGGTCTGAATAGGATGCCAATCATGATCACAAGGGATTTCCAAAGGCACACGAGGCTGATCACATGGAATTGCTAGCGGTACAACATCATACGGGATTTGCAATGGAATTTGGACATGATACCAATCTTCATCACATGGAATTGTCAAAGGCACGCGAGGCTGCTCATACGGAATCATCAGTGGTACACGGTTTTGACCATATGGATTGTTCAACAATTCTTCATCATAAAGAAATTCCATCGGATCATAGGGAATATTAATCGGGTCATACGGAATGTCCAGAGTTGCCACTTCTTCAGCATTTGATATTTGTTCTACCAATATGATGCCTTAGTCCAACAACCTCTGGATGCCTATCTTCAGTTCATGACAACTTTGGGGATCTTTCAAGCAGTATTGACATTTTGCGGTGCATCCTGGGAAAACATTCTTCATTAGCAATTGTTCTTTAACAACTACAAAGGGGGTATTCATCTTGTCAACTTCTAACACCAACTTCTTCCCTCTTGACTCTTCAATCATGTTTATAGCATGGTTCGGCATTGGATTATTAGTCACATTGGGAGTGTTTTTGGTGAAATTGATAGCTTTCGAGTTGATAAGATCATGTACCACGTACTTCATAGCTTTGCAATTTTCAATATTATGTCCGGGAGCTCCAGAATGAGATTCACAACGGGCATTTGCATCATAGCCAGGAGGTAGGACAACTGGGGGAGCCTTCATTTCTCTCAATTGTACTAAAGAACCTTTAAGCAAAAATGGAAGCAACCTAGCATAAGTTGTTGGAATAGGATCAAAATTTTTCTCAGGTCTCCTTTGCCTTGGCTGACCCTGATAATAGCTTTGACATTGAGGTGCTTGTTATTGGTAGGGGACTTGAACAGCCGGTTGGCTTGCAGGTATGGAGAGAGGTTGATTTGGAGTAACAGTGGCCACATGATGATAAGAACCTTGATACGCTTTGGCTTTCCCCTTATCCATCAAGGCGGCGTTTGTTTCCCCTTCTCTTTTCCTTGCGAAACCTTGGTAAGTCTTCTTGGATCCACCAGAAACTCCATCAGCATTCTGAATCTTCCCAATCTTTATCATGTTCTCGATCCTCTCACCAGCCATAACTAAATCTCAAAAGTCTGCTCTAAAGAGAATACCAGAATACCAGGTTGGTTGGAGGTCAAGTTTCCTGCATAACCCAATCCCTCTCACAGGTTTGGACCTAATCTCTAATAAGGTTCGACATCCTATGCGGTCGTCAGTGTCACAGACTTTCGAGAAACGATGATACGTTCACCATTTCTGGGTTGGCATCATTGTCTCACGAAGTGACCTCACTTAGATGACTCCCAAGTGATCGATCTCTAGAGTCGACAGCTTTCAGATCCAACATCCCCGTCCTGACCAGCAGGATGAGATGTCTTCAAAGAAAACCTCGCCTGAACGTAAATTTCGTGGGGACTAGTGCATGCTGCCATAGAGGTCCATCACTACTTTCCACTTCTAATGCTATATGTATTCTCAAGCCTAGGTTTTGGCTTATCACTCAAAGGAACAACCACCCAACAGCGCAACAACAATAGATAATTATATAGTGCGGAAAATGTAAATACAACAATATACAAACACACAAAATATATACACACCCATAGACAAGCAAACAAACGCTAGGATTGACTCGCATAGGGGATGGGAAGCTGTCGCCAGCTATCGCATTGCTGCAAAGAGGACCGGTGAAAGATAGAAGAGTCGCCACCTTTCGCTATTTATCCCAAAGAGAGGGAAAGGAAACGATCAGAGAAAACCTACGAAAAGAGAATAAGACAGGTCATCGCAACCATATCTTGGGTTCGGGAGTCGGTTACGCAAGGGGAAGGTATTATCACCCCTCACATCTGTCGTACTCGACGGGATCCACGCTTGTTGTGTAGTCTATGGGTGAAAAACAAACTATCTACGACTGCTAATGCTAAACAGAAAGAACTGAAAAGAACAGAAAGAACTGACTCGATAGAGCATCACCGCTTTATGCCTACGTATTCTCTCGTGCAATGGGAAAGTCATAGTCAACGTAGTTCGGGAAACTACGGGGAGGGGGGGGATTGCTCGCCAAGACATCACGTCTTGTGCCTACGTATTCTCATCTGGTATGAGAAATCGGAGCAAAACGTAGTTCAGGCTAACTACGGGTAAACGGGGTGTTCTCGATCACACGAGGGTGAGAGAAAAGGTAGACGGTACTAGCGCACGCATTCTAGCAGTTAGGTGTATTGCTGCTCGACCATTGGAGATTTAGGCGTTACCTGTTTGCGGTAGAACGGACGTAGTATGTCATTGGTTTAAAGGTACGGGTAACCTAAAGAGAAGAGAGAAAAGTGCTCGCTAGGATTATCGTAATCCTATGCCTACGTACTCTCAACAGATATGAGAGATCAGAGCAGTCGTAGTTCAGCCAACTACAGAAAACGGTCTCGATCGCACGGAGGCGAGAGAAAAGAGGGGTTTCTATTGCACGGGGGCAAGAGAAGGGATCTCAATCTCCAGGATGTGAGAGAAAGGAGTCTCGATCGCACGAGGGTGAGAGAAAAGAGTTTTGATCGCACGGGGGTGAGAGAAAAGGGGAACTAGGCCAAGACACGCCTAAACAGGAAGGAACTCGGGACACACACGCTAGAACCTAAGGCGTAGGAGCGAATGCCTCTCATATTGCCAAGGGTATATGCTAAATACCCTAGACGAATGAGAGGAGGCCCCCCGCTCATCATTTCCCATGTACCTATTGCTTAGAACTCACAATGCTCGGCGGTTGATTAAAATACTAGAATTAGAAAGATGTTACCAAACGGAGTGGTTCCATTGACCCTTGACATTCTGCGCAAGCTCCATTCCAATCTTCTCCTCTTTTGATCCTTGATGATGCTTCGAATCGGGACCAATGTGACGCTAAACCGTCATAACTCAACTTATAAGGGAAGTCGAACTTTAAGAGGTTGCGTATTGATTTCCGTGCTATGGACAAGATAGAGAAACGATATTAAGGATCGTTCTCCAATTGAATCGTGTCGCACAGACCAAGAATAGTGGGATCTCGTCTTACAAGACTTCATCGATCCAAAAAGTCAAAATAAAATCGAAAGATGAAGAGAAATGAGGAGAGAAAGAAGTGGTCTCAGATCCAACATTATTCATCAATAATTTGACTGGTAATCAATTACGGAAATGTCGTCATCGACCAAAAATATATGAAATGACATAAAGTTAAATGAGAAAGAGGAGAGAAAGTCGATCTCAGATCCATCGTTTCTCATCAATAATTTGACAGAAAAACAATAGAGATCTCGTCATCGACCAAAAACAGAAAATGGGGCAAAATGCCCAATAACAAAAGAGAACTAAATTTTGTCTCTAAAATAGAAAATAAAATAAAACTATATATATATATATATATATATATATATATATATATATATATATATATATATATATATATATATATATATATATATATATATATATATATATATATATATATATATATATATATATATATATATATATATATATATATATATATATATATATATATATATATATATATATATATATATATATATATATATATATATATATATATATATATATATATATATATATATATATATAATTCTAAAAGAAAAAATAATAAAACTAATCAATATATACAATACATATATAATATATTTACAAATTATCTTTACATAATTTAAAGAAAAGTTAGAAATATATAAAATACATAAAATACATTTACAAAAATAATAATATATACATTTTTTAAAAACATAATAGGGGTGTTAAAGAAAATGGTGGGGGTGGTGTGTGCATAATAACCAAGTGGGCTTTGTGGCCCAACAGCGACAATAAATCAGCAAAAAAAAGAAAAAAAAGAAAAAAAATCATAAAATAAAAAAAAATAAAACAACGAAGACCTAAATGGTCTTCTTCCTCGTGCTCAATACTACTCTCTCTGTTTTTCCTTGTTCAATCAACAAACTCTCTCCATTTTCATTTCGAAATCAAGTCTCAATCTCTCCGTTCACTCTTCCAAATTCTCTTTCTCTCTCTGTTTCATTCAAAATCAAAACCTCCATATCCAACTCAAACTTTCCGTTTTTCCTCTTTCCATATGCGTCACCGTTCGGAGATTTGTTTTAAGGGTTTTGATTTAGTGGTTAAAAATGGATTGGTGTTGAAGGTGTCGAGGGTTGAGCGAAATGGTTCGGAGGTTAGCGGGATTCTATTTGTGGTTTTTGGTTGTTGAGGTTTGAGAGTTGGAGATTCTGGGTTGCAGTTTGTTCGTTTGGTTGAAGGAGGAAGAATTGATTTTGCAGATGGTAGGATTGTGGTTCACTGAAGTGTTGGAAGTTTGTGATTCTGGGTTCGTTTTGGGGGTGATGAAAGTGGAAGGAGGAAGTGTTTTGGTCGTTAATGGGTTTCGCGGTGGTGTAGATGGTGAATGAGCGGTTTGGATGGTTTATGTTGTGAGGCTATAAAGAAGTTCTGGAAAATAAAGAGAAGATGAAGAACGGATGTTTGAAGGTGCTATGAAGATGGTGATGTTCACGACGGCTTGGTTTCTGTGTGAGTTTCAGAGATGGAGGTCATGGTTTTTTCATGGTGTTTGGAAGAAATCGAAGAGAAATGGGTTTTGTTGGAATGAGTTTTGCAGTGTGAGTGGAGTCGTTTTTGAAAACGAATTTGTGGCTGTCCCAGAAAATGAGGTTGTGAGTTGGTGGGTTGTTTTGGTTGTTCTGGGTAACGATGAAGATGATTTCGATCTGGGTAATGTTTGAAGATGTTGAAAGATGAAGGTGAAGCTTTCTGGGTTCTGTTCTTGTTAAAGGGTTGGATGAAAATGAATATGGTGATGAAGGTAGTTCGATGATGAAGGAAGTTGGTGAGAAAAACGAAGAAAAGGAATAGTGTTTGGGAAGGGGCGGCTAGGGTTAGGGTTGTTGGTCTCCAATGAAGGAGACGATGAATAGTGGTTTTATACCACTAGGAATTGACACGTGGCATGTACTGGTTAATGACTTTGGATTAAAATGCTGATCTTGATTAAAGACTGATTGACTGATTAAATGATGGTAATTAACAATTAATGAAGAAGTTGATCTAATTAAAGGCTAATGAAATAAATTTATTAATAAAATAATCCTAATTAAATAAAATTCTAACAAACTAACTTAATTATTTCTAAATAAACTAAACACTAATATTCTAATAAATAAATAAATAAAAACTAAATTCTAATATCTAATGAGTAACCTAAACCAATCTAAATAATATTAAACTAAATTAATTCTAATTAAAAGAAAATAAACTCTAATATCTATAAATAAAAATCTATATTCTATCCAAATTTAAATAAAACTATTTCTATAAAACTAAAATAAAAATTCTATTTCTAAGAACTATTAATTAATTAGAATAAAAAACTATAAAAGAGAAAATAAAGCAGTAAATGGAAATAAAAGTCACATAAATGCAGCAAAATAAACGGTAAAAGAGCGACCACGGAAATGTCACCGAAAATACCAGCACGGACCGGACCAGCAGAATGAGGACAAACTCCAATCGATTCCGAAATAAATCTCCTTATTTGAACTGGTTTAAATCGCCTGAAATGCGAGAAAAGGGGCTATAATCCCGATAAATCACCCCAACTGATAACGTGCACAGTATGCAATAAATGATATGCAAATGCAAATGAAATGAAACATAAGCCAAATTGCGATAAACGGTTGGTCAAATTTTGGGGTACAACAAGCATAAGTACAAGTAGCCATACTTTTAGCATAACTTGATTTCTGGCTTTTGCTTGAACACTCCACTTGCATCTGATATGTTGAGCTAGCCTACTTGCTTCATAGCCGAGTTTTAAAGCAAAAGTGGATCTTGAAGTATTGGCAAAACAGATTTTGACTCGGCACATTGGATTGAAGTTTTGCACCATCAATGAAGATCAAATGCTGTCAAGTTTGATATCAAAATGAAGGTTATGCTTGATGCTACAAGTTTGGTGTTGATCTTGTGCAGAAAAGATGTTGGGAACATGCTCTAAAATCACCCTAAAATCGTGTACCACAAACTGAATAAGAACTTGAAGAAATGTTGCCTTGATCATCAGCTTCATCAAGACTTTTTGCAAAAATCATATCTTCATGCTCAAGTAAGATAAATTCATGCTTTTGGTATCATTGGAAATAGGAGAGAACATACTTTAACTTTGATTTTGTACACTTGGCTTAAAACATCTTGGATCATGAAGAAAATTGCCTCTCAAGATTTGATTTTCATGCTGAAAAACACTTAGAAAATTTTCTAAAATTTTGGTATTTTGACAATTAAGAAATCCAAACTTTGACACTTCATAACTTTCAATCCTTATGAGTTTTTGATCCAATCTTTTCATTGAGTTGAATTAAGTAATGTCGTCTTTAAAAAGAGCCCTCAAGCATATTTAATGGATGCCTGGATCACATGTTATAACCTTGAGAAGTAGGTCACTTAACCATGAGAATTCCATGCATAGAAAAATTCTAAGTCCTCAAATTTTAACAACTTCGAAATTTTTGTGATTTTCTTGATTCAAACTTGATCAAAAGCATCCATTAATCCTATTTTCATGTTTCTTGACTTATGAAGCTCATAGTTGACCAAAAGTCAAACTTTGACTTTGTGCACCAGTTGACTTTGTATCAAATGAATTCAAATTTGCAATCTTCAAAGGATCAAACTTCTTGGGCAATTAAGATCTTGTGAATGGATTTCAAAGATTTATTTGAGGTCCTTGAATTATATCCTGAGGTATGAGACTATGCTCAGATGAAAAAGTTAACAACAAGCCATCTTAGTCAAAACCCTAATTTGGTGCATCTGATGAACTTTAGGCTTGATGAGCTTGTGATGATGCAATCTTGCACTTGATTGTTGATGAAAAGAAACTTTTGATCATCATGAATGAATGAGATAATTGAGATATTAAAAAAATATGTCAATCCTTGGTCAATCATCAACTTGAACACCTTGATACCAACCCTAACTTGTAAAGTAAGCAAACCACATATATTTGTATTTTCAATGGGTTAGTGATGCATAAAAAAAGACATACACATGTGATGATGGATGTTATGCAAAATAATGCTAATGAGGTAGGATTTTAGGGTTAAAAATTAGAGTATGACAACAAGCTACAACTACGAATGTACCGGCCGTCAATGGTGGACCATCATACTATCGCGCGGGCAAATGAAATACCCCCTCTATGAAATCATGTAAAAGGAGAAGAGTGCCATATCCTTATGATCCCCTCTAGTTAAATACTTTGTAGGTTTTATTGCAATTTTAATAAATAAAATGATAATTGTTAATCAATACAGTCACAGAGAGTCTTGTAAGTCCATGCAGGATGGCGTAAGGCCCCCTCTTAAGACATATTCTATGTTTAAGGAGTACTCTTCTTAATGTAGCTGGCGCAATCCCTCTCAAGAGTTATCCACTCCAAGTGTGCAGGTGGTGGAGCCTCGGTACGTCCATGTCGAACTAGTTTTACCATGGGGGTAGTGGTAGGAACCTTACCTTTGGCCGATGACGATTTCTAAGGACGTAAAAAGAATAACACTAACTATTTTCAATTAAAGCTAGTAACTATCTGATTGGGACTCCAGAGTTTAACAAGAACAATGAATACCATAAAATCCCACGAGGAAGACAAATTTTAAGATTCCCACAAAGCAGAGAGAATCTAAATCCCCCATGAAGCAAACAAATTTTAAATTGCAGGGATAATGAGCAAGCCCTGACACGATAATGAATGACAACCTATTAGAAGCATAAGGTGGAAATAAAGAGAATCCATATACATATTTAGTACACAAAATTAAATATAACTCGAAATTAGTGAGGTGAACATATTTTTATATAAATATGATTTTATAGCCAAAAGCACGAAGCCCTAAAAATTTTAAAGGAAAAAATAGGAAAATAATCAAGCTTTCGTACCCAGGGACTATACACCCTGGTCACCCCTAGACGTCACCTTATGAGAAGCCTTAAAAGGGTCTTTTCCTTCAACGAGGATCAGAATATCGGGATGTAATTCCTTCGCCTTAGCTACTACCTGGTCGAGGACTCTATACACGACATGCACAAGTCATTTAAGAGACTCCCTAAACCTCTCCTTCAAAGTGTGAAGGAAAATTGCGATCTAAACGCAGCGGAAAACAAAAATTTCCTTTAGTGATCCTTACGAATGAGCATGGTCAGTGATAGAATCGTTACCTCTTTGTGGCGATTCAGATCTTTGATGCAGCGATCACAAGCGTTGATGAAGTGCAACGCCTCTACTCAGTCCACACGAACAGCTTCCGGTCACAGTGCTAGCTGCTTACGAACGGAATTATTTGAGTGAGAAAAGAGAATCAAAAACGAAATTGCATCAAGTGAAAGCTTCATCACAAGGGTTCCTTTTATAGACTCTCTTGTGGGCTGCGGGCTAAAAACCCAATTCACATGATCCATAATAATATTATATATTATTATAATAACTATTATTATAATAAATATATTTATTTTATTATTATTTTATAACCATTATAAAATAACAATAATTATTATTATATTATCCGAATTTCTATTTTTTCACTTAAGTGCACCGTACCTTACGGTGTTCCTTTGATTTCTCTATCTCTCATCAAACTGTCCTTATGTGTGTGACCCTGTAGGATTTCGTAACGTTGGTAATTATATTAAATTATATATTTAACATAATAAACAGTAAGCGGTATCTAGCAACACATCACTGCTACCCAAGTCACGAAAATGTCATGTGATCTGACAAAACCTTTTTCGTGATAATATATGTTTGTACAATTACCCTTTTGCCCCTATGTCTATATTGAACACAAGGCATACACTGTGTCATCCTTGTCCAGTTCAATATTGGGCCCTTAGACATGTCTCCTGTTATGCAGGATTGGCAAATTCCATCTAGGACACTCATGTCCCTCAGCATGCTTCGTGGAGTGCCCATCAACTGTCTTTATGATCATCCAGTTACGGATAATGTTTGATCAGCAATAAAGCACCCGACTCTACATCTAGGGTCAATAGTGGTTTCAGGTCGAAGGGTGGTAATACACCATTATCACCATGAGAATAACTTATGACACTTTGCATAACATACTATGTAGTATTCTCATAGCGGGTCAATCCGGTATAAATATTACTCCTAATATTTATACCTATGTCAAGACTTGATAACTTTTTATCCATGATCCATGAGATGTGATCATCAGTCTATCTTCATAATAGTCTCAATGCTTTTAATGTTATCCCACTTTGCAATAAAGCTTGACTACGGATATTTTAAGAATAATGTCTTTATGTTTAATGGGATCTCATGATTAAGTCACACTTAACATTTCATTAAACAAACTAACTATTCTAGGGACTTTATTATTCTGAAAGACAAACATAATAAAGAAATGCCTTTTATTATTAAACGAATAATCCGATACAAGTACCAAAAAGTATTGGCCTCTAGGGCTTACACCAACAAAGTGACCACCTCATCTTCGTGAGTTATTAGATTCAAGACATGGATCTCTAGTTACTGTTGAAGAGTTTGTTAGAACAAAATTTGTTCTTGACATTTTCTCTTATAGTTTTGATGATAACAAAAGTATTACAAGAACAATGGTTTATTTGATGTGTGCTTTATTTACGCAAGGTTCTTGTTCTTGTATATAAATAATCAGAATCTGTTTTACTTAGACACACTTGGTGTTGCTTCACTGCTAGCTTCTGGTGGCAGATTATGAAGAATAATTGCTAGTGTGGTTTGACACAGACTCTGAACTGAAGGCCTCAACATTCAAACGAGTTTCTACACTTAGTAATTGTATATCAGCATCTGGTACCATTTAAAGTTGGTGATAAAGTTGTTGATTATTCATAATACTGAAGCAAGTTGTATTATCTTATCAGCCTATTAGCTCGAGTCTACAAGATTGCAGGGCTCAAGAAAAGTTTGTACATTTTCTGGATGTCTGCTCCCAACGGCTCTATCAGTACAAAACCTCTTGAAGACCCAAAGGTTAAACGCGTTACACACTTTGTAACACCCCAAATTTAATCGGAATATTTTAATTAATTTAGTTAATTGAGAATATTCGTATTTTTGGTGTTTTCGGTGGTTTTGGGAATTATTGGGGAATTATGCATATTTGGAGTATTTATTTTGGAATAATAGTATGTAATATGGATTTATTAATATTATTATGAATTAAAATAAATATAAGTGAACTAAGGGTATTTTGGGCATTTAGAGGAGTTAGTAAGGGTAATGAAGGAAAAGCCAAATTGGGAGGCCCGAGACTAAGTTGGACAAAATAGAATTCTGAAGAGATTTAGAATTCATTTGTTAACCGTGAAAAAGAATGAGGCCAGAGCTCTGATGGAGGAAGAAGTGGAGGCAAAAGCTTCGGAAGATCCCGAAGTTAATCATGAAAGTTGCGAATCAGCTAAGGTATGGGGAGTATCGCATTTCATGATTTTCTATGTATGCCTTTCAGTGTGTTTATGGTGGGGTTTATGGTTTAGGGTATGTTGGGTTGATTTGGGAGAATTAGGGAAATTGATGAATAGACCTTGAGGTTATGATTGATGGTATGTATCCTTGAATATTGACATGAATTTAGGAAACCTTATCGGAATGTTTGATGTGTAACATGAGAAAGGAAACCTTAGGCCTTTGTGGCCAAAACCTTGGATTGTGATGTGTTTGACCCTGTAGGAATAGGAATATTCAAATGTGAGTAACTCTGATGCACTAAGAGCAATTGCAGGAAAATAGGGTTTTAGGCAGTGCAAATGTTGCCGGATTAGCCTAATGAACCATAGATTTTGTACCGTTATCGCTGTATGACCTTAGGAATGGTTTAGGGATGTTTTGGGGGCATGAGATGTGTGAATCATACGAGTTTTTGGGTGGAAATCAGTTTTGGTGCGTAGCAGAAGTTGCTGTCATCGCTCTGCTCGCCTAGAGAGCAAGCCAGCGAAGGTTCGCTACAGGCTCGCCTAGCGAGCAAGCCAGCGAAGGTTCGCTACAGGCTCGCCTAGCGAGCAAGCCAGTGAAGGCTCGCTACCAACTCTCCTAGCGAGCGAGCCAGCGAACGTAGCAGAGTTCACGTATATTGATCGTGTGCAGCGATGTCGTGATGTTTGATTCTGGGATTCCTGTGATGAGTTACTATAAGTATGACAGTGAGGTTGCGTGAGTAATAAGTGATAGTATGAGAATTACCACGAGTATAATTATGATGAATTAATATGAGTCAATGTGAGATGATATTAGGGATTAATATGTGAATACTATGTGATGATATGACGAATTAACATGAGTAGAACTGTGAAGTTTATGTGATTGATAGGCGATAGTGTGAGGATTACCGTGGGTATAATTTGATAAATTAATATGAGATGATATGGAGGTATTATTATGAATTAATGAGGGATAATATGACTATGAGCTAATATGTGATTTATACGTGATTATATGATGATATGATGTGTGAGATTAATAAATATGATGAATTATGATGATATGTTGTATGATGATTAATATGATGAATTATGATGATATGTTGTATGATGATTAATATGATGAATTATGATGATATGCTGTATGATGATTAATATGATGAGTTATGACGTATGATGAATATGATGAATGATGATGCACCTATGATGTTATTATGAGGATGACTTGTGAAGTGTGCATCATGCATTCATGTGCATCCGGACTTTGGTTCAGGACCTCGATTACTTTGGCTTCAATCCCACTGTGCGGATGTGAAGTATTTTGACGTGCTCCGGTTCTATAGTAGAATCGATCCTATTGATGGGGATTTATGGAGGGTTGATGGCCCAGTGTCCATCGCGCTGTGATGATTGGTACCACATGCATTGAGTTGTGTCGCATTACATCTATGAGTCTTTTTGTATAAATTATGACGTTGTGGCCTTTGAGACATATTTGAAGGATATCAATATGTTGAATATAATTATGAGTAATATGCCGTTTATGCATTAATTGTTATACATTGATTATTATGAATTATTTTACTCACCCTACATGTTTGAATGTTACCTCCACGTGGGTAACATGCAGATGAGCAAGTTTAGCCGTGGACGCTGTCGAGGAGTATTTTGAAGTTTTAGAGTCGTTAGCCTTTATGGTTAATTTAGAGGATCTTGCTCTGATATGTAACATCAGGTTGGGTTCTTTAAGTTGATTTTATATCATTGGGTTATTTTTTATTGATGTTCCCTTATGAGGAAAATAGTGAGTTGTGTTTTGAGTTCCACTGTGTATGATGTTTTGAAGTATTTTGAGAAAACCCGTGTGTTACGGAGCATTGACTTATTTTGAGACATTGAGAAATGTACGCCCTTTTGTGGCTTTTTATGAAAGTTAATATTTTACTCTGAAATCCGTGTTATTTTGCCGTAATATTTGTGGGGTAGAATAAGGGTGTTACACACTTGACTCAGAATTTGTTGTGCATCTATCTTCAACATCTCTTGTACTATGGATTAAAAGCAAAGACACTTGATCAAGTCAATTCCTCAGTGGTTAGTTTCTAGAAAGGCTATATATATGGCTGAAGATTCAAGTTTGAATTTGAACAAGGATTCTTCTGTTGAAAGAGTAGCAAGATCAAGCAATTATCAACTCTATTACTGCATATTTTTGTTTTAGGTTAAAATTGTAAAGGCCTTAAGATTTCTTACCTATGTATATATTATAAATCTTAAGTGCTTTAGGTCTTTGTTATAGTGATTTCTCGTACCTTTGATGCTTGCATCATGTAAACCTTGATCTTTATTCTGCTGAGCCTTCAGTAGTTTAGATTAAGTCTCCTGCTATGTGCTTGAAAAAAAAGTCTTGTCTCATTGGATTCAAGCAACAAGTCTTGAACCAAGATGCTTAAGCCATGTAAGTCTCATTGCTTAAGTGATTATGCTGTGAAAGTCTTATTCAACTAGTCTGATTGAGCAAGTGGGAAAGTCTCCGTCTAAGGAGCGAGAGAAAGATGTCTCAAGTGCAGCTTGAGCAAGGGAAGTATCCGTCTGGATGGCCAGAAGAGCAGGTGGCTCGGCCAGAGGATGTGACCAAAGGGAAGTCTTAAACATGTGCTCTAAAAAAGTGAAGTATTAAACATGTGCTCTAAGCAAAGGGAAGTCTCAACCAGAAGATAGATGAACATGTGGCTTAATCAGATTGTGTGAGAAAAGGTTAAGTCTTAGGCATGTGCTCTAAGCAAGGGAAGACTCAGACAGTTGGTCTGAGCAGTTGTAAAAGTCTTATGCAGAAGCATAAGCGATTATAATCATAAAGTGGTTATAATGAAAAGCTCTTATGAGGTAAGGGTACTGGACTACTCTTAGTTAGGGGAGGAACCAATATAAATATTTTTTGTCTTCTGCTGTTATTTTATTTACTTTTGTTGTATCCGTTGTCAAACGAACTAACTCAAATTCTGAACATCAGTTCTGATTCTGAAACTTTGATTAGAAGCTAAATTAAAAGAAAACATGAAACACAATTTAACCCCTTCATTCTTGTGTACTTTCCACACCTTCAATTGGTATCAAAGCATGGTTTGTGCTTAGCACTTAACGGTGGTGTAGATAATGATCCAATAAGAAAAGTATATTTCTTCTTCAAGAAGGAATCAAGTTCCACATGGAAAAATATGATATGGCTTTTCCTACCATATTCAAATGGGTGATTCCATTTAATTTAAATGATGGAAAATCTAAACATATTTTTAACTCATTGGACTTTATAAAAGATTGTTGAAGGTCTATAGAATATCCTTGAAAAAGGTATTACTATAGAAGTTGGTGGTGTTAAAGATGATCATCTTAAAAATCTCTTTCACCAACTCAGAAGATGCATATTGAATATCTTCAGAGGTAGTTGCATTCTGGTAGATGCATTATCTCACTTCTGAGTATATCAACATCATTGATATGTCTGATGCTTGGACTATCTTTGAAATGTTGTGCTTGGGTTTGTGGGGATTAGTTTTTGAAGCTTGAAGTAGTTACACTTCATCTAATATTTTCAAGAAATTCTGAGAAGATTGTTCCTTGACTTAAATCTAAAGTCACAGTTTTTTTTTATGTATACATCTTGAATCTGCTGTGTTCTGAAGGTTTATCTTGTAGTCTTTAAAGGAAAGAAATGAAGTTGGATGATAAAAAAAAAAATTCAATAGATCACCTTCTCTTTTTAGCTTAAGTTGTTTGGAATGACTAATGATGAGAAACTTAGGTTTCTGGTCAGAAGGACTTTTGTACTGGCTGAATGGAATGTGATATCTATTGATAGAAGAGTAACTTCAAAAGCTTCTGAAATATTTGTATTTCAACTGATTTCCCAAATCTAAATGCAAGAAGAAACACTACTAGAACCTAATATCAGTTGCTCTTTAGTGTTTAATCTTTTAATGCTGATATTAGTGCAAGATGCAGATGAAAAGAAGGATTTGTTTTCTGAAATAAAAAATCAAGTATTGAAAAGAAAGAGATATTGTTAAAGCTATCTTGTTTCAAAATATTTGATTATATGGAGTTTGTTTTTTAAGGTGATATCTGAAGAAACTCCATTGCTTCTTGTTTGAGGACCATCATGGAAATAGTTTTAAAAGACATTTCTATGAGAAATCTTCAACTTTTCTTTGAGTTATGTCAGTTGTACTAAGACAGTACTCTGATCTGCTTAATGTCAACTTATGATAGCTAACATCATCTGGTTCTGAGCTTGTCAATGATTTCAAACTCAAAAACATTTAATCCAAAATAACGAGATTATAGAAATTGCTTAGAACAAGATTTTGTTCCTATCATATCTCATTCTATACCCATACTCTGGAGTGACTTATGGTATGTTGTTAGATTGAGATGTTATGCAAAGAAGAGTTTGTTTGTACTCACATGTATGGTCTTATATAAATATTAGTATCATAATGTATCTACTACAAATATCAAGGAAAGAAATAGAGGCCTCTTCCATAAGGTTGTTTACAACATTTATTGGAAGAAGAGCCAACATCCAAGATTTAAGTACTGGCAGTACTGAATTTGGTAAGACTAGTGGAATCAATGGTTAGACGGCCAATGAATCAGAATCTACTCAAAGTTGTATTCAGACTCTATTGGTCAAGTCTGAATACTGAATTGAGTCTGGCCAAAAAATAGTATGCTTGTTCTTTTCTGGTTTATCTTTTGATTCAATGAAACATTTATATAGATATAAATGCAAAGTTCCTACTAGACTTATAGAGGGGTTCTTTTATAAAGAAGAACTTAAAAAATCTTTAAGAGGAAACTTTATTGTGTTTGTCTATACTGAATGTCTTATTAAGCCAAATGATGATCACATTTATGAAAACAGTTTTCTCACTTTTGGGTTGATATTGTTGCTTGTTAGCTATCTAAAGAAGACAATTCAATATTCATATATCACTCATGACTCTTGTGTCAAGATAAAATTCTAGTTCTGAATAGAACCTTAGAGACTTATGACTGACATATGATATCTCTGTCTAAGTCTAGACTTACTAGACTCTGATGGTTGATAGCTTCTGAAAGTTGTCAGTTTCTGAGATTCATAAGAAGATTCTTTTTTACCGTCATAGCATTTTAAGTAAAAAAAGTTTTCTAAAAGGTTTTATAATACTTAACCTTTCATAAAGGTGAAACTCATATAGTGGAATTGAAATATCTGTTGGATAAAGAACCTTTAGGTAATGCTGTTTTCTATTTTAGTACATGTTGTTACTATTCCCTGTCCTGTGAAACATCATTGTGTCCTTTTTCTAGAAAGGTTCTTATGTTAGACTATGGCACGGATCTAGAAGGGGGGGGGGGGGGTTGAATAGATCCCCGATTAAAATTTGAGTCGGCGCTACCAATTTAAAATTGGTTTTGAAAATGTTTTAAGTGCGGAAGCGACCGAGGAAAAATGTAGTCTAAAAACGAATGGTTATTGGAAAACCGGATATACGTAAGCCTATGGATTTATGTCAATTCGGAAAAAATAAAATCACAACACAAACTATGCTTATCAATTGTTTACTTCAATTTGCGAGGTTACCTAGTTCCAATGAAAAACAGGGCACACAAAAACTAGAAGCAAAATAAGACAATTTTAGTTCAGGACTTTTGTCGAACAGTTTGTGTGCACAAATATCACAAAGGATATTTATGTTGAGTAAGAGATTGGAAATGCCTTAGTACAATATTTTTATTGTACTTAGTAGTTAAAACAGAGTTTCAACACCTTACTCAATATGTATCACAATTTGACAATAATCACTTAAGCTAGAATCACTTATTTTATAAGCTGAATTGAAAATGACAGAAAATGAAGAACACACGATTTGATGAGGCAGTTCCCCCGTCGTCCTCGCTTCGGGGTACGTCTGCCCTCAATTCTAAAATTAGAATTGAGATTATATTGAATATATATCACCTGTTGGAATGAACTGTTTACACAAGAGTTGATAGACAATGATACAAACAATCTCAAATGTTGTTGATGCTTGCTATCTCTTCTTGCACCTTGATTCAAGATGAATCAAGCCCTTCAATTTATTGTGAATGACCTCCGGTTCCAGCCACCTTAATGAAAAACCTTCCGTTGTTCAAACCTTCGGCTCGGCTGATCTTAGACACCAACAAATCAAACCCGGAAAGTCTTCAACACTTCAACGCCCTCGCTACTAAATTGATGAACCTTCCGTTGATCAATTACCTTCGCACCTGCTTGAATGTTGAACGAACTATTCCGTGACAAAAGCCCTTCAAAACCTTCTAGTCTTGATGGGTAAAACCCTCAAGGTTTTCTGCAAGAAACACCTGCCCCAATTTCCACTCGAACCGGATCTTCAATCAACGCGTTCGAACCTTATCACCCTTTGAACAAGACACTAATCTCAGCAGAAATGATTATGTATATTTGTGGATTTGTGTGTTGTGTGAGGGATGAAGATGAAGAAATTTGTTGCACCTATTTCATGTTTCTTGCCCTGACAATTTACTCAAGATTTTCAATTGTTTGGTGTTAAAAATGAACAAAACTCTATTTATAGTAATAACCAAAACAGCCAACAAAACAGATTTTTAAACACAGCAAGAAAAACAGCACAGCGCACGAACGGTCGACCATAGGGTCGGCGTGCGCTGACCCGTGGGAAATCCTCAGCACCATGCGTTGAGTGGCACGGTCGACGCATGTCTTTATGCGCTGAACCGTGAAAAATCAAAACACTCATGCGCCGACTGTACGGTCGACGCATAGCTTCCATGCGCTGAGCCGTGAGAAATGCCAGGCTTCATGCGCCGACTGTATGGTCGACTCACTGCTTAGAAACCTGCAAAATTAACAACTTTTTCCATTTTGCATATCCTGCTACATTCAGTAATGACACATATTAGGGTATAACGATTTAACACCGAAACAAGAGGTATAGCAATGAAAACATAGATATAGCATGATACTTCTAATTTGTTTTGTCATCATCGAAAAACTCGGAGGCCTGTATTGTGAGAAAGCTTGCCCTCACATCTTATTCTTGTAAGATTCTTGTTCAGTTCTTTTTCTTCTTGTCTTCTTCTTGGTTGTGTGATGATCAAGCTAAGCCTGAGATGAATTCTTCAATTTATTCTCTTTTGGTTGTCATTAATGAAACATTTGTGGATTTTGATGAGTTGTTTAAGATTGGTTTCAACTTCTGGAAGAATGTGTCTAAACAAAGGTGGAATGGCTACTTTGAGATGCTTTGTGGTTTCACTTATCCAAGTCTTGTCAAAGAGTTTTGGATCAATGCCTCCATTGTTAAGCTAACTTCTGAGTATGTTATTCTGTCTAGAGTAACTGGTGTTTCTATTACGGTAACCTCTAAAGCGATTGCAAATGTGATCAAT
This sequence comes from Lathyrus sativus, assembly GCA_963859935.3. Lineage (NCBI taxonomy): Eukaryota > Viridiplantae > Streptophyta > Magnoliopsida > Fabales > Fabaceae > Lathyrus > Lathyrus sativus. The sequence continues at coordinate 570,028,948 of OZ012735.1, read as the reverse complement.
TGTGAGGAGATTGGACAAATCCTAGGAACTCTTGTTTGAGAACAATATCTTCCTACTTTGAGTATCTTTGTAGATCCATCTAATACATCAGTGGTTTCAAATATTCTTGATATTTTTGTTTGGAGTCAGATTCTAAATTCGAACTTACTGCTTAAGGATAAAGATTTAGACCAAGTGAACCTTATTGAAAAAGATCTGCTTCTACTTCTTAATTCAGATTTGAAGATTAACCTTCCTCAAGTTATATTTAACCATCTGAAAAGGTCTCTTTCTTCTTTTCAAAAGGGAAAGATCTTCTTCATTCCTTATGGACGAGTTATTTCTGAAATACTTGTTCAGCAAGGGGTTAAGATAAGTTTTGAGGCTCGTTCTTCCAAGATTTGAAAAGACAAGTTTGAAGTTATCTATGAAAGATTCTGATGTTAGATTTTGGCATAGTTATGCTTTGTATTTTTGTTGAAATCTTTTTATTAAGCATCTTATTAATAAATTCAGAGTTTGTTCATGCTTGTGTTCAGTTTTAACTGATTAGTATTTATTCTTGTTGTTCATTGAGAATTTGAAATAGATAAAAGAACTTAAATGTTTGCAAGTTATTTTATTAATAAAAGGAAGCTATTACAAGACAATTAGGTCTTTCCAGTCTAATGGATATGTTCTAAGGAACTCCCAAGGATCATCTGACACATCTAGATTGTCTAAGAAATCTTGTCATTCTTCCTTAGCAAACTCCAAAGCCTCCTTTCTCAGTTTGTTTCTGTGTTTGGATCCAGAAGATCTTCTTCTTCTGTGTGTCTTCACAAAGTATGTTGAAGAGGAGAGCACTTATGAAGTTGGCTGCTTGCTTGTAGGTTCTTCAACTGCTGTCTTGCTTTGATTTGCTTGAGTTGTTATATTCAGTAGTGTTGTCTTCATGAAATCTCTCTTTGGAACCCATATTTGCTTTTGCTTATACATCTTGGTGTTTTAGGGATTAAATGATGATGGAATAAAGCTTACTAGAGTTCTTTTATAGACGTGTTAAATTCATTGTCTTAAGTTTAATATTATTTAAGTACTTATTAAATTTTATTAGTATTTTATTAATGACTCTTAGAAATGTGATCTAGCAGTCTAACCTATTAAGATTCTCTAAATAACTATGAATTTATGTTTGATTTGTTTTAATTTTCATTTCTGTGTCTGTTTCACTTTGATAGTGTACCTTCAGAAAATCTAAGAATTTTATGGAATGTAAATGCATGCTAAAGAAGTATTGGTCAGAAAATCTTTTTTATTAATTAAACTATTGGATTATATTTTTTATATAAAAAAAGGGTACAAGATAATTTCTAGAATTGATCTCTAGCCACTGCATCTCGTGCCCAACAACGTCCACTGTTGTTATAGTCCACCTCCTCATCTTCTGAATCAATCACTTCTTCCTCTTCTATGTCTAGAAAAGAGTGGTAGAACTTCTTGTTGACCCTCCTTTTCTTCTTCCTTGAGCACTTCATGCTTTTTCTTCGAGGCTTCAAAGAAGCTACTGCTTAACCTTCTTATAAAGGTCGTTTAGGTACTTCTGAAGTTACCTCTTCTGTAGAAAGTATTGTTGAGGGCAGAGCTACAGTTGTAGATGACTCAGAAGTAACTCACCTCTAAGGGGATTGGATTCCCAAATTTGTAGAGCTCTCGGTTGGGTCTGTTACGACGGATGCATTATGACTCTCAATTGTTAATTTCATATCCTTAGGTTGGTGATTGATGAAAATAAATTTGGAGCTGGATGTTTTAATAATGACTTCTATGGATACCAAGAGTCTAAAATTAATCCTTGTTTAATTCTTGGAATGGTAACGACCACTAAGACTTCAAAGTGTGTAGTTTACAAACCTTAATGACTCTTATTACTTGATTATTTTTCCTCTTTGGAAAATGATCATGTAATGATGATCTGAGTTACATTTATTAGTGATATTTTTTCTCTTTCCCTTTTTTCCTTTTATTCCTTTTGATGTGACAACAGGGGGAGAAATAATAATAAGTACTTAAGTGGAAAATGAACCCATTGAATACATGTCTTGTACATATTGGTCATTTATTTTCTATTTTTACGGTTACTTTGCCCAGGGCGTATTTTTAACTTTCTTGTACATAGGTTTAAGAAAAAGCTTACAAACCTCAGACTCAGCCTATCAGACCCAGAAGGAGCTTACAAACCTCATATTCTGGTGTTGCCAAGGAAAGTTAAAAAGGGAAACATATTTTAAATTTCTTGTACATAGTGTTAAGAAAGAGCTTAGAAACCTCTGACTTAGCCTATGAGACTCAGAAGAAGCTTACAAACCTCGTATTCTGGTGTTGCCAAAAGGAGTTAAAATGTTGTTATTTTGGTGTTCTTAAGTATGAAACTAAGGGGAAGCTTACAAACCTCAACCTTGGAACTGTTTGATGCAGGGGGAGCTTGCAAACCTCTGACCCTGAAGTTACTAAGAAGACTAATTTATTTTTCTTGAAAAATAGTTCTTAATGTTAGAGTAAATTAAACTCAGCTATGAACTATCAAACTCAGGGAGAGGTTACAAACCTCGTACCCTATTGTTGCAGAGAAAATTGAATGCCCAACATTGTCCTTTAAATACTTGTGTTTTTCATCATCAAAAAGGGGGAGATTGTAACACCCCGCTCCCCAAATAAAATAAAACAAATAAAATAAACACATATCAGAGTTTTCCCCTCAAAAACGGGATGCCACATTTCACCAAAATTTCACCAAACATTTCTTAAATGATTTTCCAGTAAAATTGCAGCGGAAAAAGAAGTTTGTCATAAAACACATAATATGCATATATACATCATTAACATCATCATATGTACAACAAGTCGGCCATCTGCCCAAAATGTACAAAACATCATCATCATATTCAACACAACAAGATACGCCACAGGGGCACACAAAATCAACAATAAACATGAAAACTCCCAAAAGCCCCGGTGTTACGTATCAGAGCAATCCCTACGACATTGCCACAATCCAAGCTAGCTAAACACCTAGATTGTCTGTACTTCCGAAGAAGCACAGACCAAAACAACAACAGAGGGGTGAGAAATCACGATCAAATATAAACCGGTAATGATGTACATGAAATAAAGGCAGAAACATATATAAAACGTCATTTCATATACAACACATTCGGACATACTGTCCCACCCTCAACAATCACTACACACCACAATGCAACACATGCCACTCACACAAAAATATGCGGTACCAACTCACAACAACGATGGGCACTGGGCCATCAACCCTCCACAAAGGAGCACACATCACCAATGGGCACTGGACCATCAACCCTCCTCACAGGGAGTACATCACCGATGGACACCTGGCCATCACCCTCCTCACAGGGAGCACATCTCCGATGGTCACTGGGCCATCACCCTCCTCACATGGAGCACAACACCACCGATAGGCACTGGGCCATCAACCCTCCTCACAGGGAGCACATCATCAACATCGATGGACACCTGGCCATCACCCCTCCATTAAGGGAGCACACAACATGACACGCCATGTATAATCCCAATGCACGCACACAACAACAGTCACATATAAACAACATACACGGTCCCCTGACCAATATCTCATCATGTATCAAACCAATATCACACAACACATCACACATCATGCACATCAGGCATACCGGTCCTACTGACCCAATCGTCACAACAACACATAAACACGACGCATATAAAGCGTATCGATCCTACTAATCCTCTCATCACAACATATCACCACAACACACTCAAGGCGTATCGATCCTACTGATCCACATCACTCACACAACATACAAACACATAGCATATCAAGCGTATCAATCCTACGGATCCCACATATACCACACATAACACATACATATCTATACTTATGACATAATCCACCGATTATGTCCCATGCGATAAACGCCGGCCACACGGCCCTCATAACCCTCAACATATTCCCAACCCTCATATATCATCACTGCACATCAATCTGATCGCCCTCGGCATCATCAGCTGCACACAACCCTCAAAAACCAAAATCTGCTACACTCGCTACCTGCTCGCTACGCGATCTCCTAGCGAGTGTTCGCTACATGTTCGCCTAGCGAACCCCCTCGCGAACCACACTTCTGAGCTACTGGAAGTGCTCCCACTACCTCGCTCAGTGAACTTGCTAGCGAGTAAGAAAAACATCCACTGTCAAGGCTCGCTACATGCTCGCTACGCGAGCTACTAGCGAATGCTCGCCAGGCATTCGCCTAGCAATGGGCTAGCGAATGTTTGCGATTCTGGAAAAATAAAACTGCTGCTCAGAAATCAGCAGCTCTCCCACTCTCCAATTTCCATCGAGACAACACTAAAATCATCGGCCTAAGGTTCTACAACCTAGCCCCAACATCCAAACTCAATTTTACCCGATAAACCCTCATATCTGCTCAATTTATCAACTTCCGGCATAAAAATACGGATTACCCGAAAACCCCAATTCACCCAACAAACTCACTACAACACATGCAACAATTTCTAACACAATAATCACAAACATATCAAAATCAGCAACATGCAAACAACATCAATTCATCATCGATCATGGGGATTAGGGAATTCCCCTTTCTACCACATATTCATGCACTACCGAAATTAACCGATCAATTCCCCCTTACCTCGAATTCGTTTAGATGATGATGAAGCTTCACAATCCGCAGCCTTGATGCACCCTTCCCCGCTTTCGATTGCTCTTGCCCTTGCTGCTTCAACCGTGTTCTTCTCTTTCTCGTGTTCTTCCTTCCACTCTTTCACTTTCTATTTCCACAAATGCCAATTCTTCCCCTCATTCCAAAAATATACAACTCTTATATTCCAAATAAATAATATTCTCCACATTTTCTTAATTCCATAATTAATAATCTTATTCCTTTTAATTCCAAAAATCCCATAATTATATTTTACTCATATATTAATATTAGTAATAATAATAATAATTAACAGCAATATTAGCATTACTACTAATTATCACATTTTATCACTATATATTAATATTATGATTTCTTGATTCTTCAAATAATTCCACACAAAACACGTCAACGGATACAATAACACCGAAACTAAAAATAATTAAAATGGGCGTTACAGAGATTGTTAGAACAAGATTTGTTATTGACATTTTTTCTTTTAGTTTTGATGATAACAAAAGCATTAAAAGAATAATGGTTTATTTGATGTGTGTTTTATTTATGCAGGTTCTTATTCTTGTACATAAATAATTATAATTTGTTTTACTTAGACACACTTAGAGTTGCTTCATTGCTAGCTTCTGGTGGTAGAGTCTGAAAAACAATTGCTAGTGTGGTTTGACGTAGACTCTGAACTGAAGACCTTAGAATTTAGACAATTTTCTACACTTAGTAATTGTATATCAGCATTTGGTACCATTCAAAGTTGGTGATAAAGCTGTGGATTATTCGTACTACTGAAAGCAAGTTGTATTGTTTTATCAGCCTGTCAGCTTGAGTCTACAAAATTGCAGGGCTCAAGAAAAGCTGGTACGTTCTATGGATGTCTACTCCCAATGACTCTATCAGTACAAAACCTCTTAAAGACTCAAAGGTTAAATGAGTTACACACTGGATTCAGAATCTGATGTGTATCCATCTTTAACGTCTCTTGTACAATTGAGTAAAAGCCAAGACACTTGATCAAGTCACTTCCTCAACGGCTGGTTTCTGGAAAGGCTATATATATGGTTGAAGATTTAAGTTTGAATTTGAACAAGGATTCTTCTGTTGAAGAAAAAGCAAGATCAAGCCTTATCAACTCTATGTAATATGCAGATTTTCTGTTTTAGATTGTAATTATAAAAGCCTTAAGATTTCTTACCTCTGTATATGTTAGAAATCTTAAGTGCTTTAGGTCTTTGTTATGGTGATTTCCGGTACCTCTGATGCTTGCATCATGTACACCTTGGTCTCTATTCTGCTGAGTCTTTAGTAGTTTAGACTAAGTCTCATGCTATGTGCTTGAGTAAAAAGTCTTGTCTCATTAGGATTCAAGCAATAAGTCTTGAGCCAAGATGCTTAAGCCATGTAAGTCTCATTAATTAAGTGCTTGAGCTATGAAATTATTATTTAGCTTGTCTGATTGAGCAAGTGGGAAACTCTCTGTCTTAGGGGCGAGAGCAAGAAGTATCAAGTGCGCTTGAGCAAGGGAAGTCTTAGTCTGGATGGCTAGAAGAGCAGGTGGCTTGGTTAGAGGATGTGAGCAAATGTAAGTCTTAGAAATATGCTCTAAGCAAGTGAAGTCTTAGACATGTGCTATAAGAAAAGGGAAGTCTCAACTAGAAGATAGATGAGCAGGTGGCTTAGTTAGATGGTATGAGTAAAGGTTAAGTCTTAGACATATACTCTAAGCAACAAAAGTCTTAGATAGTTGGTCTGAGCAGTTGTAAAAGTCTTATGCAGAAGCATAAGCGATTGTAATCATGAAGTAGTTATAATGAAAAGCTCTTGTGAGACAAGGGGACTGGACTACTCTTAGCTAGGGGAGGAACTAGTATAAATATTTTGTGTCTTCTGCTATTATTTTATTTACTACTATTGTATCAACTACCAAACAAACAAACTCAGAATCTGAACATCAGTTCTGATTCTGAAACTCTGATCAGAAGCAAAATTAAAAGAAAATGCGAAACACAATTCAACCCCCCCTTCTTGTGTACTTTTCACACCTTCAGATTTTTTTGAGCATCTTCTGCACGACGGTTGACTTCAACAACAACATTAAAAGTATACTGGTGTCATTTCTTTTCTGTCTCGATGGAGGATTATAGCTCAATAATCTAGGAAGCAGGAGTTGAAGGGAGGTTGTGAACATTTTCCTCTTATTACAAGGCATCAACAAGCTTGTTCTTCTTCCCAGGGCCAGATAAATCCATCTAAAAAATAGAGCACATATGCTCCATTTCTTCATACTTTCCCTTACAAATGTCCCTTTCCTTGGTAGGATTACCTACAACCAAAATTTCCCCTCTACTAGCAGCGGCCAGGGAGAACAAAGAGTCATCCTAGTTGATATTGATGATGACCTTATAAAGGAGCTCCATCTTTTATTCCTCAGAAAGGTTTTGAATGAAAGCCAGGTCATCCACAGAGACGAAAACATCATTTTATTCAAGAGTGCGAGGAAATCGGGAAGGAAGAATACCAGGTAGTCAGATGAAGGGTGATAATGACCTTGAGGTAGCATCCCCAAAAAATTGAGTCCTCTTAGGGGAACCCTCTTCTAGATGGTAGTGCTGGTCTTCCTCTTGGCCTCTCTTCACTGGAGTAGGAGACTATGGTCGGTCTTCTATAGATAAGGTAATGCTAGTAATTATAAGTAATTAACCTTTGGGGAAGATGCAGTAATCTCAACGATCAGGGCAGGAGTAGAGATCGTAGAAGGATGCGTAACAACCCCTTCAGTAAAACCATTCTTGATGCCTTAAGTTTTGGCGAGGCTATAGATAAATTACAATTTATCCATGTTATTTGTAAGGTGCAATCACACATGTAAAAAAACTATAGGACTATGTACTCACCAAATATCTCTCTCATATCCGCGCGACCGAACGGACTCACAATAGAGTGAGTATCGATTTGCTTCTTCCTCTTCTCAGAAGAAGGCACTTCACTAGAGCCAAGACCATTTTAATAGCTAAGCACTTGGAACAATGAATGAAAAATGTCCTTCATCATAACCTCTTCAACAGAAAGGGGACCCAATTTGTGGCGGTAAAAATTGGCACTATAATCGAAGTGAGGCCATGACCAACACTTCATGAATGTACTTTTGTAGAAATGAGATGACTCAGCTAGAGCGTAGTAGAAAGCAAGATGACCCTCTAGAGTGATGGATTCCACTAGCATGAAACGCCTCAAAAAATCTCCCCAATGGTGAAAGGTCCAAACCAAGGGTCATCCGGATGAAAGGTAATAAGCCCCTAATCACGGGTGTTGTCTCAAGAGGTGTGCACGATGTATAATATGCCGATGAACAGTCAGAGGGAAGTTTTACAGGAATTGTGCTTAGCCTAAAACTATAATACTATCAAGTAAGCTCAGACCCCCATATAAAGTTAGGAAGGGGAAACCTTCAAGTGTTTTAGGACGACTGCCTCAAAATCAAAAAAGGGTAGCCACAGTTCTATCCTGTTGAACAATAACTTATAAAATGGGACCAAGTATTCATAAAAAGAACTACATATCCTCTTTTTTCTTGGCCCACAAGAAAGGCCGACCAATCCAAAGGGTGTCCAACTGTAATGTTGGTAACATATATAGCCACTTTAGTATTCTTAATAGATGAGGTTCTCACAACTTATCCAACCACCTAGCCGTACCATCTCGCATCTTCTGGTCCACCAAAGTCATGCTCCTCTGGGATAGCTTATCCATTTAAAATTCTCATCGGGCTTGGTCCACGAAATTACGTCCGATGTACCCGATACTTCATGCTGATCCTAATTTTAGCATCACCAGATTCACGATTATGGGCTCTATTAAATTTGAACAAAATGATTAGTGTGTTCTATCATCAACTTGGTAGCTTGTATTTTTGCATCAAACAGAACGAGAGAAGGCATAGGGACCTTAATATGTGATCCTTCTTACCACCATCATCTGATAAGTGAGCCTTAAAAGAGGCTAAGGAAGAAGATCTTTAATTGAAGGAGTTCTCAGATACCCTTTTTTAATGAGAATCATTGGCCAGTGATACAACCTTGTGGCCTATGTGATCATGACAAATGGGAAGAGATTATTAATCATGAGATACCCCACTGTCGTAGTAAAAGAAATGTCACTCTCAGAATTATTATCTAGTCAAATTGGGCTATCACTCATCATGACGCAGAGAAAACAGAAAATGTTGAAGGTAAAAACGTGAGGGAGACAGGTGATTGGAAAGGTGAGATTGAGGAATCAAAAGAATGAAGAATGGAAAAATATTTGAGCTAAGAACTTCAACTGCTCTAATAAGTGTTTTCATAAAGGAAGAGAAGAAGGCATTAGTTAATGAGAAACGCTTGTAAATAAGAAACTAAAGTTCAAGGATTGTGAATGGTTTCTTTGATGTTTAACCGCGTCTATATATAGGCGAAGATAATTGAATGAACCGGATCAGTAGTAAAAAGAAACTACAAAATAAACGGTTGAATTTTCTCTTGGGAAACGCAAACAAATCGAGTGCGCTCAAGTGCGCTATAAGTAGCGACATGTCCTAACTAGTCACTTCAGCCCACGTGTCACAAGAAAGCGGTGAAACATTTCAATGATGGAAATATACTTAATGCGCTTGTTCCTCACTACTTTTTCGATTAACTGCAAGTGTTTCGCTTCTAGTTCACATCGAATGACATCCTTGGGGCTGGCCACGACTGCTAAAGGCTTCCTCAACTCCCTTATCGCCTGACAAGCCTTGGAGGCAACTGTTTTGGGTTGGCCAAATACTCAATTGAATGAGGCCCAAATCAATGTAAGTCCAGTCCACCTGACCTGAGGTATAAAACTCATCTTACACAAAATGTTAGGTACACTTTCTGATATTCAGTTTTTGTTACACTCTCTTGGATGTTGAACTAACTTGAACGTTGGAATAATAACCTTATAGGTCCACCCCTGCGCCACCGCATCAAGATCAACATCACTGATTTTGAATTGTCCTGCTCCTATTTCAACCATTTCTGATTTCAGGATGAAACACTTACCGTCACACATAAACTTTTCACTTCCATCACTCATATATACATGTATCCATAAAAATATATTAATTCTTATATAACTATTCTTCTCATATTATAAGCAAATTTTACTTTTTAAAAACATTGAATAATTAATATGTTTGGATTATATATAGATCAGACATATTAATTATTCAATGCATTTAAAAAGTAAAATTTACTTATAATATAAAACTGAAGGAGTATATTCTAAAAAATGTTATAATAAAATTAAATATTTGATATAAATAGTGAAATTGTTTTCTATATTATTTTTTATTAACATTTTAGTAAAATAATACATTTGCGTGTTTAAAATTAAATATATACTATTTAGTTTAATATAAGTTACGCATCTGTTCAAATAATATGTATAAATTCTTTAAATATTAAAGTACATCGTATTATGATATCATTCTTTTACTATTTATATTATTTTCCTATTAGATTATGAATTTAAAGATAGTGCACTGTTTGTGTAGAAAAATATGACACAAATAATGTGATGCGATGAGATAAACATCTATTATTGATTGACAGTGTAAAAATATTTTATACTGTCAATGTATATTTCTTTTCCTCCTAGATTAATAACCATGCTCAAATAAATATCGGTAAAAAAAATAAAAATATAGTGATTTGAATTTGAACTCAAATTCTACTTAAAAATATGAGGGGGCAAAACAATTTGCAATTCAAATCAAATTATAATGTTTGAGTTGAATTTTTTTTATTTCAAACAAAAATCGATTAAATTAATAAAATCTATTATTAATTGGTTCGAGTATCAGATTTTTAAAATTTTACCCACAAATTTCACTATCCAAATCGACCATATTAATTCATATAATTTATATAATGATTATCATAGAAACTAATTTATAATATTAACTTTAAAAGGGAAAAAAATGCAATGTCATTTTTGTCCACAATCTATATAAAGTAAAAAAAATTAGAAATGTTATATTATTATGGTAAATTATTTGAAGTAAATTAGATATTTTTTAAAATATTTATAATATATTTGAATTCAAACTAACTAATTGTTTTTTTAGTTTGGTTCAGTTTAAGCTTTATCATAAAAATATATCATTTTAATTCAGATTAATCTATATATTTTTTTATCGATTTAAATATCAAATTCTTTTAAAATCGAATCAAACCGACTTACAAACACTTCTACTAAAAAAAACAAGTATGATGTAGGAGTTTCAACTTACACGAATTAGATGTTTCTGCATCATCCAATGAACATATATTATTTTTCACATAAAAATTATGCTTCCAAAATATAGCTTATTCTTTATTAATATTTATTATATCATTATTTAGAATATTAATTCTTAATAACATTAAACATTATTGATCTACCATATATATTATTTAAATTCACTCCTAATTCAATGAATTATAATATACTAAAATTAGTATTTTAAATAGGTTCTTTAACGAAAACTAAAATTTACAATTTGTATTGACTAGAAAAACTCACAATTATTCTAGTATACATGTTTAAACAGATTATTTTACATTTTTTTTGTTGAAATTTATGTCAAACATATTCAAATCTCAATAAAAAAGTTATCAATCTTTTTAAAAAAAATTGGGGATAGAGGAAATTTTATTAATTAACATGAAACTAATGACAATCTTACAACCATTTAAAAAAGAAATTGAACTATGTACATTGAAATTTGAATAAATCTAAGCTTCTAGCAGTATACATACAATTTTTTTTTTATATAAAAATTAGTGATTTTTAAATATCAATAGTTTGTTTATATTAATATATAAATATCAACAACTTAATATACATATGTTAAATTTTGTATATTTTTATCATGATATGTAATATTATTACCAAACACAAACTGTGACATGATATGATACAATAGTCATATTTTGTTTTTCTTTTTTTTAAATTAATAAAAATTTATTTATAAAATAATCTATAAACCTTCCATTTGTCAATATTTTACAAATATAGAGGAAAATCTATGACTTGTAGTTAAATTATTACCTCTTCTATTTCATTATATCATTTTTGTCCCTTTTTTTTTATTTAGAGGTTATTTCGAAGTTTCAAGAAAGTTTATTCCGTATATATAAACACCCTAAAATTCACATAACTCGGACATAAATATTGATAAAAGAAATAGATTTGAATATTTTGCGAACATATTTTACTATTTAAATTGGTTGCAAATGGATTATCCGATGAGAGTTGCCGGTGGATTTGATGAAGAAGACAATGATAACTCAAATAATGAAAATAGACCATCCAACATGCGTTTTACAACTTATCAGACATCCGTACTTGAAAGGTAAGATGGTTTCTATTAATCTTATTTCATTTTAAATTTATTTATGCATGTTCTTAATTAATTAATTTTATTGGTGAAATAGATTTTTTTACGTCAAAGTGATTCCCGACGCAGAATCTTCTAATCAAGAGAATAGTTTATAATTTTTCTATGGGTTCAACTTATAACCGAGGGAATAGGAAACACCCATTGATAAAATTTTCAAATATATCACTGTATTTTATTTTTACCTCGGTCAAATACTACACTGATGTAAAATTTCGTTAAAAAAATCTATATTTTATTATAGTGTTTATAATAAATTAATATGGATTATAAATAATTTTTGTATAAATTTATATATAGAAAATTGGGACTTTAAAGAAATAATGAGAAAAAATGAATTTTATGATTATAATTCTATATTTTTATTCTTGGTCATAAAATAGTATATTTCTCTATGACTAAAAAAAAATATATTTTTTTTTATTAAGATTCATAGAACAAGATTGTCATCCAAGTAAGGAGCAACGAAGTCAATTAGCTGAAGAGATTGGGCTTGAGCCCATACAAGTAAAATATTGGTTTCAAAATAGAAGAACTCTATTAAAGGTATTTTATTTTCACTAATTTTTTTAGTTTCATTTCAAATTTATTTCACATGCTTCTCATATATTTAGTACTAATAATTTTTTATATTTGTTACATTTAGAAACAAAATAGTAGAGAAAATAATAGTGCTCTTCGTGCTGAGAATGATGATCTTCTTCATCAAAATATTCATATGAAAAAGACATTGAAGGCCATACTTTGCACAACTTGTGGAGGTTCTCCAGTTCCCTCTAAAGAGCATGAACTTTCAATGAAAAAGATGGCACAGCAAAACACTAGACTTAAAGAAGAGGCTAGTGAATTTTTTCATTGATTATTATTTTAATTTAAACTAAATATTGATAACATATTTTATTGTATTTTTTGAAATAAAATATGTTTTAAATATCGGATACAACAAGCGACCATTGGTTGAACTAGGAATCAATCTCGGTTTAATTCCAATTATATGTTTGTCTTAGAGGTGACAAAACAGACCAAAATTGTGGTTTTGCCTGCATATTTTTGTAGAAAGCTGAAAACTTTAACCTGCACCTTCTAATCTTATAATATATTTGTTCCGTCATGTTTTTTAGAAATTTTATTTGGGAAACATTAACAAATTTTTTTTGCAACTTTTAATTTTTAGGGGTGTAATGCTAGCGTGCTTAACCAACCCCACACTCATTTTTCATAGACTCAGCCAAAATTTTAAACTTATACCCTTAAATATGTCTATTCAATTTTTTTTCCAAATTGTTATAAGGTGGATTTAAACATGACAAACATGTCTGTTTGTAGGGATGGAAAATGGGCATGCCCGTCCCATTTAAATTTGCCTTACAAAAGTTTGAGAAAAAAAAGGGGCAAGATGGGACGGACATAGTTGAAGGTGCAGACCTAAAACCTTAATTCACTCCACACAAAAGTGTGGTCAGGGTGGGGTGCACTCACAGCCACTGCATTTTTTAAACCTAAAAATGCATAAAATTATGTTAACTCATGCCTGCAAAAGCTCACAAAAAATGAGGCGGGGTGAGGCAATCACATTAGAGGATGATGGTTTAAATCCTTAGCTCGCCCGAACTAAAGTACTGACATGCCTAACGGGTCGGACCCGTTTTGCCACCCCTGCCCGTTTATCACTACTATTTGTTTTAATCGAATTAGGGTTAAACTCGTCCAATTACTTCATAAGATATGTATTTTTTTTTAAAATTTATTTCACTTTAAATACCTATGTATTTTATGTTACATCTAAAGCATTTGTGGTTGAAATTTTAACCATGAGTTGGAAGTCTGTCTGATTTGGTCGAATGTCTTGTTTTTAACAACTTAAGCGTAAAAAGGCTAACTAGTTATATGATAAATTATTTTAATTAAATATAATATTTATTTATAATTTAAATTTTACTTTTTTAGGTCAACAAAGCTTCTAGTCTTTTAGCAAGGTACTCGAGGAAAGAGATATCACTAGACGAGTTTAATCAATGTCTTGCTCAAACAAAAGCATTTGCTAGAAAATTAGAAGTTAAAATTCCACCCAGGCAAGAAATTGGTGGAAGTTCAAGTCATAATCACAATCATGGTATGCTAGTGAATGAACCAAAACAAATTGGTGATGTGGAAAAATCAATAATATCTCAAATTGCATATATTGCAATGAATGAATTAGTGACACTTGCGCGTGTCAATGAACCTTTTTGGATGGACTCTTCTAATGTGGAAGATGAGATATTGACTCTTTCTTATGAAATTTATGAGCAAGCTTTTCCAAAACCAAATCACTTAAAAAGTGAAAATGTAGTTAAGGAATCATCAAAGTATACTTCACTTGTCAACATCAATAGCATGGCATTGATTGACATGATATTGGATCCGGTAAGAATGTTTTTTTGACTCATTTGTATGTTATGTAGTTCAATATTTCATTTGAATACATGTTTTAATTGAGACAGGTCAAATGGGTGAAGTTGTTCCCAACAATTGTTTCGAAATCTGAAAAAATTAAAGTGTTTGAAAAAGGATTGATGGGAAATCGAGATGGAGCATTGCAATTGGTAACATAATTTTTATGTAAATGTTAGTTTATGTTAAAAGTGTTTTGACTATAAAACTCATGATTTTTTTTTTAATGTGGATTTTTTTGGCAGATGTATGAGCAAATGCATATTCTATCACCTCTTGTACGACCTCGTGAATTTTCCATAATTCGCTATTGTAAGAAAGTTGATGTTGGAGTATGGGTGATAACAGATGTGTCATATGATTCCTCTCTACGAGAAATTAGTCCTCTTGCTCGCTCTTGGAAACATCCGTCTGGATGCTTGATTCAGGAAATGTCTGTCGATTTTTGTTCGGTTAGTATGATTACATATTTGTGAAATATAGTATAACAACAAACTTGAAAAATTCAAATGACCTAAGTTTTCTAATCTAGACAACATAACTCATATTTCAACATTGAAAAATTAGTTAAAATACATATTTCAAATACAAACCATCTAATCTTGGTTAGACAAATCAAGTTGTTTGCTTATAAAAAAAATTAATTAACAAACTACATGAATGACTAATATTCAAAGATTTTATCATTAATTACATGTTTTATGTTTTAGGTTACTTGGGTTGAACATGTGGAATCGGATGATAAGATCCATACACACGACCTATACAATTATCTTATTGATATCAATAATTTATATGGAGCAAAAAGTTGGGTTAAAGAGATTCAAAGAATGTGTGAGAAATCGGCCAGTTTCTATGTTAAAAGAATACCTGACCGAGAATCTGAAGGAGGTTACACTTTCTCAACTTTACTCTACAAATAAACCCTATTTTACAATATGTGTTTAATTTTGATAAATATTTAATGTAAAATATTATAAATGTTTGCAAATTCTAGTTCAACTAGCAAAAGTCGATATTGTTAGGTTGAACGCCAACACTAATAAATTAATATATAAGTTGTTTATTACCCAGTGATCCAAACCATTGAAGGGAGAAAGAGTGTGATGAAGCTTTCACACCGAATGGTTAAGATGTTTTGTGAAAGTTTATCCCTAGAAAGTAAATTGAACTTTCAAAGCTTAATTGAAGAGAGTATTGGAGGAATTAGCATATCTATTGATACAAATGCTAGGGAAGGGAAACCAAATGGCACAATTATTTGTGCTACTTCAACACTTTTCATTCCTCTACCAGCTGATAAAGTTTTTGAGTTCCTCATTGATCATACCAAAAGATTTAAGGTTTGATATCTAGTTTAACATTCTTTTGTTTTTATCATAATCATAGTTTTATATTACACTATGAAAATTTCATTTGAAAGATAAAATTTTAACTTTTAATCAAATAATTGTTATTGGAAACACGTTTAATAATTTTTTTTATAGTGGGATGTACTTGCGTACGAAAATCCAGTGCAAGAAATTGCACACATCTCTAATGGACATCCGGGAAATTTCATTTCTATTATCAAGGTATTTACCATTTATTTAAAACTTATATTTTTAATTTAAATAGAAATGTTAAGAGTTTCACATCGAACAATATGTGATATGTTCAGATGTTTATAAGTGGGGTTGTTCTTTACATGTTACAAGTCGGTTTTGTAAGATTGAGTTAAGTCTAATCATAATTCTAAAATGGTATCCAAACTCCAGATGTCCCTAGTCCTAAGCGTGAGAGATATGTTAAGAGTCTTCAATAGAAAAATATATGGTATGATCATATATTTATAAGCAGAGACAATCATCACTTTACAGATCAATTGTGTAAAAAAAAATTTATATCGAGTCTAGCAAGAAAACTTTATATAAATGATTTCCACGTGTTTGTATCTTATTAAACATGATTTTTGTTGTCTCTATAATTGATTTGGTTCATAAATTAAATTTTTTTCCTCTATGTTTAATTTTGACATTAGTATTTATTGTGCAACTCAGTTTCATATGAACATATCTAAACAAATCATTTTACATTCAATTTACTTTAAGTCAATTTTACAAAATAAATCCATTTAACACAAATTTTGTCACATTAGAACCAAACACAATATAAATTGATATTAATTTTTTTGTCATGTGAATCAGCCGTCGATATTGGGTATTGAGAACCAGATGATGATTCTTCAAGAAAGCTTCAAATCACCAGTGGGTTCATATGTTATATTTACTCCTACTGATGTTACATCTCTACAAGTTGCCATTAAGGGTGAAGACTCAAGAGGAATGCATATTCTCTCTTCTGGTTTTGTTGTGTGCCCAAGTGAAAGAGAAGATGGAAACTCTAAAGTTGGTTCTTTGTTGACTCTAGCTTACCAAATTCTGGCCTCTAGCTCAGAAGGAACCATGATGTTGAGTACTCAAACTGTATCAAACGTTAACAACCTTTTGACTACTACCCTTGTCAAAGTGAGAGATGCACTCATGATGATGTAACAATTAAATGGAGCTGCTATTAATTTCTTGTTTAAGAATAATGTTTTGTTGTTTGGATTTTGATCAATAAAATGGATTCTTATGATACTCATTAGTGTTTTAAGATTAGTTTTTTAAAACAAAAGGGGAAAAGTGTCCTGGATATATAAATGGAAAGTAGGTTTAATATCTAAAGGATTAGAAAATTCTAAAGTTAAACGATACTTTGCAAGTTTTTATTGAAATCACTAATTATATTGGAAGATAAATCATCCCATAAGATATACTTTCTATATGTTAGGCCTAAGTTTGCTAAGATGTATGCACAATGATTACCATCATAGATGTGCATAGTAAAAAAAAAGATAGAGTTGACACCAAGGAGACAATATTTCTTATCTTTCAAGGTACTAAAGATGGTTTAGCAAAAGACTTAACCGTCATTAGATGTTTGAGATAACTTATTTGATATATACTATCATTATAGGTTGTTGGAGAAGAAACCATCAGATACTTCATTGAACATTGTTTAACCTTAGGTGTTGTCCTTGGCTTTACATTTTGATCTCACAAAAACATCTTAATCCTGATAGAAAATCTTTGATTATTACTTCTTCTTTATAGATGAAGACTTCATATCATGTTGTTTGGCATATAGTATTGTCATCATCAACATTATCATGTGCATTTGGCAGATGCAGATCGTTGTAACTGCAAGCACATAATCCATATTTCCCCTATTTTTGATGATAAGAATGCATCTCTCAGGAAGATTAAAAAAAATACAAAGAAAAAATAATGGAGTGGTTAAACTCCCCCTCACAAATATCGAGAGTATAACCCTAATCCTCCTAAGAGTATACCTCTTCTTCTTTGTCTTTATCAAAAAGGCGGAAATTAAAAGTAAATAAATAAATAACACAAGCACATAAACAAAATTTAAAAGGAATAAGTTAACTTGATAAAGAGGTGGAAAGTATGCACAAAGAGAGAATAATTAATAGAACATAAGATCATACTTCTCTCCACAAATGACAAGATCCAACTTTGAGATTGATTCTTTAAGCAAAATTCTTTTTTGCTAATCTTTCCTTTCTCTCACAAAGAACTTTGTTTTTAAATTTAGTAGAGTAACCAGTTAGTTTAATTCAATTTAGATTATTTTTACAAAAAGTAAATTAATAAAAAATAACTAATTTTTTTGTATTTTATTTTTATAATTATTTTATATGAAATTTGAACTAAACAAAATCCATGAAAAATGAATTGGTTTGGTTTAGTTCAAACAAGTATATATTTGTTTAAATTTAAAAAAAAAATTATTTTTTAAAATATAAAATCTTTTAAATATTATTAAAATAAGTACAGAAAAGTAATAATTTAAAAATTTTGATGAATGGTACATATTTTTTAGATGATCACTTTGAATGATATAAAATTAATCTCCGAATAAATGATGGTTGAGTTTAATTTAGATATGGACATATAAAAAACTAAATCACTTATGTTGAAGTATGACTTATAACATTAAGTGATGAAAAGAAAGAAAATATATATTGAGATTGCAGAAATTATAATTCAGTCTGGAAGTCGATGAAGACACCATAGCACAGAGTGAGGCTCGTAGTGTAGCTGACATGGTGAGATGTTGTTTTTCATGTATTAGGATCCGTTATTTTAGTTTGTGGATTTGTTTGTTTATGGGTTATGTTTGGGCTTGTTATAGATCTATTGGGTTTTGACAGTTATAAATATGTATCTCTTGTATACTTGTTATCACAACCTTCAGAAGTTTAGAGCTAAAGATAGAGATAAGAGTTTAGAAATCATATTGCCAATCTTAGATAGACAAGAGTAAGTTTCTAAGAGTGCATTCATGGAATCGAAAATCCCTTGGGAATATCTAAGGAAGATTAGAAAACACTTCTAAATACTTTGGGCTTCTATGATTCATATATTGAGAGTTGGAGAGATTGAGAAACACCTAGGTACAAAATAGGGGTTGTCCTTGGAAACTTGGGTGACTATTTTCTTGTAACTCATCTATAATATTTTATAATAACTCTATGAAGTATAATGAGTCTGAGAGACGTTCTCTCCCACATAGTATATTGTTTGATCAAATTGGGTAAATGAATTATTATATTTATTGTTTTTACTTTATCTTCTTCTGCCGAGTTTAATTGATGTCTTATTAATTTTAGATTTATTATTGACTGCCATTTATTTTATCTTTCATTGTTATTTGTCCTCACACATTAAATTTTTTGGTGCGGTGGAACTCCGAATAATTATTTTGAATTGCTTTAGTTATTCTACTAATTTCACAACAAATTGTTTCCACCATGGGACAAAGTGGTTTGGTTTGTATGTGATCACAAATAGGTTCTAATAAAAGATTGAGAAATTTTATAGAGACACAAATTTTGGCTTGTGGAAAGTGAAGATGCAAGAACTTTTAAATGGTGTGTAATGAAGAGGAGTCAATTGTCCTTTATATAGGAGAAGAAAACAATAGAAAATGAAAAAAATTATGGGTTGTTTTAATGTCCAAATCAATTGGCTTTATCTTTTAATAATGTGGATGACCAAATTCAGTTGATTATCTTGGCCCAATATGAAAAGATTGGATAGAGAGATGTTACCAATAACTAAGATATTGCCCTAATCGATTAAGCAATCGATTGGCTTAAGGTCCCAATCGATTAGGTAGTTTAAAAAAATTTTCCAATCAATTGGCTTAAGGTACTAATTGATTTGGTATATAAAAATTCTTTTAAAATGAACCTGACAGTATCCTAATCAGCTGGCTCGAACTTGAAAACACTTTTAATATTAAAATATTTTTTTTAAGTGTGTAGGTGTGCGCGCGCGTGCATGCATGCGCGCGTTTATGTGTGTGTTTGTGCGTGTATGCGTGTGAGCGCACACTGTAACACCCCACTTCCTAGAATTAAAATAAAATACGATTATTTCAAGTAAACATCAGAGTTTCTCCTCAAAAGCGGGATATCACAACAATTAATTCAACATAACCCATCATTAGATGGTTTTCAAAATAAAACAACGGAAGTAATCATTAATTCAACATTCTCGGCCATCCGCCAAATTACATAAAATCATTCATTAACAAGGTTCACCAAAGTATGATACGTCACAGGAATAAAACAAATTCAACATAATAAAAGTAAACACCCAAGTCCCGTGCTACGTATCAAAGCATCCTAAGACTCGACCTGCATGAAGGTGAGAAAATACTTAGAAGGGCGGTTGAATAAGTATGAAGATAAAACTTAGAAATAAAAACTCAAGGATTTTTATCCTGGCTCGTTGAACTCAACTACTGCAGTCCACCATATCAAGAGTGATTTGCCTTTCTCAAACAAGGACTTAATCCACTATTTAATCAACTGATTACAATAGTAAGCATTAAGAACAACTGTTCAAAGTCTTCTTAAGAACTACTGATCCTAACTGGATCTTCTTAAGGTTCTCTTACAATCAAATGTAATAATAATACAAGTGTTAAAAATGCTTCTAATAAAGCTTTATCACAACTGTGATTTTTCACTTAATATGAAGAACAATGAAATAAATTCAGCAAATGAGTATAAGTTGTATGAGAGCTTGTAATAAATTCTTTCAAGTATTTCGTCAACTGAAGAAGATGAATGGAGTCTTGCTTTTATAGGCACAGAGGTCCATGAAGTCTTTCACGTTGAGAGCTGTGTACCAAAAAGGTCTGAGCCTTTTTGTCTTCACATCACATGACTTTTCCTAGAAGTAAAATGCACAGAAAAATCCTTTTTGTCTGTGTTCTTGTGTCTAGCATAAATAAGGAAAGAGTCGTTTGGTTATTCCAACGGACATAACTTTAAATTCTTCTTCAACAAGTTTCAGCAAGAATCATCAGAGTCTGGATTGGTCAGAGCCTTCTGATGTTCATCAGAGTTTGCTGAATCAGAGTCTTTGCAGCAAGTGTGCTATCAGCGTGTAAATGTTCAGAGCAGAGTTTTGGATCAGATCCTCAGTACTGTCAGCGTTAGTACTATCAGAGTCTTCTGAAGTAACTGAGCTTAAAACTCTTCATACAAAATTCCTCAAAGCTTCAGATGCTTCTGGCTTCTGCTTCAGATTCTTCTGTAGACAGCATTCAGAATCTTCTGGAGGCAGCATTCAGAATCTTCTAAGAGATGCTTCTGACGCTTCAGAG
The DNA here is from genome assembly GCA_963859935.3 of Lathyrus sativus. Classification (NCBI taxonomy): domain Eukaryota; kingdom Viridiplantae; phylum Streptophyta; class Magnoliopsida; order Fabales; family Fabaceae; genus Lathyrus; species Lathyrus sativus. The sequence goes on along the minus strand of OZ012735.1, from coordinate 570,007,645 downwards.
CCTTGCATATTTCTCATGTTCAGATCTAATTTGCTTCTAGAGTAATATTCAATTTAACATCTGCAGCAAACATTCTCAAACAAATTTTAGAATATATAATTCTTTAATACAAAATTTCATAAGAGTATATTACAGGAATAAAGCAAAATTCGCCTACGCTACAAGGGGTGTTACATATTTAACCATATTAATTACTTATTATATAAATATATAAAGTAAACAAATATTTTTACATATAGAAATAGAGAAAATATTATGTTATGTTCAAAATTTAAGTTAGTGATATATATATATATATATATATATATATATATATATATATATATATATATATATATATATATATATATATATATATATATATATATATATATATATATATATATATATATATATATATATATATATATATATATATATATATATATATATATATATATATATATATATATATATATATATATATATATATATATATATATATATATATATATATATATATATATATATATATATATATATATATATATATATATATATATATATATATATATATATATATATATATATATATATATATATATATATATATAAGTTATAATTGTGTTCCACTAATTGAAAGTTCTAGATATTTTATTCTAGATATTTTATTTTTAAATTTAAATAATTTTATATATATATATATATATATATATATATATATATATATATATATATATATATATATATATATATATATATATATATATATATATATATATATATATATATATATATATATATATATATATATATATATATATATATATATATATATATATATATATATATATATATATATATATATATATATATATATATATATATATATATATATATATATATATAAAATAAGAAGAAGTTATAATTGAGTTTCCCTAATTGAAAGTTCTAGATATTTTATTTTTAAATTCAAATAATATATTTCACTTATGCCACAGAAAAATATATTTGACCATATGCATGCAATATTAATACCTATAAAACTTTCTAATACATAAACAATTTAATTTTACTTCTTATATATATCTTGTGCTTTTGCATTCTACAAATTATCTTTCTCTAACAAAAAAAAACACTGCAGCTCAATAGCAATAATCAATCAATGGCAGGGAAAGATGAGTTAAGGGAAAGTTTTTTGCAGAAGAAAAGCGACTCTGAGATTATTAAAAATGAAGAATCACTTAGTAGAAGAAGAGTATGGGAAGAAAGCAAGAAAATTTGGGTAGTAGCAGGCCCTGCAATGTTCACAAGATTTTCATCATTTGGTATAACTGTTGTAACTCAAGCTTTTGTTGGTTATATTGGTTCAACAGAACTTGCTGGATATGCACTAGTCATGACTGTTCTAAACAGATTTGCTACTGGAATATTGGTAAGTCTTTTTTTTCTTCTTTTTCTCTCTCATACTTTTAGTGTTATAATTTATTAATTTTACTAAATAAATATGTTTTTTTTAAAGCTAATGATATTAGGGGTATTCTAACTGTTACAAAGTAGAGAAAAAAATTTCAAACCAACGTCACTCTAGAATTCTAAAAAAAATTAGATTTGGATCTTCTCTTTTTTTATATATCATATTATCTCTCATATTTTTAATCTAACGGTTTAGAATTTATAATGAATAATTAAATAAAAAAAGTTATTTATGGTTGTTGATTTTGTGTAGGAACAAAGACAAATTACTTACCCATTTCTCTCTCCTATTAAATGATTTTTTTTATTTAATTATTTATTATAAATGATGAACCGTTAGATTAGAAACATGAGAAATGACATGATATATAAAAAGAAGATTCAAATCCAAAAAAATTACATACAAAACTCTAAAAAAGTGAAGTTGGAATAAAAAATCTCACAATTCAATGTTTTAAAAATTGAGTAACAAAAAAATATATGATTTTATACTTATTTGTGGATTTTGTCTAAATGCTTTTAATAAATTATATTCCTTATTTATTGGTTTATTTTCTTTTTTTATGAATGACTTGAATTACTAATTTTACGATTTACTTAATGTTTTTTGTTTCTTTATTTTTTCTAGATCTCATTTATGTCTTCTAAATTTATTTATTTTTTATTAATAACATTTATTTGTATTTTATTGCTTTAGATTTATAGTAAAAAGGAATACAAGTTTTGTACTATAATTTTAAAAACTAAAAAAATTGTATACATTGACTAAATAATAATTTGAGATAACATTCTAGAGAATAAAATATATATATATATATATATATATATATATATATATATATATATATATATATATATATATATATATATATATATATATATATATATATATATATATATATATATATATATATATATATATATATATATATATATATATATATATATATATATATATATATATATGTATGTATCAGTTGAACTAGAATTTACATTATTTATTGAGTGCAAAATGTTACAAAAATTGTAAAAATGCAGATAGGAATGGCAAGTGCATTGGAAACACTTTGTGGACAAGCATATGGAGCAAAACAATACCACATGCTTGGTGTATATCTTCAAAGATCTTGGATAGTTTTGTTTTTGACATTAATCTTACTTTCTCCTCTATTCATATTTACGACACCAATTTTAGAGGCATTAGGTCAAGAAAAAAGCATTTCAGAAATGGCAGGAAAAATTTCACTTTGGTCAATAGGTTCTGGCTTCGCTATGATTGTGTCATTCTCCTGTCAAACATTCTTGCAAGCACAAAGCAAGAATGTGATTATTGCTTATTTAGCTGCATTTTCTATGGCTGTTCACCTTTTCTTGTCTTGGCTTTTGACTGTCAAGTTAGAACTTGGACTCACTGGTGCAATGTTATCTTTGTTATTGGCATTGTGGTTACCAAATGTTGGTCAACTCGTTTTTATCATGACTAAATGTCCTGATACTTGGAAGGGTTTCTCATTTTTGGCCTTTAAAGATCTTTGGCCTTGCATCAAGCTTTCTGTCTCAGCTGGAGTCATGATGTGGTAAGAGCTTAAGCACTTTTTCAGTTAAGATCATGGTGTGACTATTAAATTTTTGTAACTATTAAACCTATGGTTACATGCATTTACAGCCTTGAGACATGGTACACCACAATTTTGATTCTTTTAACTGGCAACATGAAAGATGCTAAGGTTTTCATTAGTGCTCTATCTATATGGTAATTCTCTATCTCATTTTTTATATAATATTTTATTTTATTTAGAATTTCATATCAAGAGATATAATCCATGCTTGAAAATTAATCTTATCATTAGTGCATCAAATTGTTATATTTTTGCAGCCTAAACATCAATGGGTGGGAAATGATGATTGCCCTTGGCTTTTTTGCTGCAGCTGGGTAAGTTCTTTAATAATACGAAATTACATTTGCTCTATAGTCGAAGACATATATACATTTAATCGAACTGCATAAAAAAAATGTTATGTTCAAAGATTATTTTAAACAATTTGTAGGGTTCGAGTGGCGAATGAACTTGGAAGAGGGAGTTCAAGAGCTACAAAATTTTCAATTGTGATGACGGTTCTCACATCATTCGTCATCGGATTCATTTTTTTCTTGATATTCCTATTCTTGAAGGAAAAAATTGCTTATGTTTTCACTCCGGATCCAAATGTGGTTAATGCTGTTGGAGATTTATCATTTTTGCTTGCACTTTCAATTTTATTGAATAGTATCCAACCTGTACTCTCTGGTAATCTTTACTTTTATTTCTCGGTTTAGAGTTTAGCGTTTAGAATTATAAATTTTTTTTATTATTTAAAAAAATTCACTTTTTATATTATTTTTTTTAGATGAAGTTAAAATATACATTACAATCTCATAATAGGGGTTTCTGTTGGAGCTGGGTGGCAAAGCATAGTTGCATATGTAAACATTGGTTGTTACTACGTAATTGGTATTCCTGTTGGAGTGTTGATTGGTGTTGTTTTCGATTATAAAGTCAAGGTAACTAACTAGTCGTCTTTAAATTTATATATATTGTGATTATAAAAAGTGATACTCAATGGTGTATATACATTTTTTTTGCAGGGTATTTGGATTGGGATGTTGATTGGAACTTTTGTTCAAACTATAGTGCTTATTATCATTACTTGTAAAACTGATTGGAAAAAGCAGGTAATTTGATTAGTCTATTACTATGTTTTTTTATATAATGTTTTCACTCTCTACTTTATCAATTTTAATTTTTAAAAAAAAATTGTATTTGGTTTTTACAGGTAGAGATAGCTCAAAAGAACATCATTAAATGGGCTACCAACAAAACTCAAGAATCAAATGAAAGTGGAGTAAGTCTCTTAGCTAATGAAGAATAGTGTTCTAAAAATCAAATCAACCAACTATTTGATTAGAGTATTGAATTTGATATATTATTGGTCAAACCAAATAAGACGAGATATAGAACTTTTATTAAGGTTTTGATTTATGCTATTGCGTTTTATTCTATTGATGTCTAAAATTTTAATTATTTAATTATGCTAATTGTATAATTGATATATTTTAATTGTGAGTTAATTTTATGTGTTGAATGAGTTGGTGTAATACTTTATGGTAGTGATGATATTGGGTCTATATATGATTTTTTATAAATATTCGATGAGCTGGATTAAGATGGATTGATTTATTTTTATATAATCATTTTTCAGAATAATTTTTTTACAAGGTTTTATCGTGCCCCAAGTCTTTAGTGGTTTTGGCCAGTCTCCAAGATGTTTTTTTAGTATGAGTTAGATCTGAAATATGTGGAGTCATGGAATCAGTTGAAAAAGTAATGAAAAACAAACACATTAAATACACTCTTATCATTGAAATGTTTCACTTCTTGCTTCTAACATGTGGGTTGACGCGGCTTATTACTACAACAAATAACGTTTTTTACGACAAAGTTTTCACCTCAAAAATAAAAAATTGAGGTATTAAGCCAAGACGTGTTATTTTTTATTATTTACAAAAATAAATAAATAAAACATCAATTCCTTCGATTTTTAAAATAACTGAGGTGAAAAAATAACTCAGTACAAGTTTCGATTCCCAACTATCGCGTTTATGATTTTATTTGTTTATAAGTGTAGACAAAATATTCTAATGCTTCTGTTTTATATTTAACCAAGGTATAAAATAATAAGATTTTACTATAAAAACACTTGTTAAACAGATTTTAACCCTAATCTTTACTTATATGAAGCCGCCTCAAACTCGCAAGCATCATTTTTTGGGATGGATTGCAAGAAAGAAAAAATCTTCAATGTTCTTCTATCTTGAACAAGATATTTTTTCTGCCCTTGCAATCTATCTCACATAATGGTGTTGATATTGTCGTTGTTGTATTTTTTGGAATAACCTTCAGTTCAAGAAGGGTACTCATTTGATAGATTGCAAGTGCACAAAAGTTTGTTTGCTTCAAGTTACCCAAAGAAAGGAGCTTAACCAACAATGAAGTGAGCTCAACCTTTGAAAAGAGCTCAGTTCACTACAAAAAAAAACTGGATTTTGCCACGTGAAATTCACTTCACAACCTGAAAAATCACGTCACAAACTGGTATTAACGACGTGACTATTCACGTGGCAGGAGCACGTGTGGTAACTCTGTTGCCACATGAAAATCACGTCGCAACAAATAAAACAGATTTGCAGTCACAACAGGCGTATCAGAGAAGATGGCAGGCGTGTGTAAGAAGCTTGTCACGTCATATTCATCTGGCAAGTAGTGACGTGGTATTCACGTGGCAAGTTGCGACGTGTATAATATTCTAAAATGTAATTAATATTTTACAAAACTAAAAATTTAAAATTACAATAAATGTTTCGGATCAATCCGGATCGGAAAAATTGTCAATGTCAAAATCATTGTTCTCCTCGCCATCCAACTGTTGTTGACCACCAACTTCTTCATTTCCAACAACTGAATTACCGTCACCTTGTGATTGCATAAATTGGTGCATCATCGTCTCCATTTCGTCTTGTCTCTTCTTCATTGCCTCTATCTGACGTTGTTGCTCCTCCATTTGGGTCGCTGTTTCGCATCTCGCTTCAGTTAGTGTCAGTTGTCTTACCGTTTCTAGCATCTCGAGAGTCAGTTGTGGTGGATGTGATGTTCTCTCACCATCTATAACTCTTTGAAATAGAGTTCTGTCCCCTTTTCTCATACCACCGGTCAAAACTCCAGCACCAAATAAACATCTATTCGGTCCCTTTCCGCCAGTTACTAAACCCCAAATATAAAAATCCACTTGTGGATTAAGCGGCTCGGAACCTCTTAGAATATACTGAGGATTCTCTATCAAAAATTGTGTGAGCAATACCCGGTAATCCTCCTACACATTAAATAAAAAAATTAAATTAAATATACCTTAAATAATTTAAGTTAAATTAAATAATAAATATTTCCATGTAATTTTCACGCCACAATATCTCAGTTGTCATATGATAATCACGTCACAAACTTATCATTAAATAATAAAAAATAAAAACAATTTAAATAAAATGAAACGACTTACTTACCAACGCATTTTTGGTGCGTTCGTCAACAAAGCCCCCCGATTTTTTTGTTCTAGTCTTTACAACTAACTCCGTCATGAGCGGAGGTCTCCCCAATCTCTTTTCCTAAATAATAAAATTAACTTTAACTAAAAATATATAATAAATCATAATATAACTTAAAATAGAAGTAATAATTACCATGCGTCGAGCATATTCGGCAACACTTATACTTCAAACTGCATTAAGGTTACCCCTTTTTCAGATGCTCTCATTTTCTTTACTTTTTCAGATCTTGCCTTAAAATCAGCATCTAAATCCCAATAAATAAGAAGTTCATCGAATACTTTGTTAAGAAATGTGGTTGGGCCTAACTCAACCCTGCAAAACTGGTTGGTAGAATGATGATTACCCCCACTTATAAACACATGTTCATGCCATATATTGTCTGATGTGGGACTCTTAACACACCCCTCACGCTCAGGACTAGACAACTGAAGCGTGGAAATAAACGATGGGTGGCTCGATAGCAGAAACCATAGAAGGTGGCCCACCGAATCTTAAACGAGACTCTTGATACCATGCTAAGAAATGTGGTTGGGCCTAACTCAACCCTACAAAACCGATTGGTAGAATGAGGATTACCCCCACTTATAAACACATGTTCATGCCATATGTTGTCCGATGTGGGACTCTTAACATACTTCTTTGCCTATCCAATTGGGACGAATATTTTCAAGTTCCCAACGCTTTCTAGCACGTCGTAGCATGTCAGAAAATCGAACTGTTGTTCTGCCAAAATAATTTTTTCTAACCTCTTTCTCATTCTTTTTTTTCCACGTACACTTTTTCTACAATGTTGTAATACACTCAAATAAGATAGTTAAACAATTATAATAAAAAATAATTTAAACAAAAATAAGTTAACAAATAAATTACATAACAAAAATAAATTAATTATACCTTAAATAAATTAAATCAAACTTTTCTTTTGTCCCACTTAACTTCTCTAAATCTCTTCCAAGCTTTTTTATGTTTTTGCTAAATAACATAACTTATACACTGGGTAGCAGTCTGACTCAGCTCGAAACTAAACATCAATCATTTATATTAATATGAAATATAAGTTAATATAAAAAATGGAAACATGTATCACTACTAGAAAACTTCATTTTAGCTGCGAATTTAGCCTCGGCCACCGACATCGAGGCTAACTAGCCTCGACAAAATCGAGGCTACTTAAATGCAAAATAAGCCATTTTAAAATTTTTCTTTTACAATTATTTTTATTTAACACATTAGACACGGGTAGGTCGAGGCTAGATATTTTTGAATTTTTGAATTATTATTTTTAATTGTTAGACACGGATGAACCGAGGCTAACTATTTTTAGCTGCGAATTTAGCCTCGGCTACCGACACCGAGGCTAACTAGCCTTGACAAAACCGAGACTATTTAAACGCAAAAAATGTCATCTTGAAGTTTTTCTTTTTCAATTATTTTTATTTAATTCATTAGACATGGCTAGGCCGAGGCTAGAGATTTTTAAATTTTTAAATTATTTTTTTAAAAATATTAGACACGGATTAGCCGAGGCTAGCTATTTTTATTTTTTTGAATATATTTATTTTATCTAATAGACACGGATGAGCCGAGGCTAACTATTTCCCACTCTTGTTTTTCATGTTCCCCTTTTAAGATGAATTTAGGAAAGGAGAAAAAAGAAAAGAAAATTAAAAGCGCTTGTAATCATCATCATCATCTTTGTCGATCTAATTTCTCCGCCTCTCATTTGCTTACTTCCAGATTTGGATTTGTTCAGGTTTGAATCGTTCTCGATTTTGTTCTCATTTTTTTTACTCAATCTCCCCATCTCTTTGTTTGGTTTGATTCTTAATCTTCTACCCCTTCCGTCTTGTTCTGGGTTTTGGAAATGTTTTAGTTTATCATTGTTTTTGGCTGGATTTGGTTTTAACTTGTGGTTACTGATGGTTGAAGATTGAGGATTTGAAGTTGAAGAAGGATTTGATTGAAGGAGATTGAGATTTTGAGGGTTTTACGAAGTTTGTGGTTTTCTTGGTTTGGGGTTACTTGGGAAACAGGTTCATTGTTTGGGGTTACATTAGGTTATCTCGGGGATGTGCTGGAGATGCGACATGCTTTTGGAAAAAAAACCAGATGCTGATACTCCCACGATGGTGTGCGAAGACGACATGGTTGCTGCTTTGAAATGTCGTCAAAAGGAAGCGTGCCGACCCTCAGCATCTACTTTCTGCCATCATTCGCGGTGAAAACTGGGTGTCTTTGACAGGTACGCAATGTTGTAATCACTTTCGTATTATCTGTTCTTCTTTGACTTAGTTCGAAAAGTTGAGACCGAAAATCTTTCCCCTGCTGCAGGTTTTGGAAGAGGGCCCGAAGCTGTCCTTATGCGATTCCAACATCCTGAGGTCTTTTCTTTCTCTGATATTCTTTGAGAGTGACTTAAAATGGTTTCCACTCCTCCTAAGGTAATTCCAAGTTAGTGTGTATGTTACTATGTATATAATCTTATTTTCTTCTTTTGCACGGTTTCATGCACTAGTTTTTGACAATGTTAACACAATTCAAATATGTGATTAATTTGTGGTTTTCATAATTGCAGATAATTCAATCAGAACAAAAAGGGGTGGATAATGGCCCTGCCCGTCGAGCCAAATAGTGGTACTTGACTTTCCACACGGTGACAGCCATGATAGGTATTGGTGTTCTCAGCTTGCCATATGTCATGGCCTATCTAGGATGGTAACTTGAATGAAGTAGTTTCAACCAACAATTTTTTTTGGCAACTTGACAAATTTGTTATCGTTTAATTGTTGTTTTTGTAGAAAAAAATGTTTCTATTTATTTGTCGTTTTCAAAGATCAATGTGATAATTAAATTAATCAGTTTTTTAGTATGTGTATCTTTTGTCTTCAGGGGTCCAGGGATCTTGATGTTGTTATTGTCATGGTGTCTGACCTTAAACACAATGTGGCAAATGATCCAACTACATGAATGTGTTCCAGGAACTCGTTTCGATCGATATATTGATCTTGGTAGACATGCTTTTGGACCAAAACTTGGAGCATTGATTGTTCTACCTCAACAACTTATTGTACAAGTTGGGTGTGATGTTGTGTACATGGTTATTGGTGGAAAGTGTCTTAAGAGTTTTGTGGAGATAGCATGCACCAATTATGCATAAATCAGACAGTATTAGGTATCCCACAACATTCACTACTTGGTGTATGATTAGTCTAGCAAGTTACACTTCCATGCACGCAAACCGCACTTGCTGTACCGGACGAAGACAATTGCATGACAGTTTACTCGTCAAGTCAAAACCCTGAGTATGTACATTCTACTATAGCAAGTTGCCTTGGTATTCCTGAAAATAATGTTAGAGTAATTACAAGAAGAGTTGGTGGAGGTTATGGAGGGACGAGCATGGAATCTATAGCTGTAAGTTCTTAGTTGTATTTAGAATGATTCTCTCTATTTAATATCATTGATACACTTTCCTTTGTGTAGCAGTAGTATTCACATAATATATACCAGAACACCAGGCCACAAGCACCACGACATGATTGTTCTTCAACAGCATTGTGCTTTTTTTGATCAAGATGGTAATGGAATCATTTACCCTTGGGAAACTTACATGGGTAAGTAAGATCAGTTTTATTGTTTAAACTGAGTCTAGTTTCAAGTTCCGAAGAGATGAATAATTCTTGATCATGTTAAAACATTTTCAGGGTTTCGTGCTCTTGGATTTAATGTGATTCTATCAGTTATTATGGCTATGACCATCAATCTTTCAATGAGTTATCCCACTCAGCCTGTGAGTTTTATTCAAACTTAAAAAAATTTCCATTTCAAATTTTAAACTTTTACAAAGAATTTGAATTTTTTTTGCAGCACTAGTTTGCTTCACTTCTGTTTCCTATTTACATACACAACATGCATAGAGCAAAACATGGAAGTGACTCTGGTGCGTATGACACAGAAGGACGGTGAGTGAGTCAAAGTTCAATACAATAATTATTATAACATGTATATTAATATATGTAACTATATTTTTTCTATGAACTTCATGAACATGCACGCAGTTATGTTCCAGTAAATCTTGAGAACATATTTAGCAAGTATGCCAAAACTGAACCTGACAAACTAACACTTGGAGAGATATGGAACATGACTGAGGGAAACAGAAATGCATTAGATCCATTTGGCTGGTAAATATCTGAGTTTTTTTGTTTTGGTTAAATTATGATGGATTAAAATGATGAATATATAGCTGACATATATGCATGATGATGATGAATGTTTGTAGGATTGCAGGTAAATTGGAATGGGGGGTTCTGTATTATATTGCTAAGGATGAAGGTGGTTTTTTGGCTAAAGAAGCGGTTAGAAGATGCTGTGATGGTAGCTTATTTGAGTACTGTGCTAAAATGAATGCAACAAATAAAGATGAAGCAAAGATGGGTTGAAATAGAATCTACTGTGAGATACTTAGTGTTGTGAATTATGATGTAATAAAATGAATAAAAGGTGTTATAGGAACTTAAGGTCTGGGATTTATCCATTACCGTGGGACTGTTCTGGTATATATTATGTGAATACTACTGCTACTTTGTTTTGTAAATGTAGGTGAGAACAGTGTTGAACATAACAAGCGATTGATGGGCTTGATAGAGCTATAAGGACCATGAAGAAGGGTGAGGTAGCAATGTTGACCATTGCACCTGAGTATGGTTTTGGTTCAACGGACACTCAGCAGGAATTGGCAGTGGTTCCTCCTAATTCAACCCTGCATTATGAGGTTGAGCTAGTATCATTCGAAAAGGTAAATGAGCAAATTAATGATATTCTGCAATTATGTACATTTCAGTAGTGAGTAATAGAATCCTATTATTGAAGGAGCACTAGCGGTTGTAGTTTAAGATGATTCACAATATTAAGAAGAAACTGACAGAATTCAAAACAAAGAATTGAACTGCCTATTATTTGTATATTATATTTCACAAGATAAAGAAGAAATTGACAGTTTGGCATTTATCTTTTACTAATATCTTGTACAATTTATTCATTTGTGTTAATAAGTTGTAACCGGTATTGTTTGTTAAACCGTAATTGAAATTTTTGACATAATTACTAACAGTATGCTGTCATTGTTCTTGAGATGTATGCTGTCAAATTCCCTAAACAAAATCCTGAATTTGACATTACAAGCAAACCACACTTAGAAGCAAACGACACCTACGTGGAATAAAACTCTCCAACAGACCTGGCAGCAGAATGATTGATTGGTGATGGAACTGAAGGAAATTCATAATGCTTATATTGGAGTAGAATGATTGATTAGAAGAATGTACACCTTCTGTTATATATGTTGTCTGTGTGGTTTCAAGATACTTTAAGGTAGGTTTCCGTTTAGATCTTCAGTATAATTGTAGTTGACAAACATTTGTACTATCGCCGTTTCATTCATTCTTAAATGCTTATTGACGAATTCTGTGACTGATTAACGAATGAAATTAACGGAACCATGAGTGAGTTTTGATTAACAAAGAATAAATGTTGAACTCATAAGTCACAAGCAGCTAATCAAGCTTCATTTCCGGATTGTTTTTGCAGACAAACCGAACAACTGCACGGATTTTCCCAGCTGTTCTTGATGTTGAGAACCTAGAGTTTAAGCGTAAGTTGGATGGATGGTGGTGATAAACCAGAAGATTCTTGCTATTGGTGAGAGTGATGACTCAAGAGGAATTGTTTGAACTTATTCCCAAAATTCAGAGAGAAGACTCAAGAGGAATTGTTTGAACTTATTCCCAAAATTCAGGTGCTTCGCATTTTCTATATGCATAATAATATCTCTGATTGATGCTGTTTCTGTTTCTGAATTCAGCTATGGTTAATTTTTCGATGCTTTCAATAACTCAGTTTTGTTTCAGGTTATGGCTAGAACATCACCTTTAGACAAACATACATTAGTGAGACAACTGCGTACAATATTCAGGGAAGTTGTAGCTGTAACCGGTGATGGAACAAATAATGCTCTGGCGCTTCATGAAGCCGACATCGGACTTGCAATGGGAATTTAAATATCATCATTTTTAAAGCTGTTTTATTTTGGAGATACAGGTATATGATAAGAGCAGTTGGTTGGTCTCTTACAGTGATGTTCCCAAGTTTCGTAGAAGTGTAATTTTTCCCAGTATGTTTCCTTCTGGAAAAGGAAACTAGGATCTTGATAATGGTAATTGTAATGTGATCGCGACTTTCTATGTCTAATACAACTTAACTGCAAGTGCACAGTCTATCGCGTAGTAATAAAAGATATCGATCCCACAAGGACTCGTAATCAAACTAGTGTTCACGGGAGTTACTATGTTTAGCTAGGTAGATAATGTTTAAGGGAATAATTGCTATTACTAAAGGGAACTAAAAATGTTACTTAAAGTATAATTATGCGAATCGATATGAAATAATTATGTTCTTCGGGGATTTGACAAGTTACCGGTATATAAAATATTTTCAGAATTTATTTAAGAAGAAAATAGTGATCTAAAGACCTTTGTCTCACGATGGTTGTTGACGCTAGTCGCAACTTTAAGGCGGAACGTATGCTGTCGCTATCCCGTTCGGGGTTAAAATCGCTTTTTGGAAATCTCTAAATTCTAATCTATTTTAAAGTGCTTTCGCTGTTATTAAAACAAATGCCTAGTGTTTACTATCTGGTCCTAGCCGCAGCTGTCGCTTGTTGGTTCGTACCTTAATTAATTTCCCACTGTCGTGGCAAAACTACTTTTAAATAAGTTCTCGATGTAGCGACGAACGTTTATTCAGGAAATAAGTTTAAACACTCAGGCCATAAACAACTTTTGAAAAAGAAAGGTTTTAACTGGTTATTATCAAATCCCGTCTGAATTATTATTACATACCGATTACTCTGGTTTAGCTAGACATGGATTTGGAACAGGTAAAGCGTAAATAAAAGCGGAAATTTAGAACATACATACTGCTGGGAAGTAAAGTTACAATTAACGAAATAATAAAAACCTGTAAAGTATCCAATTGGCTTTTGGCCAAATCCCAACGATGTCGGCAGGATTGTGTCTTCAAGACAATAGAGCGTACAAAGGAATATTGCAGTAATAGAATACAAGAAAAAGGAAAGGAAAACAAAAACAAGACTTAAACTAAATTTGCTTTGGAAAATATTTGGGCAGCACTTCGTTATCTGAATGCGGCTCCCCTTCTCAGCTCCCCTCCTTCTCCTTTTATAGAGGTGAAATACTAACGGTTATATCTTGCAGAAGGTGGACTTGGAGTCAGAGAAAATAGGAAGTAGTGGTCCATTATTTTGGGACTTGGAACTGATTTTTGCATGTTTACTGAAGTTCTGCGTTTTTGCCTGCATGACGGTCGTCATGGTGTGTGACGGTCGTCACCCGTGTGACGGTCGTCATGGATGTGTGACGGTCGTCACAACAGCAAAATTCGCATCTGCTGTTTTTTCCTATTGTTTTCATCTGGTTTTCGTTCATATTTCATCTGTAATTGCTTCTTTTCTTCATATTGCTTTGTTTGGACATGGTCTTCAAATACCTGCAAAATATCAGACAAATAACATGGAAAAACCCGAAATCAGATTGAAACCAGTCAAATATTAGTTGAATTATATGTCAATATATATATATATACGATTTCGCGTTATCAAACTCCCCTAAGCTTGAATCTTTGCTTGTCCTCAAGTAAAAGCAGGAAGAATAAAAGTCGGCAAGCACGCAGTAGCTTCCTCGTTCAGAAAGTTGGGAAAAACCGGGATTCTAAATAGGAACAAAACGAGTACGGTGACGACACCGGACTATAAGTCTTCGGAGGTCTCCTTTTTATGCAAGTCGGTCCCAATCATGCTACTGCAGCTTGGTATCAAGGTTCTCGCATCAAGTTTACCCTGTTTGTTCTAGCGCAATCACATTAAGCCCGTTGTCCATACACTTTCATGGCAAGTCAACCTGTTAGTGATTATGATCTCACGACTATTTTGATCTTTTCATTGCTCATGAGCTTATACCATTTATTTTCAGTGAGCTTTTGTACCGTTGGGCTAAATGCTCGGGTGAGGAGCACCTAAATTAGAGGGAACATGTCTCTATACTCGGGCTATATAGCTTTCTTTTCATGATTTTTCATTCTTTTAGAGATCATACACTTATTTGCATTGGTTGCTCGCTTAGAAGTGTTTATGATGGTGTTGACTGCTTGTATAAACTACTTGGGGCTGAGTTTGCGTAGAAACTTGAAACTTTGGTACAAGTAGGTAGTGAAACCGACTCGCATAAACCGGAGGTCTAAGGTGTCAGGACGGTACTGGTTTTGTTAGAATTTTCGTCTCGGAGTTTCAAAACTTGGTTTGAACTTTGGCGCATTCTCGTGATACTTTTGAGGAACAACTGAAAAAATTTTGTTTATGTCGAATAAAGTGGGGAAATTTGCGTAACGGAAAAAGACATATAAATGAGCTTTTATTTGCTAAAATGGGAGAATGCTTGAATTGAAATTACTGAATTGAAAGTACAAGGAAACGGGAAATAAACGCTCCGCTCCCACACTATCTCAATCAGTGTCCCCACTGATTTGAAAGGATGCGAGATGGAAATACAGAGAAAATGAAAATACAGGAAAGGGAAAAATACAGGAAACAAATAAAGAAAGAAAGAACTAGTCACGGCCTCTGCCTCAGTCACGTCCTCTGTCGCGACCTCTACCTCTGGCATGTTTGACTCGAGCCTCAAAGTTTAGAGCGCCAGTGTGATAGACATAATCTCGGAGTCCTTCGAATTGCAAGGTAAGATTTTCCAGGTTCTCAGTGATGGCTTCCTGGCCAGTTTGGAGCTGTTGCATGGTGGTTCTCTGCCAAGCTTCGAATTGCTCTGCTCGCTGATTTTGTTGTTGCATCATGGCGAGTATCTGTGTTTGTTGGTCGAGGGATCGGCGGAGGTCTTCTTCAGAGAAGTCGGGCTCTGGACGGTGGCGGGGACGACGGTAGGTTGTGCCTTCAGAAGGAGGTGGTTGTGATGCCTCAGGTTGCTTAGTTCTGTCCAACTCATCTTGCATTTCGTCAACAGAACCTTGGGTGTTGGTTTGAGTTGGGGCAGCAGTAGCAGCAGGGGCATTCGGGTCAAAAAGCCAGTTGGCACGATCCTGTGGGTGCACCCGGGTACGTGATGGCATGATGATACTTCTGATGGTTTTGCCATGCACGACCGGATGGTATTTGCCATCGGACCTGGAGCGGATGAGGTGAGAAGCTCTGCAATGGTCGGTGTCGAGAAACACCGAAGGGATTGTATGGAGATTCTGGAGTTGGTTACCGAGGTTCAGGCCTAGTGCAATGGAGGTAACAATCCCGCCAAAGTAAAATGGCTTAGAGCCACGGTTGCAGTTGGCCTGAATGTGGGCCAAGAGGAATGGTGCTACGTTGACGGGTTCGGAATTGAACACGCAGCGGAGAAAGAAAAGTTCTTTGGAGTTCACCTTGTGGTTGCTATCTCTTGCGAAGATGGTATTGCTCAGCACTCTGTGGAAATACCGGATGGTTGGGTTGTGGATGTGTGTTGCATGCAGAGAATCCCAGCTGTCGGCATCGATTCCGGTCAATTTAGACCAAAGCGCAAAAGCTTCATGTTGAAATTGTTCGGTAATGCGGCGGTGAGCATCTTCGCCGCGAGGGAAATGTAGGATGTCGGCAATCTAATTTTGATTCAATTGGTAGTTCGTGCCGAACATACGGAAGCAAGCAGCGCCGGAATGTTGGCTAAGGTCGCCGCTAGAGGTGAAGTAACTGAACGAACTGAGGAACTCAAGTGTGAGTTGTTCGTAAGTGGGCTGCGGATTTGTGCACAGATGCCAAATGCCGGCTCTCTGTAGCATCCAGGTGACGCCGTCAAGGAGGTCGAGTTCCGGGAGAGATGGTATGTGCGGATAGTGGGTTGGCTGTAGCGACCGTTGATGGAAGGCTACGTAGTTTGCTCTCTGTTTCTCGCCGGAGTCGCCGTCGCTGAAAATGATATTGCTAAGGTCAGGGGTTTCATTGTTTCTTGCCATTTGCTAGATGTTGCTGATGAAATGGGGGAAGAATTCAGTTTCTACGGAGTGAGAAATTGCACAAAATTGGTTAATGAAGATGAAATGGGAGTTGGGATTATATGTAGTAAGGAGGGAAAACGAAATTTTGAAATGGGGTTTGGATGTGTGGTGATGGGAAGTTGATAAGATGGGAGTGGGGGAAGAAACGTAACCTCTGTTATAGCAGATATCAGATTCTGGACTCGTGACGGTCGTCACACATCTGTGACGGTCGTCACCCGTGTGACGGGCGTCATGGTTCTGTGACGGTCGTCACACCAGCAAATTCTGCAGAACGCAGAATTTTGCTACAGGGGTGCTTTTGACATGTTTTTAAGGCTTGTAATTGATACCGCAATGTAATAAATCAGCCAAGAGGCATATGATAACATAAAAAACAGAATAAAGGAATAATGAATAAAATTGAAATAACATTTAATTGAAATGATTGTTTTTAATGTAATACATAAGTGAAATGAAACAATGTGAAAATAAAAATAATTGAAAGCGTACAGAAAAACAGGAAAAATAAACTAAACTAAAGCTAAAATCTCAGTCCTTTTGTGCCTTCAATTCGTCAAACTTCCGGGCGTAGTAATCGAGCTGGTCACAAACTAAGTCCATGAAAACTGATAATTCGGCGTGGATGCTTGTTATTTCATTTCTTGTGGTGGTCAGAGCTGCGTCGAAGGTGTCTAATTGGTGCAGAACAGTATCCATTTTGTCAATGTTTTCTTCAAGAATGGGCTCAGGATAGGTGTTGTAATGTGGAGGGGTCTCAGGGTCTACCTCAGCTTCGGATACAACATCCTCATAATACATATAATCATGTGCTTCAGAGATGTGATCAATGTCGTACATGTAATCCTGTGGTGTGGATTAAGGTGAAGGAGGTCCCATAGGCTCATCCAATTCATAAACCCAATTGTCCTTGTTATGGATACTCGTCATCTGATGATTTGGCAATGTGAATAGCTGGACAAGTTTGTCATTGATAAGGTACTCGTAGGATCCAGGTCCCATGGTTCTTAAAATGCGCATGTTAAAGCAAAACTGGATATTCATGGGTCGGACGGTGCCAAAACTAGTGCTTGCATTTAGGTGGAATCTAAGGCCAAGCTCGTGGGCAATCATTGTCACGAGGCCTCCTATTAGAATGGGTGATTGTGGTTCCTGAGTGAGGCGTAGGAAGGATCTCATCATAAAAGGCACGGCATTCACCGGACGGCCCTAAGAAGCACAGAACAAGATAAACAACTCTTCTTTAGATACTGTAGTAATGTTTTCTTCCTTTCCGAAAAGGGTGTGAGCTAGGATTTTATGAAAGTATCTGAAAGCGGGGTTATGAATCTCATCGTTATACATGCCATTTGGGTCAGGGTGATAGTCGCCTGTGATTTTACCCCAGAACTGGTTTAGTTCAAAATCAAGATCATCATCTTCGGCACTGATGAACACATGTTGTCCGCTAGGAAATCCTAGGAGGTTAGCTAATGACATACGACTATGGG
This sequence comes from Lathyrus sativus, assembly GCA_963859935.3. Lineage (NCBI taxonomy): Eukaryota > Viridiplantae > Streptophyta > Magnoliopsida > Fabales > Fabaceae > Lathyrus > Lathyrus sativus. The sequence continues at coordinate 569,989,450 of OZ012735.1, read as the reverse complement.
TTTGGTCCATTCCAAACATTTTAAAGGTGATCAGCTCTGTGTTTGATCCAAAACCATAGTTGGGTAAGTACCTGAAGGAACTAAGGAATTCGTAGGTGAGGTCCTTATAGGTAGCAAAACGGGTTTTCAAGGAGGTGTTCTCCCAGCCTAATTGATTAAACAAGAATTGAATGCTATCAGTAATTCCTAGCTTCTCCATGGTAGACTTATCATAATACAGTGTTAAGGCTATGTCTCTCTCAGTTAATGCTTCAAACCTTGCCTTTTGAGCTAATCCTCGAAAATGAACCTTTGTGAAGTCGTACTCGGCCATACTCGCAGGTTAGTCGGAGAAAAACAGGAGGAAGGTATGAAGGCTTTTAAAATCCTGAAAAGTTTAAAACAGAAATTTTAAGTCAGAATTTTTAGAAACAAAAGGTGGTAGAAATAAAAACAAAGTTTAAATAAAAGAGAAAATAATGAAACAAAAAATAAAAATAGTAGCAATTTAAGTTTAAAATTTTGTTAAAATTTCAAAGTAAGATTTCAAACAAAAATGAGAATGAAATACAGTAAAGAGGGAAATACGGGAAAATTGGGTTGCCTCCCATTAAGCGCTGTTTTTTAACGTCAAAAGCCTGACGATAGCTTGGTGACAAGATATTCGGGGGTTTGAGCAGGAAGCTCGAGCAATGTTATACTGCTGACTTGAGGGTTGTTTTCGTTCTTATTATAATGTTTTAAACGTTGCCCGTTTATGATAAATGGTGCATTCGTCTTATCGGTAATTTCAACAGCTCCACTTTGAAGTACTTTAGTCACTTCAAAAGGTCCAGACCACCTAGATTTTAGTTTACCTGGGAAAAGTTTCAATCTTGAATTAAATAGAAGTACGATGTCTCCCATACTGAATTGTTTCCGGACTGAACGTTTATCATGCCATTTCTTAGTTCGTTCTTTGTAGATACGGGCATTTTCGTAAGCGTCCAATCTAAGTTCTTCTAATTCGTGTAAGTTCAAGATTCGTTTCTCTCCTGCCTCAGTGTAGTTGAAATTAAGTGTCTTAATGGCCCAGAAGGCTTTATGCACTAATTCTACAAGGAGATGACAGGATTTACCGTAAACTAATTTGAAGGGTGTAGTACCTATTGGTGTCTTAAAAGCGGTCCTATAAGGCCATAAAGCTTCATTCAGCTTTAATGACCAATCTTTCCTTGAGGTAGCGACAGTCTTTTCCAATATTTGTTTTATTTCCCTGTTCGAGACCTCTACTTGTCCGCTAGTTTGCGGATGATACGGTGTAGCTACTCGGTGTCGGACTCCATATTTAGAAAGAAGTTTGTCAAAAATTCGCGATATGAAATGTGATCCGCCGTCACTAATGACGAGTCTGGGTACACCGAATCTAGGAAAGATTGTGTTTTTGAAGAGTTTGATTACTACTCGTGCGTCATTTGTTGGAGCGACAATGGCTTCTATCCATTTAGACATGTAGTCTACAGCGACGAGTATGTAGTTATTCCCAAAAGAAGACGGGAAGGGTCCTGTTGCACCCCAAAATTTGCTCAACCTTTTCTTGCCTGATTTATGTTTCATTGCATTATCATTTGCATTGCATATCATGATATCATTCATATAGCAGGGGATCAAGGCATTCAGGTGGCTCCAGGTGCAACTTTCATTGCAAGAGGCTAAACAACAAACATCAGAGGCTTCAACACTTGTTTTGCCCAGCAATCGAGCGACCGATTTTATTTTATTTTGCAGGGCATTTTTTCATGTCAGAAGCAACACTCAGGTTATGTACAGTGTTCCCGTGGTCAGAGCAATCAAGAATGGTTTTCAGCAGCTAAACAGAGTTCCGAACGGCAGGAAACGGGCAAAGGGGCAGATTTCCCTCCAAAAGGCGCCAAATTCAAATTTTTGAATGTGTTAATCGGTTAACACATAGGGTTAATCGATTAACCATTTGAAAATCAGTCCAGATTTGAATTTTTAACAGTGTTAATCGGTTAACCTATATGGTTAATCGATTAACCACAGCAGGTTTTGCCTTACACGTGAATTTTCAAGTCCAGCCACTCTTGGGGTCCAATTTTGGTCATTTAAATTGCATTTTCACACTTGGGAAGGATCTAGAACATTATCAAATTTCATTTTCCCTCCAAATGCCCAAACCTCATTCCATACCACATTTTCCAAGCCATTTTCCAATCCTTGCTTTGGATCCAAACCAAGAGTGTATATATTTGATTCACTCCAAACCTCACAAGAATAATCCTCATAATTCACTCTCATTTCAGAATTGCTCTCAATTTTCTCTCAATTCTCTCTCAATTTTCCAATCTCAAAAACCTCACCCAAAGCTCTTCTCCTTGAGATCATTGATTCTTCATTGGAATCATTGATTTCTAAGAGTTAAACCTCCATTAATTCACTCCATCAATTCCATTTCATCATCCAATTTTCGTGCACAAGCAGATCTGAATTTTGAAGTGTTCTTGGAAGTGTTTATTTGGCTTATTTGGAGTTGTTCTTGGTGGATCTACATTGCTACTACAAGAATTGGTGTGGATCTTGAAGAATTCTGGTTTTCTTTGCTTAGATCTACTCATTTACAGTTGAATCAACAATTACCGGATCAAGTCTCCGATCCGAAGGTTGGAATTCTGATCCGATTTTGTTTTCGAACTTATTTGCATAATTTGCATGTGGATATTTGCATTTGATTGATTATGTTGATTTTGATCCATGATCTTGTTGTGTTATTGTGTTTACATGTTGTTTAAATGAATGTTTACTGGTTTAATTTCGTGCATGATCAATCACATGATAATTGAAGTGTTTGCTTAGGTGATAAGCTGCTGAAAAGTGATTCTGAACTGCTGTTTTTCACCTCTGGCACAGTGTTAATCGATTAACCTATATGGTTAATCGATTAACCAACTCAAATATTCAAATTTTCAAGCGTTTTTCAATGGTTAACCGATTAACCTCTGGCGTTAATCGATTGACACTGTAACAGAGGGCCTGTTTTGCTGTTTTACTTGCTTGTTCGCGTGCCGGTTCGATCCGAATCATCATAGATCTTTGTGTTGCATTTGGATTGGATTATTTTGGATGTTTGTCACTGTTCTTGGCTGTTTAATCATGATCTTGTATGCATTTCCCACTCGCATGCTTGCATTGCATGTTGCTTGTTTTCTCTTTTTCTTTCCTAATTGATACCTCTGTTTTGTTGAATTTTGTTCTTCCAATTCATGATGAATTTGGCTTTGATTTTTTAGTATGTGTTAGGGTAGACATGTATGTTCCCCTAGGAATTTTATTAGATTTTTACAACTTGGTTTTGTATTTTATTTGTGTTTTGCAAGTGGCTTGTGTTTATGATTTCCTCTCTTGAGTGCTTTGGTTTGTTTGGCTTGGTTGGCTCCCTTGAAGTTGGTTTGAGCTTGAGTTCTTTTTTGTTGGAGCTTCTGGATTCATTGAAGATGCTTGGGATTGAAGATTGGAGCTTGGAGATGAAGGCTTTTCCTCTTGTGGAGCTTTTGTAGGAGCTTAGGGAAACTAGGTTTTTAGGAAGAGCATTAGACTAGTTTTGCCTCTTTCTTCAAACATGGAGTATCTTGTCCATCTCTATTCCATCCAATGACATAAAGTCCTTCTTGGGAAGCTCCATCTCTCCTTAGGAGGGATGAGTGGTATGCCCAAGTGAGTCGAACTTTGAGGATACCTTTCATTTGCAATGTTGAGTTCTTAGTGATTTCCTTTGGTTGTCATTAAGTTCTTTAACATTATAACTTGATCTTATTGTTTAATCCTCCTCTTGGAGTGTGCTTGATGAATCTTGAAGATTGATGAAGCTTGAATGAGGCCTTTGCTGTGAACTTTTTGTTGGTTATTCATCTGTTGCTGTCAGGGCCGGTTTTGGGGTTTTATTTTCTTTGTTGTATTGTTAATCTTCCCCTTAGGTTTGAAGTGAAGCTGTTTCACTTTGCCTATTGTTTCTTGCTGCATCTCATGCATTTTACTGCTTTACTGTATGTATCTGTTTCTTTTGCCGTTTATCCCCTAGGATCTCTGTTTCTCTCTGCGCAAGAGAGAAATATGATAGACATTAGGCTCTCATCCATGCATGACAACGTTAGGGTAGTTTTGATTCCCTTTTCAACCATAAGCTTTTTAGAGCGTCTTTCTCTTCTCATCTCAGAACAATTCAAAACACAGTAATAAGGTTAATCAATGTCGTACGTTACGAGCCTTAAGCTATTTGAGAAAAGGTTGCTGGAGGGTCACTCTTCAGTAATCTGATTGCTTAGTGTGTTACCCTTAGGGTGACATACGACGTAGTCACTCTCAAATCATAGTCTCTAGTGCGTCAGAGATTGCAAACACACTAAAAAAACACTTCTTGCGTAAAAAGACTGAAAACCAATCAAAGTGTCATTTTTGTCCGCTTGGACCCATAATCAGGAGAAAACCTTTTTCAGAAGGATAAAAACAATCAAGACAGACTTGTGTCGTACGTGGCCCGAACTACGTTTGCTCTGATCTTTCATGCTGTATGAAAGTACGTAGGCATAGGATGCGATATCCTAGCGAGCAACCTTCCCCTCCTTTCCCGTAGGTAGGCGAACTACGTTGACTCTGATTTCTCGTTTCAGACGGGAATACGTAGGCATAAAGTCCGATACTTTGCCAAGTCATTTTATTTTCTTTTAACCCAGACCTGTAGAATAGATAGAATAACAATCCGTACTAGAAAACAAGCATGGATCCCGTCGAGTACGACGGACGTGAGGGGTGCTAATACCTTCCCCTTGCGTAACCGACTCCCGAATCCAGGATTTGGTTGCGATGACCATTCCTTTCCCGTCTTTGCGGTAGGTTTACTTCGAGCGTTTCCTTTCCCTCCGTTGGGATAAATAACGCACGGTGGCGACTCTTTTGTTCAGCCGGCGTCGATTTTCGCAGTAGCGACAGCTGGAGACTCTGCTGGGGACTCCAACGGCTCCCTACGCGAGTCAATCCTAGCGCTTGTTTTCCCGTCAGGGGTGTTGTATAGATTTACTGTTCTGTCTTTACTTTCCGCATTTTATTATCAGCTTTATATTGTTATTGCTGTTCTGGGAAGGGGGTAATCTGTTGAGAGATAAGCCGGACCTGGGCTTGAGGTTACACATAGATTTAGAGAGAGAGTAGTGGTTAGCCTGCTTGCTTAGCTCGCACCAGCTAGCCGCGAAATCTCACTCGGACGAGATTCTCTTTGATGCTTCTTGCCTGGCCCTTAGGGCTCGACAGGTTGTCTGACCCGAGGATTGTCGACTCTGGGAACCTATCAATTGGGATTCAACTAAGTGAGGCCGCTTCAAGGGATGATGATGCCACACCTTCTGGGTATCGTATCATCGCTCTTGAAAGTCTGTGACGTTGAACCCGCATAGGATGCCGTACCTCGTCTGCGAGTTAAGTACACACCTGTGAGGGGTAGGAGGGTCTGTTTGCAGGAAACCTTTGACCTCAGAACACCTGGTTTATCTCTATCAGTGATACGTGGTTACAGGGTTCTTTTGAGTGGTTGGTTTGGTTTGAGATGCAGATTGGATGGTTCTCAAGCTCCAGTACAGAGCAGCCCAGTCTATCAACAGTGCACTTGATCCCTTGTTTGCATATGCATGTGCATTTTCATGATTGCATTTCATTAACATGTATTTATGTTGCAGGTGATCATTCCCCTCTGATTCTAGGATATCTTCTAGCCAGGCATGGAGTCCCTGAAGAAGACGGTTGCTTACAGGTTGCATTCACCAGACATCAGTTCATTATTGGGTTTAGTTGCTTTGGCAGATGAGAGTGTGAGGGCTGGGTTCAGAGAATCCTATGGGAGACTGCTTAGCTTGTTGTACACACCTTCAGATTTCGAGACTACTGGGGTGTATACTTTGATGCAGTTTTATGAGCCGCAGCTAAGATGTTTCTTATTTCCAGGCTACATTCTTGCACCCACTTTGGAGGAGTATTATGTTATGTTGGGTATCCCTGTGCTAGACCAGATGCCCTTTGTACACGTTGATACTGAGCCTGAGTTAGCTACGCTCGCAGAGATTGTCAGTTTGGATGCTTCTGAGTTTCTAGGAGGCTTGGTCAAGCTGAATGGAGCTTATGGTTTTCACTTATCTGTCCTGGTTGAGAAGGCTACACAGTGCGTGAAGAATGGGTGTTGGGTTGCCTTTAGTGCTATTATGGCTGTCTGCATCTACGGGATTGTCTTGTTTCCTAACGTGCCAGACTTTGTCGACTCGGATGCCTTCTTGATTCTCGCCTCGAAGAATCCCGTTCCTACTCTCTTGGGCGATTTTTATCATTCTATTCACTACAAGAATGAGAAACGTCATGGCAAGAATGTTTCCTGCTGTCTTCCTCTCTTGTACAGGTGGTTCCAGAGGCACCTTTCGAAGACTGGGCCGTTTGTTGATACCGTTGATACTTTGGATTGGCCGTCCCAGTTGATGGGGTTATCTGCTGAGAATATCATTTGTTTTGATCGGGGTATGCTTGGTATTGACATTATATATAGTTGCGGGGGCTTTCCGAATGTTCCTCTGATTGGACGGAAAGGCTGTATCAACTATAATCCTTCACTATTGGTACGACAGTTTGGTTATGCCTTGAGAGATGCTCCTATTGAGGTTGAGATATAGGAATCTCTGTATCTCACGGGCTCATTAGACGAGGCTGCTTTGATCAGGTTGAGACATGCATGGGCTGGCATCCATAAGAGGGGGAAAGCTTTGCTCGGTAAGAGCAACAGCAGAGCTTATGATCCTTATTTGGTGTGGGTCCGTGAGAGAGCTAGTACTTCTTTGATGCCTTATCCTGCTGTGGAACCCCTGTATCTTCCATTGATTGAGGTACCTCCTGCAGAAGAGAGTGGGAAATATAACAAGTTGTTGGCTGCAAATGAGTGTTGCACCCTAAAATTTGCTCAACCTTATTCCTTGGTTCATGTTTTAATATCATTATCATTAGCATTTAGAGTCATGTACATAGACTAACCATCTGCATAGCATAAGCATAGCAAGTCATTCAACAGGGGACCAATCATTATTCTCATCTCTGGAGGCCTATCATGAGGTCATCATCATAATTCAATCATATTCAAGTCATCAGGAAAGAATTTGAAAGCAAGGAGTTCAGCAGATCAAGCCTTGAGACCATCTCCTAGCTGAGGGTATCTGAGGACCAACAAGAGGATTGTGAGCTGTGGAGTGAAGGCATGGAGAGTATCTAGACATCTTGAGAGACTCAAAAGGTCATTTGGAGAAGAAAATAAGTTGTTGAGGTGATCACAATAGTTATAACTGAAGACAGTCAACTAGGGTTTCATCTGGGTCAACCCTAGGTCAACCCTAGGTCAATTGACTGACTTAAGAGGGCATTCAAGTCTATTGGAGAGATGTGGGGATCATCATTGAACATATGAAGAATGATATGGAGATATGACAAGGAGAATTCAAGAGAAATCAAGGAGAAGAGGAGTTACTAAATTAGGGTTTCTCTGTAAAATCCCCTAGTTTAGGTCAAATTTCCAAGCAAGATAAGTCAAAATTCTAACTTCAAATGGCTTCTTGGCCAACATGAAACTTGTAGAGGATCTCAAGACCTTTAATTTGAGTGGTGGAAGACCTCAAGGAGATTTATAGAACTCAAGTTATGGTCCTTACAAGTTACAGGTCATCTGGGGTGTCTGAATTTTTGTCTGTGAAAGTGACTTGACTTCCAAGCCATTTTTACCCCTCAAGGAGATTTCAAATGAATTCTTGGTCAACATAAGAGTTGTTCCTCATTGTCTTAGCTTTCTAGAATGGTATGGTATGCCTTCATATGATGTGGAGAACTCAACTTATGGTCTTGACAAGCAAAGGGTATTTTGGGCATTTGTGAATTACAGGTCATTTTAACCTATACCCAAAACTCATACAAGGAGGCCTCAAATGGAAAAACTTACAACATCAAACTTGCTCCAAATGGGATTTTAAGTCTAGAAAGAAGGTCACAAGTTATTGGAGAAGCTCATAGCATGGAGTTGCATGATTGGTCAAAATATGAACTAAAAAGGCTTATAAAGTGAATAATTTCAAATTGGAAAATGGTTTGGGAGATTTACAAGTCCAAATGGAGACTTCCAATATATGATTTTGAATGGAAAAACAATTCTAAGAACAATGGTTCACACACTTTTTTGAGTTTAGAAGGAAAAAATGAAGTTATCCATGGTTGCTTACCTTTTAAGAAACATAATCAAAAATGAGCCAAAGTTGGAAAGCAAGGGAATGTGCAAGATGGATCTAGAATGTACCATTGGGGTCTATATATTCATGAAAGGAGAATTTGGCAAGGGTTGGCCTCATTTGCACCAAGAATTTCACAAGATTTCTCATTCTTTTCATTGAAGTTTCATTGCAATTCTCACAAATTCTTCATCAAATCTTCATCATAATCAACCTTCTCATACTGATTCATCATCATATAGTATAATTCAATCAAGAACAAGGTGGTTATCATCCATTTTCGAGCACTTTTTTCAAGAGCATCAAGATTGAAGTTGCAAGTGGATAGCATAATTCTGGCCAAATCTCATCCAAAGCTTGCATACAGAATCAAGTTCATCAAGGATTGATCAAGATCCAAGTCTCAAAAGCCTCAAATCATCAATCTCCATAGCTGTTTGCAAGATTTTGCACAAGGTAAGTTTTCAATCACACAGCTCGATTCAGTTAGTTAGGCATGTTGTTGTTAGTTTAGAGATGATCTAGGTGGTTAGGAGATTAGTTTAGGTGAATTTGGAACGATTTGGTGAGGGTTGTTAACAGGTGCAACAAACTGTTAAGATCAATATCTCTTAGATTAGTGCATTATAATTGTAGCGTGATTGATCAAATTACTCTCCATTAGTTGTAGTTCAGTTTAGGTTAAGTTTGATTGAGAATGGTGATGTTGCATATCAGTGTCCTTCCATGGTAATCAGAGATTGATGCTATCGGATTGAGAGATTTATTGAGTTTCAGATTGAATTGAGATCATAGGATTGTAGAGTGAAAGATTCTGAGCAAGTTTCGTGTTTATGGCGTGGCATTTCATCGCGTGTAGAAGGAGAACGGTTTGGTGTAAACCTGCTCGTGCATGAGCTCTCATGGTGAATGAAACCCTAATTTGCAGAACCAAGGAGGAAGAGATAATCATAGCCCTTCGTTTGGAGTTAGACCCTTGACTGTGGGAGCGATCCAATGGCTGGTATTTGATCTGAATTTGGAGGGAAAGAATGAAGCTGGCCAAAACGCGCCGTTTCATTAATTGAAACGGGCGGGCCTGAGTGGATGATGCTATCCCCACCCCCAGGTTGTGAGCCCAAATCATATTCAACGTGTTTTCGTTGTTATTTTCACCCCCTGGCATTTTCTTCTATTTCTTTTATTTCTGAATGAAGTTGGGCTTAAGCCAGAAGCGCTAATTGCACCCCTCATTGTTGGCCCATTGTGATTCTTAACTGGGGCGAGTTTCTGAATGCACCCCCCTCATTCATTTCATTCACTTTTATTTTCTTAATTTCATTTTAATATTTTACCATCTTTGAAAATTCATAAATAATTCATAAAAAATGCTTTTTAATCCATTCTTTTTACCATGTTTTCATTAAAATGTCTAGAATATTATAGGAGAATAAAATTTCATTTTTAGTTTTATTTCATATTTTTTACATATTTTCTAAAATAAATGTCACATTAAATAATTCATTTCATGCATTATTTTTATGATTTTTGTTCTCTCACATGCTTTGATATTTTTTGATCATTCTTTTCATATTGTTTAGATGAGATATTAAGCTTGTAGAAATATTTTAGTTCCCATTTTTAGGAGTTAATTTTAGGTGATTAATAAATGCTTGAATATCATGAACAAAACTAGGGTTTTAGGTGACAACTTAGGAAGTTCAATTTTCTCCCTTAGGACTTAGGGTTTGAATAGATTAGTTATGGGACTATAGGGGCTATGGGTAGTTATTAGATCCCTTAGAGAAAAGTTAGGATTCCCCTACTGCTATTATTATTGTCTGTATATCTGCTGTCTGGTGTGGTGTGCCCTCTGGGGTTTACTGATTGTTTGTATGGGTATTGGGTTTGTCTGGGGCCCTGGGGAAGCTGAAGATTTGTGAAGATGAAGCCATTGAAGATTCAAATGCTGAAGATCAACTGTCAGAGTTGAGGAGGAGTTTCTTGCTAGCAGTTGCTGAGGAGACTAGGGTTTAGGAGCTAGGCAGAGCTCTAGGTTAGAAAGTTTGTTTCTCAAACATGGATTGCCTTGTCTGCATCCATTCTTCTCTGTGATTCAGAGTCTCTCTAAGACACTCACCCCCTTCCTTTGGAAGGCTTGGTGATGGTGTCTATGAGATAGAACTCTTGAGAGAAAATGCCTCTTGTGTTAGAAGCAGTCTGTTCACCACCTTTGGTAGTCAGCTGACTGCTTAACACCCAATTCACTCTTGTGACTAATCCCTCATCCTGGAGGTTTGAGCATGAAGAAAAGCCATTGCAGATGGAAGACTGATGATCAAAGCCCTTGTCTGAAGGCCATGAAGATGGAGATTGATGCTTGTTGAAGCCTGTAGCTGATTGGAGATTATTTGAAACCAGTTGCTGATTCAGAGCTGCTGATGCTATTTCTTTTGCTGTATTTCATTTGCTGATGTATTGATTGGTTTTCTGAACTGTATTGCTTGCTGTTTACCCTGCTGGGTTGAAGGTGAAGCCTGTTCACTTTTGCCTATTGTTTTCTAGGTTCGAGGTTGAGTGGGACTCCCTTGCCTCGCTTGTATTGCTGCATCCATGCATTTTACTGTTTTGCTGTATATATCTGATATTGTTTCTGTTTCTGCCTATCCCGTAGGATCTCTGTTTCTCTCTGTGCAAGAGAGGAGCATGATAGACACTAGGTCTTAACCCATGCATGATAACATTAGGTTAGTTTGTTTCCCTTCGCAACCGTAGGTTAGAGTTCTGTCTCTTTCTTTCTCAAAACAAACAGAAAAAACACATAAAGATTTCAAACACAATAAAAGACACTTCTTTCGTAAAAGAATGTGAACTCATCAAAACGTCATTTTTGTCCGCTTGGACTGCTAATCAAGAAAACCTTTTTCAGAAGGAATAAAATCAATCAAGGACAGACTTGTGTCGTACGTGGCCCGAACTACGTTTGCTCTGATCTTCCATGCTGTGTGGAAGTACGTAGGCATAGGATGCGATATCCTAGCGAGCAACCTTCCCCTCCTTTCCCGTAGATAGGCGAACTACGTTGACTCTGATTTCTCGTTCCAGGCGAGAATACGTAGGCATAAAGTGCGATACTTTGCCGAGTCATTTTTATTCTTTTTTTTTAACCCTTGACCTATAGTTTAGATAGAATAACAATCCATACCCGAAAACAAGCGTGGATCCCGTCGAGTACGACGGACGTGAGGGGTGCTAATACCTTCCCCTTGCGTAACCGACTCCCGAATCCAGGTTTTGGTTGCGATGACCATACCTTTCCCGTGTTGTGCGAGGTTTACTCTGAGCGTTTCCTTTCCCTCCCGTGGGATAAATAACGCACGGTGGCGACTCTTCTGTTCAGCCGGCGCCGATTTTCGCAGTAGCGACAGCTGGCAACTCTGCTGGGGATCCAACGTCCCCTGGCTGCTAAGGACTGCGATGGTTCTTATGCATTTGGGATCCAACGTCCCTTGAGAGAGTCAATCCTAACGCTTGTTTTCCCGTCGAGGATTTTGTATGGAGTTATTGTATACTTCTAACCCTGCATTTTCCAGCTTTATATATATTGTTTATTCTTGCTGTATCTGGGGTGTGACGGGTGTTCTGATATTGAGAGATAAGCCGGACCTGGGCTTGAGTGCACCTAGAATTAGAGTAGAAATTAGTGGGCGCCCGCTTGCTTTGCTTGCTTTGGTGTCCCATGAAATCTACACTCAGACGAGGTTCCTCTGGTTGGCCTCCTGCCCCTTCCTTTGGTTGGCGTGGGTTGCTGGTTAGTTGGATTGTCGACTCTGGGGACCGATCATTTGGAAGTTGGCTGAGTGAGGCCTCTTCAGGAATTGATGATGCCACTCCTTCTGGGAATCGTATCATCAACCCTGAAAGTCTGTGACGCCGACGACCGCATAGGATGCCGTACCTTGTGCCAGTTATAGGGCCACCCACCTGTGAGGGGATTTGGGGTTATGCAGGTAACTAGACCTCCAGACTACCGGTTATTTCTTGATCAGAGATCCTGGTTATTTATGGAGATTTATTCTGAGGTCTGTCAGAGACCATTTGGAGATGTATTCTGAGGTCTGTCAGAGACCATTTGGAGATGTATTATGAGGTCTGTCAGAGACCAGTTGGAGATGTATTATGAGGTCTGTCAGAGACCAGTTGGAGATGTGTTTTGAGGTCTGTCAGAGACCAGTTATAGATGGGATTTGAGGTCTATCAGAGACCAGTGAGTTATGGTTTGAGGTCTGTCAGAGACCAGTGTTGGAGTTCTATTTTTAGGTCTATCTGAGACCAGGGTTTGATGACTTCTGGATGGTCTATTTGAGACCTTTCTTGATTGGGTTTAGGCTATTCAGCTGCAGCTTTGGTCCCTGTTGAATGTTACTTGCATTGCATCCCTGCATATACATTATCATTTGCATTTCACTAACGTGTGTCTGTGCTGCAGGTGCATTTGCATTTCCCTAGTTCTAGTGTCCAGACTTCTGAGTATTTGATCATGACTAGCCTAAGGAGAACAGTTGCTTACAAATTGCCTACGCCTGATATTGTTCCTTTACTGGGGTTGATCTCTCTTGCTGATGAGGGTGTTCGTAGGAGTTTCCGGATGAGCTATGGTAGATTATTGAGATTGGTGTGCAAACCTACAGAGGTAGAGTTAGATGAGCTGTATGCTTTGATGCAATTCTACGACCCTGCTTTGAGGTGTTTTACGTTCTCTGACTTTATTATGGGACCAACTCTGGAGGAATACGCTGAGTATGTTGAGCTGCCTGTGCAGAACCAGGTTCCATTCATTCATTATGATGCCAAGCCTAAGCCGGAGGAATTGGCAAAAGCCTTGCATGTTGATGCTTCTGAACTTGTGACTACTGTTTCCCGTGGAGTTCCAGGCTTCTCATTTCAGTTCTTAGTGGGTAAAGCCCAAGAGTACGCCAAGAGCGGGTGCTGGGTTGCTTTCAATGCTGTGTTGGCCTTGTGCATTTATGGCATAGTACTATTCCCCAATATACCGGATTTTGTGGATTTCGATGCTTTCTACTTGCTCGCCGCTGGTAATCCTGTACCTACCTTACTCGGAGATCTCTACCACTCGCTGCATTACAAGAATGAGAAGGGAAGAGGGAAGAATGTTCATCTGTGTGTGCCCTTATTGAGTATGTGGTTTGAGAGTCATCTTCCTAAGAGAGGATCTGCTGCAGAGACTACAGTTCCAGTTGGTTGGCCGGAGCGTTTGATGAGGTTATCGTCGGAAGATATGGAGTGGTTTGATAGAGATCTGTTGGGATCGGAGCTCATCTTCAGTGGTTCTGGTTACCCTAATGTGCCATTGATAGGAAGAAAAGGGTGTATCAATTACAACCCTTCTCTATTCATTCGCCAGTTCGGATATGCGCTGAAGAATCCACCTCAAGAGGAAGAAGTACAGGAATCTCTGTACTTCACCGGTGACGTGAAAGGGGAGTTATTAGCCAAGTTGCGACATGCCTGGACGAGTATTAACCGCAAAGGGAAGCCGTTGTTAGGAAAGAATGACTGTCAGGCCTATGCACCTTATAGAGCTTGGATTCAAGAGAGGGCTAGTCAGTTGAAGATGCCATTTCCAGATGCACCAACTCTTGATCCTATTCCGGTAGAAGAGCCGACTACTGTTTCTAGAGAAGCATATGAACAGGTTGTGAGGGAGAAAGAAGCCTTAATGAAGATTAATGAAGGGTTAGAGCAAGAGCTAGCCCAGGCACGCAGTGAGAAAAACAAGGCCGTATATGCTTTCCAACAACAGATTGAGCTGGTGAATAGGTTAGGAGCTGAGTTGACCGAGGAAAAGAAAAAGCGCGAACGTCTGGGGCAAGAGTTCAGAAGTTCCCATGACATGCTGGAAGCCAAAAAGAAGGCGCTTGACGCAGCACACCGAGAGATATCTTCTTGCAACAAGACTTGGAACGCTACTCTCACCAACAACAAGAAGAGGGAAGATAAGCTGAAGCAGCAAATTTCCGACCTCGAAGAGAAGTTGAAGTCTAGCATCAAGAAGTGTGAGGAGGAAGTGATGAACCGGTATAGTGTCCAGCATGCACTGAACAAGGCAATCAAATCCAGAGATGAAGCAGTGTCCCAGAAGCGAAAGTTAGAAGATTGCTTCGGAGAGGCAACGTGGGAAGAAACTGCTGAAGACGTGCGCCGTGTCCTTAAGAAGAGGAACCAGCTTGTTGAAGGGCTGCTCGATCGACCAAGCCATCCGGAGACCAAGAAGTTGATAGAGGAGTACCAGACCTTTGGGAGGATCTGATCATTCCATTATTTGTATGCTTTATTTGCATAGTGCTGACCATCACCAGGATTGTTGGTTGAGGTCATGCCATCTTTGTACTCTCAGTGATATTGTACCCTGGGCTTATTGATTCTCTCTGTTATATATGAGGCTTTCTATGATTCAGCTCCGGTATTCTTATTGTCAGCACTGTCACCGCACCGGCACCTTCGCACTAGAACTGGGGGAATGAACTTCCCTAATGCACAGACACATTGCATTGCATTCATATTCATCTTGCATAACAGGTAACCTTTGAATGGTGTCTTATCTCCTGCTTTGATTCAGGTACTTAACAGGATTCCAGATCAACATCCGCACCGCTATTCTACACGATCCAACTGTCGGAAAGTCATGGACCAGATTCAGAATGAGATGCAGGATGTACGCGAAAAGCTCGCCCTCTTCATGCAAACCATGGAGGCTATAGCAAAAGGGCAAGAGAACTTGCAGGCCATGGTCCAGCCTCTATTGGCTCGCAACGCTGGTCATGGTAACGAAGATCATCAGTCTGTCCGGGTTGATACTGCTCATGGAGATGGCACTCCAACGCCAGTGGCTCCGCCTGTCGTCAATGTGAATGCTGCTAACGTCAACAACGCTACCGCTGCTGTGAATGGTAACGTCGGAGTTGGAAATGAAACTGCTGTCCATAACGCTGGGCTGGGTGATGTCAATGTGGGAGATAATCTCGGAGGCAATGGTTTTATCAACACTGGGTTCGGATTCAACGATCAGGGATTCGACAATACTGGCAAGTATGGCTTTAATGCTCAAGGCTTTGGGCAAGATGGTTATGGTATGGTCAATCAGGGCTACGGAGGCTTTGGCAACGGAAACGGTGCTGGTTTTATGGCTGGTGGTCCTGCTGGAGGTGTTCAAGGGTATGGCAACAGAGGCCGAGTTCCGGGGATGAATCAGGTCAGAGCTGGACGTAATAATGCGTATGATGGATACGGGGCTGGAAACGGTATGTGGCAAGAGGATCAGCAGGAGGACGCCTTCTCTGGAGGGGGTTTTGAAGGGCCGATGGATGATTCTCAAAAGATTAGAATGCTGGAAGAGCAAATGAAGGGAGTCCTAAACCAGAGTGCTGTGGGTCTGGACATGGCAACAATGGGCTTGGTACCTGGGCTGAGGGTGCCAATCAAGTTCAAAGCGCCTGCGTTCGATAAGTACAAAGGAGATACATGTCCGAAGGTTCATGTACGAGCTTATTATAGAAAGATGTCTGCATACTCCACTGACGAAAGAATGCTCATGCATTTCTTTCAGGATAGCCTATCGGGTCCTTCCTTAGAGTGGTACATGGGGTTGGAGCCCACTGATATCAAGACTTGGAAGCAATTAGCAGAGGCGTTCGTAGCCCATTACAAATATAACAGCGACCTGGCACCCAATCGGGTCCAGTTGGCCGGGCTTTCGCAAAAGAAGGGGGAGAGTTTTAAAGAATACGCGCAAAGGTGGCGCGATATGGCTGCCAGGGTCCGTCCTCCTGTGGAAGATAAAGAAATGAACGATATGTTTGTCGGCACATTCACCGGGCTGTTTCATGATATGTTGTTTCACACTTCTCTGGCCAGTTTTTCAGACCTGATTCTGATGGGTGAAAAGATTGAGCGGAACATTAAGCAAGGCAAGTTCCAAGTCGATGAATCAACTGCATCTGGCAGTAATAGGAAAGCTTATGGTGGGCGCCGTCAGGGCGAAGCTAGCGCGGTATTTGGAGGCCGAGGCCGAGGCCGAGGCAGGGGAAGAAATCCATATCGTTAGCAGCAGCAAGTGTCGAGTGTCACCATCCCTTATCAGCAGCAGCCAATCCAGCAACAACAACAGGTTCAGCAGCAACCAATGCCACAGCAGCAGCAGCCTCAGCAGGGGGCACAGCAAGCTCAGAGAAAATTCCAGGGTGGTAAGCCGAGAAGGGTGTTCGAGAAGCCTCCCTCTAACTATGCTGATTTATTGCAGACCTTGTTGGGATTGAATCTGGTAGAGAAAAGAACCTTGGCACCGATAACGGGAGCTCCCCCGTTCGGCTATGATGCAAATAGGCGCTGCGAGTTTCATTCTGGGGCCCCGGGCCATGATATAGAAGGTTGTCATGCTTTTAAGCACGTTGTGCAGGATCTCTTGGACAACAAGTCTATCAACTTCGGAACGACCGGTGCGAATATAGTCCAGAAACCCATGCCTAATCATGGGGCGAATGCCGTGCTGTCTGAGGAAGGTCTGAATCTGATTATGAATGTTGAGGATTTGAAGACGCCGCTGAGCGAAATAAAAAGCCGACTGTTGCAAGGAGGTGTTTATCCGGGTTGTAATGAGTACTGCTTAGATTGTTGGGCCCTGTCTGGGGGGTGTGAGGATTTGAAGAAAGGCATCCAGGCCTTAATTGATGATGGTATATTGCAGTTTGATAGAACAGCAACTGAGGAGCCGGCAGGGGCAGTAATGGATAATCAGAGTGATGTTGCCACAGTGACAATTCCTAGGAAGACGATCACTATTTCAGCACCAGCTCAGCGACCACCGATTACTATAACTAAAGCCGGGCCAATCCCGTATGAGAACACGAAAGCAGTCCCATGGTCATATGGGCTGGAGGTGTATTGTGACGGGATTAAAATCGATGTTAACAAGCAGTCAGAGGGGATTGTGGATAATGTTGTTGGCCCGGGAGGCATGACGAGAAGCGGCAGGATCTTTATATCTCCTGAAGTGGAAGCCGAAAGGCTAGCGAAAGGAAAGGGGAAAGCGGTGGAAAATGTTCCGGTTCAAGCAAATGAAAAAGAAGCAGCATCTAAGGATGTCGAAGAATTCATGCGCTTAATTCGGAAAAGCGACTATAAAATCGTGGAGCATCTGCAGCAAACGCCATCCAAAATATCTATCTTGTCATTGCTGTTGTGTTCGGAAGCTCACCGAAACGCTTTGCTGAAAGTCCTGGACACTTCTTTTGTACCACAGGATGTCTCCGTGAACCAGCTAGAAGGAGTATTGGCACATGTAAATGCAGGCCACAGTCTGGGCTTTACTGATTTCGACTTGACTCCGAAAGGAAGGGATCATAATATGGCATTACATGTATCTGTTGAGTGCAGAGGGTCGACAATGTCGCACGTATTGGTTGACACCGGGTCGTCTTTGAACGTGCTGCCTAAGAAGGCTATGATGAAGCTGGATGTTCGAGGGATTTTGTGTACACCAAGTGATTTGGTAGTCAGAGCGTTTGACGGCACGCGGAGAACAGTCTTCGGATCAATTACATTGCCTCTGCAAGTGGGTCCGGAAGTGTTTGCAACGGAGTTTTATATCATGGATATACAGCCTGCGTACAGCTGCTTGCTGGGAAGACCTTGGATTCACGGGGCAGGGGCAGTTACGTCTACCCTGCATCAGAAGTTAAAGTATATGGTCGGAGACAGTGTAGTCACCGTGTGCGGAGAAGAAGACATCCTGGTCAGCCATCTTTCTTCGTTTAAATATGTGGAAGTCGACGGGGAGATCCACGAGACGCCATGCCAGGCATTCGAAGGTTTGCGCATTAAGGACAAGAGTCCCGGGCCAAGCAAAGTGCCAGAGATAGCTGTTTCATCGTACAAAGAGGCCCAAGCGCTAGTGAAAGCAGGAGAAGCCAAAGGCTGGGGCAAAGTATTGGACATTCCTGTAAAAATGGACCGGTGCGGACTGGGGTACCGACCGTCGTCATCAACTCCTTCTGTGGGGGCCCCTCATTTCAGAAAGTCAATCACCATCTCTGCCAGTGGAGTATGCCATGAATCTGTCAATGCTGCTTCAGAATCCGATGAAGGGGACAGCGACGGTGAGATGGATGCCTGGATTCAGCCAAGCACGCCAGGACAAGGACTGTGCAACTGGTCTATTCAGGAGCTTGTTCCTGTGACTTTTAAACAGTAATGCTTTGCTTTATTAATTGTTGAATAATCTGATGTCTTGCCCGGGGCATCAGGGTTTGCTTAGGGCTGTGTTGTTATAAACATTGCTTCGTTAATCATTAAATAAATGGCGTTTTTTCATGTGTAAATACTGTAATCCCTGTCTTTCTTGTTTTGTATTTTTCAATAAAATGGCAATGTGGTTATCCGCTGTATACGCATTTTGAAGCACTTAACCCTTTCTTTTGCAGGATAACATTTTCAGATGACATCCTTGAACCACCTATGACTCGTCCCGACTTCGAGCACCCGGTATTCCAGACCGAAGAAGAGGTTGTCGAAGATAGCGACGTTCCGGAAGAACTGTCTTGGTTGGTGAAGCAAGAGGAAAGAGCCATTCTGCCTCACGACGAGGTCATCGAAATTATCAATTTGGGGTCGGAAGGGGTTGAGAAAAATATTCGTATCGGAGCCGCACTGCAGAGTGATATCAAGCGAAGATTGGTTGAAATGCTCCGAGAGTATAATGATGTATTCGCTTGGTCGTATCAAGATATGCCAGGGCTCGATACAGATATGGTTGTGCATCGTCTGCCACTGAAAGAAGACTGCCCGCCTGTCAAACAAAAACTTCGCAGAACTCGACCAGATATGGCAATGAAGATCAAAGAGGAGGTTCAGAAACAGTGGGACGCTGGGTTCCTGGCTGTGACGAAGTATCCCTCATGGGTTGCTAACATCGTGCCAGTGCCAAAGAAAGATGGCAAGGTTCGAATGTGCGTGGATTATAGAGATTTGAATAAAGCAAGCCCAAAAGACGATTTTCCACTTCCTCACATTGACGTGTTAGTGGACAATACCGCTCAATACTCTGTATTCTCCTTCATGGATGGCTTTTCAGGCTATAATCAAATTAAAATGGCGCCAGAGGACATGGAGAAGACTACTTTCATAACGCCTTGGGGAACATTTTGCTATAAAGTGATGCCCTTTGGTTTGAAAAATGCTGGGGCAACGTATCAGCGTGCGATGACAACTCTCTTTCATGACATGATGCATAAAGAGATTGAAGTTTATGTTGACGATATGATTGCCAAATCCCAGACGGAGGAAGAGCATCTGGTGAATCTGTTGAAGTTGTTTAAAAGGCTTAGGAAGTTCAGGCTGAGGCTGAACCCTAACAAATGCACCTTCGGGGTGAGATCGGGTAAACTGCTGGGGTTTATCGTAAGCGAAAGAGGAATAGAGGTCGATCCTGCTAAAATAAAAGCGATTCAAGAAATGCCGACGCCTAAAACAGAGAAAGAGGTGCGCGGGTTTTTAGGGAGATTGAACTACATTGCTCGGTTCATATCTCATCTAACGGCCACGTGTGAACCATTATTCAAGCTGTTGAAGAAAGATCAAGCTGTAACGTGGAACGAAAATTGTCAAAAGGCGTTCGATAAAATAAAGAAGTACTTGCAGGAGCCTCCTATTTTGATACCCCCGGTGGCAGGAAGACCCTTGATAATGTATTTGACGGTTCTTGAGGGAAGTATGGGTTGTGTTCTCGGTCAACACGACGAGACGGGGAGAAAAGAGCATGCCATTTACTATTTGAGTAAGAAATTTACAGACTGTGAATCTCGATACTCAATGCTGGAAAAAACTTGTTGCGCGCTAGCATGGGCCGCCAAGCGTTTGAGGCAGTACATGCTGAATCATACAACCATGCTCATCTCGAAGATGGATCCGATCAAATATATATTCGAAAAGCAGGCGTTGTCAGGTAGAATTGCCCGGTGGCAGATGATCTTGACTGAGTACGATATTCAATACGTCTCGCAAAAGGCAATAAAGGGGAGTGTGTTGTCTGAGTATCTGGCGGAGCAGCCTATTGAAGAGTATCAATCGATGAGATTTGACTTTCCTGACGAGGATATCATGTATCTCAAGATGAAGGATTGCGAAGAGCCGTTACCAGACGAAGGACCAGAGCCGGGGTCCAAATGGCAGATGATATTTGATGGAGCTGTGAATGCTTACGGTAGCGGAATAGGAGCAATTATCACTACGCCGCACGGGTCGCACATCCCGTTTACTGCCCGATTGACCTTTGCCGTTACCAACAATGAGGCCGAATACGAAGCTTGTATAATGGGGCTTGAAGAAGCCATTGATTTGCGAATCAAACATCTAGACGTATACGGAGACTCAGCTCTGGTGGTGAATCAGATCAAAGGGGAATGGGAGACACGTCAGCCCAATTTGATACATTACATGAATTATGCAAGGAGATTGTTGCCTTTCTTCGACAAAGTTGAATTGCATCATGTGCCACGGGCAGAAAATCAAATGGCTGACGCCCTTGCCACCTTGTCTTCCATGTACAAGGTCAACTTCTGGAACGAAGCTCCCCAGATCACTATCTCTCGGTTAGACAGGCCGGCTTATGTATTTGCTATCGATGAAGCGTCTGATGGCAAACCGTGGTATTTTGATATCCTTAATTTCCTGAAGAATAAAGAGTATCCGGCTGGGGCATCCAGTCAAGATCAGAAGACTCTCAGGAGATTAGCGGGTAATTTCTATTTGAACCCGGATGGCGTCTTGTACAGAAGAAACCACGACTTGGTGTTGTTGCGTTGTGTAGACGAGAAAGAGGCAAAGCTTCTCATGGAGGAAATTCACGAAGGTGCATTTGGCACGCATGCTGGTGGACATGCTATGACGAGAAAACTGCTGCGGGCAGGTTACTTTTGGCTGACGATGGAAACTGATTGTTTCAAATTTGCAAGAAAGTGCCACAAGTGCCAAATTTACGCTGACAAAATACATGTGCCTCCGAGTCCTCTGAATGTGATGTCATCTCCATGGCCATTCTCAATGTGGGGAATCGATATGATTGGAAAGATCGAGCCGACGGCTTCTAACGGGCATCGGTTCATTCTCGTAGCAATCGATTATTTCACCAAGTGGGTGGAAGCGGCGTCTTACGCAAATGTAACGAAGCAAGTGGTGGCTAGATTCATCAAGAGAGATATCATTTGCCGATACGGAATTCCCGAGCGGATAATCACGGATAATGGTTCTAATCTGAACAACAAAATGATGAAGGAGCTCTGTCAGAATTTCAAGATCGAACATCACAACTCCTCCCCTTACCGACCCAAGATGAATGGCGCTGTTGAGGCGGCCAATAAGAATATCAAGAAGATAGTCCAGAAAATGGTGGTGACTTATAAAGATTGGCATGAAATGCTACCTTTCGCTTTGCACGGTTATCGTACGACGGTACGCACATCAACCGGGGCAACTCCGTTCTCGTTGGTATACGGAATGGAAGCGGTATTACCATTGGAAGTTGAGATCCCTTCTCTGAGGGTATTGCGAGACGTTCAGCTGGACGAGGCAGAATGGGTAACGAACAGATTGAACCAACTGAGTTTGATGGATGAGAAGAGGCTAGCTTCTCTGGCATACGGTCGTTTGTATCAAAGACGAATGAAGAAAGCGTACGACAAGAAGATACTCCCGCGAAGCTTTCAGACGGGCGACCTTGTGCTGAAAAGGATTCTCCCGCCGCAAGCAGATCACAGGGGCAAGTGGACCCCCAACTACGAAGGGCCATACGTTGTCAGTAAGGTCTTTTCAGGAGGAGCTTTATCGTTGTCCACCATGGACGGGGAAGACTTTGCATCACCTGTGAATTCGGACGCAGTTAAAAAATACTTTGCTTGAAATAGACCCGCTGGACAAAAAAAGAGAGTCCAGGCAAAAATGGGGCATCCTGGCGAACCAAAAACAGAATGAAAGGTTCGGGCAAAAGTTAGGGATAAAATTGAAAAATGTACACCCGCGAAGTTGAAAACCTACACTGGGCGGCTTCGGCAAAAAAGGGTATCCCGGTGAACTGAAAACCCGTAAAGGGCGGTTCACGCAAAAGTTAGGGATGAGAAAAGCAAATGACTGCGGTCCGAATTCGAATTCAATGAGCATCTATGCGGGAGAATATGGTTGAGGAGTCAGTTATCGGATACAACCTCTTCAGAAGTAGGGATACCGGGAAAGTATTAGAGTCGGACGAGTCATGGGAGGATCAGTTCGTGATGTTCGTCTGCATCCAGTTGCCGACATGTGTACAAAATTTAATTTGTCAATATTTATGCTTCTTGTGAATACTTGCATACTTGTATATTTGCTTTGCGTAGCTTCCTCTTTTCAGGAGTTACATCCCGTGTACACAAAAACTCCGCCCATTCAGGGGCCCAATCAATGAAAATGTGTTATTCAGTACTTGATGCCTGTTCTTTACTGTTTTGCGCATGATAAAACGCCTGAGTTTATTGAAGCTAGCATGAGTATAACATTACTGGCCCTTGCCAACAATCGTTAAAGCTTTGAATTAACTGAGTGTAACGTCACTAACCTGAATTGATTTGATTGCATAGGCTTGTCGTGTCTTGTTTGTGTTGTTGCAGGTTTCATAACCGTACGAGGAAGGTGATCAAAAGATTGCAATAGTGAAAGGCTTGATCCCCACGCAGGTCATGCATGTTCTTCCTGAAGAAGGATAGAATTCTCCAGCTAGCCGTAGCTTATCCAAAGGACGTGCTCCAGAGAAGTTACTCGTCCTCAGCAGAGTTTAGTGATTCTGAGATCGTAAGGCTGTATTCAGACAGGTTCATCTTTCCCCGCAGGGTCATGCGCTCTCCCCCAGCGGAGTCAGTTAATTTTCCCCAAGATAATCCAGCCATCCCCAGAGGAGTTCTCTTTTCAGCAAATGTTCTTTCCTTCCAGTGGAACTCGAAGACTAAGACTCTCCCAGGCAGAGTCGATGGTGGTTCCTGTCACTTATTTTGTCAGAGATACCGTGTGATATTAGTTCACTCTCTAGCAGAGGCTCAATCATACCAGGCGCATCTGCTATTCCCCAGCAGGGGGTTACCTCTGCAAGGTATTTGGTTTGAGTTATATTCCCCAGCAGGGTCGACTTCATCCTATCAGCATTTATTTTGCTGGAATAATTTTGTAGCATCAGGCTATCCCCGGCGAGTCGGCGTTACCCTTCCAGCATTTATTTTGCTGAAGCAGTTTCTGTACTCTAGTAGTTCAGGTGGAGAGAGCTCTTGCTCAAATAAATTACCAAACGTTCAAGATCTCGGCAGGAGATATTCAATGATAATGTCAGTTTCGGCGGTATTCCCCACAGAGTTATCGTGATAAAACTCTCTTCGTCTCCAGCAGAGTCATTTATGCAAATGTATCTGATTTTCCCCAGCCAGAGTGGCCAGGATAAGAATCTCCTTATCCCCAAGCAGAGTTTGTTTGTCATCAACGGGTCGCATGAATCAGAATTTCAGAGACCACCGCCGGTTATCAGAGCAGGCGTCCGATAGTTGGTTTTCAGACATCCCCAGTAGAGTTCATCTCAAAGTCGCTGTCGCGTCAGCGCTAAGAAGTTTGTGGGTAAGGATCATTGGAGAATTAAGTCCTAGCGCGGACAAATTTACTCCTAGAATGACGGGATTTCTTCGGAAGTGGGCGTCCTAACGTGGACAGGTTTGTTTTACCGGATTGGTAAGGTGTGTTAATCCTGACGTGGATAGATTCGGTCTCTCGAAATTTGGAGAAAGGGAGGTCATGACGTTGACAAAAGATTGGTTACTACTCGTGTTGGTATCCGGACGTGGATCATTTTGTTTTCGGCAGATATCTTTATTCGTAATGGTGAAATGTGTGTCCTGACGTGGACAAGTTTGTAGTTCTTTGTGATGACAAGGTACAAGAATCCTGACGTGGACAAATTTATCCTTCTTCGTGTTGTTGACAAGGTGTAAGTCCTAACGCGGATATTTCCCCAGTGGGTCGAGGGTATGAGTCCTCACGTGGACAAGTCTTATTTCCTCAGCAAGTCGAAGACGCCTGAGTCCTTACGTGGACATATCAAGAGCATTCCTTATGTGGAAGAAAAATGGTTTCCTTATGTGGAAAGACGAGTTTATTCCTTACGTGGAAAGATTGAGTCCTCACGCGGACATATCAAGATTGATTCCTGACGGGGAAAGAAATGGATTATTCCTGACGTGGAAAGAGAGTTTAGTCCTGACGCGGACAGATCGAAGAAGATATTCCTAACGTGGAAGAAGGAAGTTAGTCCTTACGTGGACAGATGCAAGAAAAGTAGAGTCCTGACGTGGACAAGTTCAGAAATAGTTGTATTTCTTAACGTGGAAAGATCGGAGTCCTGACGCGGACATGTCAAGTGGTATTGGAGTCCTTACGCGGACAGATTGATGAAGTTCTCCTTACGCGGAAAGAAGATTGCTTCCTAACGTGGAAAGATAAAAGCGTTACTCCTAACGTGGACGATGTGATTCCTAACGTGGACAGGTGTTATTCCTAACGTGGAAGAGTTTTTCCTAACGTGGACGATTCAGTTTATTGAAATGCAGGCGAATTATCCCCAGCGGAGTTGCCGAAATTTTTCTGGGTCAACAGTAAATGGAGTCCTAACGTGGACAGGTTTTAGTTGAGATTTCTTTGTGTCGGCGACAGACAGAGTCCTAGCATGGACAAGCAAGCAATCTGTTATGACAGAATTCTCTTCAGAACGATGAAGACAATCCCCAGCACGGTCGCGCGAGATCAGTGGGTTACTCTAACAGTCAGATTCAGCTGACGAACGGCATTCCGCAAGCAGGAGCGCAGTTTATTTCTGCGGTTGGCAAATTTCTGGTTTCACTAGTATTCAACCGTCTCGTACCGCGAATGTCTGAAGGCTCCGGGCCCTTCACCCAATCGGGTCCAAGTCGCTTGAATAGGGGCAGCTGTTGCACCCTAAAATTTGCTCAACCTTATTCCTTGGTTCATGTTTTAATATCATTATCATTAGCATTTAGAGTCATGTACATAGACTAACCATCTGCATAGCATAAGCATAGCAAGTCATTCAACAGGGGACCAATCATTATTCTCATCTCTGGAGGCCTATCATGAGGTCATCATCATAATTCAATCATATTCAAGTCATCAGGAAAGAATTTGAAAGCAAGGAGTTCAGCAGATCAAGCCTTGAGACCATCTCCTAGCTGAGGGTATCTGAGGACCAACAAGAGGATTGTGAGCTGTGGAGTGAAGGCATGGAGAGTATCTAGACATCTTGAGAGACTCAAAAGGTCATTTGGAGAAGAAAATAAGTTGTTGAGGTGATCACAATAGTTATAACTGAAGACAGTCAACTAGGGTTTCATCTGGGTCAACCCTAGGTCAACCCTAGGTCAATTGACTGACTTAAGAGGGCATTCAAGTCTATTGGAGAGATGTGGGGATCATCATTGAACATATGAAGAATGATATGGAGATATGACAAGGAGAATTCAAGAGAAATCAAGGAGAAGAGGAGTTACTAAATTAGGGTTTCTCTGTAAAATCCCCTAGTTTAGGTCAAATTTCCAAGCAAGATAAGTCAAAATGCTAACTTCAAATGGCTTCTTGGCCAACATGAAACTTGTAGAGGATCTCAAGACCTTTAATTTGAGTGGTGGAAGACCTCAAGGAGATTTATAGAACTCAAGTTATGGTCCTTACAAGTTACAGGTCATCTGGGGTGTCTGAATTTTTGTCTGTGAAAGTGACTTGACTTCCAAGCCATTTTTACCCCTCAAGGAGATTTCAAATGAATTCTTGGTCAACATAAGAGTTGTTCCTCATTGTCTTAGCTTTCTAGAATGGTATGGTATGCCTTCATATGATGTGGAGAACTCAACTTATGGTCTTGACAAGAAAAGGGTATTTTGGGCATTTGTGAATTACAGGTCATTTTAACCTATACCCAAAACTCATACAAGGAGGCCTCAAATGGAAAAACTTACAACATCAAACTTGCTCCAAATGGGATTTTAAGTCTAGAAAGAAGGTCACAAGTTATTGGAGAAGCTCATAGCATGGAGTTGCATGATTGGTCAAAATATGAACTAAAAAGGCTTATAAAGTGAATAATTTCAAATTGGAAAATGGTTTGGGAGATTTACAAGTCCAAATGGAGACTTCCAATATATGATTTTGAATGGAAAAACAATTCTAAGAACAATGGTTCACACACTTTTTTGAGTTTAGAAGGAAAAAATGAAGTTATCCATGGTTGCTTACCTTTTAAGAAACATAATAAAAAATGAGCCAAAGTTGGAAAGCAAGGGAATGTGCAAGATGGATCTAGAATGTACCATTGGGGTCTATATATTCATGAAAGGAGAATTTGGCAAGGGTTGGCCTCATTTGCACCAAGAATTTCACAAGATTTCTCATTCTTTTCATTGAAGTTTCATTGCAATTCTCACAAATTCTTCATCAAATCTTCATCATAATCAACCTTCTCATACTGATTCATCATCATATAGTATAATTCAATCAAGAACAAGGTGGTTATCATCCATTTTCGAGCACTTTTTTCAAGAGCATCAAGATTGAAGTTGCAAGTGGATAGCATAATTCTGGCCAAATCTCATCCAAAGCTTGCATACAGAATCAAGTTCATCAAGGATTGATCAAGATCCAAGTCTCAAAAGCCTCAAATCATCAATCTCCATAGCTGTTTGCAAGATTTTGCACAAGGTAAGTTTTCAATCACACAGCTCGATTCAGTTAGTTAGGCATGTTGTTGTTAGTTTAGAGATGATCTAGGTGGTTAGGAGATTAGTTTAGGTGAATTTGGAACGATTTGGTGAGGGTTGTTAACAGGTGCAACAAACTGTTAAGATCAATATCTCTTAGATTAGTGCATTATAATTGTAGCGTGATTGATCAAATTACTCTCCATTAGTTGTAGTTCAGTTTAGGTTAAGTTTGATTGAGAATGGTGATGTTGCATATCAGTGTCCTTCCATGGTAATCAGAGATTGATGCTATCGGATTGAGAGATTTATTGAGTTTCAGATTGAATTGAGATCATAGGATTGTAGAGTGAAAGATTCTGAGCAAGTTTCGTGTTTATGGCGTGGCATTTCATCGCGTGTAGAAGGAGAACGGTTTGGTGTAAACCTGCTCGTGCATGAGCTCTCATGGTGAATGAAACCCTAATTTGCAGAACCAAGGAGGAAGAGATAATCATAGCCCTTCGTTTGGAGTTAGACCCTTGACTGTGGGAGCGATCCAATGGCTGGTATTTGATCTGAATTTGGAGGGAAAGAATGAAGCTGGCCAAAACGCGCCGTTTCATTAATTGAAACGGGCGGGCCTGAGTGGATGATGCTATCCCCACCCCCAGGTTGTGAGCCCAAATCATATTCAACGTGTTTTCGTTGTTATTTTCACCCCCTGGCATTTTCTTCTATTTCTTTTATTTCTGAATGAAGTTGGGCTTAAGCCAGAAGCGCTAATTGCACCCCTCATTGTTGGCCCATTGTGATTCTTAACTGGGGCGAGTTTCTGAATGCACCCCCCTCATTCATTTCATTCACTTTTATTTTCTTAATTTCATTTTAATATTTTACCATCTTTGAAAATTCATAAATAATTCATAAAAAATGCTTTTTAATCCATTCTTTTTACCATGTTTTCATTAAAATGTCTAGAATATTATAGGAGAATAAAATTTCATTTTTAGTTTTATTTCATATTTTTTACATATTTTCTAAAATAAATGTCACATTAAATAATTCATTTCATGCATTATTTTTATGATTTTTGTTCTCTCACATGCTTTGATATTTTTTGATCATTCTTTTCATATTGTTTAGATGAGATATTAAGCTTGTAGAAATATTTTAGTTCCCATTTTTAGGAGTTAATTTTAGGTGATTAATAAATGCTTGAATATCATGAACAAAACTAGGGTTTTAGGTGACAACTTAGGAAGTTCAATTTTCTCCCTTAGGACTTAGGGTTTGAATAGATTAGTTATGGGACTATAGGGGCTATGGGTAGTTATTAGATCCCTTAGAGAAAAGTTAGGATTCCCCTACTGCTATTATTATTGTCTGTATATCTGCTGTCTGGTGTGGTGTGCCCTCTGGGGTTTACTGATTGTTTGTATGGGTATTGGGTTTGTCTGGGGCCCTGGGGAAGCTGAAGATTTGTGAAGATGAAGCCATTGAAGATTCAAATGCTGAAGATCAACTGTCAGAGTTGAGGAGGAGTTTCTTGCTAGCAGTTGCTGAGGAGACTAGGGTTTAGGAGCTAGGCAGAGCTCTAGGTTAGAAAGTTTGTTTCTCAAACATGGATTGCCTTGTCTGCATCCATTCTTCTCTGTGATTCAGAGTCTCTCTAAGACACTCACCCCCTTCCTTTGGAAGGCTTGGTGATGGTGTCTATGAGATAGAACTCTTGAGAGAAAATGCCTCTTGTGTTAGAAGCAGTCTGTTCACCACCTTTGGTAGTCAGCTGACTGCTTAACACCCAATTCACTCTTGTGACTAATCCCTCATCCTGGAGGTTTGAGCATGAAGAAAAGCCATTGCAGATGGAAGACTGATGATCAAAGCCCTTGTCTGAAGGCCATGAAGATGGAGATTGATGCTTGTTGAAGCCTGTAGCTGATTGGAGATTATTTGAAACCAGTTGCTGATTCAGAGCTGCTGATGCTATTTCTTTTGCTGTATTTCATTTGCTGATGTATTGATTGGTTTTCTGAACTGTATTGCTTGCTGTTTACCCTGCTGGGTTGAAGGTGAAGCCTGTTCACTTTTGCCTATTGTTTTCTAGGTTCGAGGTTGAGTGGGACTCCCTTGCCTCGCTTGTATTGCTGCATCCATGCATTTTACTGTTTTGCTGTATATATCTGATATTGTTTCTGTTTCTGCCTATCCCGTAGGATCTCTGTTTCTCTCTGTGCAAGAGAGGAGCATGATAGACACTAGGTCTTAACCCATGCATGATAACATTAGGTTAGTTTGTTTCCCTTCGCAACCGTAGGTTAGAGTTCTGTCTCTTTCTTTCTCAAAACAAACAGAAAAAACACATAAAGATTTCAAACACAATAAAAGACACTTCTTTCGTAAAAGAATGTGAACTCATCAAAACGTCATTTTTGTCCGCTTGGACTGCTAATCAAGAAAACCTTTTTCAGAAGGAATAAAATCAATCAAGGACAGACTTGTGTCGTACGTGGCCCGAACTACGTTTGCTCTGATCTTCCATGCTGTGTGGAAGTACGTAGGCATAGGATGCGATATCCTAGCGAGCAACCTTCCCCTCCTTTCCCGTAGATAGGCGAACTACGTTGACTCTGATTTCTCGTTCCAGGCGAGAATACGTAGGCATAAAGTGCGATACTTTGCCGAGTCATTTTTATTCTTTTTTTTTAACCCTTGACCTATAGTTTAGATAGAATAACAATCCATACCCGAAAACAAGCGTGGATCCCGTCGAGTACGACGGACGTGAGGGGTGCTAATACCTTCCCCTTGCGTAACCGACTCCCGAATCCAGGTTTTGGTTGCGATGACCATACCTTTCCCGTGTTGTGCGAGGTTTACTCTGAGCGTTTCCTTTCCCTCCCGTGGGATAAATAACGCACGGTGGCGACTCTTCTGTTCAGCCGGCGCCGATTTTCGCAGTAGCGACAATGAGGAATTGAAGAAAGCCAACGAGGAGTTAGAGAAGGATATCTTCCAGTTACGACGAGAGAAGAATGAAGCCACCTTCACTGTGAAGGAACAGACCGAATTGATTAACAGGTTGGGATCAGAGCTGATAGAAGCAACCAACAAGAAAGAAAAAGTGGGGATAGCCTTGAACGGTGTTAGCAAGGTGCTTACTTCCAAGAAGGAACTTCTAAGCAAAGCTTATGCTCGTATCAGCAAGTGGGAAGCTTTGTGGAACGCCACGCTTACCAAGCGGAAAGAGCGCGAAGACGAGCTGAAAGCGCAAATTGCTACGCTGGAGGCACAGGTTAAAACTCAGGAAGCAAGGATTACTGAAGTAACATCCCTTAGGATTACTGATGATCTCAGAGTCAGGAACTGCGACGAGAAGTCGAGAGGTTGCGAGGAGAAGGCCGGGTCCAAGAGGTACAGATCTGACGAGAGTTCGAGCAAAGGAGCTTCCCGGGACGACGCCGCGAAGCTGAGATCCACTACCGAGCGGCATGCTTTACTGATTCAGGAGTTGATCTCCCGATTAGGGCACTCGGAGACGATGAGGATATTAGAGGACGTCCGAGCGCTCCATCTGGCCTGATGTATCTTTGCCTTAACTCTGTTATTTGTACTTATATTCGGGCCATCGCCAGACTTGTTGGCCGAGGTCTCTACGGTTGTATTCAGTTGAACTGTTGTACTCAGCCTCTGGGCATTTGTTATATATGAGGATTTTCTGGTTCATTGCTTGCTGGATAGGGACTCCATTGCCGTAATGGCTTTCTCTTCGGAACTAGAATCGAGGGAATATAACCTGTAGCATATTTACATAATTGCATTTGCATTCATATTGCATTCATCAGGTAATTATTGGATTGTATCTTATTTCCTGCCCCTCTTCAGGTTCTTCCAGGATTGAAAGTCAACGTCCTCACCAATACTCTACTCGTACCAACTTCCAAAGAGTTATGGACCAGATGCAGAGCGAGATGCAGGAAATGTGTGAGAAGCTGGCGTTGTTCATGCAGACGATGGAGACAATTGTGAAAGGGCAGGAAAACTTGCAAACTTTGGTGCAGCCATTGCTGGTGAGGAATGCTGGGAACGGAAGCGAAGACCATAATTCTGTACGTGTTGACACCATTCACGGGGATGGTACCCCTACACCGGTAGCTCCACCTGTGGCGAACATACCTGCTGTGAATGTGAACAACGGCGCTGGCGCCGGGAACGGTAACGCAGGAATCAGTAACGAGACTGTCGTCAACAACGTTGGGTTCGGAGATGCCAATCTGGGCGGTGATAATATTGGAGGTAATGGCTTCGGTAATAACGGATTTGGCTATAACGACCAGGGGTTTGATTATGCTAATCAAGATGGGAAGTACGGCTTCAACGCTCAGGGCTTCAGACAGGATGGATTTGGTAATACCAATCAGGGTTATGGCGGATTCGGTAACGGAAATGGCGCTGGAGTAATGTCTTTTGGACCTGCTGGAGTCGCTCCAGGGTATGGTAACAGGGGGCGGGGCCCTGTGATGAATCAGACTAGATTTGGTCGTAACAACGGGTATGATGGATACGGAAATGGGAACGGTAATTGGATAGAAGATCAGCAAGAAGATGCTTTCTCTGGTGGGGGTTTTGAAGGTCCTGTGGATAACGCTCAGCGAATCAAGATGCTCGAGGAGCAGATGAAAGGTGTTGTGAATCAAGGTGCTGTTGGTTTAGATATGACCACAATGGGTCTGGTGCCTGGCCTAAGGGTACCGCTGAAGTTTAAAGCTCCCACATTTGATAAATATAAGGGAGATACATGTCCAAAGGTGCATGTGCGGTCATACTATAGAAGGATGTCGGCTTATTCAAACGATGAGAGGATGCTGATGCATTTCTTTCAAGACAGCTTGTCTGGTCCTTCCCTTGAATGGTACATGGGATTGGAACCTACTCAGGTAAAAACTTGGAAGCAGCTGGCTGAAGCGTTTGTGGCTCATTATAAGTACAACAGTGACTTGGCACCAAATCGGGTCCAGTTACAGGGATTGTCGCAGAAGAAAGATGAGAGTTTCAAAGAATATGCACAGAGATGGCACGACATGGCTGCGAGGGTTCATCCTCCTTTGGTTGAGAAGGAGATGAATGATATGTTCATAGGAACGTTCACCGGTATATTTTATGATAAGCTGTTTCCTGCTTCCTTGGGCAGTTTCTCGGATCTAATTTTGATGGGCGAGAAAGTTGAAAGTAATATCAAAATGGGAAGATTCCAAGCTGGGGAGTCTACTTCGTCGGGAGGTAACAGAAAAGCGTTTGGTGGTCGCCGTCAGGGTGACGCGAGTGCAGTATTCGGAGGCTGAGGCCGAGGCCAGGGCAGAGGACGAAATCAGTACAATCACCCGCAACAGGTGGCAAGCGTCACAATTCCATTTCCTCAACAACCAATACCACTACAGCTAGTACCACCACAACAGCAGCAACAACAGCAGCAGCAGAGGCCAAATCAGGGACAGAGGAGGTTTCCTAACACAAGGCCGAAAAGAGTATTTGATGTACCTCCTTATCCGTATGCGGAGTTACTCCAAACACTTCTGGGTTTGAATTTGGTGGAAAAGAGGACTATAGCGCCAATGACGGGCACCCCTCCGTTTGGCTTTGATACTAATAAGCACTGCGAGTTCCACTCTGGGGCTCCTGGCCATGACATAGAGACTTGCCACGCGTTCAAGCATGTGGTGCAAGATCTGCTGGATAGCAAGGCCATAAATTTTGGGCAAGCAGGTCCGAATATAGTACAACAGCCCATGCCCAACCATGGGGCAAATGCTGTTTTGACTGAGGAGGGTTTGAATCTGATCATGAATGTTGATGAACTGAAAACGCCGTTGTGTGAAGTAAAGAGCAGGTTATTGAAAGGAGGTGTGTATCCGGGTTGCGATGAGTTTTGTCTAGAATGTTGGACC
Source organism: Lathyrus sativus (assembly GCA_963859935.3). Classification (NCBI taxonomy): domain Eukaryota; kingdom Viridiplantae; phylum Streptophyta; class Magnoliopsida; order Fabales; family Fabaceae; genus Lathyrus; species Lathyrus sativus. The sequence goes on along the minus strand of OZ012735.1, from coordinate 569,956,432 downwards.
CAGGTCGGGGGTTGTGCTGAATTGAAGAAGGGTATTCAGACCTTGATAGATGAAGGCACGTTGCAATTCGACAGAACGACAGTTGAGAAACCTGCAGAAGTATTAGCTAATGAGCAAAGTGACGTTGCTACAGTGACAATCCCCCGAAAAACGATAACTATAACGGCGCCAGCCAGACGACCACCGATCACCATCACCATCACCAAGGCAGGGCCAACACCTTATGAGAGCACTAAGGCGGTACCTTGGACTTATGGACTGGAAGCATATTGTGATGGGGTGAAACTTGATATCAGTAAACAGCCAGCTGGGGTTGTGGACAATGTCGTCGGGACCGGAGGGATGACAAGAAGTGGGAGAATTTTTATATCGCCTGAGGTAGAGGCTGAACGATTGGCAAAAGGTAAAGGTAAAGTGAATGAGGATATTCATGTGCAGAGAAATGAAAGAGAAACGTCACTGAAAGATGTAGAAGAGTTTATGCGCCTTATCCGTAAGAGTGACTATAAGATTGTTGAGCACCTTCAACAGACGCCATCGAAGATATCCATATTGTCGCTGTTATTGTGTTCCGAAGCCCATAGGAATGCGTTATTGAAAATTCTGGACACGTCGTTTGTGCCCCAAGATGTTTCTGTGAATCAGTTGGAGGGGGTGATGGCGCACGTGAATGCAGGCCATAGCTTGGGATTTACGGATTTTGATTTAACCCCAAGGGGAAGAGAGCATAACATGGCGTTGCACGTCTCAGTTGAATGCAGGGGCACAGTCATGTCCCACGTGCTGGTAGATACCAGATCTTCCTTGAACGTGCTGCCAAAGAAAGCAATGATGAAATTGGACATCAGGGGAATCATTTGTACGCCTAGTGACTTGGTGGTCAGGGCATTTGATGGTACACGGAGGTCAGTCTTTGGATCCATAACTTTGCCTCTGCAGGTGGGGCCGGAGATTTTTGAAACCGAATTTTACATTATGGACATCCAGCCAACATATAGCTGTCTTCTTGGACGACCATGGATCCATGGTGCCGGGGCAGTCACATCTACCTTACACCAAAAGATGAAGTACATGGTGGGGGACAGTGTGGTCACAGTTTGTGGAGAGGAGGATATACTGGTCAGCCATTTGTCGTCATTCAAGTATGTGGAAGTCGACGGCGAGATCCATGAGACACCCTGTCAAGCCTTTGAAGGGTTGCGCATCAAGGACAAAGCTCCAGGGCCGAGTAAAGCATCAGAGGTGGCAGTATCATCATACAAAGAGGCTCAGGCTCTAGTAAAGACTGGTGAGACAAAAGGCTGGGGCAAGGTCCTGGATATTCCCGTGAAGATGGACAGATTTGGGCTGGGATATCAACCGTCATCATCAACGCCTGCTGCAGGGGCACCCCGTTTCAAAGGACCAATAACAATTACGGCTAGTGGAGTATATCACGAGACCATCAATGCTGTTTCAGATTCCGAAGAAGGAGATAACGACTGCGACATGGACGCCTGGATTCAGCCGAGCGTGCCAGGACAAGGGCTTTGCAATTGGTCTATTCAGGAGACTGTTCCTGTAACAACTAAACAGTAATACTTTGTTTTCTTAATTGTTGAACAATCCGGTGTCCTACCCAGGGCATCGTGATTTTACTTAGGGTCGTTCTGTTATGTACATTGCACTGTTTAATCGTTAAATAAAAGGCGTTTTTCACGTACAAATATTGTTATCCCTGTTTTTCCTGTTTTTATTTTTACAATAAAATGGCAACGTGGTTACTCGCTTTGTATGTGTTTTGAAGCATTTAACCATTTCCTTTGCAGGATTACTATTTCAGATGACATCTATGAACCGCCTATGACTCACTTCGACTTTGAGCACCCGGTATTTCAGACCGAAGAAGAGACTGTTGAAGATGGCGATGTTCCAGAAGAGTTGTCTTGGCTGGTAAAACAAGAAGAACGAATCATTCTGCCTCATGAGGAAGTCATTGAAATCGTCAATCTGGGGTCGGAAGGGGTTGAAAGGAACATCCGTATAGGGGCCGCGCTGCAGAGCGACGTCAAGCGAAGATTGGTTGAAATGCTCAAAGAGTACAATGATATTTTTGCTTGGTCGTATAAGGATATGCCTGGGCTGGACACGGATATGGTTGTGCATCGTCTGCCGCTAAAAGAAGAATGCCCGCCGGTTAAGCAGAAGCTCCGAAGAACTAGACCGGACATGGCCGTGAAGATTAAAGAGGAAGTTCAAAAGCAGTGGGATGCTGGTTTCCTAGCTGTTACAAAATATCCCTCATGGGTCGCTAATATTGTGCCAGTTCCAAAGAAAGACGGTAAAGTGAGAATGTGCGTAGATTACCGTGATTTGAACAAAGCGATCCCGAAGGATGATTTTCCACTTCCTCACATCGATGTGCTGGTTGATAACACCGCTCAATTCTCCGTTTTCTCCTTCATGGATGGCTTCTCGGGCTATAATCAGATAAAAATGGCGCCAGAAGACATGGAGAAGACTACCTTCATTACGCCTTAGGGAACATTTTTCTACAAAGTGATGCCCTTCGGATTGAAGAATGTTGGGGCAACTTATCAGCGTGCAATGACGACTCTCTTTCATGACATGATGCATAAAGAGATTGAGGTTTATGTTGATGATATGATTGCTAAATCCTAGACGGAGGAAGAACATTTGGTGAATCTGCTGAAGTTATTCAAGAGGCTTAGGAAGTTCAGGATGAGATTGAACCCTAACAAATGCACCTTCGGGGTGAGATCGGGTAAACTGTTGGGGTTTATCGTGAGCGAAAAAGGAATAGAGGTTGATCCTACAAGAATAAAAGCAATACAAGAAATGCCGACGCCTAAAACAGAAAAAGAAGTGCGCGGGTTTTTAGGGAGGTTGAACTATATCGCTCGGTTCATATCTCACCTAACAGCTACGTGTGAACCATTATTCAAGCTATTGAAAAAAGACCAGGCTGTGACATGGAATGAAAATTGTCAAAAGGCGTTCGATAAAATAAAACAGTATTTGCAGGAGCCTCCTATTTTGATACCTCTAGTGGCAGGGAGACCCTTGATTATGTATTTGACGGTTCTTGAGGGAAGTATGGGTTGTGTTCTCGGTCAACATGACGAGACAGGGCGAAAAGAGCATGCAATTTACTACCTGAGTAAAAACTTTACTGAATGTGAATCTCGATACTCAATGCTCGAAAAAACTTGTTGTGCGCTAGCCTGGGCCGCCAAGCGTTTGAGGCAGTACATGCTAAATCATACAACCATGCTCATCTCGAAGATGGATCCTATCAAATACGTATTTGAAAAGCAGGCACTATCTGGGAGAATTTCCCGTTGGCAGATGGTTTTGACCGAATACGACATCCAGTATGTTTCACAGAAGGCTATAAAAGGGAGCGTGTTATCAGAGTATCTGGCTGAGCAGCCTATTGAGGACTACCAATCGATGAGGTTTGATTTTCCTGACGAGGATATCATGTACCTAAAGATGAAAGATTGTGAAGAACCGTTGTCGGACGAAGGACCAGAATTGGGTTCCAAGTGGCAGATGATATTCGACGGAGCTGTAAATTCCTATGGTAGCGGAATAGGGGCAATCATCACTACTCCACATGGGTCGCACATCCCATTTACTGCTCGATTGACCTTTCCGGTTATCAATAATGAAGCCAAATACGAAGCTTGCATCATGGGGCTTGAGGAAGCTATTGATCTGCAAATCAAAAATCTGGATGTATACGGAGACTCAGCTCTGGTGGTGAATCAAATAAAAGGAGAATGGGAAACACGTCAGCCCAATTTGATACCATACATGAATTACGCGAGGAGATTGTTGCCCTTCTTTGACAAGGTTGAATTGCATCATGTGCCGCGAGCAGAAAATCAGATGGCTGATGCCCTGGCCACATTGTCTTCCATGTATAAAGTCAACTTCTAGAATGAGGCTCCCAGAATTGTTATCTCTCGGCTTGACAGACCCGCCTTCTTGTTTGCCATTGACGAAGCATCCGATGATAAACCCTGGTATTTTGATATCTAGAATTTCCTGAAGAACAAGGAGTATCCGGCTGGGGCATCCAGTCGCGATCAGAAGACTCTCAGGAGATTGGCTGGTAATTTCTACCTGAACCCAGACGGTGTCCTATACAAAAGGAATCATGACTTGGTGTTGCTACGTTGTGTAGACGAGAAAGAGGCAAAGTTGCTTATGGAGGAAATACATGAGGGTACATTCGGTACACATGCTGGTGGGCATGCTATGACGAGGAAGCTGCTGCGGGCAGGTTATTACTGGCTAACTATGGAAACTGACTGTTTCATGTTTGCGAAGAGGTGTCATAAGTGCCAGATCTATGCGGATAAGATCCATGTGCCTCCGAGTCCTCTGAACGTGATGTCATCACCGTGGCCATTCTCGATGTGGGGAATTGATATGATTGGAAAGATTGAGTCGGCGGCATATAATGGACACCGGTTCATTTTGGTAGCAATTGATTATTTTACCAAATGGGTGGAAGCGGCATCCTATGCAAATGTGACCAAGCAGGTGGTAGCCAGGTTTATCAAACGAGATATCATTTGCAGATATGGAGTCCCTGAGCGAATCATTACCGACAATGGTTCGAACTTAAATAACAAAATGATGAAGGAGCTGTGTCAGAGTTTTAAGATCGAACATCACAACTCTTCTCCTTACCGACCCAAGATGAATGGCGCTGTCGAAGCAGCCAATAAGAACATAAAGAAGATTGTTCAGAAGATGGTGGTGACTTATAAGGACTGGCACGAGATGCTACCTTTCGCTTTGCACGGTTATCGTACGAAGGTACGCACATCAACCGGGGCAACCCCGTTCTCGTTGGTATACGGAATGGAAGCGGTATTACCGCTGGAAGTTGAGATTCCTTCCCTGAGGGTATTACGAGATGTCCAACTTGACGAGGCAGAATGGGTAAAAGACAGGTTGAACCAGCTGAGTTTAATGGATGAGAAGAGGTTAGCTTCTCTAGCATATGGTCGGTTGTACCAAAGCCGAATGAAGAAAGCGTATGATAAGAAGATACATCCTCGGAGCTTTCAGACGGGCGACCTTGTGTTGAAGAGGATCCTCCCGCCGCAGGCAGATCACAGGGACAAGTGGACCCCCAACTACGAAGGGCCATACGTTGTCAGAAAAGTCTTTTCAGGAGGAGCACTATTTTTATCCACCATGGACGGTGAAGACTTTACGTCTCCTGTGAATTCGGACGCAGTTAAAAAATACTTTGCTTGAAATTGACCCGCTGGACAGAAAAAAGAGAGTCCAGGCAAAAATGGGGCATCCTGGCGAACCAAAAACAGAATAAAAGGTTCAGGAAAAAATTAGGGATAAAATTCAAAAGATGTACACCCGCGAAGTCGAAAACCTACACTGGGCGGCTTCGGCAAAAAAGGGTATCCCGGTGAACTGAAAACCCGCAAAGGGCGGTTCACGCAAAAGTTAGGGATTTGAAAAGCAAATAACTGCGGTCCGAATTCGATACTGCGTTGCACATTGGTGCGGGAGAATGTGATTAAGAGTTCGTTTATCAGATATAGTCTCTTCAGAAGTGTGAATACCGGGAAAGCGCCAGAGTCAGGCGAGTCATAGGAGGATCAGCTCATGATGTTTGTCTGCATCACGTTGCCCACATATGTGCAAATTTGATTTGTCACTATATTTATGCTTCCTGTGCATACTTGTATATTTGTTGTGCGTAACTTCCTCTTTTCAGGAGTTACATCCGGTGTACAAAACTCTGCCCATTCAGGGGCTCAATTAATAAAACATGTTATTCAGTATTTGATGCTTGTTCTTTACTGTTTTGCATGTGAAAAGCGCCAATGTTTTGATAAAACTAGCAGTTGCATAACGTTGCTGGCCCTTGCCACAATTGCTAAAACTTTAAATTGACTGAAAATGATGTCACTAACGCTAACTTGAATAGATTTGGTTGTATAGACTTGTCTTGTCTCGTTTGTGGTGTTGCAGGGTTATTGCCCATATGAAGTGGACGACCGAAGATTGCAGTCCTAACCGGGGGCTCGTGACGAAAAGGCTTGATCATCATGTGAAGTGAATCCCCATGCAGGTCGCGCTTCATTCCCTGAAGCTGAGATGACAATGTTCTTTACTGAAGAAGGACCGATTCTCCCAGTTAGCTGCAGCTTATCCAAAGGATCTTATCCGGCAGGTCAAGGTTAATGCTCGCCACAAGATGTCTATCCTTCGCACAGTGATAGTCCCGAGTTTGTGAACTATAGCCAGATGGTTTACGTTTCCCAACAGGGTCATTTGTCTTCAACAGAATTGATGATTCCAAGATTGTAGGCTGTATTCAGACAGTGTGGTGTACCCCAAAAGGATTCCCTATCCCGAGCAGAGTTGTTTAGCCTCAAAAGACTAATATTTCCAAACTTGTGAGTTGTACCCAGACAGTCTACTCTCCCCAATAGAGATTCCCTTCCCGGTAGGGTCATTCATTCTCACCAACGGAGTCAGTTGATTTTCCTCAAGAGAGTCGTTTCGTCCTCAGTAGAGTTCTCTCTTTTCATCAAGTGTTTTCTTTCCTCCCAGTGGAAATCGAAGGTTAAAACTCTCCCCGGCAGAGTTAGTAGTGTGTCCTGGCATTTATTTTGCCAGAATACTTTGTGATACCCGTTCACTCCCCGGTAGGGTGATATTTGTCCTCGACGGCCATGATTGATGAAGCAAGCTTGTTAGAGCTATCCCAACAGTTCGAGCCTGCATTTGCATCAGCATATAGTGTCATATTTGCATACACCAAACAAAAAAAACGCGTAGCATTTCCATATTGTATGAAGCATTACGCCATTATCAAACATACGCATTTTGAAACATAGATCAGGTTGGATGATTTTTGCTTTCAGGTGTGGTTCTTAATAGGAGTATGGAGCTCTAAAAGCTCAGATATTACCAGATAATCGAGGTCTCGCCAGGAGACGTGTGATGACATAGTTCAGTTTCTTATTTTCCCCACAGAGTTGCCAATTGAGGCGGTATTGTATCCGGCCAGCGGAATGTTTTCTTCAAGATTTGTTGCTGTGGCAGCGTTTCAGGTTTTCATAAAATCAAAGTTCAGAAGTAGCCACTTGTTATCAAGACGAGTGTCTGACCGTTGTTTTCGGAATATCCCCAGCGGAGTTAGTTACTGCAGCGAATAGGCAAAGAAGCTATGTCCGAAAAGATTTTCCTGTGTTATAGGCAGAAGTATGTTCCCGTATTGGATAGGCGGAAGAAGATTTCCTGCGATATAGGCAGAAGTATGTTCCCGTATTGGATAGGCGGATGAAGATTTTCCTGTGTTATAGGCAGAAGTATGTTCCCGTATTGGATAGGCGGATGAAGATTTTCCTGTGTTATAGGCAGAAGTATGTTCCCGTATTGGATAGGCGGATGAAGATTTTCCTGTGTTATAGGCAGAAGTATGTTCCCGTATTGATAGGCGGATGAAGATTTTCCTGTGTTATAGGCAGAAGTATGTTCCCGTATTGGATAGGCGGATGAAGATTTTCCTGTGTTATAGGTAGAAGTATGTTCCCGTATTGGATAGGCGGATGAAGATTTTCCTGTGTTATAGGCAGAAGTATGTTCCCGTATTGGATAGGCGGAAGAAGATTTCCTGCGATGTAGGCAGAAGTACGTTCCCGTATTCGATGGGTGGAAGAAGATTTCCTGCGATGTAGGCAGAAGTACGTTCCCGTATTCGATGGGTGGATGAAGATTTCTTGTGATGTAGACAGAAGTAAGTTCCCGTATTGGATAGACGGATGAAGAGTTTGTGTGATATGAACAAAAGGATATTCCCATATTGGATAGGCGGACGAAGTGTTACTAGACCAGCGCATATATCCCGTGAGAGATAGGCGGATGAACTTTCCTGTAGCTAGACGGATGATTTCCCCGTAGGGAACATAGTATGTGTCCCATGACAAGACAGAATCATGTTCTTATATTCGACAAAAGTCTTCTCCCAGTGAAGTCATTAAGTTTATTCCAATATTGACAAAATAGTGTTGAAATCAGATCTGTGGATATTGTTCCCCAAGCAGTGGTGCAGTTTATTTTCTGCGGTTGGCAAATTTCAGGGTTTCTTTGGTATTCAACCGTCTCGTACCTCGAATGTTTGAAGGTCGTTCGCTCTTCACCCAGTCGGGTCCAAGCCGCTTGAATAGGGGCAGCTGTTGCACCCCAAAATTTGCTCAACCTTTTCTTGCCTGATTTATGTTTCATTGCATTATCATTTGCATTGTATATCATGATATCATTCATATATCAGGGGATCAAGGCATTCAGGTGGCTCCAGGTGCAACTTTCATTGCAAGAGGCTAAACAACAAACATCAGAGGCTTCAACACTTGTTTTGCCCAGCAATCGAGCGACCAATTTTATTTTATTTTGCAGGGCATTTTTTCATGTCAGAAGCAACATTCAGGTTATGTACAGTGTTTCCGTGGTCAAAGCAATCAAGAATGGTTTTCAGCAGCTAAACAGAGTTCTGAACGGCAGGAAACGGGCAAAGGGGCAGATTTCCCTCCAAAAGGCGCCAAATTCAAATTTTTGAATGTGTTAATCGGTTAACACATAGGGTTAATCGATTAACCATTTGAAAATCAGTCCAGATTTGAATTTTTAACAGTGTTAATCGGTTAACCTATATGGTTAATCGATTAACCACAACAGGTTTTGCCTTACATGTGAATTTTCAAGTCCAACCACTCTTGGGGTCCAATTTTGGTCATTTAAATTGCATTTTCACACTTGGGAAGGATTTAGAACATTATCAAATTTCATTTTCCCTCCAAATGCCCAAACCTCATTCCATACCACATTTTCCAAGCCATTTTCCAATCCTTGCTTTGGATCCAAACCAAGAGTGTATATATTTGATTCACTCCAAACCTCACAAGAATAATCCTCATAATTCACTCTCATTTCAGAATTGCTCTCAATTTTCTCTCAATTCTCTCTCAATTTTCCAATCTCAAAAACCTCACCCAAAGCTCTTCTCCTTTAGATCATTGATTCTTCATTGGAATCATTGATTTCTAAAAGCTAAACCTCCATTAATTCACTCCATCAATTCCATTTCATCATCCAATTTTCGTGCACAAGCAGATCTGAATTTTGAAGTGTTCTTGGAAGTGTTTATTTGGCTTATTTGGAGTTGTTCTTGGTGGATCTACATTGCTACTACAAGAATTGGTGTGGATCTTGAATAATTCTGGTTTTCTTTGCTTAGATCTACTCATTTACAGTTGAATCAACAATTACCGGATCAAGTCTCCGATCCGAAGGTTGGAATTCTGATCCGATTTTGTTTTCGAACTTATTTGCATAATTTGCATGTGGATATTTGCATTTGATTGATTATGTTGATTTTGATCCATGATCTTGTTGTGTTATTGTGTTTACATGTTGTTTAAATCAATGTTTACTGGTTTAATTTCGTGCATGATCAATCACATGATAATTGAAGTGTTTGCTTAGGTGATAAGCTGCTGAAAAGTGATTCTGAACTGCTGTTTTTCACCTCTGGCACAGTGTTAATCAATTAACCTATATGGTTAATCGATTAACCAACTCAAATATTCAAATTTTCAAGCGTTTTTCAATGGTTAACCGATTAACCTCTGGCGTTAATCGATTAACACTGTAACAGAGGGCCTGTTTTGCTGTTTTACTTGCTTGTTCGCGTGCCGGTTCGATCCGAATCATCATAGATCTTTGTGTTGCATTTGGATTGGATTATTTTGGATGTTTGTCACTGTTCTTGGCTGTTTAATCATGATCTTGTGTGCATTTCCCACTCGCATGCTTGCATTGCATGTTGCTTGTTTTCTCTTTTTCTTTCCTAATTGATACCTCTGTTTTGTTGAATTTTGTTCTTCCAATTGATGATGAATTTGGCTTTGATTTTTTAGTATGTGTTAGGGTAGACATGTATGTTCCCCTAGGAATTTTATTAGATTTTTACAACTTGGTTTTGTATTTTATTTGTGTTTTGCAAGTGGCTTGTGTTTATGATTTCCTCTCTTGAGTGCTTTGGTTTGTTTGGCTTGGTTGGCTCCCTTGAAGTTGGTTTGAGCTTGAGTTCTTTTTTGTTGGAGCTTCTGGATTCATTGAAGATGCTTGGGATTGAAGATTGGAGCTTGGAGATGAAGGCTTTTCCTCTTGTGGAGCTTTTGTAGGAGCTTAGGGAAACTAGGTTTTTAGGAAGAGCATTAGACTAGTTTTGCCTCTTTCTTCAAACATGGAGTATCTTGTCCATCTCTATTCCATCCAATGACATAAAGTCCTTCTTGGGAAGCTCCATCTCTCCTTAGGAGGGATGAGTGGTATGCCCAAGTGAGTAGAACTTTGAGGATACCTTTCATTTGCAATGTTGAGTTCTTAGTGATTTCCTTTGGTTGTCATTAAGTTCTTTAACATTATAACTTGATCTTATTGTTTAATCCTCCTCTTGGAGTGTGCTTGATGAAGCTTGAAGATTGATGAAGCTTGAATGAGGCCTTTGCTGTGAACTTTTTGCTGGTTATTCATCTGTTGCTGTCAGGGCCGGTTTTGGGGTTTTATTTTCTTTGTTGTATTGTTAATCTTCCCCTTAGGTTTGAAGTGAAGTTGTTTCACTTTGCCTATTGTTTCTTGCTGCATCTTATGCATTTTACTGCTTTACTGTATGTATCTGTTTCTTTTGCCGTTTATCCCCTAGGATCTCTGTTTCTCTCTGCGCAAGAGAGAAATATGATAGACATTAGGCTATCATCCATGCATGACAACGTTAGGGTAGTTTTGATTCCCTTTTCAACCATAGGCTTTTTAGAGCGTCTTTCTCTTCTCATCTCAGAACAATTCAAAACACAGTAATAAGGTTAATCAATGTCGTACGTTACGAGCCTTAAGCTATTTGAGAAAAGGTTGCTGGAGGGTCACTCTTCAGTAATCTGATTGCTTAGTGTGTTACCCTTAGGGTGACATACGATGTAGTCACTCTCAAATCATAGTCTCTAGTGCGTCAGAGATTGCAAACACACTAAAAAAACACTTCTTGCGTAAAAAGACTGAAAACCAATCAAAGTGTCATTTTTGTCCGCTTGGACCCATAATCAGGAGAAAACCTTTTTCAGAAGGATAAAAACAATCAAGACAGACTTGTGTCGTACGTGGCCCGAACTACGTTTGCTCTGATCTTTCATGATGTATGAAAGTACGTAGGCATAGGATGCGATATCCTAGCGAGCAACCTTCCCCTCCTTTCCCGTAGGTAGGCGAACTACGTTGACTCTGATTTCTCGTTTCAGACGGGAATACGTAGGCATAAAGTGCGATACTTTGCCGAGTCATCTTATTTTCTTTTAACCCGGACCTGTAGAATAGATAGAATAATAATCCGTACTAGAAAACAAGCGTGGATCCCGTCGAGTACGACGGACGTGAGGGGTGCTAATACCTTCGCCTTGCGTAACCGACTCCCGAATCTAGGATTTGGTTGCGATGACCATTCCTTTCCCGTCTTTGCGGTAGGTTTACTTCGAGCGTTTCCTTTCCCTCCGTTGGGATAAATAACGCACAGTGGCGACTCTTCTGTTCAGTCGGCGCCGATTTTCATAGTAGCGACAGGTCCCATGAAATCTATTCCCCATACGTCAAAGATTTCTACCTCTAAGATTCCTTTCTGAGGCATTTCATCGCGTCGTGAGATGTTGCCAGTTCGTTGGCATCGATCACATTTTAGCACAGCGATGTGAACGTCTTTCCAGAGGTTAGGCCAAAATAGGCCGGCTTGGAGAATCTTAGCGCACGTCTTGGATGTACTGGCATGACCACCATATGGTGCTGAATGGCATTGGGAAATGATGTTTTCTATTTCTTCCTCTGGGACACAGCGACGATATATGTTGTCGGCCCCTCTCTTGAAGAGTAGAGGTTCGTCCCAATAATAGTGTTTCAGATCGTGGAAGAATTTCTTCTTTTGCTGATAAGTGAGATCCGTTGGAAGCACGCCTGCAGCTAGGTAATTAACGATGTCGGCATACCAAGGTAATGTGACTTGGGCATAGACGGCTTCTACGGCTTTTTCGAGTTCTGGATCTTCCGAGATTAAGTTAGGCATGTCACTTTCTAATTTGGCTATCAGATGTTCGTATGGAAAATCGTCATTTATCGGTACTGGTTCATGTTTAATGCCTTCTATTCGGGATAGGTGATCTGCAACTACGTTCTCGGTTCCTTTCTTATCTTTAATTTCTAAGTCAAACTCTTGTAATAATAGGATCCATATCAATAATCTTGGTTTGGCGTCCTTTTTGCTTATTAGGTACCTAATGGCAGCGTGGTCTGTGTATATGATAATTTTTGTTCCTACTAAGTAAGAACGGAATTTGTCAAGCGCAAATATAACTACTAGAAGTTCCTTTTCTGTTGTGGCATAGTTCATTTGGGCAGGATCTAAGGTTCTACTGGCGTAGTAGATGGCATGAAGCTTCTTGTCCTTCCTTTGTCCTAGAACTGCGCCTACAGCATAATCACTCGCATCGCACATGATTTCGAACGGTAGTCGCCAATCGGGTGGTTGCATAATTGGTGCGGTGATAAGGGCTGATTTTAATGTTTCGAATGCTTTTAGACAGTCGTCGTCAAAGACGAACTCAACATCTTTCATCAACAGGCCAGTCAGAGGTTTTGTGATTTTTGAAAAATCTTTTATAAATCTGCGGTAGAAACCGGCATGTCCTAGAAAACTCCGTATTTCGTGTACATATTTTGGAGGTTGGAGGTCTTTTATAATTTCTATTTTAGCTTTGTCGACCTCAATCCCTTTATTAGATATGACATGTCCTAGAACTATTCCTTGTCGGACCATAAAATGACATTTTTCCCAATTTAGGACGAGGTTCACTTTTACACAACGTTCTAATACCATTTCTAAGTTTTGTAGGCATCCTTCGAAGCTTTGTCCACATACTAAGAAATCGTCCATAAATACTTCCATGATGTCGTCTATGAAATCTGCGAAGATTGCCATCATGCATCTTTGGAAGGTTGCTGGAGCATTACAAAGTCCGAACGGCATTCGGCGGTAAGCAAAGTACCATAAGGACATGTGAATGTAGTCTTTTCTTGGTCATCAGGATGAATGGGAATTTGGAAAAATCCCGAATAACCATCTAGATAGCAGAAATATGAATGTTTGGCTAATCTTTCCAACATTTGGTCTATGAAGGGTAAGGGGAAGTGATCTTTTCGTGTGGCTTTGTTAAGCTTTTATAATCAATGCACATTCTGCTTCCAGTCACGACTCTTTTTGTTATTGATTCGCCTTTTTTGTTCTTAACTACTGTGACTCCTCCTTTCTTAGGTACGACATGAACTGGGCTGACCCATTCACTATCGGAGATTGGATAGATGATTTCTGCATCTAGCAATTTCTTTACTTCGTCTTTGACTACAGTGCTTAGGATAGGGTTCAGTCTCCTCTGATGCTCTCTAGAGGTTTTACAGTCTTCCTCTATTGTAATTCGATGCATACAGATCGAAGGGCTTATACCTTTTAGATCGCTTATGTTATAGCCTAACGCGGTGGGGTACTTCTTTAGGACTTCTAATAGCTTTGCGGTTTCTAGTTGTCCTAAGTCGGCGTTGACTATCACTGGTCTTTTTAGTTCATCGTCTAGGAATTCATATCTAAGGTTTTTGGGTAGTGTTTTAAGTTCTAAAGATGGGTTCTTCGGACCTGGCATATGGTTTGAGGTTAGTGCTAAGCTTTCGCTTAGACTGTCGTCTTTATATGGTTTACGCCAATCATCGTCTTCAGAAATATCGGGTATTTGAATCTTTATTATTTCTGAATACGTGGTCTCTTCATTTTCAAGTTCTCTTATGCATTCGTCAATTTCATCTACTAAATAACAGGTATCGTCTATGGCTGGTGCTTGTAAGAACTTGGTGAGAATAAACTCTATCTTTTCTTCTCCTACTTCGAATGTTAGCCTTCCTTTCTTTACGTCTATAATAGCTCCAGCTGTAGCTAGGAACGGTCTTCCTAGGATAATTGGGACAACAGAGTCCTCTTTGATGTCCATGATTATGAAGTCGGTTGGGATATAGAATTGTCCTATGCGTACTGGAACGTTTTCCAGTATTCCAACAGGGTATTTGACTGATCGGTCAGCCAATTGTACGGACATTTTAGTTGGTCTTAGTTCTCCCATATTCAGCTTTTTGCATATAGATAAAGGCATAACACTGATACTGGGTCCTAGATCACATAGAGCTTTGTCTATTACGAACTTTCCTATGACGTAGGGTATGGAGAAACTACTTGGGTCTTTTAGTTTAGGAGGCATGTGGTTTTGAATAATAGCGCTACACTCTGCAGTAAGTGTAACTGTTTCGTTATCCTCGATCTTTCTCTTATTTGACAGGATTTCTTTGAGAAATTTAGCATATGAAGGCATTTGAGTGATAGCTTCTGTAAAAGGAATAGTGATATTCAACTGTTTAAGGAGCTCTACAAATTTCTTAAACTGCCCTGTAGTTTTGGATTTTATTAGTCTTTGAGGATAAGGAATCGGTGGTTTATATGGCGCTGGAGGTGCTTGAGTTTTTTCACTTGCGGTGTCCTCCTTCTCATTGTCTTCCTTCTTCTCTAACTCGGACTCCTTTTCTGCTTGTTCAGTTGGTTTTTGTTGCATGGCTGAGTTTTCGGTTCTCAGATCGATCGGTTCGTCCAATTCTTTTCCGCTTCTTAATATGACGGAATTTGCTTGCCCTTTTGGATTTTGTTCGGGTTGTCCAGGAAATGTGCCAGCGGGTGCAACAGCAGAGGCTTGTTGTTGGGCCACTTGGGATATCTGCGTTTCGAGCATTTTATTGTGGGTGGCTAAAGCGTCTACTTTTCCGGTCAGCTGTTTAATTTGCTCGCTAGTGTGTATGTTTTGATTTAGGAATTCTTTGTTTGTTTGAGCTTGAGTAGCTATGAATTTTTCCATCATCAACTCGAGGTTTGATTTCCTAGGGGCAGTCTGGGCAGTAGCTGGTTTCTGATATCCTGGCGGAGCAGCAGGCATCTGCAATGCATTATCGCTTTTGTAAGAAAAGTTTGGATGGTTTCGCCATCCTGGGTTGTAAGTATTTGCGTAAGGGTTTCCTTGAGCGTAATTTACTTGGTCTGGTGGGATTCCGGCCAGCAATGGGCACTCGGGCGCATTATGAGTGGCGATTCCGCATAACTCGCAGTTTGGAGTTACAGCAGCGACGGTTGCAGTGGGGTTAACGGTCAGACTGTCGATTTTCTGTGCTAGAGCATCTACTTTAGCGTTGAACTTTTCAAGGCTGCTGATCTCGTACATCCCACCTTTCGCTGCGGGTTTCTCTGTTGGAATGCGTTCACCTCCCCATTGGCAGTGGTTCTGAGACATGTTTTCGATTAGTTGATAGGCTTCGTCGTATGGCTTATCCATAAGTGCACCGCCCGCGGCGGCGTCTACTGTTAATCTGGTGTTGTATAAAAGCCCATTATAGAAAGTATGGATCGTCACCCAGTCTTCTAGACCGTGGTGAGGACATGTTCTCATCATATCTTTGAACCTTTCCCACGCTTCGTAGAGAGATTCAGTATCTTTTTGTCGAAATTCGTTGATTTGAGCTCTAAGCATAGCAGTTTTGCTTGGCGGAAAATATCTCGCTAAGAAAACGTTCTTCAACTGTTCCCATGTCGTAACGGAGTTGGATGGTAAGGATCGTAACCATGTCCAAGCTCTATCTCTAAGAGAGAAAGGGAAAAGACCAAGTCTTATTGCGTCTGGAGTTACTCCATTTGCTTTCACTGTGTCTGCGTATTGTACAAACTTCGTTAAATGTTCGTTCGGATCATCAATTGCATTTCCTGAGAATTGGTGTTGTTGTACAGCTGACAGCAATGACGGTTTTAGCTCAAAATCGTTTCGAGTAATAGCTGGGGCAGCTATGCTACTTCTAGGCTCCATCTGAGAGGGTGTAGTGTATGCCTTCAGTGGTTTGTTTTGAGGTCCTTCAGCCATCTTTTCTTCTTTAACTGGAGGATGAGCTAGAAGATCAGGAATGTTGTGTCTTCGTTGATATTCGACGATGCGCCTTCTTAGATGTAAGAAGCGCTCTAGTTCAGCGATTGTAGGTTGTAAGATTTCGCCTTGTGAGCGAGTACTTGGCATACAATCGAAGAACGAGCAGAGGGAGAGAGAATTGTTAACCTAGTCTATATTGTGTAACAAAGGTTACACTATTGACTAAACGGGTCCCCGGCAATGGCGCCAAAAACTTGATCGCGACTTTCTATGTCTAATACAACTTAACTACAAGTGCACAGTCTATCGCGTAGTAATAAAAGATATCGATCCCACAAGGATTCGTAATCAAACTAGTGTTCACGGGAGTTACTGTGTTTAGCTAGGTAGATAATGTTTAAGGGAATAATTGCTATTACTAAAGGGAACTAAAAACGTTACTTAAAGTATAATTACGCGAATCGATATGCAATAATTATGTTCTTCGGAGATTTGACAAGTTACCGGTATATAAAATATTTTCAGAATTTATTTAAGAAGAAAATAGTGATCTAAAGACCTTTGTCTCACGATGGTTGTTGACGCTAGTCGCAACTTTAAGGCGGAACGTATGTTGTCGCTATCCCGTTCGGGGTTAAAATCGCTTTTTGGAAATCTCTAAATTCTAATCTATTTTAAAGTGCTTTCGCTGTTATTAAAACAAATGCCTAGTGTTTACTATCTGGTCCTAGCCGCAGCTGTCGCTTGTTGGTTCGTACCTTAATTAATTTCCCACTGTCGTGGAAAAACTACTTTTAAATAAATTCTCGCTGTCGCGACGAACGTTTATTCAGGAAATAAGTTTAAACACTCAGGCCATAAACAACTTTTGAAAAAGAAAGGTTTTAACCGGTTATTATCAAATCCCGTCTGAATTATTATTACATACCGATTACTCTGGTTTAGCTAGACATGGATTTGGAACAGGTAAAGCGTAAATAAAAGCGGAAATTTAGAACATACATACTGCTGGGAAGTAAAGTTACAATTAACGAAATAATAAAAACCTGTAAAGTATCCAATTGGCTTTTGGCCAAATCCCAACGATGTCGGCAGGATTGTGTCTTCAAGCCAATAGAGCGTACAAAGGAATATTGCAGTAATAGAATACAAGAAAAAGGAAAGGAAAACAAAAACAAGACTTAAACTAAATTTGCTCTGGAAAATATTTGGGCAGCACTTCGTTATCTGAATGCGGCTCCCCTTCTCAGCTCCCCTCCTTCTCCTTTTATAGAGGTGAAATACTAACGGTTATATCTTGCAGAAGGTGGACTTGGAGTCAGAGAAAATAGGAAGTAGTGGTCCATTATTTTGGGACTTGGAACTGATTTTTGCATGTTTACTGAAGTTCTGTGTTTTTGCCTGCATGACGGTCGTCATGGTGTGTGATGGTCGTCACCCGTGTGACGGTCTTCATGGATGTGTGACGGTCGTCACAGCAGCAAAATTCGCATCTGCTGTTTTTTCATGTTGTTTTCATCTGGTTTTCGTCCATATTTCATCTGTAATTGCTTCTTTTCTTCATATTGCTTTGTTTGGACATGATCTTCAAATACCTGCAAAATATCAGACAAATAACATGGAAAAACCCGAAATCGGATTGAAACCAGTCAAATATTAGTTGAATTATATATCAATATATGTATACGATTTCACGTTATCATAATGTTGACATGGAAGATGACATTACTAGTGTAGAAAATGGAAAAACTAAAGATGGTGTTGAAGCACTAGAAAATCCTGTGACATTCGAGTCTGCTGATGAAGTTTCGGTTTTTCCTCTAGAGCATTGCATGAGGATATTGCCTCATGATCAGAACACCGGGGCCTTCTTTATTGCTGTGCTGCAGAAAGTTTCTCCTCTGCCAGGTAGTCTCATATATAATAACATCCCTATATCTCTCTCTAAGCTGCAATTTCTACTTTATCATTTTACCTGGACTTTTGCTCATGATATGGTTTTTGTTCTTGTAGCTATTACGGAAAAACCTAGCAAACAAATTGATGAACAAAATGTAGAACCACTAAACCAGAGTCTTGAGAATGCACAAGCACCACAGATCAATTCATCTGACAGTACAATTGAAGAAGTCGTCAAAGCAGTTCCAGAGGAAAATATGATTGACAATGTATCTAATACAGAAGATTTGGAAGTTAGTCCTCTTACACGTGAAGAACAGAACTCTGAGGAAACCGAAGTGCCACATAATGCACAGGACATGGAAAAGAAGGCTCCAGGCAAACGAAAGCTACAACTTCAAGGACAATGGAGAGGTGTTGACCCTGTTGTCTTTTTTAAAGATGCCATAAGAGACGGTGTTCACATTATATCATTATCTCTTGGTCCTCAATCTCCTCAAGGCGACTATTTCAATGATGCCATATTTGTGGCGTCTTTCCATGCTGCTAGACATGGAGTTCTTGTAGTCGCATCAGCTGGAAATGAAGGAACTCCTGGCTCTGCAACAAACCTTGCACCATGGATCATCATTATTGCTGCTAGCTCAACAGATAGGGATTTCACCTCTGATATCATATTAGGAAATGGTGCTAACATCAAGGTAAACACAGATACGGTATTTAAACATAAATTCTAATATGTAACTCTAGGGTTGGAAAATAGAAAGACACTGCAATAACTCTTGCAGTCTGAGACGTAAGCTATGATTGATTGTAATTGTTTGACAATTTAGTAAACTATCATTAAAACAATATAAGGATTTACTGCTCTAACAAACTGATTCTTAGAATTTATGCATTTATATACAGTTTGTAATCACAAATATTTAGTGAGAAACACAAATATTTATATTCAGTTTTTATATGCATTTATATACAGTTTATATTCAGTGAGACTGTGCCGACTCCATCGTCGGCTCCGACTCCATCGTTGGCTCCGACTCCCTCGGTTGCTTCGACTCCATCACCTGCTCCGAATCCATTGCCAGTGTGGGTTGCACCGGTCCCGCGGACTACGCCTGTGTCGCAGGCTGTACCACCATTGCAAACTACATTCATCTGCACTTAGGTTTTTTGTCGATTTATAAAGTTTGAACTTTAACCTCGGTCAGGCCCAGGCTATTTTTGTTTTTTGACACGGCTTCACCAAGGCTAAAATGCACGTGAGCTTATGGAGTTTGACTTTAGCCTCGGTCAGGCCCAGGCTATTTTTTGTTTTTTTTACACGGCTTTACCGAGGCTAATGTAGACACGGCTTAACCGAGGCTAAATTAGACACGGCTAGACCGAGGCTACATTTAGCCACGGCTCTTCTTGCCGAGGCTAAATATTAGCTTCGATCGTTTTAGCCTATCCCCGACACTGACGCTAGGCCGAGGCTAAATGGCTAGTAGCGGCGGTTTTTTGCCTTATAGTGTCGGAAAATGGTCGAGGCTAAATACAGCATTTCTAGTAGTGTATAGTTAAAATTTGAAAACTTATGAATTTTTGCTGGGCCAAATAAAATATCTTCCATTAATGATATGAACCACCTCATCATTGGGAACCTCCTCATCATCGTCCTCAGTTGTCTCCTCATCATCCACCTCATGGTCGTCCTCAGTTGACTCCTCATCATCATCCTCACGCATAGGTATATGTGTGAATGGTAAAGTTACTTGTGTGGGTTGTGCGGTGTGGGATCCCCCAGATTGTATGAAGGATGAGGGTACCTGTGGGGAAGTTGGAAAAATAGATCCCCCAAACTGCATGAAGGGTGCGGGAACCTGCTGGTAGGGCGGTGGAAAGTTAAACCCCCCAGACGGTGTGAAGGATGAGGGTACCTGCTTGTATGGATAACTTGTTCATCTTTTTTGAAATCAGTCTTGTTTCTTCTATAGGGATAATTTCTTGGTAGGAATCTACGCTGACAGTCAAACCACGAACTTTCCCCCCCTTTTTTCAACGTAAACGCCATGGTGTTTGTAACACCCCCTTTCTATACCCCCAAATGATCCAAATAATCAATTAGGCATAAATTCATAATTTCATCAGAGTACAATTATAACAGTATAAAAGAGGCGCATCACATTATCATCGAAACGAAACATAAATAATACCAGCTCACGAAGATATGTAACAAAAGGGGTAAATCTCAACTAAAAACAAAGCATAGCGCTTAAAACCCACACATCAACATTTAGAATAAAGCGGAAACATCTAAACATTGAAATCACTTTATTAACATAAGCATCATATACATCGTTCAGATTAATTCAATTCATCGGTTGAGTGTACAAAACTTTCATCAACAGATACATACACAGATGCATCACAAAAGAATCAAAACAATTCCTAACTACCCAGTGTTACATATTAGAGCCATCTGACCAAAAGAAATGAAGACTCGCTTCACAAAGACTCCAGCAATCTAATCTGCAATGCCTCATAGAGCATTATAAAACAGCAGAAGGGTGAGAAACAATATCATAATACATAATGCACATAAACATATATATATATATATATATATATATATATATATATATATATATATATATATATATATATATATATATATATATATATATATATATATATATATATATATATATATATATATATATATATATATATATATATATATATATATATATATATATATATATATACACACACACACACACACACACACACACACATAACGTCCAAAAACGTCCTCCGCATTCTCACCGCAACTCATCTCACTACACCGTACACCGCAATGTGTTCATAATTAACTATTTACAAATAGAGCACCAAGCATATACAATGTGCATTAACAATGTTTATACCAATTCATAAACATGCATGCATATACACATATATTCACACATACATGTATATTCAAGCCTTCCATTCATGCCAATTATCAACAATCTACATAAACATCTACATTCATGTTTATTCACCATACATCATGCACAGATGTCTACATGCAACTCACAGAGACCGACACACGACTCTATGCAGATGCAAATGCGGTACCGACTCATTTCAGCAGGTTCAATTGAAGAACCAAATAACCATCGCTCACACCCCACATGGGCACACGAGGTTCTGCAGATTCACCGAGGAATCAAATATAACCATCGCAACATACTAGGTTCTGCAGATTCACCGAGGAATCAAATATAACCATCGCAACATGCGAGGTTCTGCAGATTCACCGAGGAATCAATAAATAACCATCGCTCACACCCCACAAGGGCACACGAGGTTCTGCAAATCCACTGAGGGATCAATCGACACAAGAATGCATACCATGATGCTTCACATGCAACATGACTCATGACACTCTTGGAATGCATACATGTTTACCAACATACTCATACAATCATCACATTCGTCGCATATATTTATTATGCATTCAAATATATGTATCACAAAGCATATATATACATTCATCATCCATTCACACCAATTTTCATACACGGTTCACATTCACAATCAATCTAGCCATGCATCTCTATTTAATTCAAATAATGCACAAAATTGTCAAACGACCACATTTCACACCTCACAAATCACAAACTAGGATTTACACCATACGGCTACCACAACACATATAACAACATATAATTAGTCATCTCAGGCCAGGAATGATCGCAACCAAACCACACAACCGATCCACGAATGGAAAACACAAGGAAAGAAAATATGCTGTTGTGTTCGCTAACCTTTGCCTGGCGAAGCCTCTGGCGAACCTTCGCTACTCCGTTCGCCTGGCGAACTTGCCAGCGAAGGCCACTGGGATTTATTCTGGAATTACTCGCTAGCACTCGCCAGCATACTCGCCTGGCGAACCTTCGCCACTCTCATTCGCTTGGTGAACTTGCCAGCGAAGACAGAGTGGATGCTTCTGACTTGGTTCGCTGTTGCTCGCTGGGCTTTGCCCGGCGAAGCTTCACTGCCATTCGCCTGGCGAGCCTGCGAACTCAGAACTCTCATAGTTGTCCAAAAGCCCAAACCTCACAAACCGACCGATTTAATCCAAATCAGTTCCAGTAGTACAATCCACTCATCACCCGACTATATTACACCGTCTATTCTAAAATCCAACCGATAAAACTCAGTTTCTACCGATTAAATCAACTTCCGACCTAGAAATGGAAACATAGAAAACAATCCAACAAATCCAATCTAGCACATACATGATCATACACATTATGAAGATGATAAAACTTCTCACCCTTACCTGATTAATCGCAAGCTAAGGTTGATTCTTGATGATTCTAGATTTTGCTCCACTTTCTCTTCTTTTCTCTCCTCCTCTTTTCCTTCTCTTGTTTTTCTTCTTAATGTTTCTATCTTTCTCCTTTCTCTCTATATCACATATTCTATTTCTTTCCTCCCAAATTCTTTCCACACACTTATCAATTAATTCTCATAAAATATCCACTTAATATTATCACTAATGCCTAAAATACCCCCCAACCTATTTTTACCCGAAACTCTCAAAGTCGGCAAAAATAGCTCAATATGTAAACATAACATATTATCACACAAATTCCACATAAATAAAATAATCACTTAAATAAATCAAATAAGGACTCAATAAAAATGGGAATTCAGAATCGGGGCGTTACAACTCTCCCCCACTTAGAAATTTTCGTCCTCGAAAATATTACCAGATTCAAACAGCTCTGGATGCGACTCACGCATCTTATTCTCCAATTCCCAAGTCATATTGCCTTCCGCGGCACCTCCCCATGCCACCTTCACAAGTGCGATATCCTTACCTCTGAGCCTCTTAACTTCACGGTCCAAAATCCTAACCGGTAAAACTTCAACTGTAAGATTATCCCTCACTTCCACATCATCCATCGGAATCACATGTGACGGATCCGGAACATACTTCCGAAGTTGCGAAACATGAAACACATCGTACAAATTCGAAAGTTTCGGAGGCAACGCCACACGATAAGCCACATCACCAACCCGTGCAGTAATCTGATACGGACAAATGAAACAAGAAGTCCTTCCTTCGACTTCAAAGCACGACCCACACCCGTAACCGGTGTAACCCTCAAAAACACATGGTCGCCTTCTTGAAACTCAAGATTCTTTCTTCCTGTTATCATGATAACTCTTTTGCCTACTCTGAGCAGCTCTCATCCTTTCCCGAATAAACTTCACTTTCTCCGTCGTTTGTTGTACCATTTCCGGTCCAACTACTGACTTCTCTCTGGTTTCATGCCAACACAAAGGTGTTCGACATCTCCGACCATACAAAGCCTAAAATGGTGACATACCAATACTTGAGTGAAAACTATTGTTGTAGGTGAACTCAATCAATACCAAATAACCATCCCAAGCACTACCTTGCTCGAGCACACAAGCACGCAACAAATCTTCCAATGATTGAATCGTCCTTTCGGTTTGACCATCTGTCTGCGGATGATAAGCCGAACTCAATCTCAACTTAGAACCCAAAGCCCTTTGCAAACTTTCCCAAAATCTCGAAGTAAATCTAGGATCCCTATCCGACACAATACTCTTAGGAATCCCATGTAACTTCACAATCTCCCCAACATAAATCTCGGCTAACTTCTCCAAAGGATAACTAATATCTATCGGAATAAAGTGAGCAGATTTAGTAAGCCTGTCAACAATCACCCAAATAGCATTGTGACCTCTTTGCGTATTACGCAATCCCGTAACAAAATCCATCGATATACTATCCCATTTCCACTCTGGAATATCCAACGGTTGCATCAAACCACTAGGCTTCTGATGTTCCACTTTAGACTTCTGAAAAGTCAAGCATGAATACACAAACTGAGTTATATCCCTCTTCAATCCGGACCACCAAAAGATTTTCTTCAAATCTTGATACATCTTATTCGCTCCCGGGTGAATACTTAAGTTACTCCGGTATCCTTCCTCCAATATCATCTTTTTCAACTCTACATCATCGGGAATACAAATACGACCACGAAATCTCAAAACTCTAAAATTATCAACCTTGAAGTCCTCATTCTCATTCATCATCAAATAAACAAACTTCAAATCCAACTTTTGCTTTTCGCACACGGTAGCAAGAAAATCATTCGTAACATACAACATACCAAGTTTCACACTGCTCGGCGTTATCTCACAAACCAAACTCAAATCTCTAAAACTCTCCAACAATTCCCATTCCCTTACCATCAGTGTTGACATATGAACCAACTTTCAACTTAAAGCATCGGCTACTACGTTTGCCTTACCCGGATGGTAATTCAAACCAAAATCATAATCCTTCAAAAACTCTAACCATCTCCTCTGCCTCATGTTCAATTCCTTCTGATCAAACAAATATTTCAAACTCTTGTGATCACTAAAAACTTCAAATCTCGCACCATACAGATAATGCCTCCAAATTTTCAAAACAAACACCACGACCTCTAACTCCAAATCATGTGTAGGGTAGTTCTTCTCATGCACTCTCAATTGTCTCGAAGCATAAGCCACAACTTTCCCATCTTGCATTAAAACACCACCTAAACCGGATAAAGAAGCATCATAATAAACCACAAACGACTCTGTCGGATTCGGCAAAATCAAAACCGGCGCCGTTGCCAACCTTCTCTTAGGCTCAACAAAACTCTTCTCACACTCAATATCCCAAACAAAGGCCTTTCCCTTACAAGTCAATTGAGTCAACGGAAGTGCTAACTTCGAAAATCCTTCAATAAACCTCCGATAATAACCGGCTAATCCCAAAAAGCTTCGAATCTCCGTAACTGACTTAGGAGCTTCCCACTGCATTACCGCATCAATCTTGGACGGATCAACACTAATACCATTACCAGAAATAACATGCCCAAGAAAACTCACTTCCGATAACCAAAACTCACACTTCGACAACTTAGCATATAATTGCTTCTCTTTCAAGATCTGCAACACAACTCTTAAATGCTCTACATGCTCTTCTTGGGACTTAGAATAAATCAAAATGTCGTCGATGAACACAACCACAAAACGATCCAACTGATCATGAAAAATACGATTCATGTATTCCATAAACACACCTGGCGCATTAGAAACTCCGAATGGCATCAATGAAAATTCATAATGACCATACCATGTCCTAAAAGCCGTCTTTTGAATATCCTCATCTTTAACACGAATCTGGTGATAACCCGACTTCAAATCAATCTTGCTAAAAACACGGGCACCAACCAATTGGTCCATCAAATCATCAATTCTAGGAAGCGGATACTTGTTCTTAATAGTTACTTTGTTCAACTGTCGATAATCAATACACAACCGCATACTCCCATCTTTCTTCTTTACTAACAATACCGGTGCACCCCAAGGAGAAACACTCGGCCTGACAAACCTCTTTTCCAATAAGTCATTCAATTGTTTCTTCAATTCCATCAACTCTGATGCCTACATGCGATACGGCGCCATCGAAATTGGTCTAGTACCCGAAACTAGATCAATCAAAAACTCGACTTCTCTTTTCGGCGGTACATCCGCAATGTCCTCCGGAAATACTTCTGGAAAGTCGCACACCACTGGAACCATATCTAGTTCAACCTTACTCTCTTTCGACAATGATGCAAACAAATAGAACACTTGAGCCTCATCCGCCAAAAGTTTCTTCAACTCTTTAGTAGATAGAGAACTCTCTTCCTCATCCTCCTCCAAGGAAGGAAACCTTACTAACTTGTGATAACAATCAATACGGACTCTATTATACTGCAACCAATTCATACCCAAGATCACATCTAATCCTTCTAATGGCAAACACACCAAGTCCATAATGAAGTCTTTACCATATATGGTTAAAGGACAACTTAAACATACCAAAGATGTAGTTACCGACCCCGAAGTGGGTGTCTCAATAACCATATCACCACCACAAGAAGACAAACACAAATCCAAACGCTTAGCGCACTCAAAAGAAATGAATGAATGAGTCGCTCCGGTATCAATAATAGTAACTAAAGGCATATTATTAATAAAGCATGTACCTTTAATCAATCGATCCACATTAGTAGTGTCTGCACCGGCTAATGCAAATACCTTCCCACTTGTTGGAGCTTGCTTTGGCTTAGTACACTTTGTACTAATAGGACCAACTTCCCCACAGTTGTAACACTTCACCATGTTCCTTCTACAATCAGTTGTAGCATGGCCGATACCTCCACAGTTAGCACACTTTGCTCCATCCTCTTACACTTAAAAGATTTATGCCCCAGTTCACCGCACCTAAAGCACTTAATGGGACCAGAACTTCCACCTCCGGACCTCTTAACAAAGTTTTCCCTATGCTTGCCTTTACCAGCAGGCGTCACATAAGGTCCACTCCTCACTGGTTGCTTCCCTCTCTTCTCATTCAAACTCTATAGTGAGTGGAATGAGCTTTAATATCTTCTTCAAAGATTCTACAGCATTCGGTCAAGTCCGAAAATCTCCTAATCCTCTGATAACCCACCGCTTGCTTGATCTCAGGGCGCAAGCCGTTCTCATACTTAACACATTTGGAAAATTCCACCGTCACCGCATCATAGTGAGGATGAAACTTCACTAACTCTGTGAACTTAGCCGTGTAGTCTATCACAGACATATTGCCTTGTTTCAATTCCAGTAACTCCATCTCCTTCTTTCCCTTCACACTCTCAGGATAATACTTTCTCAAAATTCGGTGCGAAATAAATCCCAAGTGATTTCCTCATCGTCCACTTCAAGAACTTGTCTCATACCGACCCACCAGTCATCGGCTTCTTCTCTCAGCATGTGAGTCCAATTCTCACCTTGTTCCCTTCAGCACAATTCATAACTCTAAAGATCCTCTCGATCTCCTTTAACCAAATCTGAGCACCGTCCGGATGAAATCTTCCCTTGAATACCGGCGGTTGATTCTTTCTAAACTCATCATTAGCGTTCACATTTGGCGCACCCTGCACCGCCCTAGCCATTGCCTCCAATGCAGTAGCCATCGTATTGTCATTATGACCAACCATATTCTGATTATTCCCAAAAATAACAACAAGGTTAAACAACCGCCAACCAACAAAACGACGAGACAGACACAACTAACTCAACACTGGCTCTGATACCACTTAATGTAACACCCCCCTTTCTATACCCCCAAATAATCCAAATAATCAATTAGGCATAAATTCATAATTTCATCAGAGTACAAATTATAACATGGTATAAAAGAGGCGCATCACATTATCATCGAAACGAAACATAAATAATACCAGCTCACGAAGATATGTAACAAAAGAGGTAAATCTCAACTGAAAACAAAGCATAGCGCTTAAAAACCCACACATCAACATTTAGAATAAAGCGGAAACATCTAAACATTGAAACCACTTCATTAACATAAGCATCATATACATCGTTCAAATTAATTCAATTTATCGGTTGAGTGTACAAAAACTTTCATCAGCAGATACATACACAGATGCATCACAAAAGAATCAAAACAATTCCTAACTACCCAGTGTTACATATCAGAGCCATCCTGACCAAAAGAAATGAAGACTCGCTTCACAAAGACTCCAGCAATCTAATCTGCAATGCCTCATAGAGCTAAAATAGCATAAGGGTGAGAAACAATATCATAATACATAATGCGCACACCACACACACACACACACACACACACACACACACACACACACACACACACACACACACACACACACACACACACACACACACACACACACACACACACACACACACACACACACACACACACACACACACACACACACACACACACACACACACACACACACACACACACACTTATATATATATATATATATATATATATATATATATATATATATATATATATATATATATATATATATATATATATATATATATATATATATATATATATATATATATATATATATATATATATATATATATATATATATATATATATATACACACACATAACGTCCAAAAACGTCCTCCGCATTCTCACCGCAACTCATCTCACTACAGCGTACACTGCAATGTATTCACAATTAACTATTTACAAATAGAGCATCAAGCATATACAATGTGCATCAACAATGTTTATATCAATTCATAAACATGCATACATATACACATATATTCACACATACATGTATATTCAAGCCTTCCATTCATGCAATTATCAACAATCTACATAAACATCTACATTCATGTTTATTCACCATACATCATGCACAGATGTCTACATGCAACTCACAGAGACCGACACACGACTCTATGCAGATGCAAATGCGGTACCGACCTCATTTCAGCAGGTTCAATTGAAGAACCAAAATAACCATCGCTCACACCCCACATGGGCACACGAGGTTCTGCGGATTCACCGAGGAATCAAATATAACCATCGCAACATACGAGGTTCTGCAGATTCACCGAGGAATCAAATATAACCATCGCAACATATGAGGTTCTGCAGATTCACCGAGGAATCAATAAATAACCATCGCTCACACCCCACAAGGGCACACGAGGTTCTGCAAATCCACCGAGGGATCCATCAACACAAGAATGCATACCATGATGCTTCACATGTAACATGACTCATGACACTCTTGAATGCATACATGTTTACCAACATACTCATGCAATCATCACATTCGTCACATATATTCATTATGCATCAAATATATGTATCACAAAGCGTATATATACATTCATCATCCAATCACACCAATTTTCATACATGATTCACATTCACAATCAATCTAGCCATGCATCTCTATTTAATTCAAATAATCCACAAAATTGCCAAACGGCCACATTTCACACCTCACAAATCACAAACTATGATTCACACCATACGGCTACCACAACACATATAACAACATATAATTAGTTATCTCAGGCCAGGAATGATCGCAACCAAACCACACAACCGATCCACGAATGGAAAACACAAGGAAAGAAATATGCTGCTGTGTTTCGCTAACCTTCGCCCGGCGAAGCCTCTGGCGAACCTTCGCTACTCCGTTCGCCTGGCGAACTTGCCAGCGAAGACCACTGGGATTTATTCTGGAATTACTCCGCTAGCACTCGCCAGCATACTCGCCTGGCGAACCTTCGCTACTCTCATTCGCTTGGCGAACTTGCCAGCGAAGACAGGGTGGATGCTTCTAACTTGGTTCGCTGTTGCTCGCTGGGCTTCGCCCGACGAAGGCTTTGCTGCCATTCGCCTGGCAAACCTGCGAACTCAGAACTCCCATGACTGTCCAAAAGCCCAAACCTCACAAACCGACCGATTTAATCCAAATCAGTTCCAGTAGTACAACCCACTCATCACCCGACTATATTACACCGTCTATTCCAAAATCCAACCGATAAAACTCAGTTTCTATCGATTAAATCAACTTCCGAACCTAGAAATGGGAAACATAGAAAACAATCCAACAAATCCAATCTAGCACATACATGATCATACACATTATGAAGATGATAAAACTTCTCACCCTTACCTGATTAATTGCAAGCTAAGGTTGATTCTTGATGATTCTAGGTTTTGCTCCACTTTCTCTTCTTTTCTCTCCCTCCTTTTTTCCTTCTCTTGTTTTTCCTTCTATTTCTTTCCTCCCAAATTCTTTCCACACACTTATCAATTAATTCTCACAAAATATCCACTTAATATTATCACTAATGCCCAAAATACCCCCAACCTATTTTTACCCGAAACTCTCAAAGTCGGCAAAAATAACTCAATATGTAAACATAACATATAATCACACGAATTCCACATAAATAAAATAATCACTTAAATAAATCAAATAAGGACTCAATAAAAATGGGAATTCAGAATCTGGGCATTACAGTGTTCCCCATGCAATGCGGACATCCCATTTTTCTATGCGTACCCCATCTAGACAACATGACATATGCTGGAAAGTCGTTAATAGTCCACATCAAGGCAGTTCACATATTAAAGTTTTGTTTACTTGATATATCTTAAGTCCATTCTCTAATCTATAACTCTTCAAATCATCAATTAAAGGTTGTAAGTACACATCGATTCCGGCTTTTGGACTCGACTGTCCTGGAATGAGGCAGTCAAAACATGTATGGTTTTGTCATGCACATCTCAGGAGGGAAGTTGTAAGGGGTTACAATAACTGGCCAACAAGAATAACCACTTCCAGACATTTGGACATATAAAGTAAAACCATCAGAGCATAATCCAAGCCTCACATTTCTAGGTTCTACGGAAAAATCAGTATGTACACGGTCAAAGTACTTCTATGCCTCACCATCAGATGGATGTCGCATAGTGCCTGAACTTATTTTGTTTGTATGATGCCATGTCATTTGACTTGCATTGTGCATTGAAGCAAACATTCTTTTCAACCTTGGTATTATCGAAAGATAAAACATGGGCTTCACTACTACAACGTTTTTTCTTACGGTCAATGGCTTTACTTGTGAACTTTATATCTTGGACTCTTACAGAACTTACATTCCTCTAACGCTCCATCATTAGTATCAAACTCATTATCATAAAATAGTACGCAACCACTAATGCAATAATCAATCTTTCTTACTTCTAAACCCAACTTCGACAGCAACCTCTTTGCATCATAAAAACTTGTAGGCAAGTTGTCTTTTGTAGGAGTCGAATTGAGCATCATTTTTTGCGAAGAATTCCAAACACTGATCAGGAATATTCCAGTTTGACTTGGCAGCCAATAATTTCACACACATTGATAACTTTGAGTCTGACGACCCCTCAAACAATGTGTATTCATCTCATTCAACAACTGATAAAATCTTTGTGCTTCTCATTCGACAACTCTTTCCCATCAAAATCTTCAGTTTCGTCATAGGTCACGTTCACACCAAAAGCATAGCCCACCATCTCACTGATCAGATTAAATTTTTCCCCATGTTCCATCGGTGATCGACTACTTGAAGCATACGTATTACTGGCCTCTGGTACGCTACTCGACAGTTCTTCTCCATTATATGTTCAAACCCAATAAATTTTCAATGAAACTTCTTCTCTTCAAAATGTTGTTCTACTTCCTCTGGGTCACTAATTATAGGTCTGCATCCACATTTAAGACAACTACATCTAACTCCTCCTTCGCTTCGACAACATTCCTGAGAAAATGCTCATGTTATAAACCCTTTAACTCCCTCCTCAAAATTTGGTTTAAGTCTGCGTCTTCCTGGATACAACCTATCGCACATCCAACTACGATAGTATCTATAATACTCCATACTACACATTTTACAATCATTATCTTTTTAATTACAAATGTGATTTTAATATCAATTTCAAGATTTTTTATAAAATATTAAATACAAGTGTTAACTAACTTATTATTATTCTTTAACATAAATTTATATTAACTAAAAATTACTTTGAATAGAAACAAACTTTCTAATATAACTAAACATATAACATAAAATATAATACATATAATTAGTAAGGATAACATCACATAAAATGCATAACATATAAACATAACATATAACATGACATATAATACATACATAACACATATATATATATATATATATATATATATATATATATATATATATTATATATATATATATATATATATATATATATATATATATATATATATATATAATATATATATATATATATATATATATATATATATATATATATATATATATATATATATATATATATATATATATATATATATATATATATATATATATATATATATATATATATATATATATATATATATATATATATATATATATATATATATATATATATATATATATATATATATATATATATATATATATATATATATATATATATATATATATATATATATATATATATATATATATATATATATATATATATATAACCAAAAATGAATAAAACATCAAAAGTAATATTAAAAAAACATATATTTTATTTCTAATAAAAATAAAACATTAAAAAATAATAAAACATATACATATTCTGTTTTAATATAAATATAACATAGTCAAAATAAAACATAAATAATATATATATATATATAATAGTATATATATAATATATATATATATATATATATATATATATATATATATATATATATATATATATATATATATATATATAGTATATATATAATAAAATTAAAATTTAAAGTTAAAACTTTATATATATTTATATATTAATATATATAATCTGTTTTGAAAATAAAAAAAATAGAAAATAAATTATTTTTCGTTATGAAAATAACAGAAAATAATTATTTAATAATATACTATTTTTTATTTTAATTAAATATAATAACAGAAAAAAAAAAATTATTTTCGTTTTACAATAAATTATTTAAACAGCAAAAATTATTTTTCATTTTACATATTCACAGCATATTTTACAAAAACAAAAATAAAATTAAACAACAACTAACAACCAAATATTAATATATCAAACTAAAAAAATAAATAAAATAGCAAAAATACCTCTTCTTCAATCTCCTTCAATATTCTTGTACCAAACTCTTCTTCAATTCTTCTTTCAAATAGCTGTAATATTTTGACAGAAAAAAATTAAACAAATATTAAACGTAATTAATAAAAATAAATTGAACAAATATCATATTAAGTGTGTGAAAGTATATGATATTCACGTTGCAACACCTAACGCTCAAATTAAAAAAAATGGTAAAAAAAATATAGCGATGTGATAATCACTGTCGCAAATAACACAATGGCCATATTCTTTTTGTCAGTCAACCTGCAGCCCCAGTGAACCATTACTTCACAATCAGATATTTTTCCCTCCTAAACCGTTCAGACGTGATATTCACGTCACAACAAAAATTTTGAAAATTTCAAAACTTTCCTCTTTTGTAGTGGTTGATAGATTGCAAGTTCAGAAAATCATTCTTACTTCAAGTTAAACAAAGAATGGAGTTTAATCAATAAAGAAGGAAACTAGCTCAACCTTTGAAAAGTACTTAGTTGGAAATATTGCAAGTGCAAAAAATCATTCTTGTTTCAAAAGAAAAATTATTTTACAGGGTATGCAACAAACTTTGGATATCACCGAAGATTTGTTGTAAATATATTTTTTTAATGTTTTGTGTAAACAATATATTTTTAAAAAAATAGTCACCTCGATTTTCTTTATCACCAAGGTGATAATTAATATAAAATCTCGGTTTTATAGTAAAAATGGTGGTTAGTAAGCATATTTTATTTTTAAAATACTCGTTAAACAGATTTTACCCTAATATTAAATTATATGAAGCCGCCCCAAAAAGAGGAATACTCACCACCGTGCTTTTCTATCATGAGTTGCTACTACAGATTTTACAATGTATTTTAATATTCTGTATAAATAATGTAATTAAAAAAACAACTTATCCACCTCGGTTTTCTTCTTGGCCGAGGGGATAGTTAAACGTTTTTTTACTATTAGTCCTAAAACAAATCTTTGTCATCCATTTAATATTTATCAACTCTCAAGAATCTACCATTAGTGATCTGCGTGAAACCTAAGGGGACATCCGTTATAAAAAACATGTTGGATATTGAAAATCTAACCTAAATAAAACATGAAGCACTTGAAACATATTGACGTTTGGAAAAGTTCTCTATGATGGATTGCAAGAGTAGAAAATTACTTGGGTTTGAAGGTTTGTTTTCTTAAATATTTATTTGAGCACAAAATCATATATTTGAATATTAATTTATTTATCTAACTCTTATTTTGTTTTGCTTTAGAATCAATGCATGCAATATCCGTGGAGAATAATCTTACATCCAACATTTGATCTTCCCCAAAATTTAATAATTCGAAGATCTAAAATCTAGATCTTCTGGAAATTTGATTTTTACCTTGTTCTCTAGGGAATTTAGACTTTTATTTTAAACAATGTAATATTCTAGGTAAACAATGTAATCTTTTAGGTAATATTCTATGTAAACAATGTAACATTTTTTTAATAAAAAAATCATCTAACCCCTCAGTTTTCAAGATAAAACAAGATGAAATATACGTTAGTTTTGAAAATAGTAAAAGTGTTGTTGTTGGGGTTCGAACCCATGTTCATTTAACTTTACCTCTCGATTTTAATAACACCAAGGTGATAAGTTGTGAGTTATCATATTGCTGACCATTACCTCACTTCTATAGCCGAGTGTCGCACCTCCAAAAAATAACCTTCGCGCAAAAGGCGCGGAAGAATTGGTTCGGACGGAGTCGCCACCAAACTTTATTTATCCCAAAGAGGGAAAAGAAAATATCGAGAAAACCTTTAGGAGATAAGAACTAGGTAGTCAGAACCACATTCTAGGTTCGGGAGTCGGTTACGTGATAGGAAGGTATTAGCATCCCATCACGTCTGTTGTACTCAACGAACCTCTTAGTTCAATTTATGATTAACATTAGCTAAGCTTGTTTGTTTTCTTCTAAACAAAAAATGCGAAAAGGTACGATAAAAGGACTCGATGTTAGGGGAAATGGGTGTTTTTAGATGAGAGTACTCGTCAATGATTGGGGTCCTTGTTCCTACATATTATTATTCGGATGATAATGAGGAATACGAGCGTTCGTAGTTCGGACTACGAGAAAAGATTTGGATATTGAAAAGGTGGTAAAAAAAAGGTTGACGCGAAACGGCAGAAAAAGAAAAAGGTAACAAGTCGAAAATGAAAAGGTGAAAGAAATGGAAGGTAGCAAAAGGCGGAGAAAACAAAAGGTAGCAAGTCGAAAACGAAAAGGTGAAAGAAATGGAAGGTAGCAAAAGGCAGAAAAAACAAAAGGTAGCTCGCCAAGATCATCGCAATTTTGTGCCTACGTATCTTCTTTCAGACGAGAATGAAGAATCAGAGCGTTCATAGTTTATGGAACTACGACTGGGTTGGTTTGATAGAGGTGATAATTGTTCACACACGAGTAAGAGAACTCGCACCCAAGCAATTGAGGAAAAAGATAGAAAACTCCATCCCCTTACATTTCACCTTGAATGAAAGTAGTGTTTGAATATGGATTAAGTGTTTTTGAATGACAAGTGCTTATAGAAATGGTTTGAATGTTATCGAATTAGAAGTTTTTTAGAGGTGTCAGTTGTTCACACATGAGTAAGAGAACTTGCACCCAAACAATTGAAGAAAAGGATCGAAGACTTCATCCCCCTTTCTTTCACCTTGAAAAGAGTTTCGATAGTTGTTATGTGTTTTGAAGTTTGATTGAGAAAATCCGTTTAATGTTGGATCAAGGGTTTGATTGTATGCGCTTGGGTTGATTTCGAGGCAAAAGGAACTCGATTTAAAATTTTATTTTGAAAATGCCACTTGACGTTGAATCAAGGGTTTGTTTAAAAAGAGGTGTGAATCGATCATAGTCCCTAAGGGTACTCCTAGTAATGAAACCACGATGAAAAGGTGTGGGTGTGTACATTAGGTTGGTGGCGATGCTAAAGAGCAATCGAATTACAAAGGTGTTTTTAAAAGTGGCTCGACGACAAATCAAGAATTAGTTTGAAAATGGTTTAGTCTATGCTAGTCCCTAGGGGTGCTCCTAGTAAACAAAATTACAATAAAAAAAGCGGTTAAAGTGCGTACATAAAAAAGGGAGCATGGTACATGTAAGTTACACGGGATTGCAAGAAATAAAGGGTATCATTGTAAGGTACCCCAAGAGGAAGCCGTGTGTGTGAAAAGTGTCCTAAACTAAGCCACGAACAAGAGTTCAGGCAAAATCTTCTTGCTAGGTTTTCTGTACAAGGTCCAAACTCCATGTCTTAAAATAGTAATCATAGTCCATCAATGAGCGTTTTTAGGATTTCGATAGTTTTATAATGTTTCTGTATTTTCGAATTAAATGAACAAGATATGAACAAGATGATAGGATAAGATGATGAACAATTATGATAATATGAACAATAATATAAACAAGAGATATTGACGGAAAAGTAAAACAAGAGTATATTGGACAGAAATTAAAGTCAGTTGTTAGTGATTAATCGTTAATTATCATTAATCGAACGAATTGCTTTTGAATCGGGTCAACTTTAGCGCTAAACCATCGTAGCTCAATCTATGATGAAGATCATGTTATAGGAGGTCGCGCGAGAACAATGTTTGTGATAAAAAAACGATATGAGAAACGATATGCAAATAGTTTTCAACAAATTATGCCACACGAAAAGAAAAATGAACGGTCTCATCTTAATCACAAACTTTCGTCGATCAATCGAAGGTAACCTATCACGATGCCAAAGTATACAAAATGATATCGATGATCATTCACTACATATTTAAAATAATTAAGGTTAAACAACCTCAATAACTAACATTCATGATATCTAAGAATTCATCGACCAAAAATTGAAAACAAGATAAAAACGAAAACAAATAATAATCATGAAATAAACAAGATGAAACTTATTAGAGCACAGATCAAACTAGCTTCACTTTTTAGAAAAAATTAAAACATACAATAATAATTTGAAAATATAAAAAATAAAAAAGAATAGAAGATGAAATTTTTTTGAAAGAACTAATCAAAGAAGAAAATGGGAGAGTGTGCAGAAGTAAATAAAGGGGTGAAGATATGGAAACACATGAAGTTCGGATGGGCTTAAAGCCCATATCCTCATAACCACGGTTTGACATGTTTTTTTATATAAAAAAAAGGTGGTGGATTAAAGGAAACACGGGCTTAAGAAGCGCATCAACCAAAACATTCTAATAACCTAACACTAACAATATGTTCAGCCATATAGAAAAGCAGGGCACGCTTCTTACAACAACAAGAAGAAGAAAAAAGGTCAAAAGTGTCGCTCACACAATGAGTAATTGATTTGTTCAGAACTATTTTAGGAAAGGAAAACAAAATGAGAGGGCGCTCAGAATCATCATCATCATCGCACAACAAAAGCCGATGTCATGAAATCAAAAAGAAATGCACAAAGTCAAAGTTATTTGTGCTATCGTGAGTCCGACGCCAACCTTCTTTGTGCATGAATCTACTTCTCTCGATCTCTTGCTTGTTTTCGTTTTGGATTTCGAATTTAGGTTTGTGTTTTAGTTTTGAGCTAATGTTTGTCACTCAATCTCTCTCTTCTTCTCTTCTATTATGGGTTTGGTGATGATTTGGTTAAAAGGTCGAAGGTGGGTTGAAGTTGTTGTTGTTGTGGTTTATGATTCAATTGAAAGGTTGAAGGGGAGATTTTGGCAGCGTGTGTTTGGCACTGAGGTTTGATCTGTGAATGAGATTGGTTGGATTTTTATATAGTGAATTTG
Organism: Lathyrus sativus; assembly: GCA_963859935.3. Lineage (NCBI taxonomy): Eukaryota > Viridiplantae > Streptophyta > Magnoliopsida > Fabales > Fabaceae > Lathyrus > Lathyrus sativus. The sequence goes on along the minus strand of OZ012735.1, from coordinate 569,919,089 downwards.
AGGGTAGAATGGGAAGCTTTTGAGGAATTGGTTGTGAATTTCTCTTTGTTGCGTTGGCTGTTGTACAATTTCGATTGTGGGTTATTGTAACGGTTGGCAGGATTTTTGTCGTATGTGAGGGATGATAAAGGTTTTGTGGTGCTTGCGTGATGATTTTATGGTCAGTTTTTTTGCTGCTGAAAGTTTGTAATTGCAGGTTTTATTTACTCGTTATATTGGGTCATGAGGTCTATTAGAGTGTGGTACTTGAGATTTTTTGACCTAGGTGCCCTACTTTGAAAACAATAATACCAAACTACCCTAGTTTGAAACGTAATTACGTGATTGCCCCACTTTTGCAGGAGTTCGTCCAACAGAAGGAACTTGTAGGAGAAAATTTAGGAGAGTGAGTTCGCCCATTGAAAGGTCGAACTTGTGAGGTTTTTTTTTTTTTTTTTTTTTTTTTTTTTAATTTTTTTAGATTTTTAAATAAATATATTTAATATTTTTAATTTCATTAATATTAAAAATATTTAATACTTCTAATATATATCATTAATGATGGAAAAAATTATTTAATTTGAAACATAAAAATTTTGTATAAAAATTAATAAAGTAGAATTTTTAATAAATTAGGAGTATTTTATTTTTGATTAAATTAATCTACTCTTTAACATGTGAAAACTATTTAATATAAAACTTATAAAATCTATTTAATTAAATTGATATAAAATATATTTAATAAATTTTTAAATATAACTATTTAATATAACACTATAAAATATGTTGAATTAATTTAATAATAAACGTATTTAATTAATTGAACAAATAATTGATAAGAATAAAATTTCAAGATTTAATAGTTACAAAAAAATTGATTACTTAATTATACATATCATCGAATATGACCCCCAGTTCCACACCTAGGGGCCCTTCTCTGTCGGTGTCCTCTCCCCAAACGCTCGTTTGCAGATGACTGAGACGAGTCAGAAGACAAATCTTCATTGTGATGTGTTGTCAGGGGGTTTGTCTGCCTTGTAGAGGGTCCTGATTCATCATCTAGAATATCGTCGATGTTAAAATCTGGCATCTGCATCAATTGCTCCTCTGTCAGTAAGAATTGTTGGAATGAATGTGTTGGTTGTGGTGGTTGTGGGTAGGTTTCGGCTTGGCTTTGTTGAACGGTTGGGATGTAGACGTCATTAGGCGTGAAGGCGGTTTGTGAGAAGGTAGTGTTGAAGGTGGGATTTGTAGGATATTGGAAATAAGGGTTGCTCTGGTCAAAGTTTGGGGCTGGGCATGGGGTGAACAGTCTGGGTGGTCGGAGGTAGGGTTGGGGCTGATATTGTTGGGTGAACTGGGGGAAGTTATAGTTATGCTGAGCTGACGAGGATGGGTACCCCCAAAATTGAGAGGTGGTGGTTGGGGGGGCATCCGGATGCATTGATGCGGCAGTTGGTTGTGTCGATGATGATGGTTGCGTCCGAGGGTCGGTCAGAAATTGATCCGGAGCAACATGGACATAAGGAATTGCGCGGAACCAAGTTAAGTACTGTTGACTTGGCTTGCGTTCACCTAATACAGAGTCTCCCTGCAAAATCACTTGTCTTCTGTGTCTCCATTCTCGAACCTCGTCCTTATTTAACTGTTGCCAATGAACCTTTTGCGCTTTTCGCATGGTCATTGCGTGTTGATCCTTTAGACACTTAGGAAGGGGAGGGACTTGTTGGTCTACTCCAAACTGGAGTGTTACCCTATCTGTTTGATGCATCTCAACGATGTAAAAACAAATAAGGTACGTTGTGGCACTCCAGATTTGGCTATCTTCTAGACGCGGGACCGGGTACTGAATGTACGGCCTCCATATAAACTGTCATATAACAAAGAAAATTAAGATGCCATTTAATTGAATAACCGACCACGAATTTAAGTTGGTTTGAAACTTACGTCTTTTTCTTGCATGTGGTCCAAGGCGTTACGATATCCTTGAAGATGGAAACGAGGAGTTGCACGGTAATTCATTCCTCTTTGCGCCCATCTTGCAAAATACAAAACAAAATAATGTTAGACATATTTGAATAAGAAATATATATATTTTTTTGTACATAAATATGAGTACAATATTACATGAATACCTTTGTGCATATGGATACGAGGGTTCCACCGTGCTGACAGGAGCGAACAATGGGATGCGTGTGAATGCCCAAGAAGTTAGTAGGAGAGCACAACCACTCATGCTCCTAACTTCTTTTTCTGCTGCCTTGCACATTTCTCTGTACAATTTTGCAAGACATGCAGAACCCCAACTATATTTTCCACATTCAATGAGATCCCCCACAAAAGGGACCCAAGAAGAATGCAAAAGGTTTTGTGTTTTGTCAGGAAACAAAATTGTTGCGATAACAAGTAAAATAAATAATTTGGCTTCTAATAAAACATCTTCTTGAGTCGGGTGTTCTTTGTTTTTTAAATTTTCATACTCACTTTCAAGCCAAGTTATCCTAACAAAACCTTTCATTTTATCTTCTTCTTTTGGTTCCTTACCCAAGTAATCCATGTAAACAGAATTTGTTACCTCGGTGGGACCGTTGATAGCTTTGCCATCAACTCGTAGACCTAGTAACATACATGTATCTTCAAGGGTTATGGTGCATTCACCTGTCGGGAAATGAAATGTGTGGGTCTCGGGTCTCCATTTCTCCAATAGAGCAACAACTAGGCTTGAGTCGATTTTCAAACTGTTTATTTTTGAAATGTTTGCGAATCCTGCGATCTCAAGATAAGGCATTATTCTATCATTCGCTCGAATAGGAGAATGTGAATGCACCCTAAACCTAGGGGCATTAATCTGCAACAACATTAAACAAACATTAGTTAGTCACAATTGTTACGCCGAAATAATAATTTGACAAAGAACAACATATAGAATTTGAAAAACTTACACTGTTATTGATATTTTGTTGTGTTCCACGGTGATCATCGCCCATCCATAACAATGACATTTTAGTCGGGTAAAAATTTATAGATAGTAGAGGAATAGAAATGAGAATTGTTATGAAGTAGAGAGAATTAGTAAAAATGTTGTGTAAATTTTGGAGGTAAATAATTTGAATATATAGTAGTATGTATGAGAATAAAATATTAGAGTAAAAAATTTTTAGGTCATAGTATGAAGGGACCTTTGCATGGCACCTAGTCTTATTTTGCATGCATGCAAGGCTAGCCTCATAGACAATGTCGTTTGCATGGGAAACAATTATTTCAGACCTTCACAAGTTCGCCCATGGGTGGGACGAACCAAGAATTTCTCTTCACATGTTCGCCCAAGGGTGGGACGAACCAAACATACTCTTCACATGTTCGCCCTTTGGGTGGACGAACCAAAGGCAAGGTTATTGGGAAGTTCGCCCTTTGAGTGGGCGAACTAGTGGTTCTATAATTTTCCAACTCGTTTCCTATGTATTATTGTCTTTGAATCATTTATAATATAAACCACTTTTATGCATCAATTACTACAACCAAACATTCAATCATACACCTCTACAAAATTTCAACCTCCCCAACATTCAATCTTACACTACCAAAAAAAAAAAATTAAACTTCTCAAATTTCAAGAGCCAAGATGTCACAGAGAAATATAATTACCACATGTCACTTTAACGGTGTTGTTTCGACAAACACTCCTGTTGGATTCTCGTTCAGCAATACGGATACATACGCCTTCAAAATTCATGTCAATTCAGATTTTTTTCATTTTAAGGATAGAATGGAAAAAAAATTGGCACAACGCGTCGAGGAAATCATTTATCGCCATCCGACCCTTAATGAAGACGACTGTACGATTTTTTACATTATGACGCCAATCAAAAACGACGACGATGTCAAGGCCATGTTTCGGTGCCACACGATGTTTGGTCAGTTACCTACAATTGAGGTGTATGTCAAACTACAACACAATCCCGAAACATTGCAAACTCAGGAGACCCAGTCACACTGGTACGGGATGAGCCAAACATCCGATGACGAACCAACGCAAAACAATTTACCTTTCATACCAGATGAGGAGGTTGGGGAATCAAGTGATGACGATATTTATGAGGAGATCAGGATGCAAGATATTTTTGGTGACAGTGGTGACGAAGACAATGAGGACGAAGATATAGTTGTCGCGTCTACGCAACCGATCCGCGCACAACCCTTAAGTTTGTACAACCCACCGACACACATGCAAAATATTGATATTGTAGATGACGGCACAACCTCCGTGTTTGGAAGTGCTATTCAAAATCATATAGGTGATGAAATAGAGATCGGTATGGAGTTTGAAAACAAAGAAGCCTGCGTTCTCGCTCTGCAGCATTGGCACATAACACACTGTTTGGATTATTGGGTGTATCAGTCCGACAATGAACGATATGTCATTCACTGTAAGAAACAAGACTGTAGGTTTAAGTGCAGAGCTTCATTTAGACGAAGGAACTCAAAATGGGTGATCGGTAAGCTGTCTGGGTCTCACACATGCACTACGACATCGATGGCACAAGACCACAGGAAGCTCAGTTCAGAAATGGTTTGCCATAGCATCAGAGAACTTGTCAACAGCGACGCCTCACTTAAGGTAAAAGTGATCGTTGCCCATATTCTAGAAAAATACGGGTACATCATATCTTACCGGAAGGCGTGGATCGCTAAGTGCAAGGCGGTAGAGTCGCTTTATGGCAATTGGGAAACATCGTACAACGACCTACCGCAGTGGATATTGGTAATGAAAACCTTTCTTCCAGGAACCATTATAGATTTGCAAACCCTACCTGCAACATCAAGTGATGGTTCCGAAAACTCCGGAAAACGAATATTCCATCGTCTGTTTTGGGCATTTCGTCCATGTATACGTGGTTTCGCCTACTGTAAGCCCATTGTGCAAGTAGACGGGACATGGTTGTACGGTAAGTACAGAGGAACTCTATTGACGGCGGTGGCACAGGATGACAACGCAAATATTTTCCCAGTGGCATTCGCATTGGTCGAAGGAGAAACAAAGGAAGCTTGGAGTTTTTTTCTGAGGAACCTACGATTACACGTGACACCACAACCAAATTTATGTCTAATATCTGATAGACATGAATCGATAAAAAGTGCATACAACAATCCTGAAAACGGTTGGCAACATCCCCCCTCTTCACATGTCTACTGCATAAGACACATTGCTCAGAACTTCATGCGCGAGATTAAGGACAAGGTTCTACGCAAAACACTTGTTAACATGGGTAACGAAATAAATACCGCTTATCTAAAATTTTGTGGCACGTTTTTATCATTTTTTCTCACACAATCGTTGATATAGGTTACGCATTGACGGAGGCTTCATTTAATTATTATCGCGGAGAAATCAGAAGATCCAACGCTGAGGCTTTAAATTGGATAGACAATATTCCTAGGGAGAAGTGGGCTAGAGCATTTGATAGAGGGCAACGTTGGGGACATATGACATCTAACTTAGCAGAAGCAATAAACTCTGTACTAAAGGCCACGAGAAACCTTCCCATCACGGCATTGGTCCAGTCTACATATTATCGAATGGGTTCACTATTTGGTAAGCGAGGACACAAATGGACCAAGATGCTATCTTCAGGGAAAGTTTTCACAGATGGTTGTAACAAGGGAATGGCTGAGGAGGTAGCCAAGGCTAACACACACAACGTCATGCAATTTGATCGAGAAAGATTTTGTTTCATGGTGCAGGAAAAGATTAATTACAATGATGGTCGTCCAACGGGTACTTTCAGTGTTGACTTGAGGAATCGTAAGTGTGACTGTGGAAAATTTCAAACGTTTCACTTGCCTTGCTCCCACGTGATAGCGGCATGTTCTAGCATACGACAAGACTATGCAATTCACATTCCAGAGGTCTTCACAGTACTTAACGTATTCAAGGTTTACAAGGAAAGCTTCCTGGGACTACCACACGAGGAGAACTGGCCAAAATATGAAGGTTTCACCCTGTGCCACGACGATTCAATGAGAAGAAATAAAAAGGGGCGTCCAAGAAGTAGTAGAATTAGAACTGAGATGGATGACGCAGAAAAAGAGAAGAGACGGTGTGGGATTTGCAGAGAAATAGGTCATATGCGTAGTAAATGTCCTAATGTTGCCGGTCCGTCAAACCGACCGAATAGATAATTATATTGTACTACTTTCGTATTTGATTCATCAATAATTATTAATTCAAAGGAACTTTCAAAATACAACAAAAGTAGCACACTACAAACATAAAGTTGATCCTTTACTCCACAAACGCTAATATAAAACTCATGAAGCTCACATAAACTCTAACATACAACAGCGACCAACACAAGTGGATCTGTGACTCCTCTGTTGACTTCACCGCTATGTGCTGAAAACATGCAATGAACATCTTCATCGTTTTCTATACGATCTAGGTAGTACATGTACGTCCCCTCCGGGCTAGCATCAGTAAGCGTTATATATGGACAACGATACTCAATTTTTTTCACCGTCACGCGGCGACCGCCCAGCTGCCGAAACCCGGTGTTAATTGCTGCAACCACAATTCTGAAATTCCACAGCGGATCTAGGAAAACACTGATTTTTTTCTCAGGACCATAGAAAACATGAGCTTCAACAGACATCTTTATAATTTCGATAACTTGACACAAATGATAGTAAATCGGATAAGCTTATTTATACAAGACATTTATGTTTGAGTTCGGTCATTCAGTGACCGAGCGTTCTGTAAAAATAATTTACATATAAAATTAATTAAATAGTTTTTTTCTTAAATTATTTTAATAGTTTTTATAAAAAATAAATTACATTATTTATATATTAGAATAATTATATTAATTGAATATAGTTTATATTAAATTAATTAAATAATTTTAATATAATATATTTGAAATAGAAGTATTAAATTGAATAATTAAATTAATATATTAAATTAATTAATTGAATATAGTTTATATTTTAATATAATATATTAAATTGAATAATTATTAATATTATTTTAAATATATTTTTAATTATTTTAAATAGAAGTATTAAATATTTTTAATATTAATGAAATTAAAAATATTAAATATATTTATTTAAAAATCTGAAAAAATTAAAAAAAAAAAAAAAAAAAACCCCTCACAAGTTCGCCCTTTCAATGGGCGAACTCACTCTCCTAAATTTTCTCCTACAAGTTCGCCAATTCAATGGACGAACTCCTTCAACCTCTTCACTGGTTCGTCCTTCTGTTGGACGAACTCCTGCAAAAGTGGGACAAACACGTAAATACGTTTCAAACTAGGGTAGTTTGGTATTATTGTTTTCAAAGTAGGGCACCTAGTTCAAAAAATCGGTACTTGAATGTTATTAGTTGTAGGTAAACATTATGTTGAGTGTGGTGAACTGTAAGGTATGTTTGTGTTAGTTTTTGTCGTTTGTGTTTTGCAGGTAGTCGTGCAAGTTAGAATTGAGGTATACTGAAGGTTGGTTTATGGTGGCTTGAGTATTATGGCTAATGGTTTTGTGAATTATTGTAGCAGCACGTATTGTGTACGACTTTTTCTTTTGCAAGTACTTTCATGTATTGTTGGTGTATGGTTTTAGTGAAATTGAAATTGCTGGTATGCGTGTCGTGAAGGCTGGCATGGAATGGTTGATGCGTTGAGGTAAGCGTACGAAAGGTTTATGAATTGCACTACAACATTTTACACTTTAGACAACGGAACTACAGACAACATCTTAAAAACCGTAGCCAAAAAGAGTATAGGCCATGCTTTTTTACATGTTGACAACTTTCCAATATTTTTCAATAATGTGTTGCCTATTTTCTTTAAGTTACATTTATTAACCGTGGTCGTTACTTAACCGTCCCTAGATATGAATAAACAACATATTATAATTGTAGGTATTATAAGCCACAATCAATAATCGTTGCTTGTGTGGCATAGCCATATAAACCACAGCTAAATGGCGTTGCCTTGTGTTGGACTAAAATAAAAAACATTTTTTTTATCAAAAATGTAATTAAATTATAAACTTATTTCACTATTTAAAAATTTGAGATTAATATGACAACAAAAATTATGTTGTGGGATTTTTTTTATAATGTGAAAAACAAACATACTAAATGAAAAAATCTACATAAAATTTATTTTGTTTATTATTTTAATGAAAAACTCACTCATGAAATATATTTTTTTATAAGTGTGTTTATATATATTAAAATATTTAAAATAAATATTAAAAGTATCAAATATCAAAATTAATTTTTTAATTTATTATAACAAATAACTAAATATAATTATTTTAATTATTTTTGAATAAGTTTCCTAAAAATTAATTTTAAAATATAAAATTCAAATTACTCTTTTAAAAATGTAACACACTGTTCTTATTAAAACAAAACAAAAAACACTATTCTTATATCATATTATTTATTATTATTAAAGAGCCATTATGGATTTTAATGCATCACGATACATTGATATTCTGTATGATAAAAAAATATGAACTTATGTTAACAAATTAAAAACTTAAATTAATAGCATTATTATATTAAATTATATTCATTGGTACTGAAAGGTCAATAGCTTAAAATAATTAAAATTAGAAAAGTACAATAATAATAAAATGCCCACTTGAACCAATTAGGTTTTGGTAACCATTCACAATATTGTAAGCTTTCTTTCTCTCCACCGCCGTTTTCTTTCTTTCACAAAGTCTTCACTCTTTAGTTTCAAACCCCTTCGGTTTCAATATTTGAGTTCATTGAAAATTAATATCATTATTTTCCTCTTCAGTTTGAAGTTTAGTCCAATCGTATTGAAGTCCTAGGGACGTCTCCTCAGTTGATGTTATGAAATATACAAAGCATTGATTCTCTGTTCGCCTCCTCAGTTTTCAAGTAACGTTTTTTGATTGAATTATTGTTTTTATGAAAAAATGCGTCTTTAGCTATACTAACTCTTGAGATTTGCATTCCTTAAACTAATTAAATTTTTTATTCAATATCCTTTTTTTCTATGATTTTGTGTTGGTCTTATTAGCAACACATGAATTTTATATATTTTAAAGGGTTTGAGAAATCAATAAACTTTTGAACTCTTAAACTATTTAGACTTCAACCCATGAATTTATATTTTTTTCTGTCTTGGCACTTGTTTTATATTCTTTTATAATCACAAAATATTATATACAATTTTTTTTAATGAATTTCAGGTATGGCATGTTTTGAGATTTAGAAGAGATCATGGTACAATTACCTTGGAGAGTTATAGTATTTGTGTAGTGTTGTAGTAAATTGATATGATCCTGATTCTTTAAATAAGCATAGAAATTTAGACTAGTAATTAGAAGTTTCTACTTCCTAGAATTCTATTGTTGGTTAGAGATGAATTTTGTTGTTGTATATTTAATTTTAATGAGTAAACTTAATTCACTATTTTACTTCCTGTTAATACTTTGAATAATGAAAAAAAAATCTTATCACAAATAATTAAATATATATTTCTTTTGACAAGAGTAATTAAATATATTTTATTTTAAGTAAATCTCCGGGTTTAAAAAGTATATAAAATAATATACCGGTCTAAAGTATAGGCAACCCTTTATATGAGTGGCTTAAAGTAAAACAAAACGGTCTGAGTTATGCACAAAACCGTAGCTTTAACTGTTGTTTAAAACAAACCGTTGCCAGAACATAGTAATAGAAACCGTTGACTAGTGATATACTTTAGGAGGCGGTTATAATAATCTGTGGTTGAAAGTGACAAAACCGTTGCATATAAGAATAGGCAACGGCTGTTTATTCCACACATAGAAAACCGTAGCTTAAACATTTAGAGGGCAGTTTTTCTATAAACAGCTACACTTTCACGTCGTTGCCAATTGGTAGCATATTTGGACTGGCTTGGAAGTGTATTGGTAATGCAGTTTGTGGCTGGTTGTACTGAAAAAAGTGATGCACAGTGATGGTTTTTCTCATGGCTTAGCTTTTTGGCTAAATTCATGGACTTGTCTTTTTTGGGCAATTGTTGTAAAGAATTTTGAAACATGGACCTTGTAATGGATAAATGATGAAGGAATTTTTTGTTATTATGTAACATGAGCTTTCTCACTTTATTTTTTGAAATTTTTGTTGTATCAAAATATGCTAATGGGCCTTCCAATTCTTTACAATTTCATGAGCTCTAAGCATTCTTTTTTGTAGAATTTGACAATGAATGGGCCTTGGAATACAAAAATCACGGACTTTAAAACTTGTTCACACTTCCATTTATACTCTTGGACCATGCTTGAAATATTCAATCATGAGAACATTGAATTCCTTATAATCCTCGATTCTTGATTAAAACCATGACACTTAAAGCTTGAATTTCTAATTAAACCCCAAAAAAATCTCATGTATCAACACCCGTTTTGAACCTTTAATTTGAAATGAGATATTAAACTAAGCATAAATTGATCTTTCACTTTGAATGAATTGGAATTTTGAATCAGCATGAATTCACCTTAATCAATACTTTGACTTTGCCATTTACACTAATAAATGATTCTTTCACCATGAAACAAATAATGACTTGTCACATGGATCCCAATACATTACAATTAACCAATCACTGATGAAGCACTTGTCTTATCACTACCTGATAACCTGATTCAAATACAAATGATTTGAAATGGCACAAAATCCTTGACTTGGAACTTCAGACACACACCACATAAACAACATTCCCTAGCCTTGATCATGAAACCAAACTTTTCCCTAACTGACTGATTAAATCAAAACCGTTAAACCTCAGTCCTATTACACATACACCTGACCAGACAACCTTGCTGGACAACTTGATCTTGACACAAAAACCCTAATTAGAACCTCAAGCATCGATCACATGAATACCCTGGTCTCAATTAGGAAACAAACCCTTTTGCTTGACCAAAAATTAGGTCAAAATAGATAAACTTCAACACATACTCCTGGCTTGATGAACCTCAATTCATCCTCGTAACAACTTGGATTTGGACAACAAGGAAAATAAAAACAACAACACACTTTTTTGGATTTTGGATAACAGTTAATGGATGGAAGTACAAATGAAGGTTATATACAAGTAGGACAAATTTGGGGTATGACAGATGTCCCTATCTAATTGGCTTAAACCTAGAAAAATGAACTGCTACAATTTTTTCTTTCAAGGTAGAAGTCAATTAGATATGAAAAAGACTCTGAATTTGTTCGAAAAGAAAGAAGAATCTAGGAAGTAGGATAACAGACCAATGTCGATCCTCGAGTGGACACTAAATAACTTGCAAATGTCGCTCTTACCAAAAGGATGATAACAGAAAATTATAACACCAAAAGGATGACAAACATATCACCAAAAGGATGGTAACAGAAAATTCTGACACCAAAAGGATGACAAACATATCACCAAAAGGATGATAGTAAACTCACACGACTCGACTTGCTATTACCAAAAGGATAACAGGAAGAAAACACAATGACCCTTCGCCAAAAGGATGAAAATGAGGTTTAAACTCGCTATTTCCAAAAGGATAGCAAACACACAAAGACCATTCATCAAAAGGATGAAAATGAAGTCAAAACTCGCTATTACCAAAAGGATAATAGTAAGCACGCAACGATATTTGATGTTGTCATTCACCAAAAGGATGATACATAAACCAAAGATCCACGAATTACCGACACCAAAAGGATGACGGGTCTATCACCAAAAGGATGATAGAGGACACACAAGCTCAGTGACCCTTCACCAAAAGGATGAAAGTGAGGTTAAAACTCTCTATTACCAAAAGGATAATAATAAGCATACACACATATTTCCTTCACCAAAAGGATGAAGGACATATCACCAAAAGAATGATAGAAAACACAATTCTGACACCAAAAGGATGACGGATCTATCACCAAAAGAATGATAGAAAACACAACTCCGACACCAAAAGGATGACAGATCTATCACCAAAAGGATGATAGAGAATATACGACTCCGACACCAAAAGGATGACGGATGTATCACCAAAAGGATGATAGAGGAAACACGACTCTGACACCAAAACGATGACGGGTCTATCACCAAAAGGATGATAGAGAACACAGACGTCTCCGACACTAAAAGGGTGATAGATCCATCACCAAAAGGATGATAGTGCAAACATAACTTCGACACCAAAAGGATGATGGATCTACCACCAAAAGGATGATAGAGAACACAAGAATCCAACTTACTATTACCAAAAGGATAACAGTAAGCACACAAATCCAACACCAAAAGGATGATGGATATATCACCAAAAGGATGATAGAAAACACACAACTCTCTGACACCAAAATGATGATAGTACATACAGAGATACCCCGCACCAAAAGGATGATAGAAAACACACAACTCTCTGACACCAAATTCGAGGATTACCAACACCAACAGGATGAAGGTTAGATTGAAACAACATGAATGGCTACCACTAAAAGGATGATAGAGAGGTTATTGACAAAAGGTCAAGTTTGCTGGATATCGATAAGTAAGACTTGTTTGGAGACATCAACAAAAGGTTGAAGCAAAAAGCTACTGAGGAACACCACCTGTCGCGGTGAGAATCAGATATCAAACTATTAATTAATTTGAAACACAAATCTTGATTCACCATCAAGCTTTGATTTATCCAAAAGAAAGGGTAAAAATCGAAAAGCTTAGTTGCACTATAAAAACAATGCAGGAGATCTAAGGTTCGGGGGTTGGTTATACCTAGGGAAGGTGTTAGCATCCTAAGTATTTGTAGTACTCTACATGAACCTCTTGTTTTATTTGTGTTATTTGACGACTAAAGGGTGAAAAGGGAAAGTAGAGGGACATAGGGGTTTATTTATAATTATGTTTTCCAAGACATCGCATCTCGTGCCTACGTATCCTGACGGGAATAGAATCAGAGTATTCGTAGTTCCCCTAACTAGGGTTGAGGAACTCTTGATTGTGGTCAAGGTTCCAAAGGGAAGTAAGTATCCATGGGAAGATACCTACATAGAGTTAAGAAACTCTAAACCTAAGGCTAGGTTAAAAGGGCGGTAAGTGTCCATGGCAGAACACCTACATAGAGTACAATGACTCTAATCCTAAGTCTAGGATAAACGGGTAAGGCTTTAACGAGGTCTTGAGGGAAAGGTGGACAAGGTTATCCTAAATGTGATATGGTAGTCAACGGGGAATCCTTTCCTTTGGAATTAGGTATATGCAATTAATAAGAGAAAATAGGATCAAGTATAAGACACAAAAATGAAACTATCAGCAGAGAAGTAACGTGACTGATGATAATCACAGCCTAATGAGCAATGGCATAATCAATGCAAGTATCAAGATAAATATCAAAAGAAAGAATATAAATCAAAACTTAATAAGATAATGCTCAAGAAAAATTTAAAGAAAACAATGTCAATAATAAATCCTGAGTGTGCATATTTCTGAACACAAATTGCAACGAAAGGAAAATTTATCTACAAAATTGCTTAAGAAAATATTTTTTTTAGTTTTCGTTAATAACTAGACTAATATCTAATTAAAATTTTAAAATCATAATTAAAATCAAAATAATAAAATAAACAAAAATAAATAAATCACATGGGCCGGTGGGATTAAGCCCACACGGACCCATGTCCATAACAACATTCTTGCATATAAAAAATAAGAAACAAAAAAAAAAAAAGAGGACACATATCCCAGCTCAGCTCTCTCTTTCTCGTTCCATTCTCACTCTCCTTGTTTCTCTCTATCAGCTTGTCGTCCTCCTCTCGTAACTCCGATTGTCATTCTTCTTTCCTTGCATATCACCGAAAGTCACCTCATAATCCACCACACCATGGCCTTATTATTATTGTCGTTGCAATTTCGGGTGCGATGAAACTTGGATTGAATCTGATACTCAGCATGTCTTTAGAGCAGGAGCTGAATCGTGTATTGTTGCGGTCGACATCTTCGAACAACTAGTGGAATCCGTTTTCCTTTTGCTTCACGAGAGCTGCAATAGTGGAAGGGGTCGAGGAAGAAAAGGGTGCGGTGGTCGCCGGAGGTTGTCAAAAACGGAGGCGCATAGGGGGTAAAACCGGCGGAGGGTTTTGAGGGGAAGAGGAGATCGATTGAGAGTGGTGAGAGTCGATGATGGTGGTCAAGGAGAAGAGAGGCTCGGAGTTTGTTGATGATGAAGTACGATGGTGATGGTGTTGAGAAGGAGAAGGTGAGTGATGGTGTGACGAGGGAAATTTGAAGGAGGAAAAGGAAGAAGAAGGTTGTGGCTATGCTGTGAGAGGGAGAAGATCGTCGATTTGAAAATAGAGACGGCAATAGGGCCGTAGTTTTTTTCCCAGATGAAGCTCTCCTCGCCCTCCTCGCCCTCCTTTTATTCTAATTCTTATCCTCCTTTCTTTTTCTTTTTTCCTTTTTTTTTATAATTTAATTACATTATTAATTAATATTATTAAAACTGTTATTATTATATATTATTATTACTATTATATAATAAATGAAATTATAAAAAAACAAAATAAAACAACTAACACTACCACATGCCACATGTCACGCTCTCAATGGGCAGGATGATAAAATTTTGAAAACCCACCACTTGGGGATGACCATGTGGTTTAATGACATGAAAAAGATTTATACACATTTTTTTAATTTTATTTATCCATTAAATCAAAATGTGAGGATCATGCATGTGCACCCTTGATTAAATTTGCATCCGACGATCTACATTTAATCAAAGAAGCACACCTAATTTAAAATGACAAAATTGCCCTTTCTAGTAGCTTGAATTAATTTAATGGAATTAAATCAATTAAAAACCACTAGAAAATTTGTAACTTATTAAATAAATATGCTAAAAATAAAATGCAAGCATGGAAAATTCTAATTAATTATTCTGGACATTTTGATAAAAATATAAAAATAAATCGGGTGAAAATGAGTAGAAATCGGGTGGTAGAGATGTTCAAAAGATTAAATCGACTGCACACAAAAGCTTAACGCAAAATAAATAACTTGGAAAAATGCAGCGCTCAGTCAACTTTTGAGAATCGACAGGGACCCGTAAAAGGCTCAGACTGATCAAAAGTGATTGAAAATTTATCGAGAGATAAGACGAGCATGCTAGGTCAAGCTTTAACGGAAAGTAGATCAAAATCATCAATGCCTGCAAGCTTAAATTCAAAACTTTTCAGCCACTAATTTCTCTAGTATATTTGAGATACAATTTGACCAGTCCGTCCACATATCCAAGACATTTATTCTGCCTAATCTTTTCGGGAATTATTCATGTTGGAAAATACGCTATGTTATACAAGCAATGCAAAATTGAAAATAAAGTCAGACAAATGAAAAATTTGAAACAGGTAGCACAAATTTGGGGTATGACAATAGCTTGTAAAGATGCTTTGAAATTTTGGCTTGTAAATCTCTTTCAAATCTTGTATGCCTTGAAAAGGGATTGGTGTAACTTGTAGCATGTGTCGCGGTGAAATTTGGATACCAAACTATTGATTAGTTTGAATCTTATTCATTTGCAACCGAACTTTGATTTTGTCCAAAGGAAGGGATAAAAATCGAAATTCCCACGATGCAATGCAAATGCAAGCTAGAGAGTTATAGGTTCGGGGGTCGGTTAAACTTAGGGAAGGTGCTAGCATCCTAAGTTTTTGTAGTACTCTACAAGAACCTCTTGTTTTATGTTTGTTTATTGCTAAAGGTTATCTGCTGAAGGATGAAAGACCTAGGGGTTTATTTCTAAGTATACTCGATAAGATATCGCATCTTATGCCTACATATCCTTACGGGAGTGGAATCAGAGTATCTGTAGTTCCCCTAAAGGGTTTGAGGAGTTCTTTGACTGTGGTCAAAGTTCCTACGGGTTTAGGGTAGTTGATTGATTGATTTTAGGAGAAAAGGTGAGTTGTCATTTTAAGAGAGATGTAACCGCCACAAATTGTAGGAAAATAGTCTTTGAATCGTCTTAAGAAAAGGGCTCGAGTACTCGGATATTGATCGACGAGTACGCCTTTATCTCTCTTAAGGCAAAGTCCCTACGAATTGATTGTATTGATGTGGGGTGGAGATTCTATCTCGCTTAAGATGATTAACATCTTATTCTCTAAGGTGTTTGAATATTGTGTTGAGTTGTTTGTGTTTGTTTCTATGTTGTAAAAGAAAAAGGTCCTTCCTATGGGGTATGATCTATCTTAAGTGATCGATTTGAATGGGATCAAGGATCATGGGGGATATGATGCAAATGATGTATACGCACAATTGTTTAGGTCATGCATAGGTTCTTCCTTTGGACGGAATGCGATGCAAGGAAGATAAATACGATAATTGTAAATTGTGGAAAGAAATAAAAACGGATAATGTGAACATACACATGCATGAAAGCGCTAAGGTGTAAGTGAGTGAATGTGAGGCGTAAGCGTGTTCGATTGATTGCATTACAATGTGAGTTGCTTTTAGTTGACTGATTTTTAAGCGAGAAGTTGATTTTAATTGGAGGGAATTGAAAGAGGAATTAACTTTTTAATTAAAGTTGATATTATTATTTTTCTCAAAAAAAAGTCTTTTTATTTTAGCGAGATTAACTTAAAAAAAAACTATATTGAATTTATTAGTTTTGTTTTAGATTAGATTATAAACTAATTAGATTTCTAAATAAATAAAAAAAGATTTTAGATAAAAGACTTATTAAATAAAAAGAGTTATTTGGCTATTATCTTAGTGATATTAACAACAATGTTAATTAATTAGGTTCTATAGAAAAAGGGTTTTTGAATTACTTATTGTTAGTTAGAAATAAAATAAATAAAATGTTATTAAATAACTAAAATGGTTTTTTTTTTTTAAAAAGGTTATTATCATAAAAAAAGGTCTTCTAATATTATATAAAAAAGGTATTAAGTTGGTGAAATAAAATTGATAAGTTAAATTAAATAGAAAATAAATTAATTAATTAAAAAAAGTTTAATTAAAATGATTGATTGAAATAAGTGATTTATTATGTCAATTATCTTGATTAAAGAAAGAAGTTAACGTTGGATTAATAAAAAGGTTAGTTAAGACGAAATTAAGTCAGTTGATTAAGTAGTTAATTACAGATTAAATTGGTTAACGGGGGCGCGCAAATCACGTACAAACAGGCATACGGAGGTAACCGTGGGTGTGCGTTTGGGGATCGCCCGATCTGATCCGTTGGAGATCAGAGGTCCGTGGCGTGAGGTGCATGGTACTACTATGGATGCGTGTACATATAATTACAAAATAAAACGAAAATTTACACTGAAACCCTAAATTACTCCAATCTTCCCCCCTTTGGCCCGCCGTTTCTTCTCATCTCTCTCCCTTACACTCTCAACTTCCGTTATCTCTTTCTCTCCGCGGACCATTCTTCTTCCCTCTCCGTCTTCCTCCATTTCCTTCTTCGATTTTCTATCTGATCTCCCTTCTCTTTTCTTCTTCAATTTCCTACACAAATAAGCAACAACAAATTAACATTAGCCAAGAAAAGAAATCTCACGCTTTGAAATGGACTTGTTTTGCAGGGTTTTGAAAGTGATTCGTAGCGAGGGTTGCGGTGGACGGAAAGAGTTTCGCGGCCGGAAATGCTGAAGGGATTCGTGGCGGTTAGCGGAAGTGGCAAGGGTTTGAGGGTGGCTTCGAGATAAGTTTCTTATCATCCTTTGATTACGAAATTAATGTTGATTTGGGGCTTATGGTGTTTCTGATTGGGATTTTTCTGTTGTTGGTGAGTTAGGGTTTTGCCGTGAAATGATTTGTGGGCTTCTGCGCATGGATTATTGGGAGTTTTCTGTGAATGTTGAGTCCCCCTTTGTTGTGGATTTCTCCTCTATTTATAGGCTGAAAATGAAACATTCTGCTAATGGTGATAATTCTCTTTCCTTTTCTGGTTTGAAAGTGTGTGAAACCTGTCGGTTGTGATTTGAAACTTCTTGATGTTGCCTTGACCTTTCCTCTTCTGATTTTGGCAGGTTAAAAGATGCTTGACCTAATTATGGTAAGGTTGGATTTCTACTCTAACCATGTTTGAGCCTGTCTCACCACGATATGGAAAGTAGTTGATGATGTCAGATTGTGTAAATGGCCTGGAGAACCTTCCTTGTTTAAACCAGAGGTAAATGCCTTGAGTTTTACAATTTCCCTTCCTTCGTATATTTTTTAGGCGTTTTATGAACTGATGGTTTTCAATCTTAAGTTAAACAATGAAAAAATTGAATATAACTTCCTGTCTCCATGTTATCGATTCAGGTGGTTTAAAGCAACAACGGTAGATACACTTGGAGAGCTTGGAGAATTGTCGTGTGCCACAACCTTTCGCCGTTCGTACCATAGAACCTCCTCAGATTTAATGAGTGTTTTACAAGCAGATCCAGGAGATGTATAACCTACTAACGGTAATTAGGATACCCAAAACCTTAAACTCGATTTTATGGAGAATAAACTGTGTCAATATGTTTATCAATCATATACCCCTCTCATCAATTCTGGCGTACGTTTGACAGAGATTAAAGAGGCAAGAAGGGATTTGCTCGGGGCGCATGAGGAACATCATTATGTGTAATGTCAACCGTGGTTTGCTTTATATGTGCTGCAGGTTTTCGGTTTTGGAAGCAAATTCAACGTGCTGAACTTATTTGGAGAGGGAGAACAATGTTTGTGATAATAATCCATCCCTGTTATTTGCTCTGACATTCATTGTTCTTTCAGTTTCGGCTTGGTCTGTGAAGGAGCCCCTGGTTTGGTTCGTAACTTTTTAGGAATTTCTTTTCTTTCATAAAATGCTTGTAGTCCGTTGGCATTTACATCAGAACCTCGAGGTCCTCTGATCTTCTTGAGTGCGAAACTCGTATTGCGCACTTGCATCTATCGCAGTATTTGATCCGACCGTGATAGGAACTGGTTTGAATTATCTTTTGCAGGTTATGGCAGTGGTTTTCTTGTTTTTGTTTCGGTTGGATACAACATGTTTAGCTAACAACTTGTGAATTGAAGGCCCTTTCAGGTGGCTGAGTTTCTCATGGCTTCAAGACTGTTGCGTTGTGGTGTGTAGCAGCTTGTACCGTTTTTATTTGAATGTAGCAGCTTCAGGAATATGCCTGGGTAGCGGTTGATATTGGCTTTGACTTGCTGTATCTGGCATGAAACATCTCGCACAGTTGGAGTATTGGTTGGAATATTTCTTCATGAAGCTCCCCTTTTTTTTTATTTCCAATTTTAGTGGTAATAGGGGTGGGTCTCCTTCTGATCAATGTAAAGAAAAAATTATTTTTCTTCTATGCAGGTTATCGCTGTTGCGAAGTTGTCGTGAGTTGAGTTTGGGTGGATGGATTAGGCTTCACATATATTTCTCGACTCAAGATACGACTTGGTCCTCTGCCTCGATTAAATCAGCAATTTACAGGTTATTCTTCAAAATTCATTTAGTGAGCGGTTTTGGTTAAATTTCAGGTTTGTGTCGGTATTGACTTAGTTTTAATGGTTATTCGTAGCAGTTTTAAAACTTGGACCCAACGTTCATTCGGAAGCCGAGCTTAAAACGTCCTCCGAGGCAACCTCATTGTTCATCTGTCGGTTGAAAGCTACAGGTTTTATAAGGAACTGAAACGTGCGGACTGTGGTTCTCCCCGTATCTATGGCATTCGGACAGTGTACATGATGATGGCCGCAACTCCGACATCAAGGCCTGATAAAATGATTAGGAACCAAATATTCTAAGAAGTCCCCACTAAAACGTTAACCGATGCAGCTCCCTCAACAAACACCTTCCGTGTTTCTTTAACCTGTTCCTGTTATCATTATCATTTCTTTAGCTTGTTAGCTTGTAACACTTTCTCTTAAATGATTTCCAACTGTAACCTCGTATACAGTACAACCTTGTAAAGTTTGAATGCAAATTCAGTGCAAAATCTGGATCTTGTAATTAACTCATGATCTTGGTAGTTTGATTTGTAATTTTGATGAATAATGTAACAATAACTTGGCTGACAATCAATGATGCTGGAATAATAATATGATACTTAACGTAATGCATTTGTTCATGCTTCATGTTTCTTCCCTTATGCTCATGAACTCAGATGCCTTAACACAAGTCCGCCGTGTCTTTTTAAGAACAATCTTACGTTGAGGTCCTTATTCAAATTAAAATATGATCCATTAAAAGTATTTGGGACTTAAGATGAACTTTGTAAGAACTAACGGCAAGGAACCCCAAGGTTCCAAATTTGCATCACACTTTATTAACTGTCATTTGTAATTGTAATGTGTCATGTGGAGTACTCTTACAATTGGATGTAGGTACCAACTGTCCATTATATGTTGTCTTAAGTTCAATACTATGATACTGCCAAGGGAATTCTTTTAAGAACGATATATTCAACTTGGTTTATCCTCCCATATTTCACAAAATAAACGAATGATTCCTCAAGATTATGACCCATCAAAACTATGCTTTTTTTTAATACCAAACCAAATCCTCTTTAGATTCAAGTAACAAATCTGGGTTGAGATAAAGGCTCTCCTTAATTGATTTTTTGAAGCGCTGTCATGTCCAACTTTGCAAATCTTGATTTCGAATACGCTGATGAAATCCTAAAACTCTTAAAGATATTCAAGCTTCTTTAAAGACATCTTTTGAGGAATCTTGATGACGATGACTTTGATCCTTAACAAGAATATGATCCGACCCAGTGAGACACCCTAGGATCCTTGAATCAGAAGGGTTATGCCGCGAAATGCTTGACTGTCAGAATCTGCAGCTGAAAATACTGTGTATGCGCACACTTGTTAGCCATGATAAACGTACATACAAAAGTAAAAGATAACACACAAGAAATGCACAAGGAGGTGGGATCTTGCGGTCAAAAATTAGGGTGCAACAGATGCCCCTATTTAAGTTACTCATATTCAGAGATATGGAGATTGAAATCTTCGTCTCGACGAGATAGGAGGGACTTAAATACAAACATTGCACGAATTTTTGGCCGTAAGATGCCACCAAATGCATATGATATGCAATGATATGAGAATGCAAGACACAAGGGTCCTATGGAGAAAAGATGCCACTGGGAAAAAAAAACTAGACATAAGGCTCAACAAAGCTAGACTCCACGGGGAAAAATTGACAATCACATGGTATCTATAAACATGTTGTAAAGTAATTGCGAGAAAATCCACTTGAAGGACCTGTTGTATAGGTCAAATGTAATGATTTCAAGATATCAGCTGGAGAAGTCTACTGTCGAGACTTGTAACTTTAATTAAGAATACTTTTGCCAAAGTATATGGTCAAAACCTTTAGGGAATCTGCTGTCGAGATTCTATGTTGAAGTTGTTGGAGAAATACTTCTGACGAAGTCCTCTGGAAATCTACTGCCGAGATTAGCCAGGAAATGAAATAGAAATACCTGCTGCCGAGGTCTTCTGGTAATCTTCTGCCGAGATTAGCCAGGAAATAAAATTGAAATACCTACTTCCGAGGTCTACTGGTAATCTTCTGCCGAGATTTGCCAGGGGATAAAATAGGAATACCTACTGCCGAGGTCTTCTGGAAATCTTCTGCCGAGATCTGCCAGGAAAAGAGATATCTTTGAATAAATGTTCAAAAGGATAGATAAACCTCCCCAGACTTCAAGGTTTGTGTGCCATGAACGGGTCTCAGTTCCTTGAAATAAAACTTCCCCGAGCGTCATGGTGTGTTTGCCATGAGCTGGTCTCAGTTTCTTCAAATAAACCTCCCCACGCCTCATGGTGTGTTTGCCATGAACGGGTCTCAGTCTCTTCCTGAAATGATGAAAAATGGTGAGAGCATCTTCACAGGGGATTGAAGATTTTGTAGATTGTAGAATCATTGTAGATTGTAGGATTTTAGGCTGTAAGCCATAATGTACTGGAGATTGTAAACTTCACCGAGGATCTTCAAAAGATGCAAGTTGGTTGAATTGTAAAGTATGTCTTCTCAAATAAAGAGAGACTAATGTGATATACTTACTCAACTTCTCTGGGGGAGATGTCGCTTGATGGAAATAGACTTGCGCAATGAACCTGCTGGGGAATACATTCCTTAGAAGCATCCTAGCTGTTGTAAAGATATGTGAATTCTCAAATAAATAGAAATATATGTAAGGTTTTCCATTTACCAAGTCGATAATCATTGGGGATGGACAAACTGTCTTGTGGAGACCGTCATTTGTCGTTTTGAATAAGATCTTGATCAAAACGAGTTGCTCAAATAAAGAGGTTGTTTACAATCTGGATATAGATTGTTGAGAAAACCTTGGAACATTGTTGGAGAAGTGTTCACCTTCAATGATGATATTCATAGGGGTTCTCTTTGGGAGTCGAAGTGCAAAATAAATGCACGCCCAATCCAAGTCTAAAAGCCTAGAGATATCCCAAAATGTGATTGTCACCGAAGTTCAATTCAGGAAATAACTGAAGAGAAACTGTCAAGTAAGACTCGACCATTGAGGTATGAACTCAAATGGGGTTTTAACTAAAACAATCGTATTCCATGAGGGTCAAACTCTATTGGGAAATAGAAATATGGCGCTTTTTCTGCCTAGGGCTGACAACTCTAATTGGAAGGAGAAGACACGCCCAACCACTCGGGGATAAACACGACCAAAGAGACAGAACAAACAAACGCAAAGATGCAAAATGCATATGCCATGCTATCTATCTATATGCTATGTGTATGCTTATGCTGACAAAACAAACAGAAAGAGGCAAACAGAGATGAAACATCTCGGAGCAAACATCCGACCAATCTTCAAAGATAGAAGTACCACTGGGGATAGGTGGAGAACCAAATATGGGATCGCAATCCTGCTTCAAGGTCTCAAAAACTTCCCTGAGGAATAGAAACCATTCCACTTGGAGACGTAATGTTCTGATCTTACATTGAAAAATTTATTGGGACGAATCATAGTTGTCTTGTTGAAGATGAGAATAAAGATCTACCAGGGGTGGATCAAACTCAATAACTGGAGATACTTCATGGAATAAATATCCATTTTGCTGGAGAGATTCTTACTGGAGAAGATCGACGTTGTAGAAGGTCCATTGAGGAGTAAAATACGTCCACTTCACTAGGAAGGTGAAGTTGGAGAAGATTCACTGAGGATTAAAATAGTATCCACTTCCTTAGGGAATTGAAGTTTAAGAAAATCACTGGGGAGATCTCATGTCACCAACCGGAGATTTCTTGTATTGAAAGCTTCATCGGGGAAGTGTCATGACCACCAGAAGTAAAGTACCGAGGACATGAAGAATGTTGTGAAATTGCTGAAAATTTGTTTTGAAGACTGCGTAATGGTAGGCGCCATTTGAAAAAGATAAGATAATCTTTGTTTCTCAGATGCCCCAAGTCATATGGTTCATGAGGAAAAGTCATCCTAAGAGGATTTTATAGAAAACGTGGCGATCAAATGCCCCATGTTTTCAAACTCTTGTAGAGATTCGCCGAATCTCGACGTAACTGGCCCTGATTGATGGTATTATATCTCTTTAGGCAAAGTCAAATTTGCATGGAACAAACCACTTGGAAATAACTTGCTCCAGGTCAGCAGATCCTTCAAGTTCCAATAGGACAAACTTGTTGTTGATGCTCGTATGTAAACCTTCTATGACATCGGCAAAAATTAACACGTATGAAATGTTAATTCTGAAATTATTAATGCAACATATGTTTGTCTTGAAGTTTTGAAAAGAGATATATCGCGATAACTTGTGACAAAATCACTAGTTAGGATATAGATTAATTTTTATAAAGCCAACCATCAAATTAAGCATAGCTCACAGGAGCCAGGAAACGTCATCTCACTGAGTATGCTTTCTAAGTAACCTTACTTCAATTAGGACCTTTGAAGGTTATATTGTGGCTTAATTTACGATTTGTAAAACAAAGGAATAAGGGTCAAAGCTTATTTGTACCCACCTATTTTTTTGAAAGATGTTCATTCTCCTTTTGAAAAGTTTTAAATGTTCAATCAAACTGATTGAAAATTGCCCCAGGTTAAAAATGAGGTTGAAAAGGGTTAAAAAGGATTTAACTTCCTTATATCTCTTTTAGGAGGTTTTGAAATAATGCCTTACATCCTCAACAGGTTTTACTCAAAAGCATACATCAAGAGATCACACGTTTTACTTCGTCATCCTCCTTCTAATTCTTCACCAAAGTGAGAAAATTTGGGTAAAGTTGGCATTATAAAATTATGAAAAACATTTTAAGAGTGAATACAAATGGATTTCTTCAAGACAAACACTTATTGCACTACTTATTCAAAATAACATGTTCTTACATGCCAATTATGCTTTTAATCAAAGAAATAAAAGTAAATATGCATAAGCAAACGAAGTAAACAGCTGATGAACCCTTCTTAGTATTTTCTGGAGTTTCCACTCATATTAGCGTAACGGTATTCCATTCATGACCGGGTTTCCTCTTTTGAAAGTTAGTACTTTGTCATATATCATTTCTTGAACTTTCTCTTGGAAAACTTTGCATTCTTCAATCGAATGCCCCAACACTCCATCATGAAATTCACAGCTGGCGTTCGGGTTGAACCACGGTGGGTGGGACTTCATGGTTCTAGTCTTTCTGGGTGTCATCACTGAGTTTTTAGCAAAATAAAACCATAGCTGACTGTAAGTCATTGGGATAAGATCAAACCAGTGAGTTTCTTTTCTTGGAATACTTAGAGGTGCCTTCTGATTCTGAAACCGTCTTCGAACTTGTCGATTCTAATGTTGATTTGGAGAAGTCAACCTTCGTTTATGAAGTGGTTGTCGCTTGCGCTGAGCAGGCGCCATATACTAATGTTGAGGATAAGATACCTGAACTGGATCAGGCAAGATTACATTAACATCGACACTTTCTTCCTCTAGGGAATTGATCGGGAAAATAGCAAGTGTACTATTTTTACCAATCGTAGTAATAAGGGAAACGTCCCAAGTATCGATCTCGAGGACTGCGTAGTAATTAACGGAATTTTTAGAATTCAATTGAACAAAAGGTCTAGTGGTTTGTTTGGTAGAAGAGTAATATCACAGTAAATACGGACTTAATTAATTAATCTAAGAACAGTGTTAGGGGAGTGGAGACAATACGAGTGAAGACTCTGTATGATTATTCTACTTTACTAGTTATTAACCTTAATTTATCAGTTGGCCACTTTAGTTGCCTTAATTCCTTAATGGAAACCCTTTGATGATTTTCCTGTTCACTAATTCCCCAGTGTCCCTGAAAAACATCAAGCAATAACTCCGACCATAAAATCCGTGATACGTGATATCCTCATTCCTAAGCAATATCGACCGTGATACTATTTTGCAAAAGTGTTAGGTTGACTTTCCAGACTAAGCCTAAACACTATTCGAATTCTACTTTCCAATATGAATACGAATAAGATTAATGCAAAATCAAATATATTAAGGTAAAAACATAGTTCTCGTAGAATAATTAAATAAATGTCATTACATCGCATTAAGGACCACCCCCTAACAACTTGGGGGTTTAGCTACTCATGTTCTTGGTCAACATAAAAGTAATTAGAATTAAAAAGGAGAAGATCATTACAATTGAAATTGGGGGACTTGGATCATCAATTGCTTCCGCTCTTGATCGATCCTTTGTTCTTCCGAATTCTCTGGCTTCAGTTCTCTCCTTTCAATCCTAATCCAAAAAGTGCCTCCTTTCTTTCCAAAATAAGGCTTAATATAACTCAATTCAAATTACATGATAAAATGTCTAAAATGCCCTTCAAAATGGCTTCAATAGTGAAAAATAATAAAAACAGTATTTTCCTCATCAGTGGCCCTGACACGGGCCATGTTGTGTGACACGGGTGGCCGTGTCAGGCTGCTGTAACTCGAAACTGAGAAAAAAGCATCAGGGGCTGCAACACGGGCCGTGTTGTGTGACACGGGAACCCGTGTTGCTCTTCTGTTTCCAAATCTTCTTTTCTCCTTTTCACCCGTGTCCTCCTGGCCGTATCCCTCATGACACGGGCCGTGTTGTGCAACACGGGCACCCGTGTCAGGCCTCTGACTTGTGCTTTTTCGGTTTTTCTTTGTCTTCGAAACAGTACGGATGTCCGACCACCGATTCCTGCCAAAAATACACTAAAAGAAACCAAATCAAACGCACCGGCGGTAAAAGCAATAAAGTTATTAAACTAAGACTCATGCGAAAACACTGCAAATAACTACGACAAAACAAACCAAAGACTAGAAAAACGGATAAAACAATGCGAAACCAACGATAAACATAGTTTGGAAAACACCACTAAAATCCGCCGATCAACCTCCCCCGAACTTGAACTTTTGCTTGACCTCGAGCAAAAAGCTCATCAAATCGAACCTTATAAATCTTTTCACATAAATGCCCATAGAACTGTGAGTTACGGTAATGATACTCATACGTGAAATTCTCATTCCAAGTCCCACTAGGATTAGTCTCGGCTTACTCTGTCAAAATAGGTAACACATAAACACTAAACCGTGGCAAAACCACTGACCTCAATCTCCCAATTGGTAACCTCTCCGACTATGCTTTGTACTTAAGTCTTCTTTTTCGATTTTTCTCCCTTTCATTCGAACAATAACTATAAGGGCAGTTATGATTTTTCCTCGCATGTACAAGATCGATCAAGTATTATATTTTCTTCTTCTTCTTTTTTTTTGGCACAATTATTATTATTATTTTTGGATGGCTCTCAGGTTCGATCGCCGTTAGGCTGAATAACCGGGTGAGGGTTACCCAACTTAGAAGGACAGGTCGTCCAATTTTCCCCTTTTTCTCTGTGCTTTTTTTTTACATATACTTTTCGATCAACCTCGCACATACGATTCTTATTGATTAAGCCCGCCTGTCAAGGAGAACTACTAGGGGTACTTCTCAGATCAAAGCACTATGGCACAAATCTACACGTCGAACTCGTTTCTATTCGGGAGACCAATGGTTTTTGTGTTTTACTTACTTCTCAAGATTATTCTGATTTCCTCCTCACAAAACTTTTTCTGAGCATTCTCTATACTTTCTCATCACCTACCTCACACGAAAACAGTTCAACCAAACAGTTCTTATTTTAATAGTTCAACATCGGGGGTTTTCACTGCGGGTATTTCGATCATGCTTTCAAACTAACACAAAAATATAAATAACAGAGAAAGAAAACAACAACAAAAAAAACAAAACACACAATAAAATACCCCCACACTTGAATTCAACAGTGTCCCCACTGTTGAAACACAAGTAGCAGGGGACTCACAGAGTTCATCATGATGGAGGAGGTTGGTCCCGCAGCATCATCTGCCGCATCCATTCGTGCATTTCACTGATCAACCTGCCCTGTCGGATTTGCTCGTTCCCTTGTCTTGTCTGCTCCTCGCCTTGCCTCGTTTGCTCACTTCGGAGATGGCACATCTCATTCTCCATCCAGTCCCATTCCTTTTTCGATAAGCTCCACGAGCCAGAGCCTGATTCCTGATGGGGTGAAAATCGAGTAGGCGGTATAGGCGCTTCTTCCACCTGATCGCCTTCATCCTCAAAGAATTCTGCACCTGTACCATCATAAAATTGGTCTTCTTCATCCTGCAGGGGGCTCTCATATAGCCAGTTATTCACATTTTGAATACTAATAAAGTCAGGGGCAGGTAAAGCAAGGAGATGACTGTTTCGGCTTACCAAGGAATAGTAATTATCAAAGACACGAATCATACCTTGGGCCGTCAGTGTGGCAAGATCTATTTTTGTCTTACCTGTAACAGTGGGTTCCTCTCTCAAGAGAGCACCATGGCCAAAGTGATTCGCGATTTGAGTAATCATACCGCCTACACTTATTTCGCCTGAAGGTGCATTCGCAACCCTCTTCAGGTGATCAGCTGCAAAGGCAGCTACATTAATGAGCTCGTGATTGGCCATGCCGTACATGAAGTACAACTCCCTCTGAGTCGCTACCCCTGTGCTGTCACCCCTGCCGAACAGTGTGTATGCCAATCCCTTTTGAGCGTACCTGAAACAAAGGTTATGGATACAAGAAGCTTTTGCCGCTTTCGCGACATAATCAATTCTCCCTGTAATAGCCTTCCAAAAGTCCCCTGCACTAAAATTTCCCGGAGGGGCTCCGGGACCAAAATTGGGGAGCTTCAGTATATCTCCTAACTCGGCTATGGTCAGTATCAAATAACCTGAACCTCAGTGTACCATAATATTCTTCCTCCACCCCCGTCCACCTATGCTTCAACTGAAACTCTAAAGTGCTTAAAAATTCAACAGTTATTCGCTCATAAGTTGGCGCTTCTAATTGCATAAATTCTAACATCCCCAGAGTGTGAAACATCCTATGGACCTCTATTCTGAGCCCTAGACTATCAAGCGTAGTGTTGCAGATATACCTTGTGGGCGTGAGCTTACGCTTGATGATGTTAGAGTACTTTTTCTGATGATCCGGGTCTTCAAAGAGTATGCCGTGAGGGTTCGCCATACGGTGTGCTCTCTTTCTGGGGAGTGAAGTTTCCGCCACTGCTTTTCCGGTATCTCTACGAGGAGGCATTGTGTAACCTGCAAAACAAAAGCAACACAGAAAATTCGAAATAACCGTTAGAGAAAAACGTCACCGTAGGAATGACCACAATGATGAGGGGATCGTTTTTCGTGAAGAGGGAAAGTGGTTTTGATGAGTGGGTATTGGTGAAATTGAAGCTTTTGTGGGGAGGAGGCTATGGAGTGTTAGGGTTTTATGAAGAAGGTGAAAGAGAAAAGAAGAAAATGATGAGGTAAAGAGGGTAAATGAAAGGGTTAAAGAGAGTAAGTGGGAAATAAAACAGGAGGGCCCCACACGGTAAAAAAAATTTGAAAGTGCACGCTCTGCAACACAGGCCGTGTTGCACAACACGGGCACCCGTGTTGCTCCTCCTGGGACCCCCTTTTTTTTTCATTAAAACGCGCTTGCAACACGGGCCGTGTTGCACAACACGGGCACCCGTGTTGCACCCCTGACTTGTTCAAATTTTCTGATTCTTCTTCTTTTTTCTGGTGTATGTGACACGGGCCGTGTCATGGGACACGGGCACCCGTGTCACCCTGCTGTTTGGCCCAAAATCCACAACTCTGCTACCTCTTCCTGACACGGCCCGTGTTGTGCAACACGACCACCCGTGTCAGGGCTCTGATTCTCCTCTTCTCAGCATTATTCGCTCCCGTTATCCGGTGTCCTCTTTTCATGATGAAATGCAAGCTGAAATAAAACAGAAACAACAAAAACAAAAAGAAAACATCAGCAAAAAGTGTGTGGGTTGCCTCCCACAAAGCGCTTCGTTTTACGTCGCATGGCTCGACGGTCGTTCATCCTACGAGGCAAGATGAACGACATCCACCTGGCCGGTTAAATCGCCTTGATAGTATGGTTTTAACCTCTGCCCATTCACTTTGAAAGTGTCTCCGTTGGCTTGATTCTGCAACTCGACTGCGCCGTGTGGAAAAACTTTGTGAACCAGGAATGGTCCCGACCATTTAGATCGTAACTTTCCTGGGAATAACCTCATCCGGGAATTGTATAGGAGGACCAGCTGTCCTTCCCAAAATTCCTTTCTCCGTATTCTCTGATCATGCCATTTTTTTGTTTTTTCTTTGTACAGTTTGGCATTTTCATAGGCTTGGTTACGAAACTCTTCCAGCTCATGCAACTGAAGAATCCTCGAGCTTCTGGCTATCGATAGGTCCATGTTCAAGAATTTTGTCGCCCAGAAAGCTTTATGTTCTAACTCTAATGGTAAATGGCCAGCCTTTCCATAGACAAGTTGATATGGTGACATGCCTATGGGTGTTTTAAACGCTGTACGATATGCCCATAATGCATCATCCACCTTGGTTGACCAATCCTTCCGCGACGAACTAACAGTTTTTTCTAGAATTTGTTTTAATTGCCGATTAGATACCTCCACTTGACCACTTGTTTGGGGATGATACGGGGTGGCCACCCGGTGCTTCACATTGTATTTCTGAAGGAGTCTCTCCATAAGGTGATTTAGGAAATGGGTTCCTCCATCACTTATCAACGCTCTTGGAACTCCAAACCTGGCAAAAATATTTTCTTTTAAGAATTTGACTACCACCTTTGCATCATTAGTAGGCAGAGCCACGACTTCAACCCATTTTGACACATAGTCCACTGCGACCAAAATGTAGTGCTTTCCAGAGGATGGTGGAAATGTCCCCATGAAGTCTATCCCCCACACATCAAACAATTCAACTTCCAGCATGAAATTTTGGGGCATTTGATTCTGTTTTGAAATGTTTCCCGTTCTCTGACATTTGTCACATTCTTTCACCAGCTCTTGAGCATCTTTAAAAATTGAGGGCCAGTATAACCCCGATTGGAGGACTTTGGCTGCGGTTCGGTCACCACTGAAATGTCCTCCATATTCCGAATTATGACAAGCTGTAAGCACTTTCCTCTGTTCCTCTTCAGGTACACATCTTCTGATCAAACCATCCACTCCTCTTTTATAGAGATAAGGGTCGTCCCATAAATAAAACCTGCAATCATGAACAAACTTTTTTTTCCTGTTAGAGTCAAAATCGTCGGGTATGATACCTCCGACCAAGTAATTCCATAATCAGCGAACCATGGAACACCGGAAATAGCTAAAATGCGTTCATCAGCGAACTCATCCCTTATAGGGCGGTTATCTTCATTTTCTTCAATTGGTGACATTCGCGACAAGTGATCAGCCACAGTGTTCTCACATCCTTTCTTATCGCGGATCTCCACATCAAATTCTTGAAGAAGCAAAATCCATCTCAGGAGCCTAGGCTTCGATTCCTGTTTAGCAAAAAGATATTTCAATGCAGCATGGTCAGTATAAACAATCACTTTTGAACCCAACAAATATTGCCTAAATTTATCGAAGGCGTACACCACCGTAACAACTCCTTCTCGGTGGTCGCGTAATTCATCTGTGCAGGGTTCAAAACATGACTAGCATAATAAATAACATCCAAAAGCTTCTCTTTCTGCTGCCCCAATACAGCCCCTACTGCGATGTCACTGGCGTCACACATGATCTCAAACGGCAGCGACCAGTCTAGGGCTATCACAATTGGTACGGACACCAACTTATTTTTCAGGTTCTCGAATGCATCAGCACATTCCTTATTGAACACAAACGCCGTTTCCTTGACTAACAAGGACGTCAACGGTTTAGCTATCTTGGAGAAGTCTCTTATGAACCTGCGGTAGAACCCTGCGTGACCCAAGAAGCTTCGGATACCTTTCTCGTTCACGGGTGGTGGTAACTTGGATATTACTTCCACTTTTGCTTGATCAACTTCGATCCCTTTGTGTGAGATTTTGTGACCAAGGACGATGCCCTCTCTCACCATGAAATGACATTTTTCCCAATTCAGGATCAAGTTACTTTCCTGACATCTCTGCAAAACAAGTGACAGGTTAGTTAAACAATCATCAAATGATGACCCGAAAACCGAAAAATCATCCATGAAGACTTCCATATGTTTCTCGAGCATATCCGCAAAAATGGAAGTCATGCATCTTTGAAATGTGGCTGGAGCATTACATAACCCGAATGGCATTCTCCTATAAGCAAAAACTCCGTACGGGCATGTGAAAGCTGTCTTCTCTTGATCCTCCGACGCAATCGCGATTTGGTTGTATCCGGAGTATCCATCTAGAAAGCAGTAGTAATCGTGACCAGCCAATCTTTCTAACATCTGATCAATAAAGGGCAACGGGAAGTGATCCTTTCTGGTGGCTAAATTAAGTCTCCTATAATCAATGCATACCCTCCAACCAGTGACGGTACGCGTAGGAATCAACTCGTTCTTGTCATTAGTCACCACAGTTGTACCTCCTTTCTTAGGCACCACGTGAACAGGGCTCACCCATGAACTGTCGGATATAGGATAGATAAGCCCAGCATCCAACAATTTCACCACTTCCTTTCTTACGACTTCCTTCATAACGGGGTTCAGTCTTCGTTGGGGCTGCACAACCGGTTTATGGTCCAGCTCCATAAGGATTTTGTGCATGCAAACTGTAGGACTTATACCCTTTAAGTCTTCTATTTTCCAACCAATAGCGCTCTTAAATTTTTTTAGAACCCCAATCAGTTGTTTCTCTTGGACACTTTTCAAACTAGAGCTGATAATGGCGGGACACTTTTCCTCGGTGTCTAGAAACACATATTTGAGATTTTCCGGCAGTTGTTTCAATTCCGAACCTTTAGGCTTTTCGTCATTACCCTCAAGCTCTATAGGTTGCCGTAAGTCCTCCCATCGATGTGGTCGGGATCCCCTTTGGAATGGTCGAGTGTCCAACATTTCGACTACCTCTCTGTCATTCTCATCTACTTTTTTGTCTTCCTTAAAGATTGACATGCTTAGCACTTTCTCCAGGGGCAGTTGGGTCACACTCTCCAAATGTTCGCTCTCTACGACCTGTTCTAGCACTTGTATGTTGCTGCTGGTGCCCCGATCCTGTTTATGCTTCATGGTATTACTAACATCAATTTTTAACTCCTCGTCATATACTTTCAAGGTCAGGGTGCCGCCTTCCATATCTATCATGACTCTCCCGGTTTCCAAGAATGGTCGGCCCAAAATTAACGGCATTTCTTCATCTTCCGGCATCTCTAGGATCACAAAATCAACCGGAAACACAAACTTATCTACCTTAACTAGTACATCTTGAACCACTCCATATGGCCGCTTAACTGAATGATCAGCAAACTGGAGGGTCATCCGAGTGTCTTGAACTGCACCGATATCCAACTTTTTGTAGATGGACAAGGGCATGAGGCTAATACTTGCTCCCAAATCAATTAAAGCTCTGTTGAATGACCTATCGCCAATAGTGCATGGGATAGTAACAGCTCCACTGTCTTTCTTTTTGACCGGAATCTTCAGACCCTGCAAAATAGCACTACAAGTTTCCGTTAGAATAACAGGTTCAGACTCACTAGTCCGCTTCTTAGCAATGATATCCTTCATGAATTTTGCATAGGTGGGCATTTGTTCTAGTGCCTCCAACAACGGAATGTTCAGCTCCAGCTTTTTAAACAACTCCAGGAACTTCTCGAAATTCTTCTCTTGCTGTCCTTTCTTTTTATTTCTTGAGGGGTATGGTAGCTTGATCACTGGTTTCGGTTCTACCACTTTTTCTTTAGTTACCGGTACCGGTGTCACCACTTCTTCCTCGACTGTTTCATTCTCTTTAATTTCCAGCTCCACTTCAATCATCCGATCATTTAGTTCCATTTCCTCTTCTCCTACTTCCTTGGCTTTTCCACTTCTTGTTACTACCCGCCTTAATTTGGTGGTGATCCTTCGGATTTGGTACTGTGGCACTTGGAAGTGTACCCGGCGCTTGTGAACTTGCTAGCTGTTGGGCAATTTGACTCATTTGTACTTCAAGGTTCTTTATGGATGCTCCAGCATTCCTGAAGTTACTCCTTGTCTCTTCTTGAACTTGAGAACTTTGGGCGGCCATTTTCTCAATGGCCACTTCCCAATCAGCTTTTCGAGGCGCTTGTGGTTGATATTGAGGTTGGTACGGTGTCTGCTGGTATTGCTGTGGCTGAGGTTGATACGGTTGTTGGCCTTGAATAGGTTTTTGCACATTACCTTGTTGATCTTTCCATGAAAAGTTTGGGTGATTCTTCCAACCAGGATTATATGTGTTGGCGTAAGGATTGTTCTGCCTCAACATATTAATCTGTTCCACTTGCTCTTGGGTTGCTACACAATGCATTGTAAAGTGTGGCCCACCGCATATTTCACAAGGTGCTGCTTGAACTGGCTCAACCTGTGCCACTGCCTGAGTTTCAACATTCATTTTCTTTAACCTTCTCTCTACCTCAGCGGTGATCTGATCCTCCATTTTAACAACCTGGTCTGCCAGCTTCAGATCAATCTTACCTTCCGGTTGGTTTACCGTGCGATCATACAACTCAAGGTGCTCGTTCGCGGCGATTGCTTCTATGATCCTTCTGATACCTGTGGCTGTTGAGAAGTTGGTTGAGCCACCGGCAACAGTATCTATGAGCTGTTTCGTTTTGAGTCGTAATCCATTCACAAAGTTTTGCATCTGCTCCGTGGCGTCCAGGTTATGAGTAGGACATGCTGTAAGACACCTCTTAAACCGCTTATATGCATCCCCTAAAGATTCTCCTTCTTTTTTCTTGAAGTTGACAATGTCGTATCTTTTTCGGATGAACACTGAGGCAAGGAAATACTCATTCAGGAACGCAGTTTCCATCTCTTGCCATGTTGTGATACTCCCAGCGGGAAGCGAGTAAAACCATTCTTCCACATCATCAGTGAGTGTGAACGGGAACATAACTAATCTCTTGGCCTCTTTGGAATGTCCTTCTATTTTCAGCGAGGTGGTGGTTGTGAGGAATCTCTGAAGATGTTTATTTGCATCTTCGTTGATTCTTCCGGCGAACGGCTTGCTCTCCAACTGACGGATGGTGGAAGGGTGTAGCTGAAAATGCGCAGCATTCACCGGTTGATTCACAATGGTCATCGCGTTTGGTTGAGCATTGGCCCCTCCATAGTCTCCTAGCAGTCTTTCAGGCTGAGGTGGATTTCCAGCCATTTGAACAGTCTCAGGTGGTGTCTCTCTCTCTCTCTCTCTCTCTCTCTCTCTCTTCGGAGTCGCTCTGCACGGATATAATTTCCTCTATTTCTTCCAGTCTTTTAACTTTAGCTAATCTCCGTCTTTCGTGTAATGCTCGTTCTGGTTCTGTATCAAAAGAATATTTAGCTGAGGCCTGACCTCGCATACACAATTAGACAAGCGTTAGATAATAAACGGATAAAAGTAATGCAGTAAACAATAAAATTTTAGTCGCAGAGCAACAAAATTTCTTTTGGATTCTAAAAACAATGTTAATTTGGCAGTCCCCGGCAACGGCGCCAAAAACTTGATCGGGAAAATAGCAAGTGTACTATTTTTACCAATCGTAGTAATAAGGTAAACGTCCCAAGTATCGATCTCGAGGACTGCATAGTAATTAACGGAATTTTTAGAATTCAATTGAACAAAAGGTCTAGTGGTTTGTTTGGTAGCAGAGTAATATCACAGTAAATACGGACTTAATTAATTAATCTAAGAACAGTGTTAGGGGAGTGGAGACAATACGAGTGAAGACTCTGTATGATTATTCTACTTTACTAGTTATTAACCTTAATTTATCAGTTGGCCACTTTAGTTGCCTTAATTCCTTAATGGAAACCCTTTGATGATTTTCCTGTTCACTAATTCCTCAGTGTCCCTGAAAAACATCAAGCAATAACTCCGACCATAAAATCCGTGATACGGGATATCCTCATTCCTAAGCAATATCGACCGTGATACTATTTTGCAAAAGTGTTAGGTTGACTTTCCAGACTAAGCCTAAACACTATTCGAATTCTACTTTCCAATATGAATACGAATAAGATTAATGCAAAATCAAATATATTAAGGTAAAAACATAGTTCTCGTAGAATAATTAAATAAATGTCATTACATCGCATTAAGGACCACCCCCTAACAACTTGGGGGTTTAGCTACTCATGTTCTTGGTCAACATAAAAGTAATTAGAATTAAAAAGGAGAAGATCATTACAATTGAAATTGGGGGACTTGGATCATCAATTGCTTCCGCTCTTGATCGATCCTTTGTTCTTCCGAATTCTCTGGCTTCAGTTCTCTCCTTTCAATCCTAATCCAAAAAGTGCCTCCTTTCTTTCCAAAATAAGGCTTAATATAACTCAATTCAAATTACATGATAAAATGTCTAAAATGCCCTTCAAAATGGCTTCAATAGTGAAAAATAATAAAAACAGCATTTTCCTCATCAGTGGCCCTGACACGGGTCGTGTTGTGTGACACGGGTGGCCGTGTCAGGCTGCTGTAACTCGAAACTGAGAAAAAAGCATCAGGGGCTGCAACACGGGCCGTGTTGTGTGACACGGGCACCCGTGTTGCTCTTTTGTTTCCAAATCTTCTTTTCTCCTTTTCACCCGTGTCCTCCTGGCCGTATCCCTCATGACACGGGCCGTGTTGTGCAACACGGGCACCCGTGTCAGGCCTCTGACTTGTGCTTTTTCGGTTTTTCTTTGTCTTCGAAACAGTGCGGATGTCCGGCCACCGATTCCTGCCAAAAATACACTAAAAGAAACCAAATCAAACGCACCGGCGGCAAAAGCAATAAAGTTATTAAACTAAGACTCATGCGAAAACACTGCAAATAACTACGACAAAACAAACCAAAGACTAGAAAAACGGATAAAACAATGCGAAACCAACGACAAACATAGTTTGGAAAACACCACTAAAATCCGCCGATCAGGAATCATCAACTGAAATTTCTTCATTATCTTGGCAATTCAATTTATCCTGAATTCTTCCACTTTTGAGTGCATTCTCGATGTTTACCCCGACTTCCACAATTTTGGAGAAATCTAATGGCACAACGCCCACCATCCTAACATAATAAGAGTCTGGCAGTGTACTTAGAAACATCTTGCTTAATTCTTTCTCTGGAAGTGGTGGATGAATTTGGGCTGCTAACTCTTTCCATCGTTGAGCATATTCCCTGAAAGATTCATTCTCATTCTTACTCATGATTATTAGTTGATCACTGTCTGGAGCCACGTCCAAATTATAATTGTATTGTTTCACGAAAGCATCAGCTAAGTTTCTCCAAGATCGAATGTGATTCCTTTGTAGCTTTATATACCATATCAAGGATGCCCCACTCAAACTTTCTTCAAAGCAGTGAATCATCAATTCATCATTGCCAACATAAGCAGCCATCTTTCGACAAAACATCGTCAAGTGGTATCTTGGACAACTAACACCCTTGTAAACTTCAAAGACAGGCATTTTGAACTTTGGAGGGATAATTACGCCTGGAACTAGACATAAGTCATGAGCATCAAGATCAGATGCATCAGCTTCTTTCATCATCTTCAAATGTTCCTTGAGATCACGAAATTCTTTCTCCATTGCTATGAATCTAAGTTCATCCATCTTTTTATCAATACGGACATTCTGGAGATTAGGTATACACTGCAAAGACTGGGAGACTCTTTCATCAACTTGAACGAACAGGTTGTCTTGCACAGGCTGAGATTGTGTAGGAACATCCACTTGTTGAACATGACCATCAGAAGGAAGATCAAATAACGGATTAGTCACTATTCTAAAACCAGTCAAGGGATCCATATCTTTCGTTCTCTTCACTATCCTTTAGTACGTACTTCAAACTTGGTCAGATGGTCGAGATGTCAGCTGAGAGACAAAGACAGAAGACCGGATGAGGACACAACGGAGGAGAAACACATGCATATGCAAAATGCTAAATGCAGGATGCTAATGCAAAATGCAGAGATGCAAGGTTTCATGGAACTCAAGTATTTATAAATGTTACAGAATACCAAAGAAAATTCATTTATTATTTTTTTGATATCGATTACAAATGAACGTTCTCATAAGAGTCCTGACCTAATAGCTAAATAAAAGCTAATAAAGTCCTAAGAAAGTCCTTCATCGTGCTTGTTGATATGCTGTCTACTTGGATCTTCTTAAATATGAGCCGTCCATGATCAACATCTAAAGATTAGTTTGATAGAGGAAAATAAATCCTCCATCTCTTCTTTTGTTTTTGTTGGAAGTAAGGGGGAATCCTTTGGATCTTCAACGATAATAAGAGTTTTTTGAACTTCTAATGATCCTCCATGATAGGGGAAGCCTCTCGTATTGGTCCTTTTGAGTGTCTTGATTCTTCAATCGGTGCCCTTAACTTCCTTAGGACATCCAAGTTAGAACTCTTAAAAGAATATTCCAAAATATTTTCTTTTGTAATCCTTATTGGTTTCTGTAATGTTTATAGATAAAACTGAATTCCATGAAACCTAACGTAATATGATGCTATATGAATGCAACAAACACATGTAAGCACATAAGGACACACAAAGATAAAACAGACAAGGGAGACCCTAGGTTTGCAACGAGCATGGAGCAAATGGTATACCCATCCCCGAAGGACGTGGACTAAAGGTGGATTGTACCTGCAAAACAAGGTTCTAAAGAGGTTCTCAAAGTCATTAGTCCATCTTTCGGATATTATCAATTTCCCAACTAACTCGGGGATTAATAATATTCTCAAGAGAACTTCTTTTGAGTGTATCATCACGTAGCACTATTTCTGGTGTACTCCCTCATAGTCCCGCTCTACATTCTAAAAAAGGCCAAAGTGGGGTTAAGGTAACTACGGTCCTCAGTATCATAGACTCCAATCGAAAATAGTAAAATTCTTCACCATTACTCGTTCAACCGAACCATTTTTGAAAGGGTCTCAACTGAGCGTGATTTTCAAGTCAACTTGGTCGGGACTCACTCCTTATAAGTCTCGTCGAACATATCACTATCCTATCTTAAGTTCACTCAAGTCCGGGTGTAGGACTTTGTCTCACCACTCAAGGATAACAGCCCAAAAGAAGTAAATAATAAACAAATAAGCAAATAGCAAGTAAGCAAATAAACAAATATATAAAGCAATAAAGAAACAAAACAAGATAGGGAGACCCACTGATAATCTCCCCAGTGAAGTCGCCATTTCTGTCGCAGTGAAATTTGGATACCAAACTATTGATTAGTTTGAATCTTATTCATTTGCAACCGAACTTTGATTTTGTCCAAAGGAAGGGATAAAGATCGAAATTCCCACGATGCAATGCAAATGCAAGCTAGAGAGTTATAGGTTCAGGGGTCGGTTAAACTTAGGGAAGGTGCTAGCATCCTAAGTTTCTGTAGTACTCTACAGGAACCTCTTGTTTTATGTTTGTTTATTGCTAAGGGTTATCTGCTTAAGGATGAAATACCTAGGGTTTATTTCTAAGTATACTCGATAAGATATCGCATCTTATGCCTACATATCCTTACGGGAGTGGAATCAGAGTATTTGTAGTTCCCCTAAAGGGTTTGAGGAGTTCTTTGACTGTGGTCAAAGTTCCTACGGGTTTAGGGTAGTTGATTGATTGATTTTAGGAGAAAAGGTGAGTTGTCATTTTAAGAGAGATGTAACCGCCACAAATTGTAGGAAAATAGTCTTTGAATCGTCTTAAAAAAAGGGCTCGAGTACTCGGATATTGATCGACGAGTACGCCTTTATCTCTCTTAAGGAAAAGTCCCTACGAATTGATTGTATTGATGTGGGGGTGGAGATTCTATCTCGCTTAAGATGATTAACATCTTATTCTCTAACGTGTTTGAATATTTTGTTGAGTTGTTTGTGTTTGTTTCTATGTTGTAAAAGAAAAAGGTCCTTCCTATGGGGTAAGATCTATGTTAAGTGATCGACTTGAATGGGATCAAGGATCATGGGGGATATGATGCAAATGATGTATACGCACAATTGTTTAGGTCATGCTTACGTTCTTCCTTTGGACGGAATGCGATGCAAGGAAGATAAATACGATAATTGTAAATTGCGGAAAGAAATAAAAACGGATAAAGTGAACATACACACGCATGAAAGCGCTAAGGTGTAAGTGAGTGAATGTGAGGCGTAAACATGTTCGATTGATTGCATTACGATGTGAGTTGCTTTTAGTTGACTGATTTTTAAGCGAGAAGTTGATTTTAATTGGAGGGAATTGAAAGAGGAATTAGCTTTTTAATTAAAGTTGATATTATTATTTTTCTAAAAAAAAGTCTTTTTATTTTAACGAGATTAACTTAAAAAAAACTATATTGAATTTATTAGTTTTGTTTTAGATTAGATTATAAACTAATTAGATTTCTAAATAAATAAAAAAATATTTTAGATAAAAGATTTATTAAATAAAAAAGAGTTATTTGGCTATTATCTTAGTGATATTAACAACAACGTTAATTAATTAGGTTCTATAGAAAAAGGGTTTTTGAATTACTTATTGTTAGTTAGAAATAAAATAAATAAAATGTTATTAAATAACTAAAGTGGGTTTTTTTAAAAAAAAGGTTATTATCATAAAAAAAGGTCTTCTAATATTATATAAAAAAAGGTATTAAGTTGGTGAAATAAAATTGATAAGTTAAATTAAATAGCAAATAAATTAATTAATTAAAAAAAGTTTAATTAAAATGATTGATTGAAATAAGTGATTTATTATGTCAATTATCTTGATTAAAGAAATAAGTTAACGTTGGATTAATAAAAAGGTTAGTTAAGACGAAATTAAGTCAGTTGATTAAGTAGTTAATTACAGATTAAATTGGTTAATGGGGGCGCGCGGACCACGTACAAGCAGGCATACGGAGGTAACCGTGGGTGTGCGTTTGGGGATCGTCCGATCTGATCTGTTGGAGATCAGAGGGCCGTGGCATGAGGTGCATGGTACTACCATGGATGCGTGTACATATAATTACAAAATAAAACGAAAATTAACACCGAAACCCTAAATTACTCCAATCTTCCCCCCTTTAGCCCGCCGTTTCTTCTCATCTCTCTCCCTTACACTCGCAACTTCTGTTATCTCTTTCTCTCCACAGACCATTCTTCTTCCCTCTCCGTCTTCCTCCATTTCCTTCTTCGATTTTCTATCTGATCTCCCTTCTCTTTTTTTCTTCAATTTCCTACACAAACAAGCAACAACAAATTAACATTAGCCAAGAAAAGAAATCTCACGCTTTGAAATGGACTTGTTTTGCAGGGTTTTGAAAGTGATTCGTAGCGAGGGTTGCGGTGGACAGAAAGAGTTTCGCGGTCGGAAATGCTGAAGGGATTCGTGGCGGTTAGCGGAAGTGGCAAGGGTTTGAGGGTAGCTTCGAGATAAGTTTCTTATCATCCTTCGATTATGAAATTAATGTTGATTTGGGGCTTATGGTGTTTCTGATTGGGATTTTTCTGTTGTTGGTGAGTTAGGGTTTTGCCGTGAAATGATTTGTGGGCTTCTGCGCATGGATTATTGGGAGTTTTCTGTGAATGTTGAGTCCCCCTTTGTTGTGGATTTCTCCTCTATTTATAGGCTGAAAACGAAACATTCTGCTAATGGTGATAATTCTCTTTCCTTTTCTGGTTTGAAAGTGTCTGAAACCTGTCGGTTGTGATTTGAAACTTCTTGATGTTGCCTTGACCTTTCCTCTTCTGATTTTGGCAGGTTAGAAGATGCTTGACCTAATTATGGTAAGGTTGGATTTCTACTCTAACCATGTTTGAGCCTGTCTCACCACGATATGGAAAGTAGTTGATGATGTCGGATTGTGTAAATGGCCTGGAGAACCTTCCTTGTTTAAACCAGAGGTAAATGCCTTGAGTTTTACAATTTCCCTTCCTTCGTATATTTTTTAGGCGTTTTATGAACTGATGGTTTTCAATCTTAAGTTAAACAATGAAAAAACTGAATATAACTTCCTGTTTCCATGTTATCGATTCAGGTGGTTTAAAGCAACAGCGGTAGATACACTTGGAGAGCTTGGAGAATTATCGTGTGCCACAACCTTTCGTCGTTCGTACCATAGAACCTCCTCAGATTTAATGAGTGTTTTACAAGCAGATCCAGGAGATGTATAACCTACTAACGGTAATTAGGATACCCAAAACCTTAAACTCGATTTTATGGAGAATAAACTGTGTCAATATGTTTATCAATCATATACCCCTCTCATCAATTCTGGCGTACGTTTGACAGAGATTAAAGAGGCAAGAAGGGATTTGCTCGGGGCGCATGAGGAACATCATTATGTGTAATGTCAACCGTGGTTTGCTTTATATGTGTTGCAGGTTTTCTGTTTCGGAAACAAATTCAACGTGCTGAACTTATTTGGAGAGGGAGAACAATGTTTGTGACAATAATCCATCCCTGTTATTTGCTCTGACTTTCATTGTTCTTTCAGTTTCGGCTTGGTCTGTGAAGGAGCCCCTGGTTTGGTTCGTAACTTTTTAGGAATTCATTTTCTTTCATAAAATGCTTGTAGTCCGTTGGCATTTACATCAGAACCTCGAGGTCCTCTGATCTTTTTGAGTGCGAAACTCGTATTGCGCACTTGCATCTATCGCAGTATTTGAGCCGACCATGATAGGAACTGGTTTGAATTATCTTTTGCAGGTTATGGCAGTGGTTTTCTTGTTTTTGTTTCGGTTGGATACAACATGTTTAGCTAACAACTTGTGAATTGAAGGCCCTTTCAGGTGGCTGAGTTTCTCATGGCTTCAAGACTGTTGCGTTATGGTGTGTAGCAGCTTGTACCGTTTTTATTTGAATGTAGCAGCTTCAGGAATATGCCTGGGTAGCGGCTGATATTGGATTTGGCTTGCTATATCTGGCATGAAACATCTTGCACAACTGGAATATTGGTTGGAATATTTCTTCATGAAGCTCCCTTTTTTTTAATTTCCAATTTTGGTGGTAATAGGGGTGGGTCTCCTTCTGATCAATGTAAAGAAAAAATTATTTTTCTTCTATGCAGGTTATCGCTGTTGCGAAGTTGCCGTGAGTTGAGTTTGGGTGGATGGATTAGGCTTCACATATATTTCTCGACTCAAGATACGGCTTGGTCCTCTGCCTCGATTAAATCAGCAATTTATAGATTATTCTTGAAAATTCATTTAGTGAACGGTTTTGGTTAAATTTCAGGTTTGTGTCGGTACTGACATGGTTTTAATGGTTATTCGTAGCAGTTTTAAAACTTGGACCCAACGTTCATTCGGAAACTGAGCTTAAAACGTACTCCGAGGCAACCTCGTTGTTCATCTGTCGGTTGAAAGCTACAGGTTTTATAAGGAACTGAAACGTGCGGATCGTGGTTCTCCTTGTATCTATGGCATTCGAACGGTGTACGTGATGATGGCCGCATCTCCGGCATCAAGGCCTGATAAAAGGATTAGGAACCAAATATTCTAAGAAGTCCTCACTAAAACGTTAATGGATGCAGCTCCCTCAACAAACACCTTCTGTTTCTTTGACCTGTTCCTGTTATCATTATCATTTCTTTAGCTTGTTAGCTTGTAACACTTTCTCTTAAATGATTTCCAACTGTAACCTCGTATACAGTACAACCTTGTAAAGTTTGGATGCAAATTCAGTGCAAAATCTGGATCTTGTAATTAACTCATGATCTTGGTAGTTTGATTTTTAATTTTGATGAATAATGTAACAATAACTTGGCTGACAATCAATGATGCTGGAATAATAATATGATACTTAACGTAATGCATTTGTTTATGCTTAATGTTTCTTCCCTTATGCTCATGAACTCATATGCCTTAACACAAGTTCGCCGCGTCTTTTTAAGAATAATCTTACGTTGAAGTCCTTATTCAAATTAAAATATGATCCATTAAAAGTATTTGGGACTTAAGATGAACTTTGTAAGAACTAACGGCAAGGAACCCCAAGGTTCCAAATTTGCATCACACTTTATTAACCGTCATTTGTAATTGTAATGTGTCATGTGGAGTACTCTTACAATTGGATGTAGGTACCAACTGTCCATTATATGTTGTCTTAAGTTCAATACTATGATACTGCCAAGGGAATTCTTTTAAGAACGATATATTCAACTTGGTTTATCCTCCCATATTTCACAAAATAAACGAATGATTCCTCAAGATTGTGACCCATCAAAACTATGCTTTTTTTAATACCAAACCAAATCCTCTTTAGATTCAAGTAACAAATCTGGGTTGAGATAGAGGCTCTCCTTAATTGATTTTTTGAAGCGCTGTCATGTCCAACTTTGCAAATCTTGATTTCGAATACTCTAATGAAATTCTAAAACTCTTAAAGATATTCAAGCTTCTTTAAAGACATCTTTTGAGGAATCTTGATGACGATGACTTTGATCCTTAATAAGAATATGATCTGACCCAGTGAGACACCCTAGGATCCTTGAATCAGAAGGGTTATGCCGCGAAATGCTTGACTGTCAGAATCTGCAGCTGAAAATACTGTGTCTGCACACACTTGTTAGCCATGATAAACGTACATACAAAAGTAAAAGATAACATACAAGAAATGCACAAGGAGGTGGGATCTTGCGGTCAAAAATTAGGGTGCAACAACATGAACACTTGATTTTTGTATCTTATTTGGATTGTGACTCTTGTAATCATTTCTTCTTTGCAGTCAAATTTATATGCTGCTACAATTTGAAAGCAACTTTGCAATTCTAATTCAAGTAGTGCATTTTTGTAGTTCAACATATTTTTGCAAAGGATTTAGCCCAACTTGATGGCTTCCATGGCTTGTTATTTTTCTTGGCTAAGACTTGGCCTAAAAGGAATCAAAGTAACAAACATAGCCTATGTTGAGTCACAG
The DNA here is from genome assembly GCA_963859935.3 of Lathyrus sativus. Taxonomy (NCBI): domain Eukaryota; kingdom Viridiplantae; phylum Streptophyta; class Magnoliopsida; order Fabales; family Fabaceae; genus Lathyrus; species Lathyrus sativus. Next base: position 569,874,722 of record OZ012735.1, on the reverse strand, counting down.
CTTGGTCATGGCTTGTTGCTTAGCCGTTTAAAAAAAATAATGGCCCAAATAATGAGTGACCAACTTAAAACAACACCTAGCTTGAACCAATTCCAAATATGGTTGGAGACCAACTTGAAATAACCCTTGAAATTATCATTCTAGGAATGGCTTGCAAATGGGATCCAACCACCTTTTCATGATTCAAAATAACAATTGAATTGATTGTGTCTTGTAAATAAATGACCATAACTTGAAACAAATTGTAATAACACTTGATTTGATTCAATCTTAAAACACTTCTAAAGGAAGTCTAATGTGTCTTGCAACACTAAAATAAATCCCCATTCATGAAATAAAGCCTTAGTAAATTCATGATCTGCTTCAATAATTTCCCCTATGTTTTGAGGAACTTCCTACATGTCTTGAATCAATTTTAAACAACCTGAATAATAGCTTGGAAACCCACTTGAATCCAGTTAAACCAAAGCCTAAGAAACAAATTAGAACCAAGCTATAAATCATCTTGAAATTAATTGATTAAATCTTGAATAATGTGACCCAGAGCCAACTTGCAATAAATCAGGTCGTGTCTTGGAATGGCCTAATCATATATTTTGTCTTATGGCTTGAAGGAAAATTGACCTTGTATTGACTAAGGGACCATAAGAATTAGGGCATATCCTTCCTTTATCTTCACAAGAATTCAACACAACTTGCAAGGGACTATAATCCCAATGAGCCCGCACAAGGCCTCCATGACCTTTGAACCTTTTGCAGCAACCCTAATTTCACAAATGAAACGAAACAAACAAAATCTAATAAATCAGTTAGCTATGCATGGATGATTGACCTAAGATGATGTGCAGAAGATCAAAGAATCTAAGGGTAAAATTTGGGGTATGACACCACGCTTATCAACAAAAGGTTGAAAGGAACCAACTCACTAGGGAACGCCCAAGAGGAAGGTAAAGATTTGTTCGGAGAAAATCGCCGACTGGTCTGAGGATAGCAACTCTATCAATAAAAGGTTGAAGAGAACCAAATAGTTGGGGAATGCCCACTGACTCGGAGAAATTCTACTGGCTGAGCTAGGGATGAGAATTTCATCAAAAAAGGTCGAGGAAACAACTCAATGGGGAACACCCACTGATTCTCTTGGAGATCACCTTTTCATCAACAAAAGGTTGAAATAATTCCATGAGGAACACTCATGGACGTGAAAAAGATGCCCCTAGTTGGGCTAAAGATCGTCTTCATCAACAAAAGGTTGAAACAATTCCATGAAGAACACCCACAGACTTGAAGAAGATTCCCCTGGCTGGGCTGAAGATCATCTTGGAATCTCACCTTCATCAACAAAAGGTTGAAACAACTGCATGAGGAATGCCCACAAACTTGAACAAGATGCTCCTGGCTGGGCTGAAGATCGTCTTGGAATCTCGTGATTGATCCTGGATCTTGATCTACGCGTGTATGAATGCTTTATTTTGATATGATATTCCATATCGAATGGAAATGCAATGCAAATGCTGACGCACTGAGATGCAAGTGTTGGGAAAGTATGTGATTTATGTATGCATATGATGCACATGATGCTCATGATGATGAATGTGATGCATATGATTGGATATGTTTTGTGAAGGTGCCAGCATGGTGTACTTTTAGTAGTTTCCA